>CM075985.1:14508095-14602955 GCA_038087875.1 Malacoraja senta | reverse complement strand
CGCCGACACGAAACGTCACGTTCCTCTTCTCCAGAGATGCTGCCTGACCCGCGGAGTTACTCCAGTTTTTTGTGTCTATCTTCGGTACAAACCAGTATCTGGTTGCCAAGCCGGGCAAAATGACTCGGTGTTTAGGTTGCCCGGCGGCGCTTTGAGTGGTCATGGGCACCCGGGCAACCGCTAATTTCGTGCCCTGCATTGCGTTAGTACCTGCCTCAACCACCTCCTCCGGCAGCTCGGATAAAAAGATAATTTTGATGGCCTCCTCGTTCTTCCCTCTAATAATAATGTGGAAACAAAAGCAAGATAGCTGACATTGCAGGAAATCTGAGATAAAAAATAGAAGATGCTGGATGTACTCGGCAGCATCTGAGAATAAAGCAGCAGAGTTATAGGGTCAGAACTTCCTGTCTGCAGATAAGCATTTATTTACATTTTGTGGATTCAACTATGTTGACTTGTAAGTTGTAAGGCACAAATGCAGGGTCATTAAACTGAAATGTTAATATGTTCTGCTGAGTTCACATAGTATTTATTGCCTTCCCTCACAGTGGGAAACGATGATTCCGCTGTGTGAGGATGTTCATGTTAAATTCTATCGTGCATTGTGTTCTTTTTATTCGTATGGCTGTATGGTAATTCAAATCTCACTGTACCAATTGGTGCACGTGACAATAAATGTCTCGAACTCTTATTTTCTCATCATATAATGGTTGGTATAAAATGTAATTTAGTTTGGACGTGTAAGCTGAAGTGTATGTGGATCACTTATGCACTGTGTACCTAACGGATTCAAAATTATTCGAAAGGTTGCCCTCAGTTAGAAGGCGGACAGTGTCTGTATGTGATCTCAAAATCAAAATGAGTAAATTCAATACCTTATGGTTCTGTATCCCAGTATCAATTAGTGGATGAAAAGTTAGGGTTATTTATTTGCTCTCTGTCTATCATAAAATGGAAAGAGTGCACTTTGTGACTCGTGCTTAAATGTTAGTATTTGTCATTTGCAATGAAATAAAGAAAACCGATCTGAACAGAGTGGGAAAACAATTTAAAATTAACTCACAAATAGGTGGAAAAATGAGCTTTAAAGGAACTTGCACCTAGCTGATGGGCAGTATATATAATTATTTGCAATTCCTTTTCAATTTATTGTTGTTGGGACTGGGGGCAAGTCTTGGAATGTTTGCAAATGATGGGATATCTTTTACATTAATATCCAGCATATGTAAGTGGGGATGGCTATACCCTTTGCTGTGTATGATGAATTCTCTCCTTTTTATAAAGTGATTTGTCTTGCAGCAGATTACCTTTGACAAAAAGCATACTCCTATAATCAATTGCTGTTGCAGGTGCCTTGTCGGTGTGCTACAGTCATCCTATGCAAAATGATCAAGAATTTGTTTATACAGTCATTCTTCTGCATTATGGTAAATCTAGTTTTAAATTATTTCAGCAGAATTAACTTTTTTTTAAGCAGTTGGAACTCTCTCCATTTTGATTATTTCACGACCTTTTTCTTAAATTTCAGAAGGGTATGAGACTAAATTTGATGGAGCAACTATTTCCTGTTTGCCCTGTAAAAGCAGAGTCACTTGGTGTACTTGGTTTAAAGTATATTCCACCTGTAAAACTGTATTGCGGCATTCCGGGATTTAAACACAGAATCACAGAACTTAATTCCTGGTCCCTGGATCCCTGGTCAATTCGTCCCTTCCCACCCAAACCACCCCCTCCCTTTTCCTTACTTTGCCTTGCAACCGCAGGAAACGCCACACTTGTCGCTTTGCCTCCCCCTCGACTCCATCCAAGGACCCAAGCAGTCTTTCCAGGTGAGGCAGAGGTTCACTTGCACCTCCTCCAACCTCATCTATTGCATCCACTGTTCCAGGTGTCAACTGCTCTACATCGGTGAGACCAAGCGCAGGCTTGGTGATCGCTTCGCCCAACAACTCCGCTCAGTTTGCAATAACCAACCTGATCTCCCAGTGGCTCAGCACTTCAACTCCCCCTCCCATTCTGAATCCGACCTTTCTGTCCTGGGCCTCCTCCATGGCCCAGGACAGTGAGTCCCACTGCAAATTGGAGGAACAGCACCTCATATTTCTTGGGTAGTTTACACCCCAGTGGTATGAACATTGAGTTCTCCAATTTCAGGTAGTCCTTGCTCTCCTTCCTTCCCTCCCCAGCTCTCCCACAGCCTACTGTCTCCGCCTCTTCCCTTCTTTCCCCCCCCCCCCCCCGCCCCGACATCAGTCTGAAGAAGGGTCTCGACACGAAACGTCGCCTATTCCTTCGCTCCATAGATGCTGCCTCACCCGCTAAGTTTCTCCAGCATTTTTGTCTTCCTTCGATATTTTTATGGTCTGAGCAATTTAATACCTAAATAATCTGAATGGAATTTGCAGTGGTACACTTCAGAAATGGCTATGTTTAATTCTTTATCTGAATTTTCTGCAGGTTGGCGAAAAACATTTAGAGTTTCCTTGGAAAAGTCCAAATGTGCATGTATTAGTGATTTGACCTTTCTGAATGTTGGTAAGTTGATATTCTATTCCTAGATCAGAAAAAAAAGCACTATATACAGAGGATGCATTTCCTTGACTTTTTATAGTGTCTGAGTTCATTCTGCTCACTTTTTAATTTAGGACCCCCCCCCATGCCACCAACATTTTGCAACCTGGTCACTTCACAGTTCATCTGTCAAATCTTGAGAGTCCTCATTTAATCCTAGTACAAGAAATGTCCTGACTTTTACACTTACTATGCACCCAAGATGATATTGGATCCAACTATGGGCAGAATTAGCTAATGAACTAAAATGAGTTTCTGAAGTTAGAGTAGGATTGGCATGATGGCATGCTCTATGGCATACCATGTGCCAACATTGTGGAGGTGTGGTTGTATAGAATGGAAGGAAAGGGATTTGGGCAGGCTGGAGTATAGTATAGCTCTGTTTGCTTGCATTATATGTCAAGAGTAATGATCATATAAATAACTTATTGAGGTGGTATGAATTATGTAGTTCATCAAAGAGGCAAAAGAACATGCCACTCAACAAGGAAACCTGTAGGTTTAGCTAAGAAAGGATTCACTACACCTTAATTAGACAGCACTGCCACAATATCAGGCATCATATTAGCAAAATTATTATAGAATTTCTTTAGCCAGTTGGTTTACTAACTTTTCAGGCATATTGGCCAATTCATCAGCTTTGGTATCACTGGAAGAAAGCAGAGATAGGCCCATCAGATACATGGGGTTTGTGGTTTAACATTTTGAAATTTATGGCAGTCACTCTGTTGTCTCCAGAATACCCTTACTCCCTAATAGGAAAGGTTTGTATTCTCTCAATGCATGGCAACTTAGAAAGAATACTTTATATAAGACCTGGTTAAGTGGGAAGCTCTGTGTTCATCCTTAGAAGTTTGGTCTGTCTTAATCTTCTTATGACCTTGCAATAGATTGCAATTAATAAAACGTACTCCCAGCAATTTTAAATCATGGTTTCATCAAGGATAGCTGAACTGCAGCAGCACTGCAGAGAACATGTCTTAAGCAAGGATAACTACTCTGTGTGTTTTCAAAATGCCTTTAAAATTAGCCACGTATTGCTTATTTTAATTATTTATCCAAATAACTAATGTAGAATATGTGTGCAACTTCAAGTTCATAGTGGACATTGTCATTAGGAGTGCAAGCTCCAGAAAAAGTAATGTGTACCATTTTATGAATGGATATATAATGATTCCATATGCAATCAATTCTTAGCTGTTCTTCCAGCCATTTATTTATTAGTTATTCCAAGTTCAAATTGAATGGATGAATTGATATTTCTGCCCATCACAGTCAATAAGAAATGTCTTGCTTTTCATCGGTTTGATTTGGGAAGCCGTGTTTGATCTTGCTACCCTGTTGTTTTGACCAACTATGCCAGTTTGAAGTGGAATAAACTTTAATTTAGCCATTGAAAACTGAAATTTACTCACCTTGTAAAATTATTACAATGCACTTTTTTCTTTTCAGGTTACTATATAGCTGTTTATGTGCCTGGATGTTTTTTGCATCTTATTAACATCCAACACCCTAATTTGACTTGTCACAGTCTGTTTTTGTCAGGTAAGAATATATTTTACAAGTGAAGTCTGCTTTGTTAATTGTTTATGAATAATCACTCCCGGTCTCACATTTAGGCGGTTAGCTACAGCTTCAGATTTGTGACATGAGTTAATGGGACTGCGAGGTTGAAAAGCATCACACAGGGAATTGTAAGTGGCACTCAGTCTCATTGGCTATGGGTAGTGCGGAATAATAAGATGGCCAACATGTTCCATCTGCAGCGCTTTCTGAGGATTAATGAGGTAGCCTTTTTGATGTGTATCTAAAAGGTTGCAAATATGGGGCTGGGGGCTGGGGAGAAGTTTGATGGGGAGAATAGGGGAGTATGAACATTATTGGGAAATGAAATTGCTCTGCAAACAGTCATGCATAGACTTTATGGGCTGAAATTGTCTCAAATTTTATTGTAAGGAAAAATAGAATCTGGGAGCCAAGTATTTAAGAAGGAACTGCAGATGCTGGAAAATCGAAGGTACACAAAAATGCTGGAGAAACTCAGCGGGTGCAGCAGCATCTATGGAGCGAAGGAGATAGGCAACGTTTAGGCCCGAAACGTTGCCTATCTCCTTCGCTCCATAGATGCTGCTGCACCCGCTGAGTTTCTCCAGCATTTTTGTGTACCTGGGAGCCAAGTATCTGAGCTAATGGTTTAGTTTTTGTGGCAAGGGACGGCAGCAAATAACTTGAAACAGCCCCTCCACTTTTGTGGCGAGACATGCTTCATCACCCGGCCCACAGGTATATTTTTCTCTTCTTCTGAGGACCTCCGACATCCAGAATCTCAGAACAAGCGCACAGTGAGCGTGGCAAAACCACGACCAGCCGTGGCGGAAACCGACTGCCCCCCAAAACCCTCCCTCCCTTCCGCTCAACGGCCAATCACAGCGCGGTTCACAGTCGAGATATGCGGCAGTGAACGAAGCGCTGTGATTAGCCGGCGAGCGAGGGGGGAGAGGGGGACAGAGAGAGAGAGAGAGAGAGGGGGGGAGAGAGAGAGGGGGGGAGAGAGAGAGAGGGAGAGAGAGAGAGAGAGAGTCCCCCCCAATTTATTATCCCCCAATTTTTGGAGGTCGATCAACAACAATTTTTTTTTATTGTGCCACCCTCCCTCTGCTCGATGATTAGTGATCGCACAGCCCCCCCTCACGTTCAAAAACATTCCGCGATTTGTATGAAGGAGTCATAAACCCTTGTTAATTATAATGTTGTTAATATATTTTTTTAAACAATCATTTTAAGAGTGTACCAGTAACACGGGGTATTTATTAATCTCGGAGCATTAAACAGAACTGTGTTAAGGAATTGAGGGAATAAAGTTCATCTTTGGGTTAGCCGTTAATAGAATGTGGACATGGCTGATGTTTCTTGTTGATAATTTAATCACTCTGCTACCAATATCAAACTTGTTGTCAATACAGTGTTGGTTCAAATATGGATAAAAGAGGTAAAATCTGGAGGTGTGATAGTTGGTGAGCTGCATTCCGTGAAACTTGATACCACATATGGCAATTAAGTGTACGTTTTGTCCTCTCATTAATCTCCTCCTTAAATAATCATGAAAGGCTTGGATAGAGTGAATGTTTCCACTAGTGGGAATAAAATTAGGAAGCACACAAGACAGTAGAAATCTGAAATACTTGCCCAAAATTACTTTTCTGCTGGGTTAATGGGAATTTTTGTCTCTGAGTATAATCAAGAAATATGGAGAAAGGAAGTAAAATAGAGTTCAACCATGAACCAATTGTATAGCAGAGGGACTTACGGACTTAATTTGCGTACTTCTGACACTGTTCCAAAAATACTCAAATGTATTAATCCATCTATGTGTTTGTTAGGGGACGATGCCAAAGTGAAACCCTGGAATCATCAATGCTATGCATTATCATCGTCTGACTTGTTGCTGGATTGCCATTTGGGGAAAATCTATAAACCTGTGCTCAATCCGCAGTTACTAATGCTGTTCATGCGAAACAGTAAACTGGTTTGCCATCAACGTGCTGCGATGCATTGTGCTATTCTGTACCTCCAATGTAATTCAGATATGGAATCACAGGTACCAGACTAAAATCGACATAATCCAATATATGTGCCTATAAGGTCCCAACCCAGAAATGTCACCTATCCATGTTGTCCAGAGATGTTGCCTGACCTGCTGAATTGCCCAACACTTTGTGTCTTTTTTTGTAAACCTGCATCTACAGTTCCTGGTGACCACTTTGCAGCTTGTACATCGTCACTGAAAATAAGCATGCAGGTACAGCAGACAGTGAAGAAAGCTAATGGCATGTTGGCCTTCATTGCAAGAGGATTTGAGTTTAGGAGCAAGGAGGTCCTATTGCAGTTGTAGAGGGCCCTGGTGAGACCACACCTGGAGTATTGTGTGCAATTTTGGTCTCCTAATTTGAGGAAGGCCATTATTGCTATTGAGGGAGTGCAGCATAGGTTCACCAGGTTAATTTCCGGGATGGCGGGCCTGACATATGATGAAAGAGTGGGTCGACTGGGCTTATATTCACTGGAATTTAGAAGGATGAGAGGGAATCTTATAGAAACATATATAATTCTTAAAGGATTGGACAGGCTAGATGCAGGAAAAATATTCCCGATGTTGGGGGAGTCCAGAACCAGGGGTCACAGTTTAAGAATAAAGGGTAGGCCATTTAGGACTGAGATGAGGAAAAACTTCTTCACCCAGAGAGTTGTGAATCTGTGGAATTCTCTGCCACAGAAGGCAGTGGAGGCCAATTCACTGGATGTTTTCAAGAGAGAGTTGGATTTAACTCTTAGGGCTAAAGGATTCAAGGGATATGGAGAAAAGGCAGGAATGGGATACTGATTTTAGATGATCAGCTCTGATCATATTAAAAGGTGGTGCTGGCTCGAAGGGCCGAATGGCCTACTCCTGCACCTGTTTTTCTATGTTTCGATGTTTCTAACAACCATTGTTGCTGCATTCTCGAGTGGCAAATTACATTGAGCCCTTGTCCCTTTAGGGTTTGGCCCCATGGCTTGGTGCCAGCAGTCGCAAATCTCTTCAGAAAATGGTCAGGGCAAGAACATATGCTAAAAATGTCGTGGGCCTCTTTGTGATCTTTGGGGGGGACTTTTAAACTGGTGTCAGGATGACGTGCAGTGCTTGTTTTAAGAAAAACTATTTAAAACATAGGGAAGGAGTTCTGAATTATAGACCACCAAGTCCAGGAAGTTATGTTAATATTATATTAAACACTAATTTTGTTCCTGCAGGTGTTTGCAGTGGTACAGTGTTTCAAATTTGGAGTGGCTCACTTTAGGAAAGATGCTTGGGTTGTCCTGATTAGAGTAGGGTAGCCGAAGAGAACCGGATTGATGATTAAATCTTAAATAGTGTGTATCAGAATCGATGGAGGAAAATTGTTTCTGGTGGATGAAAGGTCAATAACCAGATTTAAGATGATTAGCATTCGACAATCTAATTGCTATAATTTCAAATGGAATTTCATTAACTAAATTGCAGATGTCCGTAATTTAGAAGCCCACATTGATGCAGCGGGATAAATGAAATTTGCAGCAGGGAACCATTCAAAGCATGACAGAGAAGGATTAATAGTAATTTGAAGATGATGACATTTTTGGAAAGATCTTTAAAAAATATGAATTGTGTAGAGAACAAAGAGATGAAGGTTTGTCAGTTTCAATTCCATTCAATATTTTAGATGCAGGATTTAGCAAGGAAGATCTGCTGGTTTATGCAATTATTTTAACCTTAAAGTCATTTATGAATTTTAGCTTTTGGAAAATATTATGGAAATATGGCTTGTTTATAACTTTTGAATTTTTTTTTGTGTGGAATAGATCATTCACTGGTTATGTAGTTTGTCTGCCTCTGCCTGTGCAGATCTCATTCAGGAATTCATTCTAGGTGAGTCCATCAAACAGTATATCCCAAGGGGAAAAAACCCAGACTGCTGGAGTAACTCAGCGCGTCAGATAGCACCTCTGGAGAATGTGGAAAGTTGACATTTTGGGTAGGGATCCTTCTTGAGTCTGAAGAAGGGTCCTGACCAAAACATCTCCCAAACACATTCTCCTGAGATGCTGCCTGACATGCTGAGTTACTCCAGCACTGCCTTTTTTTTGTAAACCAGCATCTGCGGTTTCTTGTTTCTACAGTATATTCTAATAATTGTATTATTGAGGATTTAGCACTGATAAACAACCAATTACTTTTTTGAGATTCCAGATTGAAATCTGTCTTTGCTCTTTAAAGAGAATATGTCATGAATGCTGGATGAACTACAAATATAATAAAGTTGACGGTTCTATGATGGGTGACTACCAAAATGCCGTTCTTCTCATTTTAGTTAAGTGTCAGGACGGATACCTGTATGCTCCACAGAACTAAGGCATATTTCATTTTTCTTGAGTGCAAAACAAAGAGTAAATGATTAAAAATGGGACACTATTTGTCAGCTCTCCTGATATTGCATATATAACAATTATATGTATGTATGCAGCTGAGGAAAGCATTTTACAATAATTCATTACTTAGAAAACCCTAATTCCCCACAATCACTGGGAATATAATTGCCCAAAGGTGGATCAAAGATTTAAAGACCGCAACAATCCCTTGCTGAGATATAGACCGTTGATGCCCTTAATTTACAATAGTTTATGCATGCAATTTTAAGACAATTGTGTCATTAGATTTGATTTATAACTCGTTACAACCCAGTAAATGTTAGTTATTTACAGTTTCCATAAAATTGTAAAACCAGTAAATAATTAACTTTCCATTACCCAGGAGCAATGGATGCACTCCAACATGTGGCATATACCGTGCCATCCATAATGTTTGGGACAGACCCATCATTTATTTATTTGCCTCTGTACTCCACAATATGAGATTTGTAATAGGAAAAATCACATGTGGTTAAAGTGCACATTATCAGATGTTATCCCAAAGGCCATTTTTATCCATTTTGGTTTCTATGTAGAAATTGCAGCTATGTTTATACATAGCCCCCTTATTTCAGGGCACCATAATGTTTGGGACACATGGCTTCACAGGCGTTTGTAATTGTTCAGTTGTGTTTAATTGCCTCCTCAATGCAAGTATAAGAGAGCTCTCAGCATCTAGTCTTTCCTCCAGTCTTTCCATCACCTTTGGTCCTCAGGTTGATAAACAGCGATAAAAGTTTCCGAAGTAGTGCCAATGAAAGTCAAAGAAGCCATTATGAGACTGAGAAACAAGAATAAAACTGTTAGAGACATCACTGTTCCAAAATCAACAGTTTGGAACATCATTAAGAAGAAAGAGAGCACTGTTGAGCTTACTAATCGCAAAGGGACTGGCAGGCCAAGGGAGACCCCCACAGCTGATGACAGAAGAATTCTCTTTATAATAAAGAAAAATCCCCAAACACCTGTCCGACAGATCAGAAACACTCTTCAGGAGTCAGGTGTCAATTTGTCAATGACCACTGTCCGCAGAAGACTTCATGAACAGAAATACAGAGGCTACACTGCAAGATGCAAACCACTGGATAGCTGCAAAAATAGAAGGGCCAGGTTACAGTTTGCCAAGAAGTACTTAAAAGAGCAACCACAGTTCTGGAAAAACGTCTTGTGAACAGATGAGATGAAGATTAACATATCAGAGTAATGGCAAGAGCAAAGTATGGAGGAGCGAAGGAACTGCCCAAGATCCAAAACATACCACCTCATCTGTGAAACATGGTGGTGGGGGTGTTATGGCTTGGGCATGTATGGCTGCTGAAGGTACTGGCTCACTTATCTTCATTGATGATACAACTGTTGATGGTAGTAGCATATTGAATTCTGAAGTGTATAGACACATCCTATCTGCTCAAGTTCAAACAAATGCCTCAAAACTCATTGGCCGATGGTTCATTCTACAGCAAGACCCCAAACATACTTCTAAAGCAACAAAAGAGTTTTTCAAACCAAAAAATGGTTAATTCTTGAGTGGCCAAATCAATCGCCCGATCTGAACCCAATTGAGCATGCCTTTTATATGCTGAAGAGAAAACTGAAGGGGACTAGCCCCCAAAACAAGCTTGCGCTAAAGATGGCTGCAATACATGCCTGGCAGAGCATCACCAGAGAAGACACCCAGCAACTGGTGATGTCCATGAATCGCAGACTTCAAGCAGTCATTGCATGCAAAGGATATGCAACAAAATACTAAACATGACTACTTTCATTTACATGACATTGCTGTGTCCCAAACATTATGGTGCCCTGAAATGGGGGGGACTATGTATAAACACTGCTGTAATTTCAACATGGTGAAACCAAAATGTATAAAAATGGCCTTTTTATTAAAATCTCACTGCACTTTAAACCACATGTGATTTTTTTTTCTATTACAAATCTCAAATTGGGTAGTACAGAGACAAATAAATGATGGGTCTTTGTCCCAAACATTATGGAAGGGCACTGTACATGAATAGACCCCTTCTTCCCACCATCCACTATATTGTCAATGAATGATTTTTTCAATGTTAATTAAATTTGCATCATGCTTTCATTCTGGAACTATTTATGTACATCTGAATATGCATAGCTCTATATTTTACCATGTTTAAGAAGGAACTGCAGATGCTGGAAAATCGAAGGTAGACAAAAATGCTGGAGAAACTCAGCGGGTGAGGCAGCATCTATGGAGCGAAGGAAATAGCCAACGTTTCGAGCCGAAACCCTTCCTCAGACTTTGTGAACCGCTCTTTCTGAAGAAGGGTTTCGGCCCGAAACCTTGCCTATTTCCTTCGCTCCATAAATGCTGCCTCACCCGCTGAGTTTCTCCAGCATTTTTGTCTACCTATATTTTGCCATGTTCATTTCTGTTTCTAAAATTCTGCAATCTGATAAAACCTTTACCTACATTTACAATAAATTTGTTTCAGGTACTTTATACAGAAAAGCCATCTCTGAAACAAATGCCCTTGCAAAACTGCTGCCATGCTCATCTTTAGTAAACTGGAAAGGGGTATGGTTAATGTTGCATACAAAGCATAAAACTGCTTTCTAGACATTTTCATGTGTCATTTTATTTGTTTAAACATGAGAAACTAACCAATCTTTCCAATGCAAAATAGGATATTCCTGGAATAACGTGCACAACCGACAACATTTTGCAATCTGCTGGAAAAAGGGTGAGATTATTGTACAAAATGGAGAGCAGCTGGAGCAACATGGTGGGTCAAGCAGCATCTGTGGAGGGAAATGAACTGTTGACATTTTGGGTCGAGACCCTTCATCTGGACAGAAGGACCAAAGTGGAAGTAGCCAGTGGAAAGAGCTGCGGGATGAGTGTGGCAAGCGCTATAGAGAGATATAGATGGATACTGGTGAGGAGGGGTTAATGGCAGAAAACGGTCAAATGGGGAAGGGAACAGCAAAGATTGCAACAGAAGCTGGGAAGGGATCAGCGGGAAGGGGTTACAGGGAAGGAGAAAAATAAACAGGATGATCGGGGGGCTGTGGGTTAAGATAAGAAAAAGGGTATGACAGAGGATCAGGGTAGATAGGAGGAGACCGAATGGAACAGAGGGGATGCGGGTTTGGAGATTGGAGTATTCAATGTTCATGCTGTTGGCTTGGCAGTTGTTGCCCAGTCCGTGTTTAATCTGTCGAATGTAGAGGAGGCCACATCAAAAACACACAATAGGTGAGGAGGTGCAGCTAAATCTGTGGGTATTGGTCTCTGGATGGAGGTGAGGGAGAAGGTGTAGGAACATATGTTGCACGTACAGTTGCTGAGAAAAGAGCCTGGGCAAGAGGTGGGATGAATGAACCAGAAACCTGCTTAGGGAGTGATGTTTGTGGAAAGGGATGGGGACGGGAACATGTGACTGGTGATGGAGCACTTACACCACCTCCAACCTAGTTATTGAGTTTGCTACTCTGTTGTTCCCATCTGCTATCACCCCTCATTTTGTTCCACCCTTCAACTTCTATTCCTATCAGATTCCAGATTAAAGACGTTTGTTCTCCACTTGTCATCTTCCAACCTCTGTACCTATCTCCACTCTTTAGCCACTTGACTGCCATCTGCCAATCAACCCCTCCTCACCTGTATCCACCTATCGCTGGTTCTTGCCCTACCTCTTCTTCCCCCCCCACCAACCTATTTTTAAGCGTCTCGACCTGAGACGTTGATTGCCCATTTCCCTCCACAATTGCTGCCTGACCTGCTGAGTTCCTCCAGAACTTGTTTTGTTCAGGTTAATACTGGAGACTCTTCTGTGATTTCTAGTTCATTTTTATGTTTTGTCTGTTGGATTGATTATTCTCTCCTGTTTCCTTTCTCTCATCACTTCTAAAGAAATACCTGTTTTCACTGAAAAAAAAATTATGCTCTTCAGATTACAGGAAAAATGTTGGTTTGACTACAATGTTTTATTTAAGCGATGTCGTATGCATCTTCTAATAATAATAATAATAATATCTTTTATTGTCATTGCACAGAGGTACAACGAGATTTGGTATGCAGCTTCCATCCGATGTAATAACTTAATTAGCTAAAAATGTAGACACCCAGAGAAACAAGATAAAAAAAAAACACAGTTAAAGCCGTATAAAGTGCAAATAGGTCTGTGCCGGGTCGATGTGCGACGTGACCATCCAAGGGAGACAGTTCATGGGGGTGGGGGGGCACTCAGCAGGGCTGGTTCAGAGCAGCTATAGCTCTGGGGATGAAGCTGTTCCTAAGTCTGGAGGTACGGGCGTAAAAGGCCTTGTAACGTCTGCCGGATGGTAGAAGTTCGAACAGACTATTGCAAGGGTGTGAGGAGTCTTTATCAGATGCTTCATGTTGAAGCTTTTGGTCATCTGTTGTAATAACTCCTTTTATAGCTAATTTATCTGATACTGTTTTTGTGAATTCTCTTGGGATGTTTTTCTGTATTGAAGCCCTGATATAAATGTAAGAACTTGTTCTGCTATTGTGAACTTAAATAATATATTTGATAGTTTAATTGTTCTTGTTTATTTCGTCTTCCTAGATTCATGATTGTAAAGTTTTCTGGGAAGTGATGAATACGAATGTGGAATCTCTGAAGAATTTAGAAAGTTTGCATAATTCACTATACACTACTAATTCTTTAGGAAGAATGAAATCAAGACTACTTTCAGGAATGGTAAGAGAAGTTTGGTGAGTATTCATAGTTTTTAATGTACCCAGGAATCAATTAAAGATTTTGGGATGATTTGGATGTGGTTTGTTAATGACTTTCAGTGTAAATGAATTTTCCTTGAAGTGTTATGTTTACATAGGGAACATGTATTAATCTTAAATTATTTTATTTAAAAATTAGTCATGTGAGGTTAGGAGCTTGAAGGAAAATATTGGGCCCATAAAAACACTACATCCACTTCACTTGACTGCATGAGTGCAAGCACAAGGATGAGATTGGATGAAGAAAGTTGGAGTCTTGTGTGAAGCAGAAAGATTGACGTTAACCTGTTACTCTGGCGCCAATAAGTGTGTGGTTCTCGGGTAGGAAGTGGAGAAGCAGTAACAATGAAGATGAGCTGCTCTTTTTGTTATCCAATATAGAAGAAAGCATTGCTTTGACCCATTTTTCCAATTCTGTGGACACCTAATTCTTGTGTAAATATAACCAATGCAATTATTTTCTTGGAAAATGTAAACATTTTCACACTTTGATTTGTAAGCAACTTGTCTCCCAAGCACACACAAATATACAATAATCAACGATACAATAAATTCATAATCAGTAATACTAGGTAACCAGACCATAATAGTGCAAAACTGAGGTACATAGACGTTGTGCAACCAAAACAAAATCTATAGTAGATCCTAGTCGCTCAGATAATGGTCACACAAATAGAGTTTATTTATGTGTTTGAAGGACATGTTATCTATGAAGCAAAATGTTTAATTTTCCTGGAAAGACATTGTATTGGTTATGAGAAGGTATGGACAAGGTGGGCCGATGGGCCTGTTTCCATGCTGTATGGCTCTATCCATGGAATTGGAAGAATGGGTCAAACCACCGCTTCAAGATTATTTTGGAACATACCATATATTGGATAACCCAAAGAGCAGCTCACCTTCACTGTTTCTCCTGCTCCATTTTCTACCAGACATTATGGTTGCTGGGAAGAAACTGTACTTGAACCTGGAGGTCACAGTTTTGAAGCCTTCCCAATGGTAGTAGTGAGATGAACTTAAGGGAATTAATTAAATCACCCAGATTTTAAATGGGTATTTTGTTGTTTGTTTGGGCAAGAGGGAGGGAGAGACAAGGGTTAAACTGTAAAGTTGGAGTTTTTATTGGGAATATTTTAATAATGAAACATTAGGTTTTGTGCATATTCCAGCTGGTTTGATATATGGCATCCCTTGATTCTTACAGAAGGATTAATATCTTAAACTGGTTGATATTTTTTGGGAAATATAGGTCCATTTATTTAAGTTTATCCTAGTATATAAAATAACTAAATTTAGATATAATTTTGCTGGTATCTACTGCATGATTTAAAAACAATGTTAATCTCCAGCAATTTATTTATGGGTCTTCTCATGAGCAAGTTGTCCTTTGTCATCCTTATTGTGCTCCTAATTTATGGTACAAGATGTGGTTTAAATTTGCCTTTTGAACGTTTTTTTAAATTATTTTAGAAAGTAGATGCAAGATCCATCAGACACTTCACAAATGTACTGGAAACTGCTAAAATGTAAGTGAAGTTTGAACTTTATAACAATATTGTTCGGGAAATTGATTTCCATGGTGTTCTCATGATCATTTGTTAATTTGATAGGAGTGCAGAAACATTGGATCAGTTCCAGTTTTCTGAAGATTTTTGCCTTTCTATTCACAAAACAACAAATGAATGAGAGAACCTCCTTGGTAGTTCATTTCTTAAATTGTTTTAATGTAATGTTGCTGATCAGGCTATTATTTATTCAGGCATGCATAAGTTCTGCTTTTATTTTGTGCAGGATTCTTTCAAAAGTGGATTTGTCGTCTCCAGGTAAGAAAAGATGGTTGGATTTAACTTGTATAGAGATGATGTACTTATGGATTTGTAGTCATATTTCTAGCATAACATAAGTAAACAGCAACTCTCTTCTTAGAACAGGAAAATGTGAAACTTTCAATCATGTGAGATGTTGAGCTTGTACAGTGGATATAAAATCGTGGTATTCCTTGATCAGGTTTTCAAAGATTTAAAAATCTTGCTCATAGTGATGTTTCAAGGGGAATTTCTCTTTTGAATTTTCCCATGTGAAGTATTTGTTCTTGGGAACATAACAAGCCTATTAAAAGAGGGGCAGGTGCTTTGCCACGAGATAAATTAATTTAGGGGCAAAAAATATGTTTTTCCCAGATGTGCATGTAACAGGATAATACCGATTAAACACCTTTTTCAATGTTTTATTTTGATAGCAGAAGAGCGAGTGGTTCCTTTCTGTCAGGAAGAAGACTGCCAGCAGATGGTGCTAATAGGCTTGGTAAGGAATCCACGAGACACATTCTGAATTGTACAGTGGAATACTGAATAAGAAAGCGGTAAAAATAAATCAAGCTGCTTAGTTTGTTCATTTTGTGAAGAGACCCACACCAGACATGAACCTATATCAATGCTTTCCAGGTATTATGCCCCACAGCATCTAGTTCAACATCAATAGCTTAAGCAGTAGAAACTATTGTGAAGGTCCATCAAACAGATCTCTGAAAAAGTTAGTACATGTGATCAAGAACTTGCTCTAATTAAGGTAGTTGAAAATGGTTTATGAAATATGAAAACATTTTCTATTTCTCATTTCCTTGATACATCATGTGACACGGTGTGACATTTGGGCTTTTAACAAGGGTCCTCTCCCCATGAACTGTTTGTTTTCCCATGACAGATATTTCGGAGTACATGAAAGCCAGACCTTAGAGACATTCAAAGAATTATTCTGAGCATCTGTGCCAACTATTAAGTTGTTCAACCTATGTTCTAATAATCGACCACTAACTCGGTCACAAAGGTGTAACTGCTACTACTTCCTCCAAACTAGAAAGCTCCTGATTGATGAGTATTTCACAGAGTGCTACCTTCAACCCAGCATTAACAAGACAGTACTTTCTAAGTCAAGCCTAGTTCAGTTTATTGCAACATGCACAGGTACAGTGAGCTACAGGTACAATGAATATTTGCAGGAAGTGGTCCGTAGTCTTCCGTTGCTGAGATGGGATTAGGATTGTGTAGGTCGGTTAAAGAACCTGATAGCTGTAGAAAATTGCTGTTCCTGAACTTTGTGGTGTGGGACTTCAGACAATGGTGAGTTTCATTGTCTGTAACTCATTAACACCTAGCCATGGTCACGGTGGCACAGTGGTGGAGTTGCTGCCTTACAGCGAATCCTGCGCCGGAGACCCGGATTCGATCCTGACTATGGGTGCTGTCTGTACAGACTTTGTACATTCTCCCCATGCCTGTGTGGGTTTCTCCGAGATCTTCGGTTTCTTCCCACACTCCAAAGACGTACAGGTTTGTAGGTTAAATGGCTTGGTAAATGTAACAATTGTCCCTAGTGGGTGTAGGATAGTGTTGATGTGTGGGGATCGCTGGTCGGCACGGACCCGAAGGGCCGGTTTCCACACTACCTCTAAACTAAACACAGCTGCAATGGCCTTTTTCATTTATCATCAATACTTTCATTCATTTGTTCTCTATCGCCCTATACCACTGTCTATATCTCTTGTTTCCCTTTCCCCTTGTCTCAGTCTGAGGAAGGGTGTCGACCAGAAACGTCACCGATTCCTTTTCTCCAGAGATGCTGTCTGATCTGCTAATTTATATTGGACTGTTGGGTTTAAACTGTTGCTCGGTAATAGTGAATTCAACTGATAAAGATTTACTTCTGAATTAAGAATACTATAATTTCAGCTTCCAATTATCACATCCAGGGTAAGTTGGTGCCAAGAAGCTTTGGCCCCTATCAAATATGCTTGTTAGTTTGGCTTGACTTTTGGAATCAGAAAATTTATGTCATGGGAGGAGGCCGTTTGGCTTGTCATGTTTTTATCTTCCAACACATCAATCCGGGGCCAAGTAGATCATAAATCCACAAGTATGTATCCGATTACTTTTGAAATGTTCTGAGGCTTTCTGTATCTGTCTTCATCACCTCTTTTAACAATTAACTAAAATGCAAGCCTCTGGTTTCTGACCATTTTTGCTCTCCTCATAATTGCATACGCCTGAACAAAGCCTCACGTGACCTCTTATTTTCTAATGAAACCAACCCTAGCTTTTCAATTATTTTCTCACATAGAATTTCCCAGTCTACGTGGCATCTTTGTAAACAACTGTCCCCAATTGGTGGCAATGCATTGTTCCTTTAATGTGGTGCCCAATTGTGCTTGCTGTACTCAAATACAATTCATTTAGTATTGAACAAAATTCTAGTATAACATGCTAACTCGTATGCCTTGTTCATTACATAACAGATCTATCTGCTACTTTTATCCAACATTCTTAACTCCAACATTCCTTCACTCCATCATACCTCTTGATATCCACACTATTATTGCCCCAAGTTGTCTTAGTCATTTCCTTGTTGCATCTCTTCAAATGCATTACTTTGCACATTTCTGGTTTCTCTGTGCATTTTTCAGCCCAATTTACCAGGCCACCCATATCTTCTCTCATTGCCAACCATACAGCTAATTTTATTATATCTACAGATTATGCATCTTCCATTCAGGTCTTGGTTATTAATTTATATTTCAAAAGGAGAGAGAGATATGCACTCCATAGAAAACGTGAGGACTGACCATCTGAGATCAACAACAAAAAGACAAATAGACGTGAATCTGAGCTCTTGATTATTTAAAAGTAAAAAATTTTTTGATAATGTGTCACAATACTTGACTTCCATTGTTATCTTGCGTTGGTAAGTATTTTTCTCAAAATATGTTAGATGAATACCATATGGTTCTAGCCATCACAAATTGGCAAATTAAGTTGGTATGAATGTGCCTGGTATTAATTATATGAACCGTACAATTGAAGCCTGGCATTGAACTGTTCATTGTGTTGGTTGTAAAATACTAAATATTTAATTGCACTCTACTTGTGTTGGGTGAATGTTGAAAAGATAATGCTAAATAATAATGATAAATATCTTTATTCCTATAGATGGGTGAAAAGCTGAAAGAACATGCACTGAAACATGCTCATTCTCTCGGAAAGAAGAAGATTGATGTGATTGTTAACAACTATGTTGCAAATTTGGTTTGTGATGGTTTCTTTTAACTTTAGTTTAATTTTAGTAAGACAGTGATATAAAAGCAAAAATAACTAGATGCTGGAAATCTGGGAGGAACATAATCAAAATGTTAGAGGTACTCAGCAGATCAGGTAGCTTTTGTGGAGAGTGAACTCATTTAATTATAAAATTTCAGTTATGATTCACTTATGTCACAGTCAAGTATATTAGCACAGAAGCTGATTTCTATTTTAGAGCTGGAAGCTAGAATGAGGAAATAGTGTAAAAAGTATTTGATTCATTGATCCAAGTTATTGCTTCCCTAGGAGTGGAATCGTTTTGCGAGGGTCAGCATTATAATTCTTTGACCTAACTTCTTTCATGTGGTTCAGTGTCAATTTTAATTTAACAAGGAAGGTTCCTTTCAGCTCTCATCAACATTGCTTACCTCTTCAAAAAGTGATTTGGTCTTTGCGCTATTTGTGCGATTCCAAAGCCTACACTACACCAGCACAAAACAACAGAGGGAGAATGGTGAGAGAGTGGCATTTAAGAGCTTTCGCACAGGCACCTGGATATGCATGGAGAGATATGTATTATGTGCAGACAGAGATTAGTTAAACTTGGAATTGTGTTCGGCACAGACATTGAGGGCCACACGGCTTATTCCTGTGATGTACTGTACTATGTTTGATGACTCGCTGATTTTCTCACGAAGCTTGGAGGAGCACTTCTTCGAAGTGAAAATGCCTGGAAAATAATTTGCAGTGGAGTAGGTGTGTGGAGAAATAAGAGAATGCTGATGCTGGAATCTGAAGCAGGACTGATTCAGCATTTTAATTGCAAATGTCAACCATGCCTTTGCTCCACAGCTGAAGCTTGGTCTACTCAGTTCTTCCAGCTGTTTATTTTTTGCTCAAGGTCCCTTCATCAGTAGTTGGTGTCTCCACATATAACTGCACTGGGAATTCAAAGGCATCACTTTGAAGAAGTTCTCTTTTCCTGTCTCCCTCTGTTGTTTCTACTGCTCTGTAACTACATTTTAGTCCTGATGCAGACTCTTGACCTGAAACCTCGATCTCTTGCCTCCATAGATGCAGCTTGGTTCACTGAATTCTTCCAGCAGTTTATTTTTCTTCCAACTTCCAGCATCGGCAGTGTCTTGTGCCTGTACCAGTGTTGTAAAAAAAATCACAGGAATCTAAAACTTGTTTGTCATTACATTGAAAAATGTTTTAATAAATTGCCCTTTCTTTTAGCTTGAATGCATATGGAAAATTGTGGACACAATATGGAAAAATTATGGGCTCAGAACCCACAACCTGTGCTTGTAAGTAAAGATCGTGTTAAAGTAGGATAATTTACAGCATCACATGCATATTAATTTTTATAATGAGCAATTTGGGGGAAACAGTTGGATGTCAAAGTTATTGTACAGTTATAATTTAGTATTCTTTAAAAAGTGGAATTTTAAACTTGAGATACTAAAATAGAAGGTAGACAAAAGTGCTGGAGAAACTCAGCGGGTGCAGTAGCATCTATGGAGCGAAGGAAATAGGCAACGTTTCGGGCCAAAACCATTCTTCAGACTGAAGAAGAGTTTCGGCCCGAAACGTTGCCTATTTCCTTCGCTCCATAGATGCTGCTGCACCCGCTGAGTTTCTCCAGCACTTTTGTCTACCTTCGATTTTCCAGCATCTGCAGTTCCTTCTTAAATACTAAAATAGAACACTGGTCTGCTTACATGTGTGTCATTTAAATTTCCTACTAAGTTCATGTGAATGCAGAATATTTAATGTTGAAAGGCAGAGAAAGTAAGATCATTCATGTGGAAGTCAGCAAAAATGAATAATTATTCTGAGGTTTGATAATTTTCCAATATCAGTTGATTAGCTAATCAGTAAAATATTATCACTGTTCTAGTAATAGTTATATTGTCCACTAATTTTGGGTTGATTTTTATTTTGTGGGTGAGGGAGAAAAGTGTTGGTAATTTCTAGCAAAGGAACAGAACTGGATAGGTTGATGGTGGGACTAGGTTGTTGGTGGGACGACAACTGGACTGCTGTGTACAGTTTTGATCTTTATTTAAAGAGGGATGCACTTAGATTGGCAACAGTTTAGATAAAGTTCACTGCGGAATGGAATCCAGGGATTCAAGGATTGCTTCAGGCAAGTTTGGACCCACAGGCATTGTATTTTGGAAGAATGAGAATTGATCTTATTGAAATATGAGGAAGATGCTGAGAAGATATTCCCTTTTGTGGGGCATTGTAGAATAGATAGCATAGTTTTACAATAAGTTGCCCATTTCAGATGGTAGTGCGGCTTCCTCACAGCTGGTTTACCTGGTTTCAATTCTGACTTCTGGTACTGTCTGTGTGGAGGTTGTATTTTCTCACCATGATCATCCGGGTTCCTCCCACATCCAAAAGATTCGTACCTTGATGAATTCACTGTGAATTGCTCCAAGTGTGCAGATGAATGGTAGAATGTACGGGAAGTTGGGAATGTGGGAAGAATATTTTTAAGATGTGGCATTCATTTAAAGGGCTGGGTTCTGTGCTGTATAACTTTGTAAAGGAGGATTTTCTTCTTGAAATTCTCTATCTAATGGAGGCTAAATCATATATATTGAATACCAAGTTGGATTGATGTATAAGGGAGACAAGGATTTGGGGGAACAGGCAGGAAAATGGAGCTGAGGCCAAGATCCGATCAGCCAAAAACTTATTGAATGAATCAGGTCCAAAGGGTCCTTTATATGAAACTTGGGGAAGTTGGTCCTTCCACACTAAAATTACTTCTGGAACAAAAAATAATGGAGATAAACTTTAACGTGTGGACTATTTTTGTGCAAATTGAATCACTTTCTGGGGCTGAACTCTCGTAGGGCTGCACAGAGATGATTCTTGATCAGCTGTCCAGTAAGCATGTCTGGTATTAGCTTTTCATCAAAAGCTGTGTACAATGGGCAGGCAATGTGCCGCTAGCCATTTGCTGACCCTGCAAGGCCTCCTGGACATCAAGCCTTCAAGGTCGGGTCAATAACCCTGCACTTACAAACTGGGACTTGAAAAGTGCACCAAAACTGGTGACTCTGTATACTGTCTCAGTGTACCACTGCTATACACTTGTACCTGAGATGCTTATCTAATATGTATCTAAGTGCTTATGAAGAGTAATACTTGTACTGAATTGTATACAAAAATCAATTTCACTGTACCTCAGTGCATGTGGCAAATAAAGTGCCATTGAACCATTGCCAAAGATGACCATTTCTTCACTGTTGTTTGAATCTTGTAATGTATATATTTAACTCTTACTCTGTAGGTCCAACAGAGAGGAAGTAAATTCTGCAGAATTTGTCGTGTTCCATATGATGATTTGGGTTTTGCAAGCTGTTGAAGGGCTGTCTCTGCCTCTTCCTCCAGGTAACGTATTGATTGATAAGCAGGTTGAGAAAGACTATGTAGTTTAAAATTAATCCAGGCAGGAGACAGTTGATAAATGAAGGGTTGCAGATATCATTTTATCTTTTTCAGAATTATGTTGTGCTCTTAAGGAATATGGCAAATTTTATTTACTGTAAACTACCTGTTGTCGCAATGTCATTAAAGCCTAATGGTAAATGATGACCCATTAAGATGAGTGGAGTCATGCAAAACACTCGATAGTGGGCAGTCTAGTGGTAGAACAAATGGTCAGATGCTCGTGCTTCTGACCAACTCATTTCTGACTTTCATGATGCAAGGCACAAGTGCAAAAGTTGGAACCAAGTTGACCCACACAGAGGATATCGCCAGCAGTTCTGTGCAGTTTGATGTCTCTACCATTTTCTACTATCTCATTATAATCTTGTCTACCTCTATCTAAGAAACTGTTTTCTTTCGCTCACCCTCTTCCTGTTTTTCATACTGGAAAAAAACGTCAATTTTATATTTCTTGCTAGTTTGCTGTTCATATTTGTAGCACTTCTCAAAACCCTAGGGGGCGCCGACCAGTTGGGTATGGCTGTATGTCAAATAGTGTCTTGTTTTTGGAGGACTGCTCTTTTTATGTGGGGGGGGGAGGGGGAAAACTGCTTTCCTAGTCCCTACCTGGGCGGAGAGGCTGCTTTCCTCTGAGCAGCGTCTTTGACCCGTCCTCGCGGCCTTCTATCGCGTCTGGAGCAGCCTTTCCTGAGGGGACTGGCCAGAACCATGGCTTCGGCGGCGGCACAGCGCTGGAGCGCTATCGCGGAGCGGAGCGGGTGATACCTTGCCCGGGTCGCCGCGCTGGAGCCCCAGAATGCTGAGACCGTCGATGAAAACATCGCGATGCTGCGGGTCTGTGGAGCGGCAAGCCGTGGGCGGCGATGCTGAACTTTACATCGGGAGCCTGGGATCTCTCGCCGAGATCACCAGTGGTGGAGCTCCGTCCAGCGCGGCCTGTCGGCTTCGTAAGCCGCGGTCTCCGGTAAGGAAGCAGCCGTTACAAGCATCCCAAGCCGCTGAGAGGATTCTCCCAACGCCGGAGCACTATCACCCAGCAAGAAGGGCCTGAAACATCGGGCCCCCATAGCGCCGACTGCGGAGGCCTCAATAGGCCCGACTATGGGTGGACAAGGGGATTGTGACTGGACTTTGTGCCTTCCCTCACAGTGGGAACCATTATGGGGGGATGTTTTTATGTTTTATGTTAAATTTCTTTATAATGTTATGTTGTATTCTTATTAATGTGCTGCAATGGCAACTTGAATTTCACTACACCAATTGGTGTATGTGACAATAAATGAACCTTTGAAAACCCCAAATCCCTGCCACCGTGTACAGAAATTACAAATCAGTAGTTTCCTAGAATATTCTTCCACTTGTCAGAATACAGCTTATTAAATACTCGGGAACTTGAAAGCATTCAGGTCATTGTAGACAATGATCAGAAAGATACTCGCTATCCTAAACACAAATCCATCTGCCACCAATGCACTGTGACCTCCATACAAGCTGACTTTAAAATGTACCACAGCAGCTCGATAAAGCTTCTGCAAAAACTATTTCAAATCCTTTAACTTCCACCAGCCAACTGTGCAATAACACCAGGTGTGTGGGAATGTCGCCACCTCCAGGCTCCCCTCCAACTCGCAAACTATCCTGAGATGAAAAAATCCTCAGTTCCTTCATCGTTGGGGTTTGTAGGGGTTTATTATGTCCACTTGCCCTCTTTGGGGCAGTTGTGGTGGGCAATAAATCCTGGTCTTACAAGTGCCCTATCCCATTTCAAAATGTAATTCCTCTAATACAATTGGCAACATCAAAAAATGCTAGTTTTAATGCTCAAGTTACCGTCTCTTGTTAACTGTGTTTCTGCCACTCTAAGAGCTTTCATTTTTCAAGGACGTGCATTTATTGAGAATTCTGAATTATTTCTGCACTATGAATAATTTAAAGAGCTTTGTTCTGATGTATAAAACTCTTTTTGATGGCCTTTTTCTCTTTGGTTTCTGTCAATGTTAAAATGTTCCCCTTTGTCTTAATACAGGTTATCACACAATTCACATGGTCCTTGGTGCACGATGCCTTCCTTTACATTCCCTACTGCATTATATCGATCTTGGTTTGTTGCATCCAACAGAGCAGTTTGTTACCAGGTTAATTGAAGGTGAAAATTGTAATTTCCTTGTGGCTAAATAAATGACTTGTTGGAAGGACACGTTTTGTAACTATGTTTAAAAAGGCATTCCTTACCGTAAAAAAAACTGAGGTCAGGTAAGGGGGGGATGAAAGTTGGAGAGTTGGTATGTCCCATTTGCGTGATGCTTACAAAAACTATTTGTTTTTCTCTTTTCCCTCTTTCTCTTTCTTCTTCTTTTCTAGGGTCTATTTATTAACTCTTTTTCTTTTGTTTTTAATTTCGTTCTTATAGGGTCTTCGTACTTTCTTGTTGTCACGTTTTTTACACTTTCACCTTTTCCTTCACTTTCTTCTTTCTCTCAATCTCATCCTTTCCCTTTATTAGTGTAAAAAACAAATGGAGTACATTAATTGTAAGAAGATATATGTGATGAGTACTAATGTATGTGGTTGTAATGTAATGTACTTCTAATAAATTTAAAAATAAAAATAAATAAAAAAGGCATTCCTTCCATGTGTTGGCAAGCTCTAATTAATGCCATGCCGTGGGATAAATATTCAGCCTCAGCTGGTTATGGCTCACATTAACAACACGGAAAAAGGAACAGTGTATTACAGCCATATTTGCTGCTGAGACATATTTAGGTGGGAAAGGAACATGACTGGTATTCAGATGGGTACACAAGTGAACAAAAATATGGTAGATGGCTATGATGTTGGAAAATGTAACATTTACCACCTTGATAAGAATAGAAAGCCAGAAAGGACAATGATGCCATGACAGTGCAATGTATAGTCCTGGCCTCTTCATATAAGAAAGGATACACTTGCATAAGCAGTTTAGAGAACGTTCACTCAGCTGACTGCTGTAAGGCAGATGTTGTCTTACGAGGAAAGGTTAACCAGATTGAGCATATACACTTTGGAGTTCAGAAAAATTGGAGATGATCTTATTGAAACAATGCAAGATTCTGACGCAGCTTAACAGGGTACATGCAGTGAGATTGTTGTCCAGGTGGGACAGTCTAGAAAGGAGAAAAAAATTCTCATTAGGATCATGAATCTTAGGAATTTTTTACTTCAGCGAGTTATGGAGTCTGAATCATTGAATGTATTTAAGACTAAGATAGATGGATTTGGGGTCTTTAGGAGAATTGAGGCCAAGATCAGATCAACCATCATCTTATGGAATGTTGGAAGAGGCAAAAGGGTGATATGATTGATCCCTGCTTATTTAGGGATGAATTCTCAAATAGTGCCAAAAATCTCAATTTTCAGGTGATATATCTATATCTGATATTTGTTGCTTTCATATCAATTTTTACTAGTTTCTTCTAAACTGTTCTTTATCAAGTCTGCATTTGGTCATTGGTGCTCACTAAAAATGAATAATTTACTCTTTATTTATCTTTTTATATGTGCAATTTAAATTATTGTTTAGCTGGATTGCTATATTGTTATTCATCTGCCACCATTATGTACAATACAATGTGTTTAGACCAGTACAACTCAGACTCCTCCTGAGGCAATTTGGGCCATTGAGTCCCCTTCAACTTCCCCAATCTTTCCCTAAATTGCACTTATTTTTCTACTACCTAAATCACCATCTACTATTACTATATCTAGATTGTGATACCTCAATATTTTGTCCACTGTACTGCAAAAGGGATTGGTCTGTTTAAAAAAAATATGCTATTTCCTTGTGCATGATCAGCTTCATTGTGCACTTTATGTGGGTGGGAGTAACAATGACTCTCTTGAGCTGGTGCTGTTGCCTCCCTGGGGATTGTGGCATAGTTTACAGTAACTGTGGCTATTTTGGGTTCTAAATCACAATGAGCCGTACCACCTCACTCGGTTCCACTGGAAACTTTTCTCCAAAAATGTAGTCTCGCCTATGTGGCTTGTCAAGATGGCTAAAGTGGCTGGCTGAGAATCCACACTGGGGCGTAGTGTTAAAGCAAAGTCCTGTAAAGAAAATTACACAAATGGCTTGCGCTGCCCTTCTCCAGAAGATATTTTAAAGACATTGCATTTCTTGAAAATGAGAACTGTTAATCTGTTTCTTAGTAGTGAAACTTATTGTTTTTCTTTAAGAAAGTATTACCAATGCTATTTGAACAAATATGTATTTTCTTGCTTTCAGAACTTGATAATTCTGAAATTAATGAAAGATTCAAATTGAGTATTATGGCAAGAATTCCAGAGGTGGGTGGTGATCTCAAAGATGTATTCCTTGTACCGTTTTCTTCCTGACTCTTCTCAATGGTTGGGATTTTCAAATATTTCATAAACATTGAATAAAAAGACTAATGAGCCTGTAAAGCATAGTCTTATTACAATCGAATCTGTTATAGCTGTAATATATCTGCTTTAAAAACAAACACCTTCTGCTAATCATCCTTGTTGACATGGCTATATGTGAGAGTGGATTATGTAATCAGACTCCAGAAATTGTTAGGTGTGTCTTTTCAGAACAAAGAGATTGTTCTGTAAACAGTTGTAAAAACCTCAGTAAGAAGATACTAGGACCAATTTGGAGAGTCTGATTCTTTACTGTTTGCAAATATTTTGGATGCTTTGTTGAAGTGTAACAAAAGCTTTAATTTGATGCTCGATTTTGAGTTAGTAATGTGTTCTCTTTTATAGATTATTGAACACAAAATCTGTTGCCTCTGGGATCATCCAATCAGTACGTCACATGTTGCTCGGAACTACGTGGAAATACTCCTGAAAAAACGTTCCACCCAGCAGGTGAGTGGTAAAGTCCATCAATCAAAAGAGTAAGATTTGACTAATTATTATCTTGCTCAATAAACCCCCAGCCATCAGCTTCACCACTATCCTTGAATTCCCCTAACCACTTTTTTTTCCCACTAAACGATTTTCTCCAGTTCTTCTATTTCACTAGTCCTTGGGTTTCTTAACATTTCTAGAATGTTATTTATGTTCTGGTTTGTGAAGAGAGATCCAAAGTATGTTTTCAATGGGACTGTCATTTCTATCTTCCCAATTATAACTCATTGTGTCTGACAAGCTAAATAAAATTTCCTTAATTAAGAGTCAAGAGTATTTTATTGCCATATGTCATGAAATGGAACAATGTAATTCTGACTTGCAGCAGCAAGACTTAGATGATTTTGTTTTATGAACTTGCATTTACTAAGACAAAACAGTGATTCTTCTATGATTGTTTATCAGTTAGGAGTGAGGCATTAGTAAACTGAGGACTGAGTAAATTAAAATAATAAATTGTGCGGAAAAAAATGAAGTCAGGCCGCATTTGTGGAGAAAGAGGCAGAATTAATGGGCATGATTGCTGACAACTTTGATTTGAATTTGTGGGTTTATGGCCATTTGAAATAAAGTGTAATTGGATTATGTGCAATGTAGTATGAGGAATGCAGTCTTGACTTGTTGGCAAATTCGGAGGGTCGAGGATACCGAGAGACGTTTTCCATTGGAAGTGTTTTAAGTTTTAACTTTTTAAGTTTTCCTAAAATGTTAAAAGTTAATTAATTCCATAATTGTATATATGTGACACAGATTTATTTTAAATTTACAGTTGGTAGAAATGCGAAGTCTTTTGTTGATTAATATGTTTGCAATTTGTAGTGTAGACTAGAAACTTTCAGTTCTTTAAAATGAACAGTTAGATGGAACCCGTCAGCAATAAACCAAACCAGATATCAGAAGTGAAAGATGCCAGAGTTGTAAAGTTTTCCTGACTGCAGCCAAGTTCAGGTAGACATAGAATGTTGTTTATTTTCAATGAAATACAGTAATGTGTCAAGAGAAAGATATTTGGAAACCATGAACATTTGAAATGACATAGCTGAACAATAATTTCTTTACAATTAAAGTACAGTTTTTGTAGGCTAAACTAGTGATTTTTGCCATTTTCATTTTGTAGAAATCAAGACCTGTTTTCATACGGGAACAGGACCCATTTGAGACTGAATTTCTACCGCTGACTTACCTAGCAAGAATCTTAACAGAAGTGGAACACCAAGGCAAGTAAAATTGTTTGTCTTTGGTCAGTTTTTGTTTTCTGATGTTTAAGAATGCAAGCAATATTAGTTTAAAGAAAGACATGTACATTTGGTTAATAACTAATTTGCATTTTAGTAAAAACAGGAGCAAATATAAATGTTTCTCTGATTTGCATTGCGATTTAATCCAACCTCAATCTTTATAGTAGTGATGACAGTGAAATTGCCATCATTAGACTATGAAATAGGTAGCAACTTTGGGAATTCCCTCAGTTGGCATTCATTGTGAAGCTTTCAGCACAAAGATCACTGGAATTTTTTGGGTCAGCCTCTTGCTTTTCTTCATGAATGCAGATTCTAGGCCATAAAGTTCCTATGAATTAGTTTATTTTATTTTCTTTGATGCTAGTTGAGGTAAATATACAGAATAGAACATCGGATATTGGTGCTGTTCTTACAATAAAACTGAGATACGATTAATTTTACTTTTGACAATGCAACGGTATTTTAGTACTTTGTTTAAGTTTCCCCAGATAGAATATATCCAAATTTTGGAGTAATAGTTGCACAGTTAATTAAATATTTGAGATCTAAACATTTCAGAGTTTACTTTGGAAATCATAAATAATAAAAAAACATTATCCGTGTGTTCTAAGTATATGAACAAAGTAGTGAAAATTAGTATATAACTTAGAACATTACAGCATAGGAACATGCCCTTCAGCCCCCGATGTCTGTGCTGACTATGATTGCAATCAAAACTAGTCATCTGCTTGTATGTGGTCCATATCATTCTATATCCTGCCTGATGATGTTTTTGTCTAAACACCTCTTAACTGTTGCTATCTGCTTCTACCACCTTCCCTGGTAGTGTGGACCAGGTACCTTGCACACAGTATAGAAAAAAAAAACTCTTGCAAATTTCCTTAACATTTTTCCTCATCATAAATCTATGCCCTCAGGTATTTGACATTTCCACCCTGGGCGAAAGGTTCTGACTGTCCATCCTACCTGTCCCTCTCAATGTTTATAAATATCTAGCAAATCTCCCCTCTGCCTCGGTCGCTCCAGGGAAAACAGCCCAAGTGTGGCCTACGATTTAATGGCAAATCCTTCCCATGGTGTGGCAACCAGAACTATACGTAATACTCCAGATGTGACTTAATCAATGTGACTTCCCCAACTTTTATTCTTAGTGCTCCAACCAATGAAGGCAAGCATGCCATTTGCTCCTGTTATCGCCTTAACCACTTGCATTGCCACTTTCAGGGAGCTATGGACTTGCATCCAAAGATCCCTCTGTACATCAATACTTCTAAGGGCCCTACATTTACTACATTCCTCTCACATTTGACCTCCCAAAGAGCATTACTTTACTGCTCTGGATCAAGTATTGTGTGTAGTTCTGATTACCCCATTACAAGGATGTTGTGGAAATTCTGTTCTTTATACACAGGGTGGCGAGTGCCTGGAACGCACCTGGGGAGGTGGTTGAGGCTGATCCGATAGTAGCATTTAAAAATCTATCAGATAGTCATGTGGATGTACAGGGAATGGAGGGATATGAATTAAGTGCATGCAAATAAGAGTCTGAAGAAGGGTCTCGACATGAAATGTTACCCATTCCTTCTCTCTGGAGATGCTGCCTGTCCTGCCGTTACTCCAACTTTTTGTGTCTATCTTTGGTCTTGACATCATGTTCGGCACATGTGTACCAAGGGGACTGTTCTTGTGCTGTTGTTTTTTGTTGTAATCATCTTTGTCATCTCCTCAAAAAAAAAAAAAAGTTTGTACATCCTCCCCCACAAAACATCATGCTTTCTGTCCCTAATAAGCACTTGAATCTTATCCTTAAGAATTTTCTCCAAGGCTCAACTGCCTATAATTTCCTGGTTTGTCTTTGCTGTCCTTCTTAAATAGAGGAACAATATTTGCTGTTCTCCAGTCTTCTGGCTCTTTGCCAGTGGCTAAAGAGGATAAAAAGATTTCTGTCATGGTGCCAGCAATCTCCTCTTTTGCCCCTCTAACTAACCTGGGATCGATTTCATCAAGCCCAGGAGCGTTGTCCATCTTGATGCTCTTGCATCTCATATTTCTTTCATAATATCAACTTATCAGCATACCACTTCTTGGTGAATAGTGATGCAAAGTACTCATTTAATATCTTGCCCATTTCCTTTGGCTCCAGGCATAAATGTCCCACTCTGTCCTTGAGTTGTCCTACTCTCTCTCTAGTGACCCACTTGCTTTTAATGCTTGCATAAAAAGCCTTGGGATTTATTTTAATCCAACTTGTCAAGAAATGATATGTAATATATTCAATTAAAAGAGTATATTCAAATCAAAAACCAATAGATTGTTTTAAAGTACTAAACTAATTGAGACCTGTTAATACAGGGCAAGGGAGGGATGTAAAAATTCAGCCATTATTTTGAATAGCAGCGTGAGTTTGATAGGTGCAGTGTTATTTCTTATTTTTATGACCGTTTACATTTAAAGATGTGCCTAGTTTCACTATCTTATCATAATAATGTGATGGGCAGCATACTTTATGGAGAATGCATGATAAGAGTCAAGCAGGATACACCACCTATCCACCATGTATTTTTCTCTGCAGCACCGAACCCTTTTGAAGCCCAGCAGAATGTGGATGTAAAGTTTGTGGAAGAAGTAGCATTGAAGCAAACATTAATTCTTCTTGGTCTTGAAAATAAATAGAATGTAAGGTTACAACTGCAGATAAAACTTAAAACTTGACAATATTTGTCAGGTACCATTGTATGCATACTTTTTTCTTTATATCAACTTGTTAAAGAGAACAAGCATGACATGGTTTCTTTATTGAAGACAGCAGAGAGGGCAGGTTGGCTCTAATGTGGCTACAGATTCAAACTGTGTGCCTTTCAAAAGGAATGACTGCTTATTCATTCTACCAGGCAGCTTACAACGAGGACTCGATAACTGTCTAATCTGAGCTCTCAATTGAATGGACGTGTACATTGTTGGGATGCATGTTCATAGTATCTGCTTTTATAAATGCAAATTTAGTTCTAAACTATTTTTAAAAATAAAAGAAAACCCAAGGAGAAGTATGTTCAACGTGGCCAATAATTGAAACATTAAATTATAAGGAATTTGCAGTATATTGTTTGAGGTATTATTTTGCAACATTTCTTTGTTCTAACAGATGAAGTAGAGACAAAAAGCACTACTTACTTTAAAATTCTTGAAATAATATATTACATTTTGAGTAAAATAAAACTTTTTTTGAATGCCATGCTGTGTGTTTGAATTTGTGGGTCTATATTCTGTTTCAGCATATTGTATACCATCATTCTATAGAGAATTTGGTCAACGAGGAAAATTGATAACCCAATTTTAAAGTTTGATGATCTTCCATGCTATCTAGAAAAAAATGCATTAGTCTTGGATTGAGTTAAAGATGAACATTTCCAGAAATTAGTATTGATGCACTCTAGCCCATTGTTCACATTAATAAATGCAATTCCCCATAACAGCTACATTTTCCTTCATGCCAACCTAGTGTTTTTCAAGTAAAACCACATTAAGGGTAAATTAATTGAATATTTATCAAAACGCACTGTAATTGCACATAATCAATCTGAAATATTACATCAATTTTTTCCTTAAGTGTCACCTGACCAGCATATTTGCATCATTTTTTTTCTTTTTAAATTGCCATTTGGAACTAAACATCTTATAATTTTGATACCTACCACTGCACTGATTTCTCTTTTCCCCAATTACAGGTTCTTTCCACAAAGTTTCAAACTATCTTCTAACTATGCTGGATTATTGTCAAAATATAGATATGAAATTGATGCAGAATGACTGGATCTTGTACCCTATAACATGCGTCCTGTCTTGTAGCTAATCAAATTTGTGAAACACATTTGAGAACCTGAAACTGTGCTACAAAAGCATTTTGTTTCTTCTGTGTTCTGAGAAACACCTGCCGACCTGTGGGCAGCTGACCCTTCAATAGACATTCAGGTTTAAAAATACCCAAAGGATTCTTTAATACACATTTTACTTGTCTAACCGAACATGAACTCAAGAACTAAATAATTTATGCATAAAATTTAACCTCAAACCAGTTTTACATAAAGACCCTCTTTTTAAATTGATGATGATGGTGTTCTGCTTTCTAGGATATGCCGGTTCTTAGAGTATATATTTGTAGATGTCATACCAAACATATTACAGGAATATAGGTTAATCAAATATTTTGCAGCATATTTAATTTACTATTTATTTATAACAACAAGGGAATAGTGCAGGCAAATGCAGTTAAAATAGATGGACTTAATGGTTGGACTGGACAAGGTGGGCTGAAAGGTCCCATTTTTATGTTGTTATAATTCTCTGAAACATTACTGATGTATGTTTACTTTGATTTAGTAGAGAGTGCAGTATGGCACATATTAGATGAAGCTTGGAACTTGAAGGGTAGAAGGACAAAATATTTTATGCGTGAACATTTATAACCTAGGAACAATCAAATATAGTTTGCTCCTTCCACTTCTGCAATATATGTTGGTAACTACATGGAAACCTATCTTGGTTTGAACCAGGGTAACTAGTAAAGACAGATCCCAAGAAATATGCATTGTTATTTCCAAATAACTGCTGATTCTATGACTAATTCAGAAGTGGTTATCGTGGGCAGCATTTCCCATAAGGAAGTCGTAATTTTGTCTTCATTGACAGTTTCTATTAATGACACTTTGTTTTTGAAAGTGTGGGTTAATGTGACATGATTGGGAGATTAAATGGCTCTACATTAAGTCAGCTTGCTTATCTTTAAGGAATAACTACTTTGTGTATTAGCATGAAGTACAAATAAGACCATACATTCCAAACAATGTACTCACCTGCCTCGTCGTCTCAGAACTTGCAGAACTGTAAGGGCATAAGTCATCCTCCTATTCAAGAGGGTACACAAAAATGCTGGAGAAACTCAGCGGTTGCAGCAGCATCTATGGAGCGAAGGAAAGAGGCAAAGTTTCGGGTCGAAACCCTTCTTCAGACTGAAGAGGCTGCCTGAGAAGATAGATGTTTCTCTCTATTTATGTATTTTGTGTACACTCTTAAGTGAGAGATGAACATCGACCATTTTCAGGTATTGAACGTGGGATGCTTCTGAGTTCATTAAAATTATGTGTTTGTAGTTAGCATCCTGGTTCATTTATTGTCATTGGTGCTAATGTGAATGCAAATTATTGTTGCTCAAGTCAATTTATTAGGATAATGAAAATCAAAATATTGCAGATGCTAGAAGTGTGAAATAAAAGCAGAAAATTCTGGAGAAAACAAGCAGGTCAGACAGCTTTTGTGGAAAGAGAGGTAACATTTCGGGTCAAAGAGTCTTTGTCAGAACTTGTAAAGATAAAACAATGTTCAAGAAGGAACTGCAGATGCTGGAGAATCGAAGGTAGACAAAATTGCTGGAGAAACTCAGCGGGTGCGGCAGAACCTGAAGAAGGGTTTCGGCCCGAAACTTTGCATCTTTCCTTCGCTCCATAGATGCTGCCGCACCCGCTGAGTTTCTCCACCAATTTTGTCAACCTAAAGATAAAACAAGATAGGTTTAAGTTGCAGAGAAGATAGGCTGTGTAAGCAATAGAAAGGACAAATTGAGTATTGTGGAGCTCCTCTGGTTAATTGGTTAATGGGGGCAGTTAAGAGAAAGAAAGTGAATAAAACCCATAAGATGAGGCAGTTAGTGAGTGAGGCTACCAAACAAGAATGTGAAAAGATACTAAATCGGGGATGTATTCCCAGCAGGCCAGGCGCTGATGAAGAAAAAACAGCCACAATCACAGAGAATTGGCTTCTAGCAGAAATGATCAGTTTTGATGGATGCAAAGAAAACACAAGTTACCTGAAGTTATAGAACTGATATTGAGTCCCAAAGGCTACAGTCCCCCAAAGGAAGTTGAGGTGCTGCTCTTCTTGCTAATGTTGGGCAGGTTTAGTACAATGCCAGAGGCCACAGTTAGTAAAGAAGAATTGAAGTCTCTGTCTCAAGTCAAGTCAAGAGTTTATTGTCATGTGTCCCAGATAGGACAATGAAATTCTTGCTTGCTGCAGCACAACAGAATATTGTAAGCATAAATACAGAACAGATCAGTGTGTCTATATAGCATAGACCATGTATATACACATATAAATAAACAAATAAAGTGCAATAGGCTGTTATAGTTCAGAGTCTGTTTGTTGGCGAGTTTAATAGCCTGATGGCTGTGGGGAAGCAGCTGTTCCTGAACCTGGATGTACTCGATTTCAGGCTCCTGTACCTTCTACCTGATGGTAGCGGAGAGATGAGTGTGTGGCTAGGATGGTGTGGGTTCTTGATGATGTTGGCAGCCTTTTGAGGCAGTGACTGCGATAGATCCCTTTGATGGTGGGAAGGTCAGAGCTGATGATGGACTGGGCAGTGGTCACAACTTTCTGCATTCTTTTCCTGGTCTGTATCAGAACAGGCCTGTGTCAGTTGAATTCTGATATCTACCCATTAAAAGCCTGACCTTTGTACATTTTTTGAGTTTTATTTGTATTCTCACTCATTTAACTGGTTTAATTAACTGGATAATCTCTGCAATTTAAGCAATTACTGTATCAGAGATACTCCCCCACTTTCATTGCAACTTAAAACTAATGTTTTCTCTTTCCTAATTGTGATGAAGAGGTTTTTGATATGAAACATTAACTCTGTTTCACTTTCCACCGATGCCTGGCACTCTGAGTGTTTCTATCATTTTCATATTTTCATCAGGATAACCTTCCCACCATCTGTTCAGAAATGTATTTGTGTTTCTCTTCAATTATTTGGTATTTCCCAAAGGCTGATTTCTTCATACACATATCACTGATATTTTTTTTAATGAAATAGGGCTGATAAAAAAATATTGAAGATTGTAAATTCTATTATTTTTTGATTTTATAAATACTAATTAGAAAATATGCTAATTTGATTTAAAAATAAACTCCCTAAAATAGCAAATTGTCAAGAATGTAATTGTTTATTTAGCACGGAAATGAGATGCACATTCTGTTCATTAGTAGTTCTTCAACACATTGCACAGTACTTATACAAGATACCACAGCGATGATATACATGTTGGCACAATAATGTGTTTTTTGTCTGTTGGCATCTTGTGCAATTGCAACACTTTCAGTTTTGTATTTATTAATGAATATTAAAATATCTTAAACTGATTTCAGTCTGCTAAAACTTTAATCACTCATTTAGACATGTTAACCTAAAAAGCATTTGGAGTTATTTATCTAAATCCTTTCAAAACATAAATGCTTAATGAGCACTAATGTGCTGGCTTGTGGTAGACTTTGTTACTGTTAAAATGCATGAATATGGCTTTTGGTACACTTAACATTATATTTCAATTGGTTTAGTAACTGGTTTTCTATAATGTCGCATATGTGCGCTAGGTTCACTGGGTTTAAAAGGAACCATTTTCCCATAAGGACGTGGAATAGGTAATCCAGACTCGCAATCCGGGATATATGCATTTGGCCTTGGCTCAGCTGCTGTATATACTCCACCGGGCAATAAGTGTGTCTCCTCCTCTTCAGCTTCCTAATTTAGGAACAAAATTGGGTAGTTGTTAGGCAAATTGCTCAATACGGATTGATACACACATGTTCGCTGTGGTTTGGTGCTATATGACAATGTTTCTATATTGAAACGAAGCATTACAAAGTTAATTACTATTGCAGTAGTGCATTACAAAATAGAAGTTATCAGAGTTACTAATTAGAATTATATTCCAGAAATGGGTCTGCCATGCGTTATAAAATTTTTTAAAATGAAGATACTGGAAATCAAACTCCAACAGAAAATACTGGGAAGACCAGAACAAAGTGGGACTCGATCACAATTTGAACACACTCTAGCTTTACCCTGACAGATATGCTAATGAACCATCCATTCCTTCTCTGCAATTTAAGACAATTTTGTTTTTCTCTTTCCCAGATGTGACACAAGGAGTTTGGCCCAACCTAATGGGTGTTTCCTGAATGTTCTTGTTTAATCTGACTCTTAAGACTGATTCAACTGGCTTTTATTTCCAAAGCGGCTCCAAAGCTATTACTGAGTATTTAAATAAAGGCTAGAATTGTATTTTTTTTAAACTGTCATGAACTAATATTTAACTTTGAGGTGTTAGATGTCAGCACCTAATTAGGTTTCAGTGACGCACAGAAATCTATTTACAATCTTTAGTGTTCTTGTGAACATTGTTTACGGACTTGGTAGTCAGTTGGATTCATACCTTGTATTTCATCTTAATCTCCATCATCCGTCTGTTTTCTTTATCCAGCATTTTCAGCCATTCGTTTTCAAACTCCTCACTGGGTGCCATTCCCTGCTCCATTCGTAGATGACATGACTCCAGGAATTGCTGCTTATCCCTGACGTTATGTTGGAGTTGCATGGCATTGGCCTGTTGCATTGACAGCTCTGAGACTACAGCCATCATCTTCCGTGTAATGTCCTTCATCTTTCCTTGAACATCATTCACCTGCAGATTTTGATTTTAATTCACATGGGAAACCCTCCAATACATTCATTTATCATAATAAAACAAAAATATTAAACTCTCTGGAACCAGAATTATTATGTCGGTGGTGATTAGTTTTCTGCCTGTAATAGGCAGTTTAAAGTGTGAGTAATCTGAATGGCAGTGCATTTATTAATTAGAGTCCTGGAAGACTTGTCAAGAGGGAAGCTTCCGCCCTTGAGGCAAAACTTGAATGTATTGGATGAAAGTCTGAGCATCAGATGAGCAATAATTTGACCTTGTTACTGAAGAGAATCAACTACAGATGCTGGAATGTTGAAATAAAACAAACAAATGCTGGATACAATGGCCAGGCAGCACTATGTCATATTAATTATTTTCCTGCATTTTTGTTTTTATTACAAAGAGCTCTTGCTTTAACACAGTTTTATTCCATGTTGTGTAATCAGTAGTTCAAGGCTTCAAGGTCAGTTCATTGTCACATGTACTAATTAAGGTACAGTGAAATTTGAGTTACCATACAGTCATACTAAGTGAAAAGCAACAGGACACACAACCACATAAAGGTTAACATAAACATCCACAACCGTGGATTCCACATTCCTCACTGTGATGGAAGGCAATGACAAATTATAGGCTAAGACAGGACAAATGGTGAACTTGGGATGAAATAGTCAAGACTTGTTAGTATACTGGATGTAGACTGGTCAATGGAATGGTTGTGGTTGCAAATTGTAATATTTTGAGGAAGTGCAATCTTTTTACAGTGGATAAAGGTATTTGGTAATAGGAAACAGGCAAGATAATGATTACAATTCGTGCTGTCTTGGGTTGGGGTGAAGCCTGCCATATAGTTGTACCCTAGTTCCGATCCTACTTTGCTCTGTCTTTTGATACATGAAAACAATGTAGTTTCTCCTAGCCCAAAATACCGTGATCACTTCATTGATCATAATGGTCAAAAGCTAACTGCCATATGGTACAATGTAGCAGATGATCCAGCACGTTTTTGTTTTATTTCAGTGTTCCAGTAAAGGTTCAGGCTACATTGACCTTAATTATTTGTAAATAAGGCTATCCATGTCCATTTTCAAAAATGGGCAGAATACCAAGGGTGTGGTCCACTGCCAAGTATACTGTCCTTGCAGCATTTAACTGCTCTTTTATAGTGCAATATAAAAGATCTTTTGCTATTACTTCCAAGAAGGGCAGGACAATTTTAGCCAATATTTATCCTGCAACCAGAGGCTAAAAACTGATCAACTGGTCCCTATCTCATAGCTGTTTATATGGCTTGCCAAATTTGGCTTGTATATTACAACAGCACCAACAAAGTTAATGAGGAAGATGTGTTTGAGCTGGCAGTAGGCGAAGGATCTGGCGGACGGCAACACCGGAAGCCCGCGGGTCCCTGGTGGGAGACCGCTTTTCGGGGCTTCCGCAGCGGCGACTTCTCCCGCCCGAGTTGCGGGGTTGAAGAGCACCTGATGCGGGGCTTTATCCCCCCACGCGGCTTGGAATGGCCGCCGGACTTTGCGAGCGAGCGCCGGGGCTCTAACACCAAGACCCGGTGCGTGACCCTTGCATTAACCGGCGTGGCTTTAATGGCCGCGGGATAATCACCATCGCCCGCCGGGGGCTTTGACTTTGACTCTGACATCGGGGAGGGGGGGGGGGGGGGGAAGTGCAGTGGAAAGATACGTTTTTTTGCCTTCCATCACAGCGCTGTGATGGATGTATGTGTAAATTGTGTTGTGTCTCGGGTCTTTTTTCGTTTTGTAATGTATGGCTGCAGAAACGACATTTCGTTTGGACCTCAAGGGGTCCAAATGACAAATTTGTCCAACAGACAAATAAAATTGTATTGTAATTGTATTGATCTCATACGGGCACAGGCACAGGAGGGAGAGAGTTCTGGGATGGAGCAGTATGAACGGAACCAGAGGTCTGGTAGTGAAGGGGTCAGAAGTGGAATATGGTGGAGAAATATCTGGTGATTATGTTCTGGTGTGGGAGTAGAATGGGCTGTGAGAAAAATAATTGGATCTGGAATGGTGGTTCAGGGGAGGTGGTAAAGGTTTGGAAAGGGAGTAGGGTGGGGTTCAAACTGTGATTAAAATAGGTGAACTTAGGAAGGAGGAGAGGGGACATGCATTTTAAGAAGATAATGCAGGATGCCATCTGTAAACAAATAGTCTTAATACAAAATCAATGTTTTCAATAAACAGAAATCACAATCAAAGCATTTACAATATTAAAATTATGGACAATTCTTAAATAGTATAGATGATTTCAAATGTTCAGCATAACTATAAATATTGCAAATCAATGTTGAAATACATTGTTTCTCTGATTAAGATTCAATGGTGAAAAAGATTTTACCTTCTTAGCTAAGGCCAATGTGTCATGTTTGCCATTCATTGCTTTAACATTGGTTCTTTCAGCAAGGCGATCCACCTGTTCCAGGATGAGATCCTTTTCCAATATTTGCTCCTCCTTTCTTGCAAGTGTCAACTCCATCTATGGTTATTGAGAAAAGGATATAATTCATGAAATTAACCAGAAACAAAATAATGAGGCAGTTGAATATATGTAGTGCAATATGCATAATGAGTAATAAAAGTCCAATGACCAGAATTATATTAATTGTCTAAAGATTTCACCATCAGAAAGATAACCTGAGGAAAAAGTACAAGTTTTTTTAAAAGAAGAAAGCAGACTTGGATGTACAATTAGTGCATGGAAAATTAAATCATCTTAGCCTCTTTTTATTTCAAAATGAAGGAAATCTGACAAAAGTCTTTAGAATTATGCTTAAATTGATTTAGTGATAGCTTAACCTGGGTGAGCTCTGGGCCATTAATAAATCAATGAAGTAAATTCTCTCAAACTGCTTTTCTCAATGGATAGGATGCAGCACATAACACCACATGGAATGATTGAGGTAAAGAGCTCTGATGCTTCGATGCTGGGGAAATGAAAGAGAAAGGTATGGAGGGTTGAAATCGTCTGGAACAAGAGGCCTGTTTGGCGCGCACACTACTACAGAGCTATCAGAGTGAAAGACTAGTCTTGTTCCAGTATATTCTATGGTTTTGCAAGTTCGCCTAGATCTTATATTCTTGCTATATGTTTTTGTTAAGCTTTTTTTTGTACGCACAAAAAATTGACAGCTTGTGCCTGAGCAATTTTCTTAATTAGGTAGGAGCTTGTTATGATTATCTGGAATTTCTTAACATAATTAGTTTCATGCCAGATTATAATTATAAATTCCCTAATTATAAAATGCAAATACTAGACATCTGGAACATAAACAGAAAATGTTGGAAATAATCCACAGGTCAGGCGGCATCAGTGGGCTGAAAATAGAGTAATGCTACGTGTCAATGGTTATTAATCATAAGGAATAGAAGAATTAGGCCATTCGGCCCATCAAGTCTACTCCGCTATTAAATGATGGCTGATCTATCTCTCCCTCCTAATCCCATTCCCCTGCCTTCTCCCCTCGTGACCACTTTATAATCTATATTTTTGCATTCACCTTGAGTAAAAATACCATCTCTCTATCTACCCTAGCAAATGCCATCATAAATTAAATAATCACGATCAAATATGACACGAGGCCCAGTTTGCTGATCAAGTTCCAGTTATGATATTTGTTAAACATCATTAGTCTCACTTCCATATAATATGGGACTGTTTAAGGAAGTATACAAAATAAAGTTGTCATTGCCTTCAAACAGTGACAGATTTAAATTTGTAAACAGGCTTGAAGTCATCAGAATAATTGCAATGTTTTCCTTTGGCATCAGCTGAATTGAATTCTGTTTACAGTATAACATAAATCATATAACCATTCTGGCAACTGAGTCGCAGGGTGCACAGCTGCCATTCTAGTTCACTAAATCATGATTTTCCTGTCTTGGGTGTCCCTCAGAAATGGTTTATTTTTTTCAATGTATGGATAGAAGTCACAGCTTTGGATTACCCAGTCAATGCTAGGAAAGTTAAAACCTCCACCAACCTCTCCTACCTAGTACTTAATTAACTGCTAACGATTGGAGGGGCGTATAATAGTCCCATCAAAGTAATAATTCCTTTCTTGTTTCTGTTCTATCCATATAGCCTCACTGGGTGATCCCCCCACCAAATATCTTCACTAACAGAAAATAACTTTGGTTTGATGGCATGTGGAACATAATGTGCAGTTTTGGTCATCCCATTACATGAACATTATGGAGGTTTTTGAGAGGTGCAGAGAGGTTTACCAGAATGCTCCTGGATTAGAGGATATTGCTATTTGGAGAATTTGGACAAATTTGGATTGTTTTCATTGTTCTCAGTGGCTGAGGGGACACCTAATAGAAGTTGATAAAATTATTAGAGTATACTTAAGATAGACAGTTAGAATAATTTTCCCAGTGTGGATATGTCAAATAACAGAGGGCGTAGCTATATGGTCAGAGGGACACAAAAAGCTGGAGTAACTCAGTGGGTCAGGCAGCATCTATGGAGAAAAGGAATAGGTGATGTTTCAGGTCGAGTATTTTCTTTAGAGGGAGATAGTTTAAAGGACATGGGTGGGATCAGTTTTTTTTTTTACACAGAGTTGTCAATGCGTGGAATGAGCTGCCAGGGGTGGTGATGCAAACAAATAAGATAGTGGCATTTAACAAGCTTTTGGATAGGTATGTGAATATGTCAGCAATGGAGGGAGGTATAGCGTGTGTAGGCAGAAGGGACTAGTTTAAGTGGATATCATGTTTGACACAGATATTGTGGGCCGAAGTGCCTGTTCTGAGGCTGTTATGTTCTCCATCATCAAAATGACGATCACATCTCCCTTTACCTGTACCTCAATCATGCCTGTAGCAGCTCAACCCTGGAATACTAAACTGCCAGTCTTGCCTTTTTCACATTCATGTTAATTATGGCTTCAATAATACAGTCCCTGAGCTAATCCACACCTGAGTTTGTTTGCTTCACCTATTAAGCCTCTTGCATTGATATAGATACAATTTAAGTCACTGGTCTTTCCTCTCTTTGCTGTGCTGCTAGCTGTCCTGTCCACTAAATTTGTTCTTGTTGACTACAGTGTTTACTCCCACTTCTTATTTGCCTCATTTCTGCTCTGGGACCCACCTGCTGCCAATCTAGCTGAAACTCTCCTGAGTAGCATGTAACTCTCCCAGGATATTGGTGCAACCTGTTCCTCTTGTGCAGGTCACCTTAGCCCCAGAAGAGATTCCAGTGACCCAATAAACTGAATCCCTGCATCAGCTCCTCCACTAAGCATTCATCTGGCCTATCCAATTTCTGCCCTCACTACCATGTGGCACTGGGAGTAATCCAGAGATGACTACCCTTGAAGTCCTGCTGTTTTAACCTCTTTCCTAACTTGTATTCACTCCATTTTTCAGCACTCAACAATGTGGATGACCCAGAGTGCATTAAATTCCAGCTCCAGATCCTTGACATGGTCAGTCTGGAGCTGCATCTGAGCACTTTCCACAGGTGTGGTCACCAGGTACACTGGAAGTTACCTGATCTCCCACATCTTGCAGGAGGAGCATACCACTGTCCTAACAACAACTCAGCATTCAATGCAATCATCCCCACCAAGCCCCAAGACCTGGGCCTCTGTACTTCCCTTTGCAACAGGATCTTTGACTTCTTCAACGGCAGACCTCAGTCAGTACCGATCTGTAACATTTCCTCCTCACTAACCATTAACACAGGTGCACCTTAAGGCTACGTGCTTAGCTCCCTGCTCTATACTAATGACTGCTCCAAAGCCATTTATATATTTGCTGATTAAATATAGAAGCGCTGGCACAATTGCTTCTTTGTGCTGGGTGCAGAGGTCATTGATGTAGCATCACCAAACCAGTATTCTGTCTCTCTCCTGTACACGGACTCTTCATTGTGACAACAATGTCCAGCTCAAAATCAACAAAACCAAGGAACAAAAGAGCAAGTCAGGAGACCACATGCCGGATTTGATTGGTGGGTCAGCATTGAAGAGAGTTAGCAGATTCAAATTCCTGGGAGTGAACATCTTGGATAACCTGTTTTGGGTCCAGCACATAGATGCAATTGCAAAGGTATGCCAGTTGACTCTCATACAAGTTTAAAGAGATTTGTCATGACACCAAATATTCCAACAAACTTCCACAGATGTGCTGTAGTAAATATTCGGATTATTTGCATTATGGCCTTGTACGACAATCCCAAATCATAGGAATGGAAAAGGCTGGGTCCATCACAGGTACAGCTCTACCCACCATCAAAAGCATCTACAGGAAGCATTGCCTCACGAAGGTTCATTGATCATCAAGGATCCCACCATCCAGGCCATGCCTCTATTTGCTACAAATTGGTACAGCAGCAAGTTTGGCAAGAGCTGCATTCCTATAACTGTCAGGCTATTGAATCAACCTGCACAACTGTAATCCCTCCTCAACAACAGAATACCACGGACCACATCTTGTGCACTACCATGTTATGCAGCATCAGGCAAGAGAAAGCCTGACAATTACTACATCCACTGATTGCACTGATAGGTGTCACTGCCAAACTAGGTATGCAGACAGTATACCAACCAACAGAGGGAAAAAATCCAATTCAAACTCAATTTCACCAACCACTTGTAAAGATGATGGCATTGGCAAGAGTGACCATCATAAACTCCCATCTTCCTGCTATGTTGTGTCCATTGTGCTGTGTGTTTCTATCACTGTACTAGATTAGATAGATAGATTTAGAACAGACCGAGAAACTCTACGCAGACGTCTATGTTGCTTCATGAACCATTTGCATGAGCAGAATTATAATCTGTCATGATCTATAACCTTGTGGCCAGTGTATATTTTATATTCTAATATTATCAATTATGCTGTTTCAAAGAGGTGTAATTCAGGACCACCATGGGTGTACTGTGGCTGCAGTGAAAACAATCTGTAAAATTCACTGCAGCAACTCACACGGGCTTCTTCACAAACCTCACAAACCCTACCTCTTGACAGGACAAAGGGAGTGCATGTCACAACCATTGCCTAGGAGTAATGGTATTAATTTCTAACTTGAAATATATTGTCATTCCCTTATCCAAGCTGGATCAAAATCCCAGAACTCCTTACCAAGCAGCAATATGCCAGTGTTTAAAACAGAATTAGATAGAAGCATAGAAAAAATGGTGCAGGAGTAGGCCATTCAGCCCTGTGAGCCAGCACCGCCATTCAATATGATCGTCGCTGATCATCTAAAAATCAGTATCCCGTAGCTGCTTTTTCCCCCATATCCCTTAATTCCTTTAGCCCTAAGAGCCAAATCTAACTCTCTCGAAAACATCCAGTGAATTGCCCTCCACTGCCTTCTGTGGCAGAGAATTCCACAGATTCACAACTCTCTGGGTGAAGAAGTTTTTGCTCATCTCAGTCCCAAATGGCCTACCCCTTATTCTTAAACTGTGACCCCTGGTTCTGGACTCCCCCAACATTTTTCCTGCACCTTGCCTGTCCAATCCTTTAAGAATTTTATATGTTTCTATAAGATTCCCTCTCATCCTTCTAAATTCCAGTGAATATTAGCCCAGTCGACCAATTCTTTCATCATATGTCAGTCCCGCCATCCCGGGAATTAACCCGGTGAACCTATGCTGCACTCCCTCAATAGCAATAATATCCTTTCTCAAATTTGGAGACCAAAATTGCACACAACACTACAGGTGTGGTCTCACCAGGGCCCTGTACAACTGCAGTAGGAACTCCTTGCTGCTAAACTCCAATGAATATTTATGAAATATTTTATGGGGCCTATTCAAAGGCAGTATATTTGCAATAAATTCTGGCCTTGCCAAAGACGACTACATCCCATGAGTGAACAAAAATGTTACACAAAAAACAAACGTAACAAATATGCTCCACACTATGTGTGAAAGCAAGTATGCAAATGTAAAAACTCTTTCAATGGTCTTATTTCTAACTATGAGATTATTTTAAGAGTTTCAAATAGGATGAGTTATAACTTTGAGGTAAACTTCAATAAAAAACATGCAATTAACAACACCAACATAAATGTGAACATTATTTCTAAAGGCATGTGCCATTTTCTTTAACACAGGTTCACAGCATTGAAATTGAAAGAAAGACAGAATTCTCAACTCATACCACAGTTATCTCAACTCATACCACTAGAATTATCAAGTGTGAAGTTGGGGGTGGGGGGGGGGGGGCAGGGTGAATAACATGGAAAAGGAAGTAGCTTTTCCATATTGATTAGGGGATCTATTTTGGCAATGATGAGGGAAGATATCCCAGAAGATGCTTCAAATGAAGCCATGTGGGTGGAGTGTAGCAACAAAAAGGGAGTATCTATTTTGCAGGGAGTAACAGGAAATAAAGGAGCAGAAATGTAGATACATTGTAGAAATATGAATAGGGTTATATAGTATTAGTTGATTATTTCGAATTCCCTAATATTAACTGGGAATGCTTTAGTGTGATAGGAGGGGGAGGAATTTCTAAAGTGTATACAAGAGAGCCATTGAGCCTGTGTGTATATAGTCCTACTAGAAATGGGGCAGTACTGAAACTTCCAGGATGTATATAAGCAAATGGTTGTAGTTCATTGGCAAAGCATTTTGGAGATAGAGGCTATAAGTTTGTTAATTTCAAAGAAGTTATGGAAACGAATAAGGCCCTGCATTTTGAGGGGGCAGTGAGATTTCAATATCATAATGCATTATTAAAGTATACCGGGAGCGTTAACCTTGAGATAGGTCTACATTGCACGTGCGGGAGTCACTCAAAATTCAGGACCAAAGTCTGGTAAAAGGTACAAATGTCAGATCCAATGAACTCTGCATGTCAAAGGATATTGAGGGCAGGATAAAGATGAAAAAGGTGACATATTGCAGAAAACAGAAGAGGCTCTTCAGAAATCTACAAAGTCTAGGTCATAAAAAAGTAATAAAAAAGAAACCAAAAGGACATAGAGAGGCACTGTGGTGCCTCTATCACTATCACTGGTGGACTAGATTAGGGAAAATCCCAAAGCATTTTCATGGCAATGATCCAGACAGGTTTGACCCTAACCTCCAGTGCCGTTTTGTGTGGAGTTTGTGTGTTCTCTTTGTGACTGAATGGATTTCCTATGGGTGGTCTGGTTTCCTCCCACAACCTAAAAATGTGTGATTTACTAGATTAATCGACCACTGTAATTGCTCCTAGTGTGCAGGTGCATGGGACAATCTAGTGAGGTTGATATCGATGGAGAATAAAAATATAAATAATGTAAATGGGTGCTTGATGGTCATCGCAGAGAACCCATATTTGTGATGTATAATACTGATTGAATTTTGAAGAGATTATCGAGACCATTGATGAGGGGATTGGTGATGATATGGTCGACCTCGACTTTGATGAACCTGGTCCAAAAGATAAGAGCTCATGTGATCCAGGGCAAGTTGACAAATTGGATCCAAAGTTGCCATGGTTGTAAAAGGCAAAGGGTGATGATGAAGGATTGTTCAGTAGAATTGGCGATCATGAGGAGTTGATTAGTTAGTAAGGTGAGCAAAGCAATTTAATCTTGCTAAGTGCAGGATGACCTACTGTGGAGGCATTAAAAAGCATAGGAAATAAACAATGAATGGTGGGAGCTAAGGAACAGAGAGATCTTGGTGCACATGTCTGAGCATCCCTGAAGGTAGCAGTACAAATAAAAAAGGTGAAGAAGTCATAGGAAAACTATCCTTCATTGGCCAGGGCATAGAATGCAAGAATACGGAAGTTGTGGCACAACTTAGTAAACTATTGTTTAGGCCACAGCTGGAGCACAGTGTACAGCTCTGGTTGTCTAACAATAGTGTAGTAGCCATTTAGCTTAACTCAGTATGTTATAACTATAACCAGTTACCTTTAAATTTTATCTGCCTGTAATTATGTGGGTGGCATTTATACATAGTCTGAGGCGTGTTTGCGGCTGGGATTCTGGCGCAGACTCCTGAGGAGTTTAGTTCAGTTCGAAGATCGGGGAAGAGACATAGTTTTTGACCATGCACGAGCATGACCACGAGTATGACTGAAATGTACTTATACAAGAAGAAGCTAGTATGAATTATCTTACTGTTTGTACTACTACAATAAATAAACTATTAATCAAGAGACTGTTTTTGGAAGATTTATCTTTAGACAGCATTGAATGTCTCGTGGAGAGCTCGTGGGTGCATATTAATTACCTTCTGATCCTCGGTCATCAATTAAAGTGACTATCAAGGACTAAATCCTTGAGACAATGTAATATCTGTCACTACAAATAGAAAGGATGCAATTGCACTGGAGAGGGTGTTGAGGAGATTCACCAGATCGTTGCCACAGATGAAGACGCAGAAGAGATATGCAAAAGTATGAGATACAACGATGGGTTAGATGGTAAGAAGTTTTTCCCCATAGCAGAGGTATCTAAAACTAGAGGGCATAGGTTTACAGTAAGAGGTTTACAGCACAGCTGAAAGATAACTTTTTTCACCTGACGTGTAGTTGGAATCTCTAATGTATTGCCTTAGTGAGTGGTGGAGACAGAGACTCTCACTACATTTCAAAAGTATCTCGATGCGCAATTGAATTGTCAAGGCATAGAAGGCTTTGGAAAATGTTGAATTTAATTAGTATAGAGAGATACTTGATGGTCGGTATAATCATGGTAGGCTAAAGGCCTGTTTCTGTATTGTACGACTCTAACTATTTACAACTGTATGATTGGCTCCATAGCTTCAATATATATCTAGACCATTTTAATCTCACAGTTAATTTTGATATATGAAATAAGTCTTTGGTAGTTGATGACACTTCAATACATATTGCAAGTTCAAGATTGGAGCTATTTCCTGGATTGAATAATTGATTAATCTGGTCGTATAACTTGCAATAACATTTAATCACAAATTAAGGCTAGTTTTCCCACTAATGACCAATGTTTGCTTTGCATTGAACCATTTAGTTTTCCTTTTTGAATATGAGAGATATGAATAAAATGTTGTACATAACTTGCATGACATACATTTAATAAGCTTTAATGCTTAAAAGCTTTACCTCATTTACTCTTTGGTGTAGATCATCAAATGATGGATCATCTCCTCCCAATAATCGTGTTCTGTTTTCACTTGAAGGGTCCACTAAAATCTTCTCATGACTTTGGACTTTGTCTTGAGAAAGTTCAAGCTGCAGATGAAATAATTGTAAAGATTAAGATTAGATATGTGATTTTTATTGCTTAATTAGTACATTTGATGTACAAATGCTAATATAAATAAAGCGGTAAAACTTTTGCTGTGCCTTTCCTGTTATTGCCATTTCTAGCCCAGTTTTTAATCTGTTAACAGTTATTATTCCATGGAAGAATAATTATCCAAGCTACAGGCTGAAAATTCTTTGCTCCTGATGGACTTCATCCTAGGGTCTTAAAAAAAGTACTTCCTTCTGTGGCAGAGAATTCCACAGATTCAAAACTCTCTGGGTGCAAATGTTTTTCCTCATCCCAGTCCTAAATGGCCTCCCCCTTATTCTTAAACTGTGACCCCTGTTCTGTATTCGCCCAAAATGGGAAACTTTTTTCCTGCATCTAACCTGTCCAATCCTTTAAGAATTGTTTATGTTTCTATAAGATCCCCTCTCAGCCTTCTAAATTCCAGTCGACCCATTCTTTCATCATATGTCAGTCCTGCCATCCCGGGAATTAACCTGGTGAACCTACACTGCACACCCTCAATAGCAATAATGTTCTTCCTCAAGTTAGGAGATCCAAATTGCACACAATGCTTCAGGTGCGGCCTCACCAGGGCCCTGTACAACTGCAGTAGGACCTTGTTGCTCCTAAACTCAAATCCTTTCACAATGAAGGCCAACCTGCCATTAGCTTTCTTCATTGCCTGCTGTACCTGCATGCTTACTTTCAGTGACTGATGTACAAGCACACCCAGGTCTCGTTGCACCTCCCCTTTTCCTAATCTGACACCATTCAGATAATAATCTGCCTTCCTCTTCTTGCCACCAAAGTGGATAACCTCACATTTATCCACATTTTACTACATATGCCATGCATCTGCCCACTCACCCAACCTATCCAAGTCACCCTGCAGCCTCATAGCATCCTCCTCGCAGCTCACATTGCCACCTAGCTTTGTGTCATCCGCAAACTTGGAGATGTCACATTTAATTCCCTTGTCTAAATCATTAATATATATTGCAGATAACTGGGGTCCCAGCACCGAGCCTTGCGGCACCCCACTAGTCACTGCCTGCCATTCGGAGAAGGACCCGTTAATTCCTACTCTTTGCTTCTTGTCTGCCAACCAGTTCTCTATCCATGTCAATACCCTACTCGCAATACAATATGCTCTAATTTTGCACACTAATCTCTGTGTGGGATCTTGTCAAAGGCTTTTTGAAAGTCCAAATACACCACACCCACTGGCTCTCCCTTATCCATTCTACTTGTTACACCCTCAAAAAATACCAGAAGATTAGTCAAGATTGGAAAGAACCGGGCACAATGAAGGTAAAAGGTAAATTTGACAGTCACCCGCAATGCATGTTCTTATACTGAGAGCTCAGCAACTTCCTGTGAATCAAATAATGATTTTACAAAGATGGATTACATTTCCCAACCTCTTGTGAACATTTTGGCACAAGAAGAGAAATTCCAGCTGTAAGCTACAACATGAATTGATCTGTTCCATTTCAAACTTATGTGGAAATGTTACAACTTGGCAACTTACTTTAAGTAGTTTATATCATTAACAATGTAAGATTTACTCACTCTGAATTTATGCTGAGACCTTTCAGCTTTCAGAGCTAACCAGGCAAATGTTACGTTTTTTCCATATTAGTCACATACACACACATCAAAAACAATAAGGTCAATAATACAAAATCATATTGTTGCAGAAAGGGCAAAGAAAATGTCAAAGATAATGAGTGGTCTGGTTCAAAGTGGCATTTCTATGATGTATAATACTTTTCCCTGATCTATGCTGCTGAGTACGACAGTTGCACTATGGCACTGAGTGTTCATTTTTATTCATAGATAAGCAATCTTGTCGTAAGATCAGTGGCCTGACCAGCATAGGTGAGGTAGTGCATTAGCTACTATCCCTTTACATCTATGAGCATCTGTACATTTTCCGTCTTCTAAAATTCAGAACTATAAAAGTAAAAATACAATGGCAGGCATTTGTACACAGCTCTTTATTAACTGTGAAACTCTTTGTGTTATCCTCAAGTCATATAAAGGACCTCTGTGTTGTAGTGACCACTGTTAAACTTTATAAATTGTTCATGCCAGGTACAAAAATATAGTCATTGCAAAGATTGAGTGTATTAGATAGAAAACCGGTCTGATGTGGAGGAGTACAACTGCACCAGTGATAGAGTTTCCTCTCAGTGATGGTTACCGTGTTGTTTTCTTTCAAATATTCTGTATGCTTTGAAAAATGGAATACCCAAATCCTTTACACAGGAAAGCAAAGATGCAGCATAACAATATTGAAATGTGCAGAACAATAAACACTACGGCATAAGGCAGTACCTCTCTCGACCCAACAAAGAACTAGAACATTTATTTAAGATTCCAATGGGCCTCTTGATGACCATTTTACAGAGCCGTGTCCCTGTTGTATGTTAAGGAATGAGTAAACTTTGCCAAACTGGAAAATCTTCTACTTCAACAGGTCTGTGTCCGCATCCCTTGATTTTCTTAATGCCAGGAAATCCATTGATCTCTCTACTGATTGAACACAATGACTGAGCCTCCACACCCCTCTGAAGTAGTGAACTCCACAGGTTCACCATTGTCTAGTTGCAGAAACCACCTCTCTCTTAGATCAGGAGACCAACACTGTGCACAGTTCATCAAGGCCCTACTGAATTGCAGTAAAAATAATTTATTCCTGTAAGAGTCATGAAGATGTCAGCCAGAACTAATTTAGGAATGACAACTGCCAGCTCTAATTTGGTTAACATTGCTTCTAGTGTTTTCAATACTTTTCCAATTCTTCTTACTTTTCCTCTTTCCTATTTTGCAAATTGTTTCCCATCTTGAATTTTTTTTATTAATCATCACTCACATTTCACTTTGTCAACAACTTTTCCAAAGTTATGGGACTAAATAATTTACCGTCCACATTTTGTTAACTGTATCCTCAAAGAACAAACTCTTACGTTTATATTAACTTAAGGATGGGTTGTCAGCCCTTTACACTCCTGACTGTGTGGCCAAATTCTGTTCTTACTCTATTTACAAATTTGCTCATTTTCGTGATAGAAAGTAGAGAGTGGTGGTGACGGAAGATTGTTTTTTGGACTAGAGGCCTGTGACCAGTGGTGGCACCTCAGGAATGGGGCTTATGTTTGTCATCTATATTAATGATTTGAATGATAATGTACAAGGCAATGATTAAGTTGCGGATGACACTAAAAATATTGCTATTGTAGACAGTGAAGATGGTTCTCAAGAATTACAGAGGGATCTCGATCAGCTGGGCAAGTGGATTGAGGAACGGCTAATGGAGTTTAATTCAGATAACTGTGAGATATTGCATTTTGGAAAGTCAAACCAGGGCAGGTCCTTTAACTGTGAACTGAAGGGTCCTGAGAAATGTTGTCGCACTGAGAGATCTAGGAGTATATACACAGTTGCCTGAAAATGGAATTGCAGGGTAGATAGGGTGTTGAACAAGGGTTTAGGCTTGCTGACCTTCATCAATCAGGGATTTGAGTATAGAAATTGGGACGTTATGTTATAGTTGTACACGATGTTGGTGAGGCTGCTCTTAGAGTATTGCATTCAGCTTTGGTCACTCTACTATAGGAAAGATGCCATTAAGTTGGAAAGAGTGCAGAGAGGATTTATGAAAATGTTACTAGGACTCCATGATAATAGGATGAATGCACAGTCTTATTCCCAGGGTTGGGTCAGTGCTTTTTTTTACCTCTAAAAAGTTAAACATCATTATTTTATTTTCAGGCCACTTTATACATATGTTTATATGGTCTGTGGGAGATATCTTGAAGAAAAGTATATGTGTATAATCTATTAAATACTTTATGAACTACAGGCAGCAAACAAGCCACATGTTACTGGCAGATTAAAATACTTAGTAAGAAAAGGGAAGGAAATGGGGTTTTATGAAATACGATAGTACATTTGTACACAATTTCCTCTGTAAAATTCTTCTGACACTTTGATTATATTTTTGTAATTTCTACCAAGAACTCCTAATGTTTAACTTGCATCAGACTGCTCCCCTCCTAGAGCTATTAATTTACCAAAAACACTTGGTACCACTCAGCAGGTCTAACCAAATAGGAGGCATACCACATTTTCTAGTCAACAATGTCAATGTTTCCTCTCTTTTATTTTTCTTGATGTCAACTATTAAAAATATCAATAACCATATAAACTTTGACAAGTCTTTTGACAAATTACCTTTCATTGCGATTCTGAACAATAGACATATTTTTTCCGTAGCTTTATCATATCCTCTTCAGCCTGGTTAATCAGACCAATAAGTTTGACAATTTTTATCTTTTGTCCTTCTTTCTTTTCTCCCAATTGTCGAATATTGCTATTGTAGACAGTGAAGATGGTTCTCAAGAATTACAGAGGGATCTCGATCAGCTGGGAAAGTGGATTGAGGAATGACTAATGGAGTTTAATTCAGATAACTGTGAGATATTGCATTTTGGAAAGTCAAACCAGGGCAGGTCCTTTAACTGTGAACTGTAGGGTCCTGAGAAATGTTGTCGCACTGAGAGATCTAGGAGTAGCGCTATATAAATAAAATCTATTATTATTATTATTATATACACAGTTGCCTGAAAATGGAACTGCAGGGTAGATAGGGTGTTGAACAAGGGTTTAGGTTTGCTGACCTTCATCAATCAGGGATTTGAGTATAGAAATTGGGACGTTATGTTATAGTTGTACACGATGTTGGTGAGGCTGCTCTTAGAGTATTGCATTCAACTTTGTTCACTCTACTATTGGAAAGATGCCATTAAGTTGGAAAGAGTGCAGAGAGGATTTATGAAAATGTTACTAGGACTCCATGATAATAGGATGAATGCACAGTCTTATTCCCAGGGTTGGGTCAGTGCTTTTTTTTACCTCTAAAAAGTTAAACATCATTATTTTATTTTCAGGCCACTTTATACATATATTTATATGGTCTGTGGGAGATATCTTGAAGAAAAGTATATGTGTATAATCTATTAAATACTTTATGAACTACAGGCAGCAAACAAGCCACATGTTTTACTGGCAGATTAAAATACTTAGTAAGAAAAGGGAAGGAAATGGGGTTTTATGAAATACGATAGTACATTTGTACACAATTTCCTCTGTAAAATTCTTCTGACACTTTGATTATATTTTTGTAATTTCTACCAAGAACTCCTAATGTTTAACTTGCATCAGACTGCTCCCCTCCTAGAGCTATTAATTTACCAAAAACACTTGGTACCACTCAGCAGGTCTAACCAAATAGGAGGCATACCACATTTTCTAGTCAACAATGTCAATGTTTCCTCTCTTTTATTTTTCTTGATGTCAACTATTAAAAATATCAATAACCATATAAACTTTGACAAGTCTTTTGACAAATTACCTTTCATTGCAATTCTGAACAATAGACATATTTTTTCCGTAGCTTTATCATATCCTCTTCAGCCTGGTTAATCAGACCAATAAGTTTGACAATTTTTATCTTTTGTCCTTCTTTCTTTTCTCCCAATTGTCGAATATTGCTATTGTAGACAGTGAAGATGGTTCTCAAGAATTACAGAGGGATCTCGATCAGCTGGGAAAGTGGATTGAGGAATGACTAATGGAGTTTAATTCAGATAACTGTGAGATATTGCATTTTGGAAAGTCAAACCAGGGCAGGTCCTTTAACTGTGAACTGTAGGGTCCTGAGAAATGTTGTCGCACTGAGAGATCTAGGAGTAGCGCTATATAAATAAAATCTATTATTATTATTATTATATACACAGTTGCCTGAAAATGGAACTGCAGGGTAGATAGGGTGTTGAACAAGGGTTTAGGTTTGCTGACCTTCATCAATCAGGGATTTGAGTATAGAAATTGGGACGTTATGTTATAGTTGTACACGATGTTGGTGAGGCTGCTCTTAGAGTATTGCATTCAACTTTGGTCACTCTACTATTGGAAAGATGCCATTAAGTTGGAAAGAGTGCAGAGAGGATTTATGAAAATGTTACTAGGACTCCATGATAATAGGATGAATGCACAGTCTTATTCCCAGGGTTGGGCCAGTGCTTTTTTTGACCTCTAAAAAGTTAAACATCATTATTTTATTTTCAGGCCACTTTATACATATGTTTATTAAAGGCGTGTACCAGCATCTTTTTGTCTAAAAAAAAGTGCTAAATAGGGGAATCAAGAGCCAGAGGCCATAGGAGAAAGATTTAATAAGATTCTTAGGAGCAACAGAAGGTGGTGTGTATATGGAATAAGCTGCCAGAGGAAGTAGTTGAGACAGCTCAAATAACAGCATTTAAAAAATATTTATACAGGTACGTGGATAGGAAAGGTTTTTAGGATATGGGCTTAGACGGATAGAGGGAAATGATCTTACATGCGGCATCTTGGTCGGCATGAATATGTTGGACCAAAGGGTCTGTTTCTATGATACTACTGTGGTGGACTAGATTTCAAACAAATACAAGACGGAGTACAGGAAGGAAATAGAGAGCTTAGTAACATGGTGTCAAGACAACAACCTCATCCTCAATGTCAGCATGATGATGGAGTTATTGGCTTCCAGAAACAAGATGATGAAAATACTCCACAGCATCAATGGTGCTAAAATGAAGATGGTCAGGAGCTTCAAGTTCCTCAGTGTAAATATCATCAGCAATCTATCTCAGACGAATAGCATTGAAGCTACAGCCGAGAAAATGTACCAAGGCTTCTACTTTCTCAGAAGACTAAGGAGGTCCACTATGTCTTCAACGACTCTTACCAACTTCTACAGATGTACCATAGAAAGCAACCTATCAGGATGCATCACGGTTTGGTTTAGAAGTAATTGTGCCCAAGACGGTAAGAAATTACAGAGAGTTATGGATGTAGCCAAGTCTACTAAACGAACCAACCTCCCCTACCCCTCCCCATTGACTCCACCTACACCTCATGCTGTGTCTGGAAAGCAGCCAGCATAATCAAGGACCACTAGAACCCAGGCCATTCCCCTTTCCATAGGGCAGAAGATGCAAAAGTTTGAAAGCACATATCAAGCACCAGATTCAGATAGTTTCTTCCCCACCAGTATCAGACTTCTGAATGGTCTTATCATCAGCTAGGAATGTAGTCCTGATCTGCACTTTCTCTATAACTACAACGCTATTGTTCTGTAACATTATATTCTGCATCCTGGTATTTTTCTCTTTGCACTACCTGTTGTACTTGTGTATGGTTTGATTGTACACATTTATAGTACATTTTGACTGGATAGCAGGCAATTAAAGTTTTTCACTGTATCTTGGTACACATGACAATGTCTATAATAAACCAATACCAATCTTTTCTTACCTCTCTCTGTAATATGGCCAAATGTTTCACCATTTCCTGTTTACATGGTATATCTTTGCGCAAATTTTGAATCTTTCTTGTTTCTTCTGCCAGTTGAATTTTCAAAATCCGTTTTTCTTCCTCAGTACTATGTAACTCCACATCTCCATTACTTATCAATGAATCCTGAATGCTTAACTTCTCATAGAAAATACAAACCTCTTCCTCCCGTTCAATTAATTGTATTCCTCTGTAAACAAAACAAAAAGACAATTACACTGCATCAGGTTTTTGTTTACGAAGTCCTCCCACTCTCATTTGTTCAGTTTGGCGCACATGAAAAAAATGCAATATAATATATTCAAAAATATTTGTCTCTTATGGCAATGCTCTGGGATGATTTTTAAAAAAAGGTTTACTGATTTATGGAGCCAAATGCAGCATTCCTTAGTAGTCTGTGTACGGTTGTGATATTTTATGTTCTTCCGCGAAAAACTGCCAGGATTTACCTGCATAAGTACCACCCAGTTCTGGATCCCTGCAAAAGAGCACACTAACAAGGAATTCCAACTCTTCACTGCTAATTTTCCACTTTTGCTCCAACATTGGAATCCTTATAGAGCCCTACTACAGAGTGGAGAGTTGTACCAATTTTCCAGCACATAATTTTTGAACATGTCCAGGAAATTACAGTGAGGCAAGATCCCTTGCAAGAACTGTCTCTGTTTATATGAATGCAATAGAAAGGCCATGAAGGAAATCTTGATATTAGATAATTTACATTTTTTTGCATTTGATTTTGTTAAACACATTCTTTATATTTTTGTTTTGTATAATTTAGAATATCTTTGCAATTATTTAATTGTTTTTTAATAGCTTTGAATGTTACTGAATGCGGGTTACAGTAATTTCTTTTCACAGTTAAACTAGATTAACTGTTCAACAAATTTTCTTCAGTTGTTTCATCGGTGGGACTCATTTTACGACACTTCATCTGATGTGGGCTTTTTGTTGCTTTTGACCCTGCTGCTAGGAATCCAAACTCCTTTATCGATAAATCGTATAATTGTACAGCATGAAAACAGACCATTTGGCCAAACTCATCAATGATGACCCGTGGCACCTTCCCTACTAAACCTAACGCCCAGCGCTTGGTCCATAGTCCATGATGCTTAACCAATTTAAGTGTTCATTGAAACACATCTTAAATGCTGTAAGCAACCCAGCCTCAACCACTGTTTCAGGCAGTACACTCCAGGTGTATATGAAGACAGGTCCCCTCACATCTTCTCTGAATTTATTCCTCCTTACTTTAAACCTATGTCCTTTAGTTTTATTTATCTCTGATATGGGGAAATAGGATGGAACGTAACATGTCCTTGCCTCATTAATGCATCACCTCACATTTGCCTGGGTTAAACTCTATCTACCATTTATTTTATTTTATTTAGTTTAGTTTATTGTCACATGTACTGAGGTACAGTGAAAAGCTTTTGTTGCGTGCTAACCAGTCAGCGGAAAGACAATACATGATTATAATCGAGACATCCACAGCGTACAAATACATGATAAAGGGAATAATGTTCTGACATTACATTTTTCAGTCCATGCAGCAATGTAAATTGTCAGATATGATTTCAATAAACTTGCTTCTGGAGCATAAATCCATACCGTACAGGTATCTAATCACTAACTGGAATTAGTGTGCTTTCTGTCATATAATGTGGTTTGTAATACAAATTGTGTTGGTCTGTGGGAGATATCTTGAAGAAAAGTATATGTGTATAATCTATTAAATACTTTATGAACACAGGCAGCAAACAAGCCACATGTTACTGGCAGATGAAAATACTTAGTAAGAAAAGGGAAGGAAATGTTTTTTTATGAAATACGATAGTACATTTGTACACAAGTTCCTCTTTAAAATTCCTCTGACACTTTGATTATATTTTTGTAATTTCTACCAAGAACTCCTAATGTTTAACTTGCATCAGACTGCTCCCTCCGAGAGCTATTAATTTACCAAAAACACTTGGTACCACTCAGCAGGTCTCCAAATAGGAGGCATACCACATTTTCTAGTCAACAATGTCAATGTTTCCTATCTTTTATTTTTCTTGATGTCAACTATTAAAAATATCAATAACCATATAAACTTTGACAAGTCTTTTGACAAATTACCTTTCATTGCGATTCTGAACAATAGACTCATATTTTTTCCGTAGCTTTATCATATCCTCTTCAGCCTGGTTAATCAGACCACTAAGTTTGACAATTTTTATCTTTTGTCCTTCTCTCTTTTCTCCCAATTGTCGAAGTACTTGGTCCAATTTGCAAATAGCCCTCCTCAGGCTGTCCCTAATGACATAGCTGTTTGAATGCTTTAGCTTATATTTTTGCAGCTGACTGTAGTGGAAATAAAATTAAATCATACATATGAATCATTTACTTAATTTTAATTCACATCTAATGTCTACTTGAACAGTTAGGGTGCTAAGTAATATATAATTTTGTGTTGGTGTTTAATAAATACCTTTCGCTTCCACCTGGTGCTTTTGAAATTTGTTTGAACACAAAAATAAATTTTGCAGGTAAAGGTGGAGTGGCAATGAATATGGTGTGTGGCAGCACCAATACAGAAGTCAAATAATTGTATTTGTTTTCAAACCAGCAAAAATATGCACCCAGTAGAACATTTTCATTACAAAATTGTATATGTAACAAATAAAGAGTCCTTTTATTCTCTACTTGAGGCAATGCAAGTCACATTGTATTTAAGTTGTAATCATATTTCCAAAAATAGACAGTCAATTCTGGGCTGGATGTTAAATATACTTCAATGATTACAAAAATGCTAATTACAAATAAAACTATGAACATTCCAGAGTATGGGAAAATGGAAGAGGAATTTCAATTTCATAGTAATAATTGAATGATCAACCATTATTGAAGGCACATTAATTATTGTTTTTAATTTTAGTAGAGTTGATATGAATTGAGGGAATTGGCATTCACACCAGGTTTGTACCTCAAATGAACTTGTTTGAATGTGACTGGGTAATACGAAAATGTTCCTAATATTTATCTATTTCTCTTTAATTGACAGCATTTCTTACTTCACTTTTATCAACAGCGGTTGAAACTGGACATGCTTCAATTGTTGTTTCACCTCTGAAAGGGGATGTGAATGGGGAACATGTTCAAGAGATATAGCATGACCTAACCACAATGATTATCTTCAGTTCGTAGGTTTTATCCTCAGATTTGAATGAATAAAAATACCTACAACCTCAGCTGCTGCTATTTCACTTTCATCATGTCACTTTGCTTCACAGGGGGTAGTATTGCGATAGCCAGTCCATCAATTTATTTAAGTGAGGGAGTGAGATAAAGCTGGATTCTTGGTGCAAAGATGAATTTTGAATATTTGTGCCAAGTATGTGTGGATCCAGCAGGTATGAGAACAAGGAAAGCAGGTGGTGAGTCACATCTGGGAAATTTTGGGCCGTGATTTAACAGAGGCGGACGGGAACTAGATACATGAAGGTAAATCATTGTCAGAGAAGTGGGAGATGTTCAGAGTCAGTGAGGGTACACATTTAGTGAGGGTACACATTTAGTGAGGGTACACATTTACAATTTATATTAATGATCTGGTTGAGGGAATTGAAGGCAACATCTCCAAGTTTGCGGATGACACTAAGCTGGGGGGCAATGTTAGCTGTGAGGAGGATGCTAGGAGACTGCAAGGTGACTTGGATAGGCTGGGTGAGTGGGCAAATGTTTGGCAGATGCAGTATAATGTGGATAAATGTGATGTTATCCACTTTGGTGGCAAAAACAGGAAAGCAGACTATTATCTAAATGGTGGCCGATTAGGAAAAGGGGAGATGCAGCGAGACCTGGGTGTCATGGTACACCAGTCATTGAAAGTAGGCATGCAGGTGCAGCAGGCAGTGAAGAAAGCGAATGGTATGTTAGCTTTCATAGCAAAAGGATTTGAGTATAGGAGCAGGGAGTTGTACAGGGTCTTGGTGAGACCGCACCTGGAGTATTGCGTACAGTTTTCGGTCTCCAAATCTGAGGAAGGACATTATAGCCATAGAGGGAGTGCAGAGAAGGTTCACCAGATTGATTCCTGGGATATCTGGACTTTCATATGAAGAAAGACTGGATAGACTTGGCTTATACTCGCTAGAATTTAGGAGATTGAGAGGGGATCTTATAGAAACGTACAACATTCTTATGGGGTTGGACAGGCTAGATGCAGGAAGATTGTTCCCGATGTTGGGGAAGTCCAGGACAAGGGGTCACAGCTTAAGGATAAGGGGGAAATCCTTTAAGACCGAGATGAGAAAAAACTTTTTCACACAGAGAGTGGTGAATCTCTGGAACTCTCTGCCACAGAGGGTAGTTGAGGCCAGTTCATTGGCTATATTTAAGAGGGAGTTAGATGTGGCCCTTGTGGCTAAAGGGATCAGGGGGTATGGAGAGAAGGCAGGTACGGGATACTGAGTTGGATGATCAGCCAGGCTCGAAGGGCCGAATGGCCTACTCCTGCACCTATTTTCTATGTATCTATGTATCTATTTATGTTCCCACGAAGCCTGCTGGAAGTTGAGGAGCAAACAGGATAGGATAACTTGAAAAGAGAAGCTTAAAATAGATAACAAGAGGTAACTGCTGCCAAATGTCTAGCTAAATATATAAAATGTATGTAAAATTAAAGAGAAAATTAGGATGGCAAAGAGAATGCAGGTTGATAGCAGATGAATTAGATTAGTTACAAAGATTGTCGATCTCCGAGAGAGGGTGTGTATATGGAACAGTTACTGTATATATCAATCTGGATGTACTTCTACTGATGCATTAGCAGTTGGGAAATTGTCAAGATCAATGTGTAAAAAATGCTAGTCTTTCCAACAATGTCCATGTTTCCATGAACGAATAAGAAAGGAATGCATGGGAAAAAATGCAGCTCATGAAACAGCTAAAGGATAGCACCTCTTACAAAATATGATCACAGTTCTAAATTAATACTTTGTATTTGGACACTGAAGTTAAGACTGAAAAGTGTTAAGTATTAGTTATGATGAACATATAAACAGAGTAATAGCGAGGTCTAACAGCTTTCAAAGTTGATACATTGCCGAGCCCAAGTTAAGTTATGCTATGCTCTTAAAAGGGAGAAAATAATCAGCGGCTCTAACCACCATTTTCAAATTGAGTCTGGTTATAAACATGGTGTCAAGGCATGGAACACTGCTAATGTGCTGCAGTTGATTTATCATGTGCTCTAAAGTTTATTTTAGTTAATCATTAAATAGTGGAGAGGGCCTCAATTCTGGCCCTATTAATTCAATAAATGTAAGTCTCACTGATTATTCTCAATGATATATTCTTCCAGCACAATGATGGATGGATACATCAGGGATGAACAATGGAAGATTTCTCTGTACTTTTGCAACAATGATTAAAATAAATCATATTTTAATTTAGATTGATAGATATTTCAGATTATATAAAATATATTCAAAACTGTAACTTACATGCAAAGTAAAAACATGACAACATCGGAAGACCACAAATCATTCACAGAGATTTCCCAAATACACACAATTAGATTTTGCTTGTAAATTATGAATTCTTGTTTTTAGTTCACAGTAATGCACCATTCTGCATAATAGTTCCTTTTTACTTTAGATCTTATTTCAAATGTACCTGTCTTTGACCAATGTAGTGGTTCTAAGAATCTCAGTTTCATTCTGTAGAATCTTGATCTTCTCTCGCTCTTCTGCAGATTCCTGTGCTGCACTTTGTATGAGGTTGACATACTTGTTTCTCTCATTTTTGATGATCTGATAGATTTTAGTAAAATTCTTTATGCTACAATAAAAAAGAGCACAATATTTTCCTTTGGTTAGACTGTCAAATGACAAGCATAATTTCCTTTTGAGAAAATTAATGCAGAAAGTTATTTTCAGTCTGAAGAAGGATCACGACCCAAAACATCACCTGACCATTTCCTTCCACAGATGCTGCCTGGCCTGCTGAGGTCCTCCGGAATTTTGTTTTTGTTCCAGCATCTGCAGTGTCTTTTAGACTTAGACTGTTTACAAATTGACTTTAGTAATACTCTTCTGAAAGTACCTATTCAAATCTACATAGGTCACTTGCTGTATGATTTGACATGCATTTAGATTGTTACTATTGTGTTCTTATATAGTGGTGCAGAGCAGAAATAAATATTGAATGTTGCAATCCAACATTGAAATTGTTCCTACAGCTGGGAAACCAGATCTGCACACAGTACTCCAAGTGTGGTCTATCCAACGAATGTATAGCTGCATCATGATGTGCCAACTTTAGTACTTCATACCCCTCCCATTGCAGGGAAGCAGCCAAACATTCTTTTGTTCACTCAAAGTCCATCTGACTTGCCACTGTTAGGGAACTGTGCGCATGTGCTCTTAGATCTCTCTGTTCTGCAACACTGTCCAAGGCTCTATCATTTACTGTGTAGGTAACTAGTTATGATTGGAATATGTTTTATTTTAATAAATCTAACATAAAAGCATATAAATTAGGAAATAGTTAATTCACAGCATTCTTGAAGTTCAGACAACTTCAAATAAAAATAGTGCTGTGCATTTGAAAATGAGGTTATCCTCAAATAGAGATTTTATGCATATTTCTGCATCACTTAGTACCCATCAGAAAAGTTGATTTATTTTGCCAGTATATTCATTTGCTCTTGCATCTTTCTTGCAAACCTTCCTTACTCTCATGAGCAGTTTTCACCATGGACATTTCTGTTACAGTGAGATTTACAATTTAATTGGCCAGAAAAATTAGTTATTATTTACTTACAGAACAGCCAGGTCATGCTAACCCAGATTCCTCTGAAAGCAAGACAATTTAAAGGGTCAACACTCAAACTTCATTCTTTACTCTCACTAAGATCTATGATGTCTTGTAATGTACAGAGTCAGCCTGGAATACATTGCTTGTGAAGATCAAGATCATATTTACTATCAGCTCCTGAGCCTCAGGATTACTTCAGGCTGCTGACACTGGTCTCTGCCACGTCTCCTATTTTGTTGTTCATTGCTGCATGAGGAAGGTCACACAAAATCCTGACTCACTAGTGAAATATCAGCCTGTTCTTGCCCCACCAAACTTACTTCTTCCTCCCTTGACTCTGCCCGTCCTCCTCGTGTCCAGCTTCTTTTCACTTATATCTTGATAGCTCCAATGCACTCCACAATTTTGACAATTTCCAAATTCCTGGTCCCAATGGACTCACCTTTACTATGGACATATACTCTTGTTATCTTCCCATTCCACATCAGATTTTCAGCATTTTGTGTTTTTGTTTAATGCAGAAAAAGCAGGCAAAGACATTTGCTCCATTGCCACCTTTCCTAAATGGTACACACATGTCCTTAGAGCCTCCTGACAGGAGCACCTGATTGAAGCCCTGGAGGGTTGCCATGATGTCTGAAGGCAAAATGCATGCCTTCTACAGGCACTGCTCTCCACCAGTCTGTGCAGATCCCTCCAATGTCCTGGAAGCATTCTCCACACTATCATCCCCCAGCACCCAATTATTGCAATATCCATTCTGTAGCAATATTACCCCAGAGCTGGAAGAGAGTCAACCACATGTGAAACATCTTGAGCCATGTATAGGCCAGACTGTGTAAGGACAGTAGATTTCCTCTCCTGAAAGGCACCAATGAACCATATGCCTTTTTATGACAACCCAGTAGTTTTTGTAGTTAATGTTACTGAGAGCACTTGTTCCAAATTCCACAGAATTAACTGAATCTAAATTGCACAGTTGGCATATTAGATTTTGAACGATGGACTCCTGGTTATCGGGACCGCTGGATTACCTGTGCAGTATTTTAATTGCTGCCCATCACAATATTTATTGAAGTTTTTTGTGGTAAAACAAATACACCTGAAAGACAGTTTCTAAGAAAATAAAACATAAATAGGAAAAATATATATATATATATATAAATATATAATCAGCATTCTTACCCAACCAGCATATGTTTATGCTTCTTCGTGGAGTCATGTAAATTCAGTTTTTCTGTTTTCAATTCTTCAATAGTTCGATCACGTTTTTGCTTTTAAAAACAACAAAAGTTAACATATTGAATTTGTGAACGTAGAATACTACATGTCTGCACTTCTGAGAGTAATGTAGTGACTGTCTATGGTGACCGTCATGCCCATCTACACTATTCCCACTTGCTTGTATTAATTCCATTTCCCTCTATGCCCTCTCAATCAAGTACCAGCCCTGATGCCTCTGTGCAACAGATTTGTCCCTCAGATTGCCTTTAAACCTCCTTCCTCAGCTTAAAACCATGCCTTCTGGTTTTATATGCTCCTATTATGACTCTGGCTATCTACTCTATCCATCTGTATCTTTCATGATTTTATATACTGTAATGAGTCGAGTCGTGCACACGTCAAGGTACAATATGTATTTATTAAAGTACACTTACAGCATTGGTCTGCAAGGTGTTACAGTAACTAGCAGCTATTCAGACTACATTACGTAAGCAAACTCCTGGTAATATAAACCGCATAGTTGACGGAGCTACTACTAACAAGCACTACAATTGGTTAGTAGGAAGTAACCAATCTACATCTTTCCTTGTGGAAACAAAATAAAGCATAGATACATGGGTACATGGTGGCTAAACAATACAGGAGCTCATAACGCATATGGGAGAGTATACATGGTTGCACAAAATCACGGCTAACACGTCCGGCGCGTGTGCAGTACGAATCCGCGTCTCCTCCTTTCACCAGTGAAGTGACTGGGGAGGGGAACGGGGATGTGACCGGGGACGGCACCGGAGACCCGCCTGGTGGAGGTGGCGAAACAGGCGAGCTGGGCGCTGAACGCCATGGAGAGGCCGCGGGGGACACAGTCTCTGACTGTGGAGCAGTTGGCCTGGTAGTGAGAGGGTATACAAAACGCGAGGCCTCTGGATATGGAGTCGCAGGACGTGGTTCCTTCACAGGAAGGAGATGTTGACGGTTGCGTCTGTAAATGGCCCCGTCCGCGCTTACCAGGTAAGAGCGCGGTTCTTTAGCAGGGCTGTGGATGTGACCCAGACGGCCAAAGCCCTTGTTGGTCTGGAGACGAACAACCTGTCCACTGGAGTGGCTTACTGGACTTGTCAAAAAAACGTTTTTGTGCATCACGCTTCAATTGTAGTTGTTTCTGGACCACGGGAGAAGAACGGACCTGTGGCTGCAATAGCTGTTGGGGTACAGGCAGGTCAGCGTGGGTTTGACGAGACATCAGTCGTTGGGCTGGAGAACCCAGTATGGGATCCCTGGCAATGTTCCTTAAATTGTGCAGGTCCAGGTAGACGTCAGATTTTGCAAGATAAGAACGCTCCATTAGTTGTTTTGCGCTTCGGATGGCCCGTTCGGCGAGTCCGTTGGACTGCGGAAACTCAGGGCTGCTGGTGATATGTTGAAAGTCCCATCGTTGAGCGAAGTTTCTGAAAAGCTGGCTGGTGAACTGACTGCCGTTGTCGGATAGAAGGCATGTAGGGGAACCGTGCACAGAGAAATGGCGTTGCAACTTCTGGATAACTGCTTCAGATGTGATGGTTTGGAGTAGATCAATGTCAAACCAGCCCGAATAAGAGTCGACGAGAACCAGATAGTGTTTCCCAAGCCATTCGAATATGTCAGTGACTACTGTGGACCACGGTAGAGGAGGAACCGGGTGCGACACTAAGGGCTGCTCCTGCTGGTGTGGCATCAGGCTTTTGCAGATGGCGCAGACTTCATTTTTGTCACGTATGTACTTGGTCTTGCCAGGCCAGTAAAACATGCTCTGTGCCCGTTGTAAGGTTGTCTCCACGCCGGGGTGGCCCCTGTGGACGGCATTGTGGTACTTGTCCCGGAGAACGACTGGGACAACTGCTTTGTGACCCTTGACTATAATCCTGCCCTGTATCACCAGTTCGTCACGATCCAGGAAGTATGGGTGGATCGCGAGCGGGGTGCTGTGTTGTTTATCCGGCCAGCCACGCCGGATGACTGCAGACAGCAATTGTCTCATCAGCAGTCGTGTGCTCTGCCAGGCTGCTTAGGCAATCAGTGGAAATACTTCATTACTGAGAACCGGTCCTGTTCAGAGGGCTGTTGTTCGCTGGTTTTGCGTGGGGCCCTTGATAGCGTGTCAGCTATGTGCATGTCCTTTGTTTTTTGTAGACAATGTTAACATCGAAACGCTGCAGCTGCATCATCATCCGTTATAAGCGAGCCGGAGCGGCGTGAATGGGTTTGTTCAAGATAGTGACCAGCGACTGGTGGTCTGTTTCTATAGTCACAGACTTCCCAAAAATATAGTCTTTGAATTTCGTGCAGGTGAAAACCACTGCGAGCAATTCTTTCTCAATTTGGGCGTAACGTTGTTCAGTGTGCGGGAGGCACATAAAACAGGCTTGCAGTCGCCATTGGTACTGGTCTGTAGGCAAGTAGCGCCAAGTCCGTACTGGGACGCATCACTGGTTACTGGTAACTCCAAAGCGAAGTAGGCGAGGGTGGGTCCGCTGGCCAGCTGCAACTTGAGGATATCAAAAGCTCTTTGATGCTGTGGATACCAGGACCATTCAGTGTCTTTGTGTGTCAGTTCCCGCAAGGGGGCAGATATATCGCTGAGGTTGGGAATAAATTTCCCCAGGTAGTTGACCATTCCAGGGAACCTTTGTAAACTCGTAACATCAGTAGGAATCCCATACTGGGTTCTCCAGCTCAAACTCAATCCCCTTTAGTGTAATTTTGGGTCCCGGAAGTTACCTATGTTGGGCATGTTTTCACAAGTGATGGTCTCAGACCAGACTCAATTTTGGTCTCCAATTGGAGGCGTGGGTTCGAATCCCACTTCTGACATCATGCAATGAGTCGAGTCGTGCACACGTCAAGGTACAACATGTATTTATTAAAGTACTCTTACAGCATTGGTCTGCAAGGTGTTACAGTAACTAGCAGCTACTCAGTCTAAATCTAAGCAAACTCCTGGTAATATAAACCGCATAGTAGGCAGAGCTACTACTAACAAGCACTACAATTGGTTCATAGGAAGTAACCAATCTACATAAACCTCTATCATGTCACTTCTTAGCCTCCTTCGCTCCAGAAAAAAGAGACTTAACCTATCCAATCTCTCCTGATAACTCAAGGCTTCCAATCCAGGCAAATTCTTTGTGAATCTTCTCCATACCATATCTATGTTAATCACATCCTTCCTATGATAAGGTGACCAGAATCTAATGTTGGAAACATATCATCCCTTATTCTTCTGTACTCTAATAAGTTTACATTTATTTTGCTGAATCTTTCCTCCTAAGACAATTCCATAATTCCAGGAATTAACCTGCTGAACCTTGTATGAGCTGCCCCCCAATGTAAGTACAGTAAAATTCTCTCAGAAGGCCCTGTCACTGCATAGGGCTACACTGTGATGAACAGAGCCCATTTTCTATGCATGTCCCACAAGAGAAACCATACGAGATAAGCCTAAATATTTTCTATAGATTGGCATTAAGCATGGACATCTTCTTACTGACCACAAATTTCATGGTTAATGTTACGTCCCATAAAGATATTAACTGACCACCCATTCAGTTTCCGCCAGCTAAAGGGATTAAAATCAACTCGAACATGATGCCCTAATAATCAATTCTTATGGAAACATTTAACTCTCAATGCAGAATTTGTCCCCTTATATTTTTTACTTTTACCAAAACGAGTGTATATATTTTTCAGGGACAATTACCGTATTTCCCGGCAATGAAGACGCGCCTGTTTAAGATGCTAAATGTTGAAAAAGGGATGGCAGGCCAGGATCAGGGGTTTGGTTTAGTCCCGGGGTCAGCAACATCGCTTGCGTGCCCCGGGACTGGCTGCAGTTCCCAGATACCTCGCGTCCCCGGGACTGGCTGCAGTTCCCAGACCCCTCTCGTACCTGGGACTGGCTTCAGTTCCCAGATACCTCGCGTCCCCGGGACTGGCTGCAGTTCCCAGACCCCTCTCGTACCTGGGATTGGCTTCAGTTCCCAGATTCTTCGCGTTCCCAAGACTGGCTGCAGTTCCCAGATACCTCGCGTCCCCGGGACTGGCTGCAGTTCCCAGACCCCTCTCGTACCTGGGATTGGCTTCAGTTCCCAGATTCTTCGCGTTCCCAAGACTGGCTGCAGTTCCCAGGTCGCCAGCCCTGGGACTGGCTGTAGCGCCCAGGTCGCCTGCCCCGGGACTAGTAGAGAGAGAGAGAGTGAGCCCAGGACGGAGCAGCCATCCTTCCGCTCAGTAGCTACCCGCCAACCACCACCTCCACCGGTTGCACCTGTGCCGAAGGACACGTGGCTGGCTGGCAGGCGGGCCCGGCAGAAGGCGCTGAGGTGGCGGCCGGTTCCGCTGTCCGGTCCCGGTGGCCGCTCGCAGCCACCCGAACTACTTCTCTCCCCGGGCCAGACTCCCCACAAGCTGTGAAAGGAACTCTGCTCCCCCAGCAGCGCTGTCCTTTAACAGCTGCTTCCCACTTTACAGCTGCTTCCCATCAGCTGCCAGCAATGAGGCATAGACTTGGCTATCCCTCAGTACAGCAACATCGTTCTTAATGTTGCTGTACTGAGGGATAGCCAAGTCTATCTTTCTTGGCTATCAACCTAACCTTCGGCCTCCAAGACGCAGGTCAATTTTCGTGCCTTATTTTTGGGTAAAAAATAGTGTCTTCATTGCCAGGAAATACGGGGTACGTCAAAATACGAAGTGCTGCAGGAACTCAACGGGTCAGGCAGCATCTGTGGGTTAGAGAGGCATTTCGAGTCAGGACCCTTCTTCAACTGTTAAAGTAAGGGGGAGAAAGCTGCAAAAGAGAGGTGGAGCAACGCTTGGCAAGGGACAGATGGAGAGGGGGTTAATCGACAAATAGGTAGAGATAGTGACAACGGTAGAGGGAAGCATATTGGTGGGACAGTGGGAAGGAAAGAGAGCGAATGAAGAAGAAAGAGGAGGGGGTGAAAGGGAAGAGGGAGAACTCAGAGACGGGATAGTGGGCAATGAGCATACAGAGGAGGGGAAAGGAACAGGGTGACAGGTGTGTGGGAAATTATCCCCGTTCCCTCAGTCTGAAGTAGAGTGCAGACGTAAAATGTCTTCCCATTCTCTCCACAGATGCCTGACCCACTGAGTTCCTCGAGCACTTCGTTTTTAGCTTAACATTCCAGCATCTGCAGTCTCTTGACTCCCTTTACACCATAGCTTAATATTTTATAATTTAATGAAAGAGAATGATAGAATAACAATTCATGTACCTGGATATTTATTAGATCTCTTGCTTTTTGATCTCTTTCATCAGACCTGATCTGAGCAAGTCGGGTTAGATTTATGACATCTTCACGGGCACGTCTTTGTTCTATAATGAGATTATCTTCTTCAACCAAACGCTTACGCAATAGATGAGCCTCTAGTTCAGTCAATGAAAGCTGCCCGTACACAAAATTAGCATTTTAATAGTGAGATTTCAGAAAATAAAATAGTTTATAATTAGAACTTTTACTAGGTTATGTTCTTATGAAACTTATTTATTGCCCAGTCATTAACATTAGAAAGTAACATGGACCATTATTGTTTTCTGTCTACTCTGCAGTTAAAGTAAGCTGTACTTAAATATAGTCAATGAGCTGTACAGCATGGAAAGAGGCCCTTCAGCCCCACTGTCAATGCTGACTAAGTTGCTTAACTGAGCCAGTCTCACTTGTCTGCGCCTGGCTCATGTCCCTCTATTCTTATCTCACATTTTTTGTCTTTTCATCTCTGGCCTTAGTCCAACTATCTGTCAATCAACCCCCCTACCCCCATTACCTCTATCCACGTATCACCTGCCAAATGTGTCCCGCCTCCAACTCTCTTCTAGCTTTCCCCCCCACTGCAATTAGTCTGATGGAGTGTTCCAACCAAAACGTCATCTATCTATGTTCCCCAGAGATGCTGTCTGACCTGCTAAGGTACTCCAGCACATAGTGTCTTTTTTAATAAATGAGCAGCTGTAGTTCCTTACATCTCTATTAGTAAGCCAGTTCTGAACAGTACAAAATTCTTCCAGAACCTCACCTGTGGCTAAAGATGATGCAGATATCTTTGCAAGGCCTCCACAAATTCTTCCCTAGTTATAGGCCTGGGGATTTATCTACTTCAATATACTTTAAAATTACCATTATCTCCTATTTGGTAATTCATATATTCATCTAAGACATCACTATCCGTATGCCTTAATTCCTTAGACTTCATAATCTTCTCATGGATGAGAAATATGGATCAAAAATGGATGAGAAATATTCTCATGGATCAAAAATGGATAAGAAATATTCACAGGGTCATAGGGTAGATGACATTTTGGGTTGGGACCCTTCTTTTATGCTGTGAAAAAGTCTTCTCCAGTTTGAAGAAGAATCCCGCTCCAAAACATCACCGCTCCAAGTCCTCCAGCGATGCTGCCAGATCTGCTGAGTTGCTCCAATACTTTGTGTTCTTTTTTTAAAATCAGTATCCTCAGTTTCTTGCGTCCACATTTAGGAAATGAAACTGGGCAAGCAGTGGAACTGTCAATGGGAACACTGTCTTTGAAAACACTGACCATAATTCTATTATTTTTAACGTAGATTTTGGTTAAGGTCTTGAACTGGGGCAAACTGATTGTAAGAGCTTAAGGACATGGAGAAAGTAGATTGGGAGCAAACAGTTGCAGGTAAAATAAAAGCTGACAAGGGGGAGTTTTTTTTTAAAGATAATTAGTTACATTTCAGGACCAGTATGTTCTGGTAAGGGTGATAGGCAACGATAACAAGATTAAGGAATTTAGGATAACAAAGCATATTGAAGAATTGATCAGAAAAAACAAAACAAATGGCAGATATAAGCAACTGGGATGAGGGAGTTTCTTGAGGAATATGTAAAAGGGAGAATTTAAGAAAGAAATTAGGAGCACAAAAGGTGGTCAAAATATATTCTTGGCTCCCATTAGAGACCAAAGCGTTAAGCCAGGTGTGGATTTATATGTGGGCAAGATCCTAAACACTTATCATCTGTATTCACCGTAGACACAAAAAGCTGGAGTAACTCAGCAGGACAGGAAGCATCTCTCGAGAGAAGGAATGGGTGATGTTTCGGGTCAAGACCCTTCTTCAGTCTCGACCCGAAACATCACCCATTCCTTATCTCCAGAGATGCTGCCTGTTCCGCTGAGTTACTCCAGCTTTTTGTGTCTATCTTCATTTTAAACCAGCATCTGCAGTTCCTTCTTGCACATTTCATCTGTATTCACCATGGAAGCAAGTGCGTTCCGGGAAGGAGTTATCTGCGACCGGTCACTAGTAAGGAAGAAGAAGTGTTGGACATCACCGAATGCACAAGGGTCGATAAAGTCCCCATGGCTCGAAGAGATCTACCCTATATTGCAATAGGAGGCAAGGAGCTCTAACAGAGAATTTTGCATCTTTGTAAGCCTCAAGATTGGATATGAGCATTGTGGTAGGGAAATTATTGGAGAAAATTCTAAGGGACAAGATTTATGTTCATTTGGAAGGGTAGAGAATGATCATGGCTTTGTGCATGAGAAATTCTACCTCACTAATTTGATTTGAGACGGTAATTAAGTAGATGGATGAAGGAAGGGCAGCAGATGTTGTTGGCTGCGTGGACTTTAATACAACATTTGAGAAGAGATAAGCCATACCATTAAATGGTTGGATGCTAAAGAATATTGATGAACAGAGGGATCGTGAAGTCCATAGTCCCCAGAAAGTGGTAGTGTAGGTGGATAGGATAGGATGGTGAAGAAGGCATTTGATAATGTTAGCCTTCATAGGTCAGAGCATAAAATATAAAAGTTGGATGTTATGTTGCAATACACTGGTTGGATCACACTTGGTGTGCACTATAGAATCATGTGGCTGTCCTGGGAGAGAGTGCAGAGAAGATTGTTAAATTTTAAATATTCAGCTCACCTGGTCTGTTAGTTTTCTTTTGAGAATTTTAACTTCACTTTCCAGCTCACTCCGTCGTTCCAACAATGACCCAGTATGAAAGGAAGAATCCACCTTCAGTTAAAAAAAGGAATATTGAGAAAAAATAGATTATTATTTAGGATATAAATATAGGCAAGAGTGGCAAGAGTTAATTGTCATATGCACCTGCACCATCCTGCTTGCTCTAGAGCTTTACAGGCACATTATCACAACAAATAAATATACAATAAACCATAAATTATCAGTTATACTAGGTAACCAGACCATAACAGTGCAATCCAAAGTACACAGTGCAACATTTTACAAAGTCCATAGTAGTTCGCTGCTAGAGTTGTGGTTGGGTTGTGCAATGTAATTTAAGAGCCTGATGGTTGATAGGGAAAAGCTGTTCTTGAACCTGGAGGCAACGCTCTTAGGCTTCTGTAGCTTGTTGGTAAATTTAGTGGTGGGATGGGAGCATGGCCACGGCGATGTGTGTCTTTGATGATATTAGTTATGATTTAGAGGCAGTGCTTCCTGAACATCCCTTTGATGGAGGGGAGGTTGATACCTGTGAAGGGCCGAACAATGTCCATCACTTTCTGCAGCCTCCTTCGTTCTTGGAAGTTTGAGATACTGAACCAGGCCGTGATGCAACCAGTCAGTATAATCTCCACTGTACACCTGAAGTAACATGCCAAATCTCCTCAGACTTCTGGGGAAGCAGAAGCATTGATGAGCTTTCTTTGTGCATCACTGTGCTGAACCCAGGTTACATTATCAGAAGATAGACATAAAATGCTGGAGTAACTCAGCGGGACAGGCAGCATCTATGGAAAGAATGGGTGATGTTTCGGATTGAGACCCTTCTCCAGAGATGTGCACGCCTAGGAACCTGAAGCTGTGACTCTCTACTGCCAATCCGCTGATGAAGACAAGTTCATAGACCCTCGGTCTTCCATTCCTGAAGTCAACTGCACTCAGTTGATTTCCTTAAGTCAATTGAGTGTAGAATAACTGCACTCAATTGTATATCTAAGGAATTGGTAGATGGTTGATTTAGTGTAGTAAGCATGGTGATGTCGTTCATAGTATATTAGTTAGCTGCTGCTAACTAAGTTTTGAAAGAATTTTCACAAACTGGTCAATGCTCCAAAATTCATCTGTTTTTCTAGCAATTTTTGCTAAGTTTTCATTATGGCACAGTATCACAGAATTGTTACGCCACATAAGGAGTTGATGAAGTCAAAATTAGAACAATCCCATCAGTCTCATTTCCCTGATCCTTTTCCATAGTCTTGCAACGTATTCTCAGATATCCATTTTCCTTTTGAAAGCCTCTATTCCACCATCCCAATAGGAATGTATTCCATAGCATCACAAATCTACACATAACTAAAACGCTGATCTTGTTATCTTCTGGTTTGGCGGTCATTCTATTTGCGCAAAAACGGTTTGCGATAGCGCTACGATTTTTCGCCAGTTCACTCACGGTTCTCCTGTGCTCCGAGTCCACCAAGTTTCGTTCCGATCGGTTGAATGTCGTCAAAGTTAGCGAGTTTAAAAAATCTTAAAAACAGTGCATGAGCAGATCGATCTCTTCTGCCTTCCAGCGCCGCGCGGATTAGTCTCTTCCCCTGTCGCTCCCCGGGACGGTCCGCCCCTTCCTGCACCATCGCGTCTTTACTGGAGCTGAGGAAAGCCGGCGGAGGTTTCCAACCGGACTTTCTGAGGGACCTGAAGCAGCCCAGCCCCAAGCAGCAGCCCAGCAGCCCGGCAATGTCACCAAACGGAAAACGGAGAGTCTGATCCCGGCGGAGGAGAGCATCCACCGCCCGCTGTGAATCCCAAACGCACTGCCATCACAGCGCCCTGCAGCTCCACCCCTTTCCCCTCGGGTCCCTCTCGCTGGCTCCTGCCCCCTCCCCCGTGATACCCCACTCTCCCCCATGGCTCTTCCCCCATCTTTTCTCCGAGCTCTCCCCCCCCCCTCCCACCCACACACCGGCAGTAGCTGCGGGTGCATCCGGGCCGAACCGAGGCCTGGCTCTGAGGGCACCGATGGCTGATGCTCCTCCGGGGCACGCAAGAAGGGAGAGAAGCGGCAACCTCGAGATTCTGGGGATGGAGAGTGGGGGAGGAGAGAGGATAGAGGGAGAGGAGGGGAGCACGGAGTGGAGAGGAGTTAAGGTGGGAGGGAGTGACTGAGGGTAGGGGAGAGGGAGGGAGAGGTGAGGGTTGGATTTGGGGAGGGGAGGAGGAGAGGGAAAAGAAGAGGACAGAGGTGAGGAGGGAGAATGGGGTAGGAGGGGAAATGGAGGGAGAGGAGGGGCGGAGTAGAGGAGGGGGGAAGTGGGGGAGGCAGGGAGTGGGGAATAGAGGGTGAGGAGGGCAGAGGGGGAAGTTGAGGAGGGATAGTGGGGGGGATAGGGGTGAGTAGTGGGGAGATGGGGATAGAGGGATAGGACTGGGGTAGGGAGGGGAGAGGAATTATGGAGGGGGGGAGGGAGTGACTGGGGGTAGGGGAAAGGAGAGGAAGAGAGAGGTGAGGGAGGGATTGGGGGAGGGGAGGAAGCGAGGGGATAGAAGAGGGAGGGTGGAGGAGGGGGAGAGTGTGCTAGGGATGAGGGGAAATGAGCTGCGCCTGTGCAGTTGGGGACTATGGGTGAGTGGTGGAATATTACGTTGGGGAACCAAGCCTCCTGTGTGACAGGGACCCAACGGGTCCCACTTAATCTAGTGTTTGTTTAAAAGGGATTTCCTCATATACCACCACAGCATCTTCTTTCCCAAATTTTAAATCACAAAGTTCAAGAACTGTTTTCTTCCATCATCCATCCAATAATGAAAATAGCTTCCTTCCATTTAAGATAACTAAACCCAACACACCTCTTGCACATTTACATCATTTCTATTCTCATTTTTTGCTCCAAAATACAGCAGATATTATTTACATGAACTTGAGCAATGTCAGGCCAAAACCACTTTGCTGCTGAGTATTTCCAGCATTTTCTTCTCGCTCCTACAATATTTCACCACATACTTATCCGTATCAAATAACATATTTGTCCAGTAAAGACCCATTCTCCAAATCCACCTTCCTGTATTTTGTCATAGTCCTCTCTATTTCTGTGTATGAATTATTATTCAATACCATATATATTATACAATAGGGTGGCATGAGGCACAGCTGGTAGACACCGAGGGTTGATCCTGATCTCATCAGATGCTCTCTGTATAGAGTTTCCACGTTCTTCTTGTGACTGTGTGAGTTTCCTCTGATTGTTCCGGTTTCCTCCCACATCCAAATGGAGATAGTGATCGACTTCAGGAAGCGAAGGGGTACACAGACCCCAGATTGCATCGACAGCGCCGAAGTAGAGATGGTTGAAAACTTCAATTTCCTAGAAATCATTATCACCTTCTCCTGGACCACCCATATTGAAGCAACAATCAACAATGAAGCAACAATCAAGAAAGCACACCAACGCCTCTACTTCCTTAGAAGGCTTAGGAAATTCGGCAAGTCTCCAACAACTCTCACCAACTTCTACAGGTACGCTGTAGAAAGCATTTTATCGGGATGCATTACAGCTTGGTTTGGCCCACACCATCACACAAACCAACCTCCCCTCTATTGACTCCATTTATACCTCACACTGCCTCGGCAAGGCCAGCAGTATAATCAAGGACGAGTCATACCTTGGCCACTCCCTCTTCTCACTTCTCCCATCGGACAAAAGGTATAGAAGTGTGAAAACGCGCACCTCCAGATTCATGTACAGTTTCTTCCCAGCTGTTATCAGGCAACTGAATCATCCTACCACAACTAGAGAGCAGTCCCGAACTACTATCTACCTCATTGGTGACCTTCGGAGTATCTTTGATCAGACTTTACTGGCTTGAACTAAACGTTATTCTGTTATCATGTATCTATACACTGTAAATGGATCGATTGTAATCAGTGTCTTTCCATTGACTGATTAGCATGTAACAAAAGTTTTTCACTGCACCTCGGTAAACCTGACAATAAACTAAACTGAACTGAAACTGAACTGGTTTGTAAGTAAATTGGACTGTAAAGTGCCCCTAGTGTGTAGGGAGTGGATGCAAACGTGGGATAACAGAACTGGTGACTGATGGTTCGCGTGGACCCGATATGCCGAAGCACCTGTTTCCATGCTGTATCTCCCAATCAACCAATACCATAAAATGGTGAAAGACTGAGATAGGATGGACAGAAATGACTATTTCTGGTAAAATTATTTTCTCATGTGGTGACTAACCATTGAAATAAATTGCTTATGTGAAATTGTTTCTGATCAACCTATCACTACAAATTTAATGCATCTGTAATACATAAATGCTCTAACTACAAATATTGTACTGTCTTTACCTGCGATTTGACCTTTTCATAGGTAAATTCAACATATGAAAGTGAATCAAGTGCAATCTTCAACTGTATCTCTCTTTTTTTAATCTTTCGTAGCTCTTGTTCCTTCTCTCTTTGTTTTAATGTGACAGTGTCAGACAATATTTTCTTTTCGGTTTGGATATAACGTAGCTGCAAGTCCAAGGAAGCTCTGTTAAGATTATAAAATAGATTGATTACATGCAATTTTGAGTTTTGTCATTAAATCTCACAAAAGAAACCTTAAATAAAAGCAACTAATTCATCAATTAATTAATCAATCAAGTAATTAATTGGATGGCTAATTATTGAATTAATTAATGAGTTTTATCTCTCTCAAAAGATCGCTATTGTTCTCAATAATATTTTGAAATGTTTTTCACATACCAAACGTGTATGTGCCTAGAATGACACCTATTTCAGCATGTTGAAATGTTGATGTCAAATGGCCCACAGTATTGCACATATGTTGATGTCAAATGGCCCACAGTATTACTCCCAAGGCTCACTGTTTCCCCAATGTTGAACACAAGAAGAAAGTCAAGGAGCCAAGTCTGGAGGCTGCATAAGGAGAAATGTAGGGAAGAAAGATCTAGAGAGTGGGGTCATAAGAATCCAGGTATCAGTGGGAGGTTGGACTGGCATTTTGCTAATGGAGTCAGGCCAGGATTTTATTTAGGAAGGAACTGCAGATGCTGGTTTACACCAGAGATAGATACAAAATGATGGAGTAACTCAGCGGGTCAGGCAGAATTTCTGGAGATAAGGAATAGGTGACATTTTGGGTCTAGGCCCTTCTTCAGACCTGATGGTAGAGGATTTGATCAGGGCAGGATCTTGGTGACTGGTCATTGTGGAAGCTTGATAAACTGGATAGTTGCACTGGAATCTTAGAAGAATGGTTGGGTAAGATTTTGATAGAAGGATCAGATCAGGAGTTTGGTGGAAGGTTTACACCAAACATTATGCAGAAGAATGTGGTAGGAGAATGATTGGGGTAGAGGGGATAGGTGGAGTTGTTGGAGCAAGGATCAGAGCTGGGATTAGGGATTGGGGGGTGGGGAGTTTTTATGCAATATTGTTGGCTGAGCTTTATTGTTGGTGGTTTGAGAAATAATTATTTTTTGGCAATTGTATAAGCAGATCAGTAGTGTGGGTAGGCCAGGCAAAGATTGTAAATTTGACTCGTAGAAGCACCAGCTTCCAGGCCTCAAAAGTAACGTGAAGACCTCCCTCTGCACGAGCAGCCTGTGCTGTCTGCAGATTACATGTATTTGGATGAAAATTGTAGAATTGGTATCCAAGAGCTACCATTTGTTACAATTGCGATGTTTTGGCAATGGTACTGTTGTATGGATGGAAAATCACAAACCTTGTGCATTCTGCAATAAGTGTCTGATTTTCCTGTGAATTTTACATTACAATGAAACTTAGTTGTGTACTTATTTTGAAAATGTGGCGCCATATGATGGAGCTTATACCTAATCCTTCTCAATTCTAGATTTTTAAGCCCCAAAGTAATAAACATTTTGCAAAGATATATGTTAACGTTTGGCTTGTGTGGCAAAGCACCTAGTTCTGCCGTCTCATAATTCAAGAGGCCTGATTCAATCTGAGCTCTGGTGCTCTCTGTGTAGTGTTTGTAAATTATTTCTGTGATTCTGGAACACATGATGGAAGAGTTCAAGATGTTTGTTGACTAAGTTTGCATGCTTATGCATTATTGTTCCAGGATAAAGTAGACACAAGTTCCGTTTCATATTCTTTTGTACTTTATGTACAAGGAATACATCGAGAACAATTCATGAATTACTGAAATTGTGATCTGTGTCTCCTTCCACTGGATGTATGGACACTAAGCGTCCACCATGCCTGTCAAGCAGAGGATGTGAGAAGCGTCATCTTGCTCTTCACTACCTCAACTCTCTTAAATGCCTGTGGTCTTGTTTTACACATGCAAAAGCTGCTTCCCAATAAAGTTCACAGAAACCTCTTGCCAATGGCACTGTCAAACCATCTTCTAGAGGATCAAAGACTTTCTCTCTCCTTTTTAAGCCAGATTTAACTAATGAGCATTTTTCTCTTGTAGAGAGGTGATTTCATCAAATTTTAGATATGGCAGAAGAAAATTTAATTGCCAGTTAATTTGTCAGATCCTCAAAACAATAAAACTTGAGACGTATTCCCATGATCACATGAAGCTCAAACCTGACTAATTTGGGCAATAATCATTCACATTTTGGTTTTGAATATATAGCTAAATGTAAAGGCTACTGTTGTCATTATCACAGGATGGACAAATCTTTCCATTATTTGTGACAAACCTTTCTCCCATTAATGCCGATTCCGTCTCTTTACCCATCTCAATCATCTTATGCAACTGGTTGCAGTCTTGCTCTTTATTGTCCAATGAAACTCTTCTTTCATCTAACTCTTTCATTACTTCCAATTTCTCAGATTCGATTATTCTGCATTTGTGCTCTATTTGGTGAACAGAATTAAGAAGTTCCTTGCGTTGGTCATCTATTTCAATTCTTGTCTTCTCTAAATTGCTGAGATAAAAAAAGAATATTTTAACAAACTTTGGAAGGAGCAAAGCTTTCAAATTTTCAACGTAATGCATTAGTTTGCCGTATTATGTTTTTATACATAACCTCGATAAATGGATAATGAAACATTTTAACATAAGCATTCATTCAGAATGGAAGAAAAAGAGAGATAAAAGCACAAGATGTGGGAATCTCGATGGGTATTGTGTAAGTATTTTCAAGTTCAGGGCTTCAGAACTATCTGATGGAAAGTCAGTTTCTTAAAAATAGCTGGCTGAATTTGAAGAACTCCAAACATTGAATAGAAGATTTTTTTTTTCTGGCAAAACATTATGGAGATTAAACAAAATTTGTGAGAAAATGACAACAAACCTAACTAAATCATTTGTTTGATGATTGGAATATCTGATGAGAGTGGCCCATTTTTGCATGTTAGCATCAAGTAACTGGGATCAAGAGGGCAATGTTATTAGACTGTCATTTCAGAGATCTAGACTGATAGTTTAACATGATAGCTTGAGAAATTAAATAGAATTTCCTTGATATAGTTCTTATTGTTTCATCCTGCCCCTATTTTTCCCGTCTTAAATAATACACTAATGTTTGAAATTTTCAATCCAAAAACTCAATTTCCAAATCTAGAATGTATAGACAATTATGGCTAAAACATTTGCAAACTCCTCAATTGTTTCTTTTAATGTTTCAGGAAATAAAATATTATATCCAGGACAACCAAGCACTGTAAATTGCCCCCATTTGTAGGTGAATGGTAGAATCTGGGCAGTATTGATGGGAATATGGAGAAAATAAATTGGGATTAGTGTAGGATCTGTGTAAATTGTCGAAACATACTTGTTGACTCCCTTTATCTATTTTAGATCTCATAATTTTTCCATGAACTTAGAATTAATTTTAAATGTTATTTCCTTATTTTCTATTATAGTCTCTTTATATTCATATTCAATGAGGCTAAATGTCTCCTTCAGATTTTCTTCTTCACTGTTAATTCTAAAAACTTTTGTTAGATTTCTTATTTTATGCACGACTTTTGTTTAAGAGAGATTCCTTTTACAAATCACTGTTTATTTACTTTATATCCCTTTGCTGACTTACAATGCTCACCGAGTTCTTACATTCGTGTAAAACTTATTTTGGCTTGATACCATCTGACCGTATTGTTTCTTAGCCACTTATCCAACCCAAAGTCAGATTAAAACAATGCATTAGAAATAATTCAGAGAAGATTTATTAAACTAAACCTGGAATGGGCAGATTGTCTAATGAGGAAAGAAGTGTTTGTATCTGTTGGAGTTTAGAAGAGAGGTGACTGAGGGGTCTTGATAGAGAAAGGATGTTTCTTCTTGTGAGGGAATCTTAATTAGGGGCCACTGATCAAACATAAGGGGTTACCCATTTAAGACAAAGATGATATTAACTGTTTATTCTCAAAGGGCGGCTGCAAGTAGAGTCTGAAAATGTTTAAATCGGGTATAGACAGGCCACACGCAAAATTCCCATCTCCATCCCTTTCTGCCTTCCACAGAGACTGCTCTGCAACTCCTTGGTTCACTCATCCCTTCCCATCTAAACCAACCCATCCCAGGTACTTTCCCTTGCAACTGCACGAGGTGTAGCACATGTCCATATACCTCCTCCCTCCCCTTCAGTTTGGGACCCAGCAGTTCTTTCAGATGATATAGAGGTTCATATGCACCTCCTGTAACCTATTCTACTGCATCTGGTGTTCCCGATGTGGCCTCATGTACATCAGCGAGTCCAAGCATAGACTCGGCAACCATTTCGCCAAACACTTGTGCTCAGTCTGCCAGCCTGTGGGATCATCCGGTTGCTTACGATTTTAACTCCCTTTCCCATTGCCATACTGACCTTTCTGTCCTGGGCCTCCTCCACTGTGAGAGCGAGGCCATGTGCAAACTAAAGGAACAGCGCCTCGTATTCTGCTTGGGTAGCCTACAACGCAATGTATACTCCCAACATGTTAATTATCCCCTTTTTATTTCTCAGCCCCACTCATAAAGCTTTGCTGGACAAACCATCAGTAATGACATCTCAAACGATTGCCAGGACATTCTCCTTCATCGCTTTTATCCCCACATCTAACTTGCCTGCAGTGCCTGTATCCTGGAACGTTAAGCTGCCAGACCTATCCCTTCTTTAGCCAGGTTACCATAATGTCTACAATATCCCAGTCACGTCACCTTTCCACCCCCTGAGTTCATCCGCCTCACCCCTTAGGCCTCTCATATTGAAATAGATGCAAGTTTACCCAACAATCCTTCCTCGCTTCCTCCCATGCACCTTGCTTTCATCGACTTCCAGCCTCAGACTTGCCTCATTCCTGCTTTGGATCCTGTCTCCCAGCCAATCAAGGAAAGGGTGAGTTTGAAAACTACTAGTAAAATGTGGGTACTGTAAAGAAGTTGAGTCTGACTCACTTGTAGCTTTACTTAACGTTTAATGATAAGACAGGTTAAACACTTTCCAGCACTGACTGCACCCAGTCTGTCATCATGCTGGAACCAAGGGAGGAGCACACGGGAGATAGAGTTCTTATACTGGATAACTAAGGCATGGTTAGTGGTACTGAGGTAGCTATATTATTGGTTGCATGCATAAACCATCTACATCCTTCCCCTTAGAATCAAATGCACATGGAGGCAATCAGGATAGTGTTATTACAATAAACATGCGAATTTAGACACAGTCGCCGTAGCGGACAGGCGGCTTAACAATGCGACCCGAACGCGTACGTACAGCACCTTCCCCCCCCCCCCATCAGAAAGAAGAGAAGCCATAGCGGAGGCAGGGAGGAAAGTTAAGGGAGGGGGAGATGCAGTCGGAGCGGGAGAGGTAGGAGGTGGAGGACGTGCAGGAGGTGAAAACGACCGGCCAAGACCAGGAGGCAACGGAACAGGAGACCGCACTAAGCGAGGGGAATGGGGCATGCATGGAGCAGCAGGGTTATCAGCGGCAGCAGGTGGGAAGGACAACGGAGGAGCATAAGGAGCCGCAGGAGGAGGCTTTGGCTCGTTCACGGCCAACAGGTGCTGACGGCTTCGTCGGTAAGTAGTCCCCTCGTAATCCACCAGGTAAGATCTTGGAGAGTTGTCCACGCCAGTCACAGTCACGAGGCGGGAATAGCCGGTGGTGGTCCGCATCCGAACGACCTGCCCGGGTAGCAGAGGCAGCAGAGGGCGGCAGGACCTGTCGTGGGAACGTCGTTGAACTTCATGTTTATGATCGATCCGTCGTTGGACTGTGGTAGGATCGAGCACTTTCGGTAGCAGGGACTGCTGGGCGATGGGCATAGGTGGTCTTGTCACCCTGGACATCAGGCGTTGGGCAGGGGAACCCATAAGCGGGTCCCGTGAAACGTTACGTAGGTTAAGTAAGTCCAGGTAAAAATCGCTGTTAGACAGGCGGGACTGCTCCATCAGGCCCTTAGCTCTCCGCAAGGCCCGTTCGGCCAGGCCGTTACTCTGAGGGTACTCAGGGCTGCTGGTGTAGTGATGGAAGTTCCACCTTGCAGCGAAAGCTTTGAACTCGGCACTTGTGAATTGCGGTCTATTGTCGGTCTGCAAGCGGACAGGGACGCCGTGGGCGGCGAAATGCTCACGCAATTTGGCGATGACCCTCCCGGAGGTGGCGGACGGAAGGTGGTCAATCTCGAACCAATTGGAGAATGAGTCCACCAGGACGAGAAAGTGCTTACCCCGCCATTCGAATATGTCAGCAGCCAGCGATGTCCAAGGCATGGCTGGCGCCGGCTGCTGCAGAAGAGGTTGACGCTGCTGGTGTGGGGTAAGGTTGTTGCAGGAGGCACAGGAGGACACACGGTTCCTGATGTAGTTGGCCATGCCAGGCCAGTAGAACTGACCCTGGGCATGAGAAACAGTGGCCTCGATCCCAGGATGACCACTGTGGGCTGCGTTGTAGTATAGATCGTACAGAGAGGCTGGGACCACAACTTTGTGGCCTTTGACGATAACCCCATCCTGGATCACCAGCTCGTCGCGGACCAGGAAGAACGGTTGGGCACACGATGGCAACTTGGTACGTTTGACGGGCCACCCACGCTTGATGATGGCTGCCAGCTGCTGCAATGCGGGGTCCGCGGCGGTGTGCTCGATCAGGCTCTGTAGCTGCTTGGTTGGAACAAAGTTGACATTCAGTACCAGTAGGTTTTCCTGCTCGTAAGGGTGGCGGTCACAGGATGCCCGTGGGGCACGAGAAAGTGTGTAGGCAACATGCATCTCCGTTCCCTTCTTATATGTGATTTCAAAATCAAAACGCTGGAGTTGCAGCATCATACGTTGTAGTCTGGCAGGGGCAACATGTATGGGTTTGTTAAGAATGGTCACCAGTGGCTGGTGGTCGGTCTCGACTGTGAATCTACAGCCAAAGAGAAAGTCTTTGAATTTGGAACAAGCAAACACCACAGCCAGGAGCTCCTTCTCGATCTGAGCATATCGTTGCTCCGTGTCGGTCATGGTCCGAGAGGCATACGAGACCGGTAGTAGGGAGCCGTCGCCGTAGAGCTGCAGGCAAGCAGCACCCAGTCCGAAACGAGAGGCATCACAGGTCACAACAATGGGACGGCGCAGGTCGAAGAATTTGAGTGTCGGGGTGCTGGTCAGCTTAGACTTCAGACATTCGAAAGCCTGCTGGAGTTGTGGAAACCAGGACCAGGCAATGCCTTTTTTAGTTAGTTGCCTCAGGGATGAGCTCAGCTCACTGAGATTCGGTATAAACTTCCCGAGGTAGTTGACCATGCCCAGGAATCATTGTAGACCAAGCACGTTAGTTGGGGCTGGCATCTCGGATATTGCAATAGTCTTTTGCGGGTCGGGTTTCAGTCCATTGGAAGTGAAGATGTGCCCGACGTACGGCACCTCTGAGACACGGAACCGGCATTTATTCTTGTTCAGTTTTAAGTTGATCTGCCGGGCACGGTCCAGGACTCTGCGGAGGTTCCTGTCATGTTCGGCGGCATTCTCCCCGTAAACTAGGATGTCGTCAACAATGATGGCGCATGGCATGCCAGCGAACAGCTGTTCCATGGATCGCTGAAACACTTCGCTGGCAGAGTTAATACCGAATGGCATCCGTAGAAACTTAAATCTGCCATAAGGAGTGGAGAAAGTTGTCAGGTCGGAGGAGCGCTTATCGAGTGGTATTTGACAGAAAGAGCTTTTTGCATCAAGGACAGAAAACACCGTGGCCTGGCCGACTTGAGCTGCGACGTCTTCCACGGTTCTCATGGGGTAGTGTGGCCGCCTGATCGCGAGGTTCAGGTCTTTGGGGTTAATACACACCCGTATCTCGTTTTTGTCCTTTTTCAGGGTAGCAACCATGGTGGAGACCCACTCGGTGGGCTCGCTCACTGCTTCCAGCACCCCCATTGTAACCATGCTCTTCAGCATCGCTTCCACTTTATCCTTTAAAGCAAGGGATACTCTGTGTGGTGCACGGACCACTGGCACCACTTTGGGGTCAGTGACAATCTTGTAGACAAGTGGCAGTTTGCCCAGCTCATTATCAAACAGGTCCGGGTACTCGGATAGCGGATCCATCGGCAACTGTATTTCGTGGACAGTACGGTCGAAGGACACTAGTCCCAGGTCTTGGCACACCTGGTTGCCCAACAGAGTCACAATCAGAATCAAGAACATAAAACATGAGGGGCCGCGATGACTTTTGCAGCACACAATTAAAAGTTGCCTTTCCCACTGGTTTCAGCACCTCGCCCCCATAAGCACGTAAAGTGGAACGGTCAGAAGTCAGTGGCTCATTATGTCTAATCTTTCTGAACAGGTTTGTTGACATAACATTGACTTTTACCCCCGTGTCGAGCTTGGCTGTGAACGGACAGTTGTTGACGGTAACGAGGACCGATGGATCGGGGAGGCGAGCAGGTGCGTGTAGGAGTGTGAACACACTAGCATCTCCTTGAGAATTAATTGGCTCAGAATCGTGGGCAGTGTCGAGAGAGGTCTGGGAACCAAAATCGCTATCAACTTGCGCTAGGTTGTTTAATACTTGTCTAGGAACAGGTTGTGAGTTCCCACGGGAACGGCAAACCGCCGAGAATTGATTCAATTTCTTGCAGAAATTGCATGATTTACCATAAGCCGGACACTGCGATTGCATTGAATGTACATAATTGCAATTAGGGCACCTTCTAACCATCCGTCCTCCGGGGATGTAGCCTGCCCGGTGCGCGGGTCTAGCATTGTCTATTTTGGGACGTGGTCTGTTGAGACCAGTTAAGTTGACCGATCGACCAACAGTGTCCCTTTGTCCGAACAACGGGTCAACGACTTCAGCCAACCTGCATGCATGCATTGCGTCGGTCAGAGTAAGATCCGGCCTCCTTAGTAGCTCGGATCGCAGTTTCTGATCCAGCATACCTGTCACTAAAATGTCCCTGGTAAGCTGGTCAGTCATGTTTTCAAATCGGCACCTCTGTGCAAGATAGCGCAGATCCGCAATAAAGCATTCAACAGGTTCGTCGGGCTGTTGCTTTCTCGTGAAAAACTTTGCTCGCTCTAAAATACGGTTTGAGGGCAAGTCGCAAATTTCGGCAAATTATACTTCTGACACCATGTAAAGAAGTTGAGTCTGACTCGCTTGTAGCTTTACTTAACGTTTAATGATAAGACAGGTTAAACACTTTCCAGCACTGACTGCACCCTGTCTGTCATCATGCTGGAACCAAGGGAGGAGCACACGGGAGATAGAGTTCTTATACTTGATAACTAAGGCGTGGTTAGTGGTACTGAGGTAGCTATATTATTGGTTGCATGCATAAACCATCTACAGGTACCAAGTTCATTAGGCAGCAAATCCTGTTCCATCAGGATGGAAATCACCTAAAGCAAGACTCTGAGCTGCCAGAGGCATTGGTGTTTAGGCATTCCAAGGAAGCTTAGCCTTTAAGTGCACACATGTTGGGTATGGCATCTAAAATGAATGCCTTTCCACGCCCACCAAGAAGGGGAGCAAGTGCATGAGAATGCCAGCATCATTCTGACTTGGAAATGCATTGCTGTTCACTCCTTGTTGCTGGGTGTAAGTCCTAGAATTCCCTCCCCAAGAAAACATATAGGAATTCCTTCATAAGAAGTACTGCAGTGGTTCAAGAAGATAGTTCACCATTCCCTTCTCAAGGGCACAGACACAGGCAATAAATGTTGATTGTGCCTGTGATGTCCACGTTCCAGAAAAACAAATTAAATAATCAATGTGAGGTTGAATAAAAATAAATTCCAGAGTTTAGAAGCTCAGCTCCAAAATTTACAAAGTTTAGTTATCCTCATAAATTCTGTGAAGTAAAACGTTCAAAGAATCTTTCAAGAAATAGCTGTGAAGTTGCAGTACTTGTTAATAGATTTGCCTGTTGATTCTTAGCCTCCATTGCTGCTTTCACCTTGCTTTCAGGGATGTGTTCCAGTTTGTTGAGGAATATCATGGATATACATTTAAACTCATGAATCCACATTATAGTTGTTCTAATTAAGTTATTTAAAAAAAATTCATGTCTCAACCAATCTCTTCAGAACTGCCTGATGTACTTGGCTAAATGTGGAAGTTAGTGAGATGGAAGTGGCGTCTTGATAAGCAGTTAGCACCACCATATCTTTCAACCCATTTCCAACCCATGTTGTAAAATTAGATGAAATGTGGTTGACTGTGACTGCAATTTTCTTGTGTAGGAAAAAACTGCAGATGCTGGTTTAAATCAAAGGTAGACACAAAATGCTGGAGTAACTCAGCGGGTCAGGCAGCATCTCTGGAGAGAAGGAATGGGTGACATTTCGGGTCGAGACCCTTCTTCAGTTAAATGAAATCAGTAATGGTGTTTGAAATTAAGGCCTGGTGCTCGGCTGTGGGGTCATGGTCCAAGGATAAGTAGGAGGAGGTGTCTGAGAGTTGTCGCCTGGCCTCAGTACGGTAGAGGTAAACTCGCCAGACTACCACCGCACCTCCCTTGTCGGCGGGTTTGATTATCCATTTGGGTTTGCTGCAGAGTGAGCGGAGGGCTGTACGTTTGGGGGGGGGGGAAGGTTTGAGGTGGTTGATGTCCCGCCGGCAGTTGGAAATGAAAAGGTCTAAAGAAGGTAGAGGGCCATCCGGGGGAGTCCAAGAGGAGGGGGTCTGTTGGAGACGGGAGAATGAGTCATCACTGGATGGTGAGGACTCCTTTCCATAGAAAAAGGCCCAGAGGCGACAGAAGAAGAGCTCCACATCGTGGCAGATCCGGAACTCGTTGAGGTGGGGGCGGAGGGGAACAAAGGTGAGGCCTCTGCTGAGGACAGACCGTTCCGTATCAGAAAGGGGGAGGTCAGGGGGGATGGTGAACACACGGCAAGGTTGGGGTTGGATGAAGGCAGGTGAGTAGATGGAGGCCGAGGCGATGTCTGGTGGGGGGGATGGTGGGCCAGGCTCCTCCTCCTACTTATCCTTGGACCATGACCCCACAGACAAGCACCAGGCCGTAATCTCAAACACCATTACTGATTTCATTTACTGAAGAACGGTCTCACCCGAAATGTCACCCATTCCTTCTCTCCAGAGATGCTGCCTGACCTACTGAGTTACTCCAGCATTTTGTGTCTAACTGCAATTTTCTTTCCGGATATAAGTATTTATTTAATCCTCCTCCACATCCATTATTATAGTCAAAACGTCAGACTATTTCAAGTAGACTCATGCATCCATTATTTCCATTATTCTATCTTTGCTTTTAACTCTGCTTCACGCACACTACCAGCCTTCCTGGGATGAAGCAGTTACATTACAAGAACATATTTGATAAATTGGGCACACAGTCTCAAGTATTTAGAAGAATTAAAAATAAACTTGTTGAAGCACGTTTGTTTCTAAGGGGTCGTGATGGGGTGGAAGGTGACGGGCGGCAATCTCAAATTTGGGGATATAATCTTAACATAAAGGAGTGTCCGAGTAAAACAGATATATAGAAATTTCTTCTTTCAGAGGATTGTAAATCTTTGTAATTCTTTAACCCAGAAAGTTGTAGATAGTGACATAATAAGTATATTTAAAGAGGACATAGTTTTCTTTGGACTACAAGGAAATAAAGTAGTAAGGAAAGTGAGAATTGAGGCCAATGAAATGATAAGGCAGATCTAATGAACTAGCACAGCAGGCTTGACAGATAACATGGACGACTTCTACTTCTTCTTTGTTCTGCTATCATTAATAGCGATACTCTGTTTTTCAATCGTTTTTAGGTTCTTCTCAAGGCCGGCCAATAAAATGGTCCCAATAGTGGCCACTCAGAATTGCAGCACTACCACGTCTTTTAATAAGCAAGTTCTCAAGAAATTACTAATGGTTCAGAGCCTTCAAAATCTTGGTTTTAAAATTATGTGCCACTAATGACTATTCTGAAATGAATGCATTCTGTTTTAAACTAATATTCTGAAATTTTTAACTACTTGCTTACATAAAAGGAGTTAAAATTGCAAGTCATTTCCTATCCCCAAAAAACAAGTTATTTCAAAACATTAGCATCGTGTGTGCTGATTGCAACATTCAACATTTCCAGAAAGTGACAAATGTCAGTACCGAGAAACAAAAAAATAAAATTTAAATTAATTTGTGGTCTGTTATATATAATTACATCTGTTGATTTGCTCACGCAAAATAGGCTGTCGGTATCTAAATAAATTGCATCAATCTCCAATTCTCTGAAGCAGGCATACTTGCGTTTGCGGTTCATTTTCTGTATATCTTTGGCCATTTGGCTAGGAATGGTATGCAGTTGGACCAGATCAATCTAAATATACAAGAAAATATACAAGAACTTTTGTTTTTTCTTATTGGGAATTTATTTAATTAATGTAGTTATACTGCATCAACATGAACTAATTAACAAACATAGCTCTTTAGTAATATTACCTTGCTTCGAAAGTGAGTTTCATTCACATTAAAAATAATAATTTTTATCAATATCAACAGACTTATTATATTACTAACGGAGAAAGAGAAGGGGCAACTTTGTTTTCCATCCAACGCCAGCTAACATCATCCAGATATTTTACCCACTGACAACTCACAATCATCCTGTAGTCTCACTCTTTTACCGACAAAGACAATTGCTCAAGAAGTCTGAAGCAGGGTCTCGACCCGAAATGTCGCCTATTCCTTCTCTCCATAGATGCTGCCTCACCCGCCGAATTCCTCCAGCATTTTTGTCTACCTTAGATTTTTCCAGCATCTGCAGTTCTTTCTTAAACAAAAAAACTTACTTAGCTTACTTTCTGAGTTAGGTCAGAATGAGCAGAAGTGAAGCTCAGATTAGTAGAAGGAAATCTTACTGCATCCTTGCCTTGGAAACACTCAATTCATCATCACCAAATCACCCAAATGAGAAGGCATCCCGAAAATGTCTGCACAACCTACACGAGACTACGATGGTGGATTCTTGCAGGAAGCTGGAGCTTTCATTAGTACTGCAAGAAACACTGCAGACATACAGATGAGGCCGATGTTACAATTGTATAGCACTCCTACTGTTAATGTCAGTGTGGTTCAATACTATCATGATCTCTTCTACACAGATGCCACATTGTTAAAATAAAGGCTAAAATCCTTATGGGTGTCCCACTTAGGCGACTTTTTAGGTGAGTGCAGGAGACTCTGCGCTCGCCACATGGTCGCCACATGTTCGCTGGTGGTCTCTGGTGAGTCTCCATCATGGTCGCGAGGAGTGTCCGCATTCTGGGAACTAGTCACGGCCTCGGTATGGTCGCCGCAAATTTTTCAACATTGAAACATTTTCTGCGACCAAAAATTGGTCGCCATTGAGATAATCGATAATCCTGTAGTCGCAGGGCCGGCCTTAGGAGGTGCGGGGCCCAATTGGGAACAATTCTGGTGAGCCCCAGGTTCCCAGCCAAGGTCTGTAGAATTATAGAAATATAAATAGAGTCTATTATAGACTTTATATCTCTTTGGTAGAATGGAAAGTAACCAAAATGTGCGCGTAAAAAGTGCCTGCGAGTTAATGGACTAAACAGATCTAAGCTACATTTTAATATAAAATTGCATACATGTAAGCCTACAAGTAACAAACAAAATGTGTAGATCACCTCTGAAAAGTACATAGTTACAATACCAGTTGTTTTAGTGACTGTGAAATGAAAAAAAAGTAATTTAATAAACTAGATCCTGGAAAACCAATAACTATTGGCGAAAAAACCAGTCCGGGCATTAAATTTTGGGCTTCAGCCCCATCCTACCCTTTGGGCTTCTACCCCATCCTAACTTAGTTGTGTGTGTGTGTGTGTGTGTGTGTGTGTGTGTGTGTGTGTGGTATTTGTGTGTGTGTTAGTTGTCTGTGCGTGATGTGTGTGTGTGTTAGTTGTCTGTGCATTATTGTGTGTGTGGGAGGGAAGGGGAGAAGGGAGGGAGGGAGAGAAAGGAGGAAGGAGAGAAGGGAATGAGGGAAGTAGAGAAAGAAGTGAGGGAGGGAAGGAGAGAAAGAAGGGAGGGAGGGAAGAAGAGAAGGTAAAAGAGAGAGAGGAGGGAGGGAAGGAGGGAGGGAAAGAGAGAAGGGAGGGAGAGAAGGGAAGGAGAGAAGGGAGGGAGAGGGCCGGCGGCGGGAGCGGATGCCAGGGTCCGGGCGGACGGGTGTGAGCTGAGGCCAAGGTTTGTAAACGTTGCTCCAACCCCCGGCCCGGCCCTCCCTGTATTGTTCACCACGTCTCCCCGGGGAGAGAGAGGGGTGGAGCCGGGGCTGTGTGCGTGAAGAATGGCGACTGGAGGAGTGGGAGCGCTGCCCCGGGACCATGAGGGAACGACCTACCTTCCCCTCTCCCCCTTCTCCATTCCCCCTCACACCCCCCTCCCCGTCTACCCCTTTCTTCCCCCTCCACCCTTCTACTCTCTCTCCACCCCTCTCTCCTCCCTCCACCCGGGATAGATCTACCCGAGCCGAGAGTAGATTACTCTAGCGCGGGGCCCCCTTAGGCGCGGGGCCCCCTTAGGCGCGGGGCCCAATTGGGAGGAATTGGTCCAATTGGCTTAAGGCTGGCCCTGCGTAGGTGCAGTTGTAGTGGGGTCGTCATGTAGTTGCAGGTAGTCGAGGTAGTCGTAGGTAGTTTTAGTTAATCGCCTTTGCTGACCGGTCATTTTCATTGGCTCATTGGAGAAAAAAAACGTAAGCAGGAGTTTTCAGAAGCAAGGATAACCAACAGGTAATGTTAAATGTCCGCTGAACTTCACAGCTGTGTATCTCTGGCTTATTAAAAGTTGTCTGGCTTCTTAAAAGTTGTCTCCACTCCTTCTCTCCCCCCATTCTCCCCCCCTCTTTTAAAGGACTTACCGTACTGTGCTAGCCGTCTTAATTACAGCGCCAACCTTCCTGTTCATCGCAATGTGTGTCTGTATCACCTTGGCTTTGCACCATGTGAATTTCAGACAGCGCTCTCCCCACATGCCCTGACCCCGCCTTTGCGATGTGTGTGTGTGTGTGTGTGTGTGTTTTGTGTGTGTGTGTGTGTGTGTGTGTTTTGTGTGTGTGTGTGTGTGTGTGCGTGCGTGCGTGCGTGTGTGCGTGCGTGTGTTCCACTCTGACAGTCGCCGTTCCAGTTTCCGTTTTTTTATTGATCCATTATGGTTAGGTGTATCAGGTGTCCATCAAAAACTCCACTGCCCAAAATGTGCCTTGCACCAGGTTTTGCTCACCCATCATTTATATTCTTTGTTGGCATATATTGGCTCTGAATCCTCCAAAATCTCTCGTGTAATTCTCTTTTTATATTCAAATCACTTCATAGTTTTAACCCTCCCTATCACTACGTCTTCTAACTAAACGTTTCCTGATTTTGAGCGTGGCCCCCTCTCTTAACACTATCATTGGCAGCTGTGTAGCAAGCTGTGCGATCCAATACTTCAGAATTCACCCCCTAAATCCATCTACCATCTATCTCTGTCTTTAAACATTACAATTTTTTTTTTAAACATACATTGAAAATATTGAAGCATTTAGGTTTTTATGAGGAGATAAAATGATCTAGCCTTAGACTCTTGTGATTAGAATGCATACATATAATATTGTTTGCACTCACAGTTAAAGATCATAATTACAGCATCCAATGAATAGAATAATTGTTAATAACCAACTTGTCAACTACTCATTTAACATGAGCTGCAAGGTTTAATGGTTTATCTCATGTTCTCGATCAGCGAATGAGTCAGATGCTGGATGGCAAGGTTTCCAAAAGATTGTGGATTATCAATTAAATTTATAAAACTTCAATAAAAGCAAGAAACATGATGTTCAAATAGCAGTTTGTACCACTCTCACCTTCAGGTTTGCTTCACTATCTCGCTTCATTTCTAATTCCTTTTGTGAAATTTTCACATCTTCAATTTTCTTTTCCAAATCTTCTTTTGACGTTTTGATGTCCCGTTTCCTCTGTTTAATATCTCGCTTTAGTTCAATGCAACTCTCTTTTAGCGCTTTACTCTTTCTTTCAAAATCCTGCCAAAAAAATCAATAGGAAAATGTAAAAAATGTAATAACTCCAGCAATCAAAAACATACAGCTGTTGAACAATGATATTAATTATACAAGCAGCTCTATTTCTCCATATTAGGAAACATGCACTGTGAAAGCTTAATGCCAAACAGTGAGAAGACTGCAACAATGTGGAAAATATTATGCTTTGTTTTTTCCTCAAATGGCAAAAATAAGTTTGCTGCTGATCTGCTTCATATGCACATTTTTAGTGATTCATTGTTACATACTTACACTCTGACACATGGCCTTGTATGTTTGCAAGGCCTTTCAGGACAGTACCATCACATGGGCATGGGGGTGAAACCCTGCCCACAAAATGGCTGAGAATCTCTGACAGTTGGCTGAGCCAAGTGGCCTGGCCAAAAAAGTTTCTGAATGATCCAAGACATCTATAAGTAATAAACATTACAATTCATCTAAAAATAAGAACCAATTACATATTTTCAAATGAAACATTTTAAAATATATATATTAACCCAAGTCTTGGCAATTGTTTTGAAACATTTATAATTTATAATATAATAAATGAATTTACAATAATATTTATACATATTATAAATCCATTATAGAGAACTATTTACAGAGAACCATTGACAATTTAAATTTTGGAACATAGGAACATTAAAATAGGAGTAGGATGTTAGGCCCATGAGCCTGTCCCCCATTTAGTGAGATCATAACAGATCAGATAGGAACTTGAGGGGCAATCTTTTCACTCAAAGGGTGGTAGTTATATGGAATGAGCTGCCAGAGGAAGTTGTTGAGGCAGGTAAACAGCATTTAAAAGACACTTGGAGAGGTAAATGGACAGGGAAGGTTTACAGGGATATGGGCCAAACGTGGGCAAATGGGACTAGCTTAGGTGGGGGCACCATGGGGTCAGCAAACACGAGTTGGGTCGAAGGGCCTGTTTTCCTGCTGTATGACTATCTTTTGCCTAACTACATATACAGTTAAACTCCAATAATCTGGCCAGCTCAACACTTGAGGTGCTGAATTCGCAGATTTTCTGGACTATTGGATATTACTACTATTATTAAACACACCTTTAACTCGTTTCTTTTAAAGGATGTTACACAGTATTATATTTTTTCCAGTGAACTGGTTAATTTTAAATGGAATGCAGGGCCGACTTTGTGTCAGGACCCAGTGATTGGAAAGGGGCCGTGAGAACCAGGTCAAAAAAGAATGGGTAGGCACAGGTGGGTAGGAGTGTTTACTTGACAAATATACATACATATGTTCATAAAACTATGCAGTGTGAAGCCAATCAAAATAGAAAGCAGTAGAACTCTGATAATCAGGTCCTGAACACTCGTTGGTGCCCCAGCTTCTGCACTCCCTGTTCAATCACCAGGTTCCAGTTCCTGCAATCACTTTAAGCTCACCTGCTTCTGTTGGCCACCCTCTCTTAAAACTTAATGAGTTCAATGAAATGTTACTGTGTAAAATCATATCTAGGATAAATACACACCGTCCTCTTTGTTTCAGGTTTGAGAAATCAGGAATTAGAGGGCATAGGTTTAAGGTGAGAGGAGAATGATTTCAGAGGGGCAACTTTTTCAAAAATAGTGTGAAATGTGTATGGAAAAAACTTCCAATGGAAGTGGTTTGAGGCAAGTCTATAATGACATTAAAAAAATATTTGGTTAAATATATGGATAGGAAAGGTTAAGAGAGATATATGGGTCAAACCTGGGCAAATGGGACTAATGTTGATGGGCCTTCTGGTTGGTAGGGGATGGGCCAAGAGTCTGTTTCCGTACTGTATGGCTCAATGACTCTATGATTCTACGAGATTGAATTGAAGGCTTAAAAACTTACTGCGGCCTTTGGTAGTCTCTCAAAGTCTTTTTTAAACATTACCAATTCTTCTTGTAAACTGTAACAAAATAGAATGATAAGATCTGGTTAAATGTTTAAGAAGGAACTGCAGATGCTGGAAAATCAAAGGTAGACAAAAATGCTGGAGAAACTCAGCGGGTGAGGCAGCATCTATGGAGCGAAGGAAATAAGTAACGTTTCGGGTCGAGACCCTTCTTCAGACTGATGAGAGGGTGGGTGGGGGGGGCGGGAAGAAGAAAGGAAGAGGCGGAGACAGTGGGCTGAGGGAGAGATGAGATGTGGAGGAGAATGTAGGGACTACCTGAAATTAGGGAAGTCAATGTTCATACCGCTGGGGTGCAAACTGCCCAAGTGAAATATGAGGTGCTGCTCCTCCAATTTATGGTGGTCCTCACTCTGGCCATGGAGGAGGCCCAGGACAGAAAGGTCGGATTCGGAATGGGAGGGGGAGTTGAAGTGCTGAGCCACCGGGAGTTCAGGTAGGTTAATGCGAACCGAGCGGAGGTGTTGGGCGAAGCGATCGCCAAGCCTACGCTTGGTCTCACCGATGTAGAACAGCTGACATCTAGAGCAGTGGATACAATAGATGAGGTTGGAGGAGGTGCAGGTGAACCTCTGCCGCACCTGGAAAGACAGCTTGGGTCCTTGAATGGAGTCAAGGGGGGAGGTAAAGTGACAAGTGTAGCATTTCCTGCGATTGCAAGGGCAAGTGCCAAGAGAGGGGGTGGTTTGTGTGGGAAGGGACAAATTGACCAGGGGAGGAGATGGCAACATGTGGCCAGTGGTGGGATCCCGTTGGAGGTGGCGAAAATGTCGGAGGATTATTTGTTGTATGTGACGGCTGGTAGGGCGGAAGGTGAGGACAAGGGGGACTCTGCCCTTGTTACGAGTGGGGGGGATGGGGAGTGAGAGCAGAGTTACGGGGTTTAAAAGAGACCCTGGTGAGAGCCTCATCTATAGTAGAAGAGGGGAACCCCGTTCCCTGAAGAATGAGGACAGCTCCGATGCCCTGGTGTGGAACACCTCATCCTGGGTGCAGATGCAGTGTAGACAGAGGAATTGGGAGTAGGGGATGGAGTCCTTACAGGAAGCAGGGTGGGAAGAAGTGTAGCCATGATCTGGTTAAATGATTAGTTGTGAAAAATGGCCCAAACTTAATTCAGAACTGGCTTGAATTAATTGATAACATTCCTATCAATGTGATCCTTTGGCATTTACCTTAAATTGCAAAACAATGCACATTCTAACTGCTGAAGAGCAATTTCATTTGAACATGAGTGGATAATTAGGCTCCAAAATAAAGCTCACAGTTTCAATAT
>CM075985.1:14463222-14507895 GCA_038087875.1 Malacoraja senta | reverse complement strand
TACCCCCCTACCCCTCACCCTCTATCTATCCGTCAAAATAAATCCTGATGAGAGAACAATTGGCAGGGGGAATGTGAAGGTTGGCAGGACAACCGAAGCATGTTGAGATAGGAGTTTCTTGAGGACAAAATTAGGAAGAGGATTGGGCAATTGTTAATGAAAACTTGAATTGGATTCTGACAGTTAAATAGAAACAATATCTTAGGACATTTCAAATAGGTATAAGCTTAAAATATCTCCAAATCCACAGAGGTGCTTGCTTAATAGTTGCCTGAAATCTGAATATCAATTTGTTATTAGATAAAGAAATTTAATTAACATTTGAGGAAGAAGGGAGTCTTGATCTCCGAGTATAGCTTTGTTATTCTGTAGCAAGGCAACATATTTGGCAGCAAGAATAAATGTCACACTGTGGAATAAACCCAACACGAGTGTTTGAGTTTGAAAGCTATTCCGAAAATGATTTTCTCCAAGTCATCCACTTTCAAACAACAATAAATTATCTGGAAAGCTTTATTTATACATAATGAATTCAAACTAAGAATGTTCACCATACAAACAAATTAATCTAATCCCATTTCCCCCCCCCCCCTTTTTTTTCATAAAACTGAGTATAAATTTACAATGATGCAGTCAGTAAACTTAAGACCCTTACTTAAAATAACCAGTCTATCCACAATATCTCCAAAGTTTACTACTACAATATAATTGGATTGTTTTCCGTTAAACACTTGTTTGGCCTCCTGCCTGTTTTCTTTTTTATTTTTTATTTATTTATTTTTTTTTTTTTATTTTTTTTATTTTTTTATTTTTTAGAAGTACGGTAGATTACAGTAATGTACAACACGTATATATTAATACATTTTTTGTACCGCTTCACTTTTTTAAACTTTAAGAAAGAAAAAGAAAGAAGTAAGAAAAGTGGAGAAAGTGCACAAAGGTTGTGAAGTGCAAAAGAGTGTTGGGAAAAGAAAGCCCCTTAGAAAAGAAGTTAGAGAAGGAAGTAAAGTTAGAAAATAGACCCTAGAAAAAAAAAGAGAAAGAAAGAAGGAACAATCGCTCTATTATAACTCTTATACCATACTTCATAGAGAAGGAACTACCAACCAAGTCTGTTTTTATTTTACCTCCCATTACCAGGTCCAGATACCTTTTATTTATTTATTTGTTTTTCTAAATTACTATTGCACCTCATGCTTGTAATAGGTCCAAAAACGTAGACCACGTCTTTTGAAATTGATCTACTTTGCCTACTAGGAGGAATCTCATCTCTTCCAGATGTAATGTTTCCAACATATTTGATGTCCACATTTTTATTGTTGGTGTGGGCGCATTTTTCCAGAATTTAAGTATAAGCTTTTTTCCCATTATTAGCCCATAATTGAGTAAATTCTTCTGATACACGTTTAATTCAGGAATACCTTCCGATATTCCAAAAATAATCCATTCTGGTTTTGGTACCAGTTTTATTTTGATTAATTTTGAAAAAATATCAAATATTTCAAACCAGAATTTTTGGATTTTTGTACAAAAAACAAAAGAATGTGCTATGGTAGCTTCTTGACATATACATTTATCACAGATTGGTGAGACGTTAGGAAAGATTTTATTTAGTTTGGTTTTTGAATAATATAATCTATGTAATGTTTTAAATTGGATAAGCGTATGTCGTACGTTGATCGAGCATTTATGCACCTGTAATAAATGATTATCCCAACTCTCTTTTGAAATTTTTATACCTAGATCTTGTTCCCAATCTCTTCTAATTCCATCTGTTGTGGGTATTTCTATATTTAAGATGATATTATATAACCTCCTGCCTGTTTTCTTCAGCTACAGGCTAGTTTTAAGAACAACAAGTGATCATGCAAGAGCAAACACGCTCGCTTCAAATCCATATTTCTGTAATTTCTTCCCACCCTAAAAACCCCCAGAGCTACTTCTCCAGTTCATCCGTAAATTCAATTACTTCATTACAAACATCTGTGCCCTCAGCTAGCCAGAATCTTAGTTCTGGAAATCTTCTTCTAAGCTTTTCTGTCTCTTTAACACATTATGTAACATTGATTGCTTTAACCAACCTTTTAGATATTTACCCTAATATCACCTTCTAAGGACTTGTTTAAAACTTATTTGATAATATTGCTGTGAAACACTTTAAGACATTTTGTTATGTTGATAGCGGCATATGAAAATCAAGTTCTTGCTACTGTAATTATTGTGGGGGAGACAAGAACTAAAGGCGTAAATGTAAATTATGTAAATGTAATGGTGGTTGGAAAGTACAAATCACAAGCATGAATAGTAGTTGGTGTCCAGAAATGGGATCCAGCAGTGATGACGTCAGCCTGACCTTCCAAGATCCTTCTATCCTAAGCTACCCGTGCAACAGCGACGAACGGGAGTACAGGCGCTCCCGCTACAAGTTTAAAAAGCGGACCATCAGGTAAGTTCTTACTCTGAGGTCGTAATAGAAGCTTGCTTTGCTCTGTAATTCCAGGGAAATTCGGAAAATGAGTAAACCACGGCAAGCAAAGAAAACCGCCCCCCGTTCGACTCCAACAGAACGGGAGTGTCTCATCAGTGGGGGGCGAGAGGCGGCACCTGGACCGCATATGCTGCGGCACACCCTCGTCGAGACCGAGCCGAGCCCAGTGCCGCTAGCGCAGCCTGATGAGCGGCAGCGGGCTGGAGGAAAAGTAAGACAAAAAACAAACCGGCCGGTTATGTCTGACTCCGATGAGGAGGGTCCGCCTGAGAGCGGCAGAACTAGCCGCCTGAGCCGAATGGAAAGGCTCATGGAGCAACTGCTCCAGCGAGACTTGCTTCGGGAGCTGGAGCAATCTCGCACAGGGGGATCAGGCACTCCCACAGCAGTGCCTTATAATGCACTGGCCATTGCTTCTCCCGCAGATGAGGGCAGCATTGGCGACCAGGGCTGGGCTGGTCAGGATCAGGGGTCATTGGCTGAAGATGTCGGGAGTACGCTTGGGGTACAGGATCAGGAAGAGCTGCTGGGTGTGGTAAATCGCTACGTGGCTACACCACGAGCAGGGCGGCCATTGGAGCCAAAACTGGCGGCCAGCATCAACCACCTGTCCCTCAAACCCCTACAAGATCAGGTACTTAATGAGGCACTAGAACTCTACTCGCCTCCGGAGAACTGCAGTTCGCTTAATGTACCAGTTGTTAACAGCCAAATCTGGGGGTATGTTGGACAGAGTATTCGGAGCCAGGAGATAAAATTACAACGCATCCTCAAGCTCCTGACAACAGGGATAACATCCTATGCTCGTTCCGTGGATGGGGTGGATATGACCACAAACCAGCAAGACACTCTGGCTCTGCTGTGCAACACCCAATACGAGATCAACAACCTCCGCAAGGAGATAATAAAACCTGCCCTCAATCCCAGGTATGCAGGACTGTGCAAAACACCGGCCTCAGAGCCACAGATCCTGTTATTCGGGAAGGACTTAACAATTTGGCCTCATGAGGGCAGGCCCCGGAACGAGCAGGCCCACACAACCCAGACGGCAGTACCCCACCGCGTCCACCAGTCGAAGACAAACATTCCGGACTGGTGAAAGCTCGGGGTCCGCATTCTATCCCCGAAAGCCTTTTTTAGGCCAGGGCCCAGAGCGGACCCCATGGAAAATGCGCCACCCCCAACCAACAGGACATCCAGTAGTACAACGGCGGATGAAGAAACAGAAGCAATGAACACTCCCATAACTATGGAGGTAGGTGGGTCTGGTTCCTACCAGCATATAAAAAGTGGGGGGACTGTACTAACAGGGGGGAGATTACACCTGTTCATTGACGCATGGAGGTGTCTCACGAATGATAGTTATATACTTAACAGTATTCGGGGATACAAAATAGAGTTCATTCAAGAAAACATGCCACCAGTTCAGCACGTATCCCAAAGGGTCTTTACCCTCTCAGTCAAAGAGGAACTAGAGGCTCAAGCAGAACTGGTGAGGTTACTTACAAAGGGTGTCATTGAGAAATCCAAACATGAACCTTTGGAATTTGTCTCAAATATATTTACAAAAAGCAAAAAAGATGGTGGATGTCGCATCATCATTGACTTAACCTCCCTAAATACCTTTGTTAAGTATGTACATTTCAAAATGGAAACATTTGTAACTGCCAAACAACTGATTTCAAAAGGATACTTTATGGCAAGCATTGATTTAAAAGATGCCTACTATTCAGTACCCATTCATAAGGGTCATCGGAGATACCTAAAATTTACCTGGATGGGGCAACTATGGCAGTATAAAGCGTTGCCTAATGGGTTAACATCAGCCCCAAGACTATTTACCAAGATATTAAAACCAGCCTTGGCAACATTAAGTTGGCAACATGTCATGGCATATCTTGATGATATACTAATATTAGGCAAAACCATGGAGTTGGCTAAATCAGCTGTATTAGCTACCAAACAATTGTTTGGAACCCTGGGGTTTGTCATACATCCAGATAAATCTAAGTTGACGCCATCCACAACTATGGACTATCTGGGATTCACAATTAACTCAGTCCACATGTCTGTAACGTTGCCAAAAGGTAAAGCAGCACAATTGGCACAGACGTGCAACAATTTAATGGTTAGCAATTGACCAACCATCCGACAAGTGGCAAGAGTAATTGGCAAAATGGTAGCAGCATTTCCAGCTACACAATTTGGACCCCTGCACTATCAAAACCTACAAAGGGCAAAAGTACAGGCGTTGAAACGACATGCAGGTCACTTTGACCGAACCATGAAATTACCCATTGAAGCAATATCAGAGTTACAGTGGTGGATAGAACACATTTGGCATAGTTCCAGCCCTATCATCATCAATAACCCAACGTTAATTATTCAAACAGATGCCAGTGCTCAAGGCTGGGGAGCGACTAATACCATATCCAGCACAGGTGGTAGATGGACTAACCTAGAATCATCTTTACTACAAACACTGGGCATAAATTACTTGGAAATGTTGGGTGCGTTTTATGGTTTAAAAGCGTATTCTATCGATATGCACCATTTGCATGTTCGTTTACAAATTGATAATACCACGGTGGTGGCCTATATTAACCATATGGGCGGAATAAAATCGATATCATGTGACAATTTGGTCAACCAAATCTGGCAATGGTGTGTCGATAGACATATTTGGCTATCAGCAACTTACCTACCAGGTAAGCTAAATACAGTGGCAGACACCAGGTCACGCAAATTCAATGATAACATCGAATGGATGTTACATCCTAGAGCTTTTGCAAAAATTATAAAGCAATATGGCACACCAAATATCGATCTCTTTGCCTCCCGGCTAAATCACCAGGTACCAATGTATGTCGCTTGGGAACCAGACCCTGAGGCAGTAGCGATAGATGCATTCACGCTGAACTGGGGAAACTATTTATTTTATGCTTTTCCCCCCTTCTGCCTCATCAGTAGGGTACTACGCAAAATACAGCTGGACTCTGCGTCAGGTATTTTGATAGTACCCGACTGGCCTACACAGCCATGGTTCCCAGTGGTCCTTGACATGGTCATTGAACCTCCTATGTCCTTCCCCAGTAGCCCAGACCTATTGACTCACCCTGTATCAGGCATAAGTCATCCATGCCATGACCAAATTACCCTACTGGGTTGCAGGTTATGAAAAGACCACTGCTGGGCCTGGGGTTGTCTGACAGGACCATCAACACGATGACAGCGTCCCACCGTATGTCCACCAGGAAACAATACCTGTCGAGCATCAGGAAGTGGGAAACATACTGCTCGACTACTGGGACAACGTACTCATCTGCAACCATAACCAATGAACTGGAGTTCCTGGCTGGCCTTCACCATAATGAAGGATTGAGCTACAGCGCCATCAATACGGCCAGAAGTGCTCTGTCAGCCTATTTAAAACCAATACCAGGACAACAGGCTATAGGGTCTCACCCGCTGGTGATTAAACTCATGAGGGGTATATTCAACTCTAACCCTCCTAGACCTAGATACACCCGAATCTGGGATGTCAGTGTGGTCCTGACATACTTGAGGGGATGGTCACCAGCCAGGTCCCTCACTCTGGAACAGCTAACCCTGAAAACGGTCATGCTGATGGCACTAGTCTCAGCACAAAGAGTCCAGTCCCTCTACTTACTGCGACTGGACAACATGGTTATAACACCTGACCGGGTATCATTCACAATTCAGGAGCTGGTAAAGCAGAGCAGGCCAGGAACTTCAGGCCTAGTTATGGATTTCCGGGCATACCCACCTGACAGGCGGTTGTGTGTCATGACTCACCTACTGACTTACATCGACACAACAAGCAATTCCCGAGGGAGAGAAAAAGCCTTATGGGTCAGCCACAAACAACCACATGGTCGGGTGTCGAGCCAAACCATCTCAAGGTGGCTAAAGCAGGTACTGGGGGCTGCTGGAATGGACACTGACGTATATACATCTCACTCCACTAGGGCAGCATCCACATCGGCGGCTAAAAGGATGGACGTACCACTGAACCACATCCTGGCTACAGCGGGGTGGTCCACGGAGAAAACGTTCCAAACGTTCTACAATAAGCCGCTAGCACAACCCGTGTTATTTGCAGACAGAATTTTAGAATCTGCAAATATATAATTTAAGCCCGGGGGAGCATTTTGTCTTTTGTTATTGTTTAATAAATACCATTATTGTTTACAAACAGATTTATGGTTCATTACGATAACATACTTCCTCCCTTGAAACACTTCGGCAGCGAGTGAAGTATGAACTGTTACACGGTTTGAAATCACAGAGCTTTGAAGTCTTCACGTAGTCACTCACGTGACTCCGAAGTAAAATAGTAAGATTAAACGAGAACTTACCAGTTTGAAGTTTGATCTGTATTTTATGAGGAGTTACGATGAGGGATTACGTGCCCTCCGCTCCCACCCTCAAATATAGAGATCAACAGGTATCTTAGTTCTCCTTTTCTTTACTATGTTTATTTCAATTGTTGTGTTTCCTGTGATTCCACACCGCTGCTTTGAAGAATGTCGCGCATGCGTGCTGAACGGGCTCTTCATGTAATCCCTCATCGTAACTCCTCATAAAATACAGATCAAACTTCAAACTGGTAAGTTCTCGTTTAATCTTACCATTATATGTGATTGTCCTGTGATTTTGGGAAGGTGATGCAAGGTTCACAAGCAGAGCCTTATCGTTGCTGATGCTCCAGGTGTCATAGATAGTTAATGGCTGCTATTGTTCTTTTGAGAACTCGTCCTGCTATATTCACTGCTGCAAACCAATTAAAACCCTGGTCCCCTCTTCCTCGACACTGCCAGCTCAAGGATCCCTAAAATCAAGAGTCTACGGACACAATATTGCAGTTACTACCTTAACTGAGTTGTGAATGCAGGCGAGTCCATCATGCAAACAAGCCCCCTCCACCCTCTCCATCAGGTTGAAGACACAAAAGTTTGAAAGTGTGTAACACCAGATTTAAGAAAATCTTCCCCACTGTTATCAGGCTCTTCAATGAACCTCACATGTTAAGGATGAATTCCCGAATTTCCAATCCGCCTTGTTGTGACTCTGATACTTTGTTTTATAAGGTCATAAGGAATAGGAGTTGAATTAGGCCATTTAGCCATCAAGTCTACTCTGCCATTCAATCATGGCTGATCTATCTCTCCCTCCTAACCGCATTCTCCTGCCTTCTCCCATAACCTCTGACACCTGTATTAATCAAGAATCTATCTATCTCTGCCTTAAAAATATCCACTGACTTGGCCTTCACAGCCTTCTGTGGCAAAGAATTTCACAGATTCACCACTAAAGAAATTTCTCCTCATCTCCTTCCTAAAAGAACGCCCTTTAATTCTGAGGCTATGACCTCCAGTCCGAGACTGTCCCACTAGTGAAAACATTTCTCCACATCCACTCTATCCAAGCCTTACATTATTCTGTATGTTTCAATTAGGTCCCCACTCATTCTTCTGCATTATCTGCATTTTCTCTGTGGCTGGAACATTATTTGTTGCATTCTGCTTACTTTCTGTTTTGCACTACCTGATGTACTTGTGTTATTGGTATGATTTGCGTGGAGAGAACACAGAACAACGTTTTTCACTGTATCTCGGTACAAAGTAATAAACCAAAGCCAATACCAATTTATGCCAATTATTCAAATAAATTATTTACGAAGTGAATCTTCCTTTGTAGCCATTGAATTTCCCTTCCCCTTCAAGTTGATGTATTGTTATACACTGTGCATGTATTCCCACCAGTGTGACAATCAACTGAAACATTTGCATCAGGTTTGGCTCTTGCTAATATTGTGGTTGTTGTGCCTATTTAATGCATACTCTCAGTATGCTGAATGTTTCACCCTCCAGATAGCCTTTGATATAGGGAGTATGTCATCCATCATTTCGTAATATATTAACTCAGCAATTGCTGTCTATTCACAGTGAACTAAATATTTTACAATCAAGTCATAACATCTGCTGCCTAGAAACATGGAAGCTGCACATTGGCTAAAATCTGTAACTTGAAATCAGTCCAATATTTTGACCTTTCTTTGACTGTTCATTACAATTTCTAACAAATGTGTTTTCTATGTTTATAAGAAATTCCTTTTTGTTTACTCCTATGCATATTAGTTTTTGAAAGGGTTTCATTTAGCAGATTTATTGCCTAGTTCCAATAGCTGGAAAACAGATGTAACCACAGAAGAAGAGGAATTTCTGACTGGGTGGTGAATTTAACATTCTGTCCATGAGAGAATGATAAGGAAAGAAGATGGAAGAGCTTGGAGAGAATGTTGACGAAATATTAAAAATAACTACATTCTATAAACAAATCAATTAAACAAGATAATTAAATGCAAATGTGTTGCCAATCATAGGAAAAGATTATGAACGATTAAGACGATAAACAGAAATTGGTTGGGGTTAGTAGCAAAAGATATTCATAATGGCAAAGACTCAAGATATAGGGAAGATGATAAATCTAGACACAATTGAATAGGAGATCAGATGATGCAGAAAAATAGAAGCAAACGAGTGTTTGGGGTGGAGGTGGTTTGGATAACAGGTCACTAAAACCTACATAATCTACATAGGTACTAATGGCATAGGTAAAAAGAGAGAGGAGGTCTGACAACAAGAATTTAGACAACTAGCTCACAAATTAAAGAATAGGACCACCAAGGTCGTAACTGCTGGTTAACTTCCAGTATCACTTTCCAGTGAGTAGAGGAGTAGCAGGATGGGTCAGATGAAAATATAGCTAAAGGGGTGATGTAGATTTAGATTTTTGGATAACAGGAACCACTTTTGTAGGAAGTGGGACGTATGCAAACAGCTGTCCAATGCACCTGAACCTGAACAATCCAACATCCTTGTCAGTTCAGTTCATGGTGCGAGTTCAGGGCCAATGTGTTCTTGCACGGGTGAAAAGAAATAAATTCAAATCTAGTGAATCATGAATGACAGAAGATATTGTGGGTTTGATAAAGAAAAAAATTACAAGCATGTGGCAGGTATAGAAGAATGAATTCAGGCAAGGCCTTTCAAGAGCATAGACAGTCTCAGAAAGATACTTAATTAAAAACACGAGGAGGACGAAGAGAGACCATCAATGGTAGATAAGATTAAGGAAAAATCTCAGTAAATTAAGGGTAAGATGATAATGAGGAAAACAGTGGATCCCATATAAGATCTGTGCATGAAACCAGAGGATGTGAGTGAGGTTTTAAAAGAATACTTCTCATCTGTTTCAAATGGGGGGAAAGACATTGTAGATGCAGATTTCAGGGAGCTTCATTCAGTAAGCCCTCTGAAAATTAAACGCCTGAGAAAAATGTTTGAGCCCATGGGATCCAAGGTAAGTTGGGAAATTTGACCCAAACTTGATTGGTAATAAGACAGTGTTTTTTGATGGTGATTGCTTTTGTGATTAGAAGCCTGTGACCACTGGTGTACAAGAATCGGTGTCGAGAGCCCTCTTATTTGTCATATACATTAATGACTTGGAGAAAAAATTGGAGCTGATATGATTAATAATTTTGCAGATGACACAAACACTTACTGGTGTTGTTGATAATGAGGATAGTCTTAGGTTACAGAATGATATTATCAGCTGGTTAATTGAATGGAGCAATCATTTAATGGCCTAATTCTGCTTCTATCTCTTATGATCTTATGTTTCCATGTAATCTCCCTGCAGTTCTTCTTCTTTTCGTGTCTTTGAAGCTGGTTGGCTATATGACAGTTTCCCATTCCTTTACACCGCTGCAGGAATCACGCACCATTGTATTTTAAGAATACATTCGGTTAATGGCATGTGTCAATTCAACTTGACAAGCAATCAATTCTATTGACACTTGTGCGGGACCTCATTGAAACTTACTAAATAGTGAAAGGCTTGGATAGAGTGGATATGGAGAAGATGTTTCCACTAGTGGGAGAGTCTTGGACCAGAGGGCACAGCCTCAGAATAAAAGGACATACCTTTAGAAAGGAAATGTCCTTAGTCAGAGGGTGGTGAATCTGTGGAACTCATTGCCATAGACAGTTGTGGAGGACAAGTCATGGGTATTTCTAAAGTGGAGATTGATAGGTTCTAGATTAGTAAAGGGGCTGTCCCACTTGGGCGACCTAATCTGCGAGTTTAGAAGTGTCTTCGACCTTCAAACTCGCAGCATGGTCGACGCGTGGTTCTAGGAGGTCCTATGAGGTCGCTGGAACTCTCCTTCATGCTCAAGGGAAGTTCCCGAATACTCGTGGCCTCAGCTAGGTCGCGGAAAAACTTTCAGCATGTTGAAAACTTTTCCGCGAGTAAAATTTGGTCGGCATGGTTCTTTTTGACTCGTAGTGCAGTGGAGTGGGGTCACTATTTAGTTACAGGCAGTCGAGGGCAGCCGTAGGCAATCTCCTTCGCTGACCGGGCATTTTGATAGGCTCATTGGAGTCTACAGGACCAAGGAAAACCTACCGGTAGGTTAAATGCCCGCTAAACTTTATTATACTTCAAAAAAGTGTCTCCACTCCTTCTCCCCCCCCTTCTCTCCCCTCTCCCCCTCTCTCCCCTTCTCCCCCCCCCCCTGCACTCACTAAAGGACTTACCCTCCACTGTGGCAGCCGTTTACCTTCCTTTTCATCGCGCAGACAGCGCTCCCCCGCTTTCCCTGGCCCCCGCCTTCGCGATGTGTTTGTGTGTGTGCGGTCGGTCGATCCAGCTCGCGGTTTCAACGCAGACGGTCGATCCAGCTCGAGGTTTTCCAGGCGAGTGCCCTCGAGCTTGAAGGTCGAAGACACTCTTCTTAACTCATGGATTAGGTCGCCCAAGTGGGACAGCCCCTTTAGGCTGTCAAAGGTTATGGCGAGAAGGCAGGAGAATGGGGTTGAGAGGGAAAGATAGATCAGCCATGATTGAATGGTGGAGTAGACTCTATGGGCCGAAAGGCCTAATTCTGCTCCTATGACTTATGACCTGTGCAATGATAGTCTATAAAACAATTTAACAAACACCCTTCAATATTTTTAGTTTGCAGTAGCAAAACTAAACACAGCTATTAAGAAGATATTTGTACTTTGTTATTTTGTACTTTGTTATTGCGAGAGTGAAACTCCCTAGCCCCCAACCTCCTTTTTCCACATTAACACAATTTATTTTTTTAACACGATGTTCTATAAGGTAAGGTCTCATAGGAATGCAACTCTCACATTATAGCAGATCTACCTGTATTGGTGATGTATTACTACCACTGCCTTTGAATAATCCTCAAAATACACTAGCAAGATAGTATCCTCTCCCTGGCTAATTTCCCCAGCATCTAGATTCTGAGCAGAAAACCAGCTTGAAAGACATACCAAAATTAAACACATACAAAATTGTACTCCATGATCAATCAGGGGCAAAGTTCCAAAAGAACAGAGATAGCATTTCAAGAACTGCAAATCCTCCTTGAAAAACAATAAAATTTTCATCAGCACATGAATCCCTGACTCAGGTTACTCAAACTTGCAGAAAAGCATCCACGAAGATTGCAGGTAGTTAGTGTTTCTCCCATGGAAGTAAGTGGAGTGCAAATACAAACAGCAGAAAGAGCATACAACATTGCAAACAATCCACTCACCCATCCTCCCCATCATGCTTCAATCTACTTCACGTTGCAGTTTCTACAGATCCCACTTATGATCAATGGTCACCACAGAACCCACAGAACTGTCGTAGAAGCAAATCATCCTTGACCCCGAGAGACAATCCAGGGAGGATTATGATCTAATTAGGAATAAAATTGGAACCCAGCATGAACCTAACCCAACTGTGGTCAATGTAGTTCTGAACCAAACCCAAACTACTGTTAATAGTTCCTGACCTGCTCCCTCTTGGCCATTAACATTTTGTTTGCCTTCACTCATCTTTGTCTTTCTCTCTCACTCATACAGTGCCTGCTTCTCTCTATCTTTCCCTCTTTTTTACCAATTATTCCTCATCTTCATGATATGATCGGGCAGAACTGGAATCATCATGAACATGTACCTGACCTTACCCAAGTTCAAGCTAGTTAGTTGATACGTCAGATATAGGAGTCATGGTCATGTCACACCTATTTAATCTCAGTTAATCCCAATTTAACTCCATGTTTGCAAATACATGAACATAGTTATAAATATTTATTTTTTATGACAGATCTTTCATCAAAATTATATATGGAAGACTTATCATCAATAACAAAGCAAAGGTTGAGCATAATGTCATTAAATAGAACAGGATGGAAAATATAGCTTCTTACTAAATAGCTCTGTTCTTCTGTTGAGCAATACGCTCTTGTATCTGATTAAGGTCATTCTGAAAATGAAGCAGCTGCTGTCTTAGTTTGTTGACTTCCGTATCATAGCATTCAGGAAACTGTTCACCTTTTTCCAGCTCCTGCCTTTGGTACTCCAATTCAGCAGTAAAAAACTTAATATCCTTCATTAACTTGATCTCAGATTCCTGTGTCCTGAAAGCATAAAATATTTTTTTCCGCTCTTATAAGTAACTTGTTATGCACAAAGAACACAGAAAGGCAACAAATTCAAGCAAATTACTTGATATTGTTCAACAAATGATTTGCTGAACTCAGCTGGTCAACCAGCAACTATGGAGGAAAGTGCATGTTCAATATTTTGTGTGGAGACACTTCATCTGGACTGAAAGAATAGAGGATAGATAGCATGTAAAAATGTGAGTGGAGCTGGGTGAGGCGTAAGCTGGCAAGCAATTGGTGAATCCAGGTGAGGAGTAGCTGCCTAGTAGATGGAATGAGGTTGAGGAGGGAAGGTTGAAGTAGCGACAGAGGCTGGGAGGTGAAAGGTGGAGATAACAAAGGCTGCAGATGATAAAATATGATACAAAAGGAAAGTGAATCATGGAACCAAGTAAGGGTCAGAGAGGGAGCATATTAAGTGAATCAGAGAATTCAATGCTCATGTTGTCAGGCTATATAATATCCAGGCAGTGTATGAGATGCTGATCCTCCAGGTTGCATTAGCTCATCCTGCCAGTGGAGAAGGTCATGAACAGACAGATTGGTGTGGGAATGGAAAGACTGATGAAAATAGCTTGCAACCAGTAGCTCCAGATGGCTGTAGTGGACGGCAAGTGCACGGCAAAATGGTCTGATTGGTCAGAGATTTTTGCCCAGGATCCTGATAGCACATGCGTCAATCGATGAGGGGATGGGCCAAACTGTCATTCAACTGCTTAGATAAATCAGAGTGGGTGCTGAATACAAATGTATAAAAGTATCATGGCTCGCTAAGGGACTCACTATTGTGATCAGTTGATATTAGCCAAAACAAATTAAAACAAGCCGAAGAGACAGATGCCTTTTGTAACTAACAAAGAGATATGCTGGCAGACAAAAATGCTGGAGAAACTCAGCGGGTGAGTCAGCATCTATGGAGCGAAGGAATAGGTGACGTTTCAGGTTGAGGCAGACGTTCACCTGCACCTCCTCCAGCCTCATCTATTGCATCCGCTGCTCTAGGTGTCAACTGCTCTACATTGGTGAGACCAAGCGCAGTCTTGGCGAACGCTTCGCCAACACCTCCGCACAGTTCGCATTAACCAACCTGATCTCCCGGTGGCTCAGCACTTCAACTCCCCCTCCCATTCCAAATCCGACCTTTCTGTCCTGGGCCTCCTCCATGGCCAGAGTGAGTCCCACCGCAAATTGGAGGAGCAGCACCTCATATTTCGCTTGGGTAGTTTACACCCCAGTGGTATGAACATTGACTTCTCCAATTTCAGGTAGTCCTTGCTTTCTCCCTCCTTCCCCTCCCCTTCCCAGCTCTCCCACAGCCCACTGTCTCCGCCTCTTCCTTTCTTCTTCCCGTCCCCACCACCCCCACATCAGTCTGAAAAACGGCCTCAACCCGAAACGTCACCTATTCCTTCGCTCCATAGATGCTGCCTCACCCGCTGAGTTTCTCCAGCATTTTTATCTACCTTCGATTTTTCCAGCATCTGCAGTTCTTTCTTAAAGAGATATGCTGGCAAACACTTGTTATAGATATTACACTTACCAGCAAAGATTTTCTTCTCATATCCCAAATGACCTCACTCTAGGTAATCCCTTATTAATTAAAGTATTTCAAAATGTTTGTTTGCATATGTAAGTCACCAAGGAGACTCAAATACCCTACATTTAACATAATCCAAGCGACAGATGACACCATAATCGGTGGTATCATAGACAATGAAGAAGGTTATCAAGTAATATAGCAGGATCTTAATCAGCTGGGCAAATGTAGTGGGGAATGTAAACATGGTTTAATTCAAATAAGTGTGAGGTGTTGCATTTTGGGAAGACAAACAAGGGTGGGAATCTGACCAGCGAACTGTAGGGCCATGGGGAGTGTTACAGAGCAAAGAAATCTAGGAGTACTAGTGCCTAGTTCCTGAAAGTGGCATCACAGGTAGGTGAAGGTGATTTTTGGCACGCTGGCCTTCATTAATCAAGGCAATGGGTATCAACGTTAGGAAGTTCCTCTTTATTGCCATTCTATTACAATTGTACAAGACTGCATTTGGAGTACAGTGCTCAGTTTTGGCCAATCTGCTATAGGAAAGGTTCCATTAAGCTGGAAAGAGTGCAGAGCAGATTTATGAAGATGTTGCCAACACTCGATGGCTTGATCTATAGGTATAGGTTGGGTAAGTTAGAACTTTATTCCTTGGAGCACAGGAGACTGAATGGTGATTTTATAGAGGTGTATAAAATTATAAGGGGTGATTAGCAAAAGGGTGAATGTGCATAGTAGTTTGCGCAGAGTAGGGGAATCAAGAATGGATGGCATAGGTTTAAGGTGAGAAGAGAAAGAATTAATACAAATCCGAGAAGCAATCTTTTGCAGACAGAGAGCAGTGGGTATTTGGAATGACGTACCAGAGGAAGTATATGGGACTGGTACAATAACAATTGAGAATCATGGTCATACAGCATGGAAACAGGTGCTTCAGACCAACTTGCCAAGGCCAACCAACATGCCACATTTATATAGTGCCACCTACCCACACTTGGCCCATAAACCTCTAAACCTATCCTATCCATGTACCTGTCTAAATGTTTCTTAAACGTTGCGATAGTACCTGCCTCAGCAATCTGTGTAAAAAGTTACCCCTCAGGTTCCTATTAAATTTTTCCTCCCTCACCTTAAACACATATCCCCTCTAGTTATCCATTCCCCTACTCTGTCTAAAAGTCTCTTAAATGTTATGATAGTACCTGCCTCAAGTGCCTCCTCTCGCAGCTCGTTTCATATATCCACCACCCTTCGTGTAAAAAAATTTACCCCTCAGGCTCCTATTAAACCTTTCCCCCTTACCGTACACCTATGTTCTCTGGTTCCCGACTCCCATACTCTGGGCAAAAGATTCTGTGCATTTATCCGATCTATTCCTCTCATGATTTTGTACACATCCTCCTGCACTCCAAGGAATAAAGTCCTAGCCCGCTCAACCTCTCCCTATCGCTCAGGCCGCCGAGTTCTTACAATATCGTTGTAAATCTCCTCTGCACCATTACCCGTTTGACAACACCTTTCCTATAACCTGGTGACCAAAACGACCAATTCTCTAAATACGGCGTTCCCAAATGTCTTATGCAACTGTAACATGATCTCCTACCTTCTATACTCAATACTCTCACCGATGAAGGCCAATATGCCCAAAGCCTAATTGACCACCCCATCTACCTGTGATGCTACTTTCAAGGAACTTTATACCTGCACTCCTCAATCCCTCTGCTCTACAACACTTCCCAGAGCCTTACCATTCACCATGTAGGTCCTGACCTTGTTTCACCTCATATTTTTTTGTATTAAATTCCATCAACCATTCCTCAGCACACCTGCTTCAATTTTTGACAACCATCTTCACTATCTACAAAACCACCTACTTTAGTGATTTTTAAAATACATTAGGACAGGTACATGGATTGGAAAGGTTTAGAAGAATATGGGCCAAAGAGGCAAGCTTGGATGGTGCATCTTGGTTGGCATGAAGAAGTTGGACCAAAGAGCTTATTTCCATGCAAGACAAATCTGAATATTTATTGATTAGCAATAATCAGTTGATCAATTGAAGAAGTCCTTACCTTTTTAAAGTCTCATGCAATGACATGTATTTGGATTTCATATAGCCAATTTGGGTTCCTGCAATTTTTCCAGCAGAAAATAACTGAAAGGTATATCAGAAAGTTAGGTATTAGCAATATTTTAAAAAAGCACACTGTATGAATACTTGCTGAATCAATTCAGTATTGGTATAGAAATAAAATTATTAATACTTCCAACTGAGAACCTGTCACAGTATCTAAACAGCAAAATCAAACAGTTGAGAAGTGGTCACATCACTGTGAGTGAATCTTGAAGACACACCACAGCTCACAGAAAATTCTGCACTGGTTTCTCAAAATTCCTAGCAAGCCTTTGGTCAAAAGGAGTAAACTAACATTACAAATTTTAAAAAAAAAATCAACCATCAGGTCATTATAAACACATGAACATTTATCCATTCTTATACCGCTTCCTTTTTGACGTAGGAAGTAAAATCTTTCAGCACAGAGACTTGCCACTTTTGGCCCCCCTGCTTGCATCATGGTTTTGGAAGTGGACTGAGGGGCTATCCTTTAAAACAAAACTTTCTTTAAGTTAGCTTTCAGACATGGTCTCAGAGATCAAATTTCATTGTTTGGCAAAATTATTGTATCTGACTACTCCAATGTTAAGCATTTCTAATGGATATCTGGATCAGTTATGAAAAAGCCCAAACAGTATACTCATGGAAATGTGAATCCATATAACGTAGAATAATATTAGAGCTAATAAACATATTTTAAATAAACCACCATCTCCATTCCATATAAAATGGAGATGTTTGCATTTCCTACTCATTCACTAGTTGAGCTATTAATCTTATCAGAAATCTCTTAATACTCAAATCCCCAACTGATGAAGGCAAGCATACCATAGGCTTCTCCACCACATTATCTATATGTGTTGCCAGTATCAGGGAGCTATGGACTTGGACCCTTTCTGTACATCAATGCTATCAAAGGTCTTGCCATTAACTGTATGCTTATCCTTTACATTTGACCACCCAAAGGGCAACACCTCATACATGCTCAAATTAAACTCCATCTGCCATTTCTCCACCCATTTCTGTAGCAAATCTATATAAGCTGTTGTATACTTTGACAGGCCTCCTCACTGTCTGCAATTCCACATTTTTGGAGTCATTTGCAAACTTACTAACCAACCATCTACATTTAATGATTCTTCATAACCAACTTTAATAACTCATGCACTACTTGATTTCCCCGATTTACTTCCATGCAACCCTCTCAGTGTTCTATTTTTGTTGTCAATAATCTTTCACATGCCATCGTTTCATTTTCCTTATGATCAATGACAAACATTCAGTTCTTTAGATGCTAAATCCCCAAAATATCTTTAAAGATTTTAGAACCTAATTTTTGTTAAATTATGCCTTTTTGGAAAAGACCTTGGAAATATTTTTCTAACACAATGTTGTTTTATACCTGCAAGTTTTTATATTATCCTAAAACTCAAATCCAATGCTTTCCTCCAAATGTTATATAATTCCATCAAGAAATATTAATTCAAGAAGCTAGTCTATACAAAGTCTGTACATTTTTGAAATGTGCTGGAATGCATCCAGGGTGCCCTTTGCCTTATTTTCACTTTATCATGGAGCTAAAGGTTTTTGGATGATATGTTTGTGGAGTGAAGTATTAATTCTGGGATAATGCCAGTTCAATCATCTAATGGACATAAATTTAAATAGTTAGACCTACTTGAGCTATTTTTAATCGCTCTGTGTATTTTTGAGTAAAGTACGAAATATATGTAATTCCATAAATGGATTCAGAAGTATCGCTGAAACAATGACCAAATAATAATGAGTCATCCTTAAAGTATCTTAGTTTTTAAATTAGAGTACAAAAAGGTTGATTGGGAAAAGTGAAATGTGATGGGGGAATAGGTTTCAAGACTGTTTAAAAAAAAAATCAATCCCACAGTTGATCCCAGAGTGCAGTAATCACCGAGTGTAGACTTTGGTGAGTGAGGGGCTTTGGGGAAGAGGGTGATTGATGAGTCTCAATTAGGTCGGTATTCTCCTCCTGTCCTTAATTCTTGCAGTGATTTTACAGTGCAATTATTTAATATTAAAACCAAGGAAAAATTACTAGCATAGTTGCTAGTGTTTAAAGCCTAGAAAGGTCACTAGTTTTGTACGCCAAATTATAAGAAGTGGTGATCCAAGATTATGGCAAGAAAAGTCAGGACCATGGTTATGCTCCTGTATAATCTCGGAAATTAGGGACACTTCTCGTATCCCTAGTAATCAGGTGTGGGGGAAGTATGTCCAGCTGCAGCTCCTAACAGATCATGCAGCACTGTTGTGGGTGGATTCACTATGAAGTATCCACGATGCTGAGAACCTAATATGCAGCATATTTAGCAAGCTGATCACAGGCTGACCACAGGCAGAAAGACAATGGGTGACCATTAGAAAGAGCAGTGGGTGTAGGCAGGTAGCACCACAGTCCCCTATGATCATCACCCTCTCAAACAGGCATATCATTTTTGAAATAGGGTTGGGGTGTAAGAGATGGCTTCTCAGGGAATCCATCAACAGAGACGTTTCTTGTGGCATGAGCGGCTCTGCTGGGCAGCAGAGGAGAAAATGCCTAGGTGAGCTACAGTGGCAGCTGATTCTTTAGTAATGGGACCGGACAGGCTGTAAACAAGACTCCCAAAAGATACATTGCCTCCCTGGTGCCCGGGACAGAAGCATTTTGAAACAAGAGGGTAATCAGTCAAGAAATACATTGTATTAATAACCCTAGGAAAAAAGAGGGAGAAGATACTCCAATATCAATTTACCAAGTTAGGTTGGAGGTTAAAGAGTAGAACTTTCAAGATTGTGTCCTCTGGAATACTTCCACAGTGCCACGTGAGTGACGACAGAAGTAGATGAATGTATGACTACAGAGATGGTGCAGGAGGGAGATCTCTAGATACTTGGATTGTTGGCTCCGCAAGATGGACCAAGCAGGGCAGGCTGCACCTGATCTAAGAGGAGAGGGGCATGATAAAGCATACTGGAGGACTGGTAGGCTCATCTATATATATGGTAAGCAAAGAGCCTGACAGATAAAACTGATGATCTTTAAACATTGATCAGCATATAATACAATATCATTTGCATCACGGAAATGAGGCTAAAATCAAGACTTGCACCTCAGTATTCTAGGATTTGGAGGTGGCAGAAATTTGAATACGGCAGGTAAGAGGGGGCATGGCATTATTGAGCAGGGAGAACATCACTGCACTGCTTTGGGCTGTCCTGGAAGGCTTTTCAAATGAAGCCATATGGGTAGAATTTAGAAATAAGAAAAGAAACACCACTTTGTTGGGGTTATAACTACAGGCCTCTCAAAAGGAGAGTGAATATGTAGACAAATCACAAAATGAACAATGGTGTTACCATGGTATTGGTGAGTAAATTCCCCAATATTGACATGCTGATCATTTTACTTATCTATACCAATTCTATTCATCCTTTTTGGACAGTAGCCTTTTATGACGATGATTTAAGTGGTTGTCTAGTTGCTTCTTAAATGTGGGAATACCTACCTACTTTTTCATGCAATGTGTTCCAGATTTCAACTAGTCCCAGCGTGGGAAAGAAAAGCTCCCCTCAGATCACAGCTAATTCTTATACCTCTCTCCTTATTCTTATGCCTTCTTATTTTAGACACACCCACCATGGGAAAAAGAATCTTACTATCTACCTGCCACATAATGTTATAATACCTCTATCGGATCATCCCTCAGCCTCCTCGCTCCTTGGAAAGCAAATCCAGCCTATCCACTCTCTTCCTATATCTAAAATGCTCCATCCTTGCAAAATCCTGGTGAATCTCAACTTGCCACTTGAGTTAGAACTGCAAATGTCATTCAGTTGCAGGTTAATGGAAATAACCTTATTTTAATTTCAACTGAATTAAAATAGTGATAAGTGGGATCGGTTTTGAACATTCTCATTAATTTAATAAACATTTTAATAATATGAACAAATTCAGGTAATATTACATTATTGTACTTGTAAGAAAAAAAAGCAACATATTTTTCAACCTAGAAAATTTGCACCAGTTGGCTTCTATTTGTTAGGTGTTCCAAGTGCTGGAGTTTGTGTTTTGAAATCTTTCAGTATATCATGTTGGGGAGGCGGCATGGGAGATTTTGTTCCTTAAATCAACATTACAATTGAACACGTACAAACCACACATCATAATAAGTGCTGATGTCAAAATAATGTTTAAATCCTTAAAGGTTGACTGATTCTTATATATTTTCATATTATTAAACTTTCTAGATGTGATTTAATATATTTATTACAGAATGGTAGTTAACCCATTATTTTATGCTAAAATTGTACATTAGGGCATCTATTTCTTCAACATAGTTCTCTGGAACACAGATTGTGCATTTCGGCACCAGCTGATTGAAAATAATCTTACTATAAAGTAAAGAATGATAACAACCATTTCAAAATCACTATAAAATTTCAAATGAAGTCCTGCTTGCAACCATCATTGGGTCCACCAAGAACAACTAGATGTTCACAGTGGAGCACTAGACTTGGGACTCCACAAATGAAGTCTCAAACTTACCAGACCCTTAGCTTTGCTCTTGTGTAAATCAGTGTTTTTCATTGCAGGGCTCGTGAGTCAGTGGTGGATCTAGACACTTTAAATGCAGCAGACAGCTTTCAATGCAGCCTACAACTTTAAATGCAGCCAATAACTAGCCAAAGAATTGCAGAGAATGGGGTCAGATGTGTGAATGGATCGTCATGAGGAATGGGGCAGGGATACGTAGAAACATTTAAAAAAAAGGTGCAGGAGTAGGCCATTCAGCCCTTCGAGCCAGACATGACCATCAAAATGATCATGGCTGATCATCTAAAATTAGTACCCCATTCCTGCTTTTTCCCCATATCCCTTAATTCCTTTAGCCCAAAGAGCTAAATGTAATTCTCTCTTGAACATTCAGGAGCAGGGAGCCAAAACACAGCTGAAATCAAAAACTGGAAACCAAAGCATAGCTGGCCCGATGTGCGCAGAACAGAAGATGGTGTAAGTAATATATTTATCCACTTAATCACTAAAATCTTCTGCTGCACCTTGAAATAGACGAATCAGGTAATACATATCTTCCAGGCAATGTTATCATATACAATACCCAATTGTAACCCATCTAAAACAACTGTCACTGCCTTTCACCTCAGCAATCGGCTCGCCAATGCAAAGCTCCGAGCGTCCTTTTGTGGTAAGCCAGTGAAGAATGAAGAATTCCCCAAGTCACCCTGGATCGCAACCTCACCTATCGCGAACACCTGAAGAGGGTGGCTGATAAACTGAAAGCAAGGGTCAACATCATCAGGAAACTTGCAGGCAACAGCTGTGGATCCAATGCACACACCGTCTGTACCGCAAGCTTAGCCCTAGTCTACTCAACAGCCGAGTTTTGCTCAACAGCTTGAGCTAATAGCTGCCACATCAAACGAGTTGACACCGTCCTTAACTCTGCAATGCGGGTCATCACAGGGACGCTTAAGTCAACACCTTTGCAGTGGCTCCCTGTCCTCTCTCATATTACCCCTCCCAGCATACGCAGAAGGGAGAGGAATGTTGAAAGATTGGTGCACCATCGAGGCTGACCCTGACCTTCCCATCCATGCTGACTTGAACAATCTGCCCAACACACGCCTGAAGTCCCGCAAACCGTTCTGGTCTTCTGATAAATCCCTGGAAGACTTTGACTCCAAGACTAAGTGGCGCAGAGCCTGGAAAGATGCCAACACCAACAACGGAGAGGTCATCACAGACCCCACAGTGAAACCACCGGGTTTTGACCTCCATCACAAGCAATGGCTAACCCTGAACAGAATCCGCACCCTCCATGCAAGAACAGCCCATCACCTGCATAAGTAGGGGATGACAGACAGCCCTGCTTGCGACTGCAGACATCCAGACCAGACCAGACCATCCCACACATCGTGAATGACTGCCCACTGAGGCTTTTCCCTGGCGGCATCAAAGCCATCCACCCAGAAACTGGCCTGGATGTCTACCCTTGATCTACAACTTTAGGTTGTGCATGCCATACGCAAGAAGAAGAATACCCAATCCAACCCGTTAAATATGAAGATACAAAATATAAATAACAGTATAGCTTTATTAATCCAACAGCCTCTTTAAAATGTTAAGCTTGTAACCTCTGATAAATTGTTGTTTAAATGTGTCAAGTTGATGTGATTTGTAGTGGGATTTATCCGTTGGCAACATGTTTTCTTTCAGTTTGCAAAAGTTCAGTTTCCTAAGGAATTTATACTTCTGCTGGAACATTTTTGATGTCAACAACTTCTACTTTAGCATGATACATTAAGTTAAATATGCAATATAGTTGATAAGAATATCACAATTGATTTTATTGTGCTGAATAATATTACATGTCCATGGGCTGAATTTTTATTTGCAGGACTACGTGGGTTTAGGTATGGGTGTAGATTAAACTAGTGAAATTGAGAGTATGATGCGGATACTGTCTTAAACCTCAAACTTCCACATTTTACTCCAGCACATTAGGTTACGTGCTGGCAACCTTCGCGGCAGTTGTCAACAATTGTATTTCAATTGCTCAATTAGAATACAACACATTTATGCTTAAAATAAAGTCATTAGGTCCTGAGCTTCCCGAATCTTGGCTGTTCAGGCAAATTGTGGACTCATGAGCATAAAGAAAGTTGATTGAATGCCAAGAAAATATGGCAATAAATATTGACTACTCAGAGGTGCTTGCTTAGCAACATGTGAAGAGGAGTTTGTTCCCCCTTTAGGTTTTATTCTGCACTGGAATTTTGCTCTATTACACGTCAGGATGGATGCAAGTTACACACCCCTCAACTGAGCCTCAAACAAGGTCCTCCGCACCTGTACTATCCTTGCTGTATATCGCTCATTCCTAGTGTCTCAGACTTGCAGATCAAACATCTAAACCGTGCTCTAATAAGCCTGGTTAAGAGATGTAGCTGCAGACCAGAAAAGTAGTCATTGCAACCAGCAGAAAGCGGAACAACAAGGGGTAAGCTCCAAGGAAGCGTGTCGCATCAAACTGGATCCTGTATGCAAATCTTTTTTTTGACGCATTTGAATACTAGTATCTCAGGTCATGTCAAATGGTGGCGGACATGTCAAGACTCCTAAAATATCTTCTGCTTCTTAGACTTGGATGCCATTCATTACAAATAGCTGTTTAAGAACACCATTATTTCTGTTACTACTGTAAATAAAATATATACACGAGTTTGCCCTACTGTGTCAGTGTCATCATCCTGCCCCTCTCTCTCTGTTTCTGCCCCTCTCTCTGTCTCTGCCCCCTCTCTCTCTGCCATCTCTCTCTACCCCCCTCCATCTCTAGACGCACCTGCGAGTTGGGGGCTATGCGTCAGTGGATAGGGCGGGGATGGGGTAAATGGAGCCAATGAATAATATGAATACAATATCAAGGAGGGAGGTTAGTGTGTGTGTGTGTGTGTGTGTGTGTGGGGGGTAGTTAGTGTGTGTGGGTGTGTGTGTGTGGGGGGTGGTTCGTGTGTGTGTGATGCCGCAGGCCGCCCCCCCTCCCCCACAACCGCGCGTTAAGGGGACGGGACCCAACGGGTCCCACTTAGTCTAGTATATATATAAAGGAATGCACGTGGGTGCTTGGTTGAATTCTGAGTGCAATATATTGCAATTTAAACTATAAATTTGTTTTGTGATGTTTATTTTGAAGTGATTTTCATTTTTGTACTTTTGCCAAGCCATCACTGTGATGTTTGGAGATGGAGGGAGATACAGTTATGGTGAGGAATAGTAAGATTAAACGAGAAATTACCAGTTTGAAGTTTGATCTTTATTTTATGAGGAGTTACATTGGTGATTACGTGAAGAAGACCCGTCAGGGCGCCTGCGCGTCAATCTTCAAAGCAGCGGTGTGAAATCACAAACAACAATAACGAAGTAACATAGTAAAACGAGTAAATTTAGAACTTCCAGCTGACCTTTATGAAAGAGGGTTGGGCGTGGTGGGCACGTAATCACCAACGTAACTCCTCATAAAGTAAAGATCAAACTTCAAACTGGTAAGTTCTCGTTTAATCTTACTATTTTACTTCAGAGTCACGTGAGTGACTACGTGAAGATTTTAAAGCTTTGTGATTTCATGCCACAGATACAAATCCAGGCTTCTCACTGCATTGATTGACTCGGAACGAGAAATAATCAATAATGCATTAATAATGACATTTGCATGGCAAAATGCAATAATTCATTTATTTTAATAATAGAATTAACAGTATCCCCTTTAAACCAGGGGAAAATCCATACGATTTTGTAATGGATGTTGTTCTCCTGTTACCGGATGCAGCAGTAAATCCCTTCTTTTCGGGACTTTCATCAAAGGCAGTGTCGTCAATTCTAATATCAAAGGAAACCATGGCTGTGTAGGCCAATCCGGTACCACCAGTACCCCGAAGACGGTATCTTGCCTGATTTTAAGCAAACACCGACTTATGAGGCAGAATGGTGGAAATGCAGACAAAAACATACCATCCCAATGTAGCGAGAAAGCATCAATCGCTACTGCACCTGGATCTGGTTCCCATGACACATATCTCGATAGCTGATGATTTAATCTAGATGCGAACAAGTCGATATCTAGCATTCCAAATCTGACTACTATGTCATTGAATACCTCTCGATTCAACATCCATTCTTTGTTATCATGGAATTTTCTTGACCTGGTGTCTACTATAATATTCAATCTACCTGGTAGATAAATAGCTGAAATCCAAATATTCCTGTCAATACACCAACTTATCACAAGACACCGACGATTCCACCCATGTGATTAATATATCCCACTGCTGTTGTATTATCAATTTGAAGCTGAACATGCAGGTTAGTCGTGTTAGAGCAATAAGCTTGGAGTCCATAGAACCCTCCTAAAAGCTCTAAATAGTTGATTCCCCATGTCTGCAGAAACAATGCCTCTTCCATATTCCATCTGCCTCCGCAGCTGGATGCCAAATCAATTGCACCCCATCCTAGTGCACTGACATCAGTTTGTAACACCACGGAAGGCTGTTCAATCAGTATTTAACTGAAACTACTTGAGACATGTAGAATCCACTGCAAATCAGAAACAGCATTTGTTGTTAACTGCATAGCCCTATCAAAATGGCCGCCATGCATCCTCAGTGCCTGTTCTTTAGCTCTCTGTAGCTGTTGGTAATGTAATGGCCCATATTGTACTGCTGGAAAAGCTGCTACTAATTTCCCTAGCACACTGGCCACATGTCTAATTGAAGATTTTCGCTTATTTAACAGCTTAATGCAACCACTCCACCCTTTTTTTACTGGGCAAAGTTACTACCATGTGAACTGAATCAATTGTGAAACCCAAATAATCAATTGATGTAAGTGGTGTTAACCTTGATTTCTTTGGATGAATTAGAAAACCCAAACTTTCAAAAGTGGATTTAACAATTTAGTGAATATTCTAGGAGCTGGTTAGCCCATTAGGCAGAGCTTTGAACTGCCATAACTGTTTCATCCAGGTAAATTTTAAATATTTTCTATCTTCCAAATGAACAGACACTGAATAATATGCATCTTTTAAATCTATAGTTGCCATATAACATGCTTTTGAAATAAGTTGTTTGGCACACAAATGTCTCCATTTTAAAGTGTCTAAATTGAACAAAAGGATTAAGACTTGTCAAGTCCAAAATAATCCTACATCCTCCATCCTTTTTAGGTCGGAGAAAAATATTAGACACAAATTTGTGGGTTTGATAAACCGACTTTTCAATAACTCCTTTATTACATAAGTTTTCAAGTTCAGCCTGAACCTCCATAACTTCTTTTTGTGAAAACTGGAGTGTTCTGCTAGGAACATGCTGGATGGGCAAATCATAATTTGGATCGAACTCAATTCGAAACCCTTGTACAATACTCAGAATAACAAAATCTGGAGTAATCTGCTTCCAATTTTTATAGATGTAATCTGCCCCCAACTTTTGGCTGTACTGCCTTTAATATGTTCCCATGAGAACCAGGTCCACCTACCTCCTTAGTCACTTGAGTGACCTGTGGTCCCTGGCTTCTGGCGGGAAGACCCACGCTTGTTCGTGTACCCGCTGCAGGACGCCAACTACGCCCCTGCGACAATGATCGACTTGTTCCTGGTGTAGGCCCAGGATCAGTATGACGTCTGAAAGGATACCTCCTCTTCACAGACTTGCCAACCATCGATGTTTTGATCAACCCGGCTGTTTTTGCCTCATCATCCAACTCCTTCACGCGTCTTGCGAGGTCTTCTCCGAAGAGTAAGTTGGGCAGCTGCACATTACTGGGCTTGCAGAGTGCTGCGAATTTGGGATGGCACACTTCCTCAAACAATTGATCTCGAAGTGGGCGCTACATAGCAACCCTAGTGCCTCTTGATGCAAATCCGTCATCTGCTGGCCTCTATCCATTGTTCTGGCAAATGCAGTTATTCCAGAACCCAGCAGCTTCAATATTCTCTGCAGCTTTATTTCTTGGGCTCTCATGCCCACGCCCATCTGACCCCATATCACTTGGTTTGCTGCTGGTGCTTTCAGCAATACGCAGTTCCTCTGGGTGTCGTGCTTTTTGGCAGTTTCATCCATCGTAAACTGCTCCAGCTGATGAGATACCAAGTAGTTGATCGTGGAGGCCAACTCTTCTCCCAGTGGCTCTCCTGACCCTGGCGGGGCAGCAAATTGTACTGCCAGAGGTGGAACGTCTGGCAGCTGCCGCTCTTCGCTTGAATCGCCCTCACCGTCAGAGTCGGGGTCAGAACTCTGCTGACCCTGTGCACGCGCCTCATCAATGAGGGTGCTCTCAAACAGCTCTTTGCTAGGCGTTGCTGACCGGGCTTCTGGAGCCTGGCTTTGGCTACACTCTTCCCTGAGTGTGCGTTGCTCGAGTAACCTGTGTAACAGGCTCTCTATTTGAGAAATCCGCTCAAAAGCGATATCCAGCCCTGGAGTCGAATCCTCCTGATCGGACTCCTCCTCCGTGGGCCTGACGGACTTGTACTTAGCCTTGCGCCCCATAGGCGCTGACTGTGTTCTTTTAAGACCCAAGTCCACAGTCGCTACGCTCCCAGCCGGCGACTGTACAGTCGCCGACCGCAATCTCGCGACTTTCCATCGGCTTTGCCTCTCGCCTCTTCCCCTTGCCCGTTTTTTCCATGGCGCCTGTGGAAAAAATCCCCACAGACTCACAGCAAACGGACCCGGAAACTTCTGAAAAAGTTTTAACTTACCTTGTAGTTCAAACTACATTTCCACTAGAGTGCTGCTCCTCACGTCCGTTCGCGCCAATGCGTCTGACATAATGACGCGCAGGCGCCCTGACGGGTCTTCTTCACGTAGTCACTCACGTGACTCCGAAGTAAAATTATGAATCACTGTTACTGGTGTTGCACTTGGACTACACTACAGCCCAAGCAGAAAGAGGTAATAACGTTGCCTCTTCCTTTCTCTGTTTCTTCTCCTGCTGCTTGCCTATTGCTGGTGGTAAGTGCTGTTCTCTCATGCCGTGCAGAATTTAGTTTAGTTTATTGTTGTCACGTGGACTGAGATACAGTGACAATTTTTATTTTGTATGCTATCCACTCACAACATGCATACCTGTGTACAATCATACACAAATAATGAGTGAAACAATAGGAGGTTCTCTTCTGGGAACCACATATTCCAGCACCATCTTGCATTTAGCAAGTCTCAAGTGTCTGAAAATATGATCTTGGTCTCAGGAGATATGCACTCCTTACTTACTCACTTTGGTAACTTTAAGGCCTGGTGTTCTGGCAACACCCAGCGTGATGCTGACCTTGCCTATCATGGCTGCCGTCGCTCTGTGCTGTTGCTGTGGGCTGCTCACTGCTGCGGGCTGCTTACTGCTCAAACGTAGGCATTCCAGTGGCCATCTTGTCCTCCCTCCTGCGCCACTTGAGCTGCTACACCCTGCAACCGCCCCTCCATTTCAATGCACTGGAATCGCCATGCCCCACTTGTATATATCTTCCCGAACATAATTGTAAAACTTTAGGCAGCTCTCCGAGAGGCGCTGGAGGTGAGCTCACAGGCCATTCACAGCCATCAACCTTTCCCTTCCATCACCGGCATTTTACTGATCCTTACTTCCTGGCATGCTGCAGACCCTGTGATTGTTCATACCTGCTCTTGGAGCTCTGTAGGACTGCTATAACCTATGGAGCAGAAAGATTGTTTCAGCGTGCCAATGGTGCATTGTATCAAATTTCTAGTGGCAGCATGATTTCCTCTGTATAGATGCATGTATGGAATCTACATTGGAATCAGTAGTTTGATCTCAGTGGATTGTCCATGTTGCCTTTCGATAAAGACACGTGGAACTGCAGGTGCTGGTTTCCAAAAACACAAAATGCTTGAGTAATTCTAGAGGATATAGATAGGTGACGCTTCGGATCAGGATCCTTTAAAGGGCCTGATCCAAAACATCACCTTTGTGTTTTTGCCTTTCAATGATCTATTGTCTAGTAGTCACTATTTGATCTTCTTGGGTGGCAGCCAGTACTGCCTTCCTAAAGCGAAGGCATCACAACTGCAATTCAGATGCCATGTACTGACCTTTATGCTTTGCTGCCTATGATCTCACACCATCTTAATGTTGAGAATGTAGAATCCCTTTTGATTCTTGCTATAGGACAGAATGCAACGCTTGCAAAACTGTGTGGGTGCAGTTAACGTTATTCTGAAACAGAGGCAATCAGTCAATGCAGCAATGCATTCTTTTGTCTAGTTCTAGACTTTGACAAGAGAGAATCAAATGCAGTTTATTCCTTTTAAACATAAAGTGTCAATGTCCTTTTTAATTCCAAAGTGTATGGAAAATTAAGATAATGTATATTTCGCCAGTTCTAGCTTGGAAGTTAGACACCAAAGTGCATTTGTGTTCATTGAGAAACGAACAAGGCAATACGGGGAGAAAAGATGAGGTGCGAAGGTAAGCTAGCCAAGAATGTAAAGGAGGATTGTAAAAGTTTCTTTGAGTATGTGAAGAGGAAAAAATTAGTTAAGACCAAAGTTGGACCCTTGAAGACTGAAAAAGGTGAATTTATTATGGGGAACAAGGAAATGGCAGATGAGCTGAACATGTACTTTGGATCCGTCTTCACTAAGGAGGACACAAACAATCTTCCTGATATACTAGTGGCCAGAGGAACTGAAGGAAATCCACATTAGGCAGGAAATGGTGTTGGGTAGACTGATGGGACTGAAGGCTGATAAATCCCCAGGGCCTGATGGTCTGCATCCCAGAGTACCTTAGGGAAGTGGCTCGAGAAATCGTGGATGTATTGGTGATAATTTTCCAATGTTCTATAGTTTCAGGATCAGTTCCTGTGAATTGGAGGGTAGCTAATGTTATCCCATTTTTTAAGAAAGGCGGGAGAGAGAAAACAGGGAATTATAGACCTGTTAGCCTGACATCGGTGGTGGGGGAGATGCTGGAGTCAATTATAAAAGATGAAATAGCAGCACATTTGAATAGCAGTAACAGGATCGGAGTTACGAAGGGGAAATCATGATTGACTAATCTTCTGGGATTTTTTGAGGACGTAACTAGGAAAATGGACAAGGGAGAGCCAGTTGATGTAGTGTACATGGACTTTCAGAAAGCATTTGATAAGGTCCCACATAGGAGAATAGTGGGAAAAAGTGCATTTCGTTGTCTCTGTACTGTACACTGCACAATGACAATAAAGTTGAATCTGAATCTGAATCTGAAAATTAGGGCACATGGTATTGGGGGTAGAGTGCTGACATGGATAGAAAATTGGTTGGCAGACAGGAAACAAAATGTAGGGATTAACGGGTCCCTTTCAGAATGGCAGGCAGTGACTAGTGGGGCACCGCAAGACTCAGTGTTGGGACCGCAGCTATTTACAATGTACATCAATGATTTAGATGAAGGAAATCAAAGTAACATTAGCAAATTTGCAGATGACACAAAGCTGGGTGGCAGCGTGAACTGTGAGGAGGATGCTATGAGAATGCAGGGTGACTTGGACAGGTTGGGGGAGTGGGCAGATGCATGGCAGATGCATGGCAGATGAAGTTTAATGCGGATAAATGTGAGGTTATCCACCTGTGAGGTAGCAAAAACAGGAAGGCAGATTACTATATAAATGGCGTCAAGTTGGGAAAAGCGGAAGTACAACGGGATCTGGGGGTCCTTGTTCATCAGTCTATGAAAGCAAGCATGCAGGTACAGCAGGCAGTGAAGAAAGCGAATGGCATATTGGCCTTTATAACAAAAGGAGTTGAGTATAGGAGCAAAGAGGTCCTTCTGCAGTTGTATAGGGCCCTAGAGAGACCACACCTGGAGTATTGTGTGCAATTTTGCTCCCCTAATTTGAGGAAGGACATTCTTGCTATTGAGGGAGTGCAGCGTAGGTTTACAAGGTTAATTTCCGGGATGGCGGGACTGTCATATGCTGAGAGAATGGGGCGGCTGGGCTTGTAAACTCTGGAGTTTAGAAGGATGAGAGGGAATCTTATTGAAACATAAAAGATTATTAAGGGTTTGGACACGATAGAGGCAGGAAACATGTACCCGATGTTGGGGGAGTTTAGAACCAGGGGCCACAGTTTAAGAATAAGGGTTAAGCTATTTAGAATGTAGACGAGGAAACACTTTTTCTCACAGAGAATTGTGAGTCTGTGGAATTCTCTGCCTCAGAGGGCGGTGAAGGCCGGTTCTCTGGATACTTTCAAGAGAGAGCTAGATAGGGCTCTTAAAGATAGCGGAGTCATGGGATATGGGGAGAAGGCAGGAAAAGGGTACTGATTGGGAATGATCAGCCATGATCACATTGAAAGGCGCTGCTGGCTCGAAGGGCCGAATGGCCTACTCCTGCACCTATTGTCTATTGTCTATTGAAACACAATGCATTTAGGTGGATGTTCAACTGAATCCCACCTAAATGTTTTTTAACCCTCCTTCCTCCGATTTTTACATTTTTCAGGATTCACTAGACAAGCTGACTACTGAGATGGAAGTAGAATGGTTCTTTGAACAGTTTGGTTAGATGTGCTTCATGGTGATGACAATTCTCTCCCACCTCCTCCCACTTCTGCTCTTCTCCTTTCTCCATTCCTGATCTGTCCTCGGCTCATGCTCAAACTTGCTGTAATTGAAAGGAACAAATGGTTTCAACAATAAAACAGTCTCTGCCTCTTGCTATTCTAATCCTTTATACCTTTGCAATCTGAAATAACTATAAAATAACTTTTGAAATAAGTTTGAAATATAATAAATGCGAGAAGAAATCAACTAGATGCTAACTTGTAAGAAATGTATTGCTCTCTTTAATGTGACACCTATGTGAGCTGCTTTTAACTGCGCGAGATTGGGCAAGATGGAAAGAGCAAGAGGAATTTGATCTGCATCATGCTTCCAAAAAGCATTCATTGCTTAAGGCATAAAAAAAAGCATTCCAGAAAATACAAAATTTATGGTTTATTGTATGCAGTTGAGATATTGCGTAGTTTCCAGTTTCTGGAAGCAATTGACAGTGCATCATTTCCAGTTTCTGGAGGCAGACTTAGTGATTGTCAGTATCACATGCTCATCTATATTACATCATAAATGAGCCCTGCCCACATCTCTCAACAGTATTAATATCCATGGCAGTAGCTGTCAGTAACAGCTTGTGCAACACGGCATTATTTTTAAGTGTAAAGCATTAAATACATCAGCATTTTGAAGAAATAATGAGGGCTACTGCTGCATTCTTTCTCGTGAATATTGGATTGACACTATGTGTGGACATTCCTGCTGAATATAACAGAACTACCAGATTCAAGAATCCAACAGAAAACAATGCAGGCTGTTCCATCAAGCTGAAGCCCACAGACTGTGATGAAGGTGAACTATGCGGTTATCAGATAAACATTCCACCATTAACCCTGAAGCTTCCTAAGGAGACAAAACTACTTGAAAAGACTGTCAAAATAGTTAAAAGTTTAACAGCAACAGTAAATATGATGAAGCAAAGGTGGCTGGAAGAACATCGGAAAAAGCGTACCATTCATGATCAACCTATTGCAAATAAAAAAATTAGAAAAGAAGATAACAGGATAACAGCATTGGAGGAGAAAGTAAAAGTACTGACAGTTTCATTACAGACTGCCAGAAACCAGATCGATTTGTTCGAGAGACGCTTGGAAGAGTTGAAAATAGACACTGTTTTGCATTACGTTATTGATAAGCTTACAAGTATTAACGACACTGTGAATACATTGAACAATAAGTGTTACACGACTTGTGCACTTATTGGCCCACCTACAGGTATGTTAATCAGTGTGTGAAGTATATATAGACTTAAAAATAACACAACTTTTATCCAATTAAAGCAAGAATGATTTCCTCCTAATTCTGCTCACATATAGCCAAAACTAGTATTCATGATTATTCAAGCTTTTATAACACTGTTTTTCCACATAGCAGTAAGTTTAATTATTTTGGATTATACTTCACTGTTTAACATAGCTTTAAATTTACAGTATATATTGCACGGCTTAATTAAATTGTGTTGATTAATGCAGCATTACACAGCACAATACTGAATCAAGAAGCACACTCATATTATAACCTGAAAAACTTGTTACTTAATAAAAAGTCAGTGGTAAAACCTCAACTGCAAATTCACATTTGATTAAAATCCCGGTATAGATGCAATTTGCTAAAAAAACAAACACAATTTGCCTGATTTTATTTTTAGTGAACAATTATTATATTGTTGGCCAACAATTAAAATGGCATACAGATTCCAATCCTTGATCCTTTTAAGTTTTCAAGTAAAGTTAAGTTTGGCCAGATGTTTTTCAGAACAACTTGAAAAGCATTGCCAAATTAGTCATATTATTGAGAGCAGCCAGTTCTATTTGCAAAAATGTGTGAAAGGGTAACATTAACAAATGTTATCCATTTGCTTCAAAGATGCTGCCTGACCAACTGAGTTACTCCAGCATTTTGTGTCATAACATTAACAAACTGCCTTGCTATTTTTTAGCAAAGCAACATGCAAGAAATATGTAGATTCATGTAACCTCTTTAGTTACCAGAACAGAAAAATTAAAATAATTTGTTAAATTAATTGCAGACCTCATGGATTTGCATTTCCATAAGTTACATTAACTCACCATCAGGCTAATTTGAGTCAAGCCAATTATACAAATATAAGTATTATTAGAGTCAATCATTACAATTAAGATTGGGAGAGTTCCTTAGTACAGGTGCTCGCAATCATTTCCCATCTGAGCAAACTTCTACGTTATAAAATATTCCAATTCACAAACTGAGCTGGTTCCACCTACTGCCCAGATATGTTCATTACAGTCCCTGTACCACAGGTCAGATGCGGAGAATTGAGTGAGCTGTGTGGCTCATATTCATGAAACACCTGATAAGGTGTGAAAAGTACTACCTTTTATTTAGAGTTACAGCTTGGAAACAGGCCCTTCGGCCCACTGAGTCCGCGCCGACCAGCGTTCCCCGCACATTAACACTATCCTACGCACACTAGGGACAATTTACATTTATACCAGGCCAATTAACCTACAAACCTGTAGTTATTTGGAGTATGGGAGGAAACCGAAGATCTCAGAGAAAATCCATGTGGTCACGGGGAGAACATACAAACTCCGCACAGACAGTATCCGTAGTCAGGATCGACTTGGGTCTCTAGCACTGTAAGGCAGCAACTCAATCGCTGTGCCACCGTGGCGCCCTGGTAGCATGCAAGTTTCAAACAATAGGTTACCAAGGCCTCATCCCCAAAGCACTCTTGGCCTTCGACAAGAGACAGTGCTGAGGCAGAGCCTCACTGTCAAGGATAAAAGGCATTGCAAAGAGTTAGTTAAATGGCGACAATGTAAAGAAATCTTTCATAACTATGAAATAAATAATTTTTAAAAAAGTATTTAAGTGATTAAAAATATTTAATCAATCCTCTTTCTCCCAATCTCTATACCAGAATCGTATTCGAGTGAATAGCGATTTCAATACTATGCCATCTATCTGCTACAGGAGAATACAGCTAGCTTCTCAAGCACAAGGGTATCAGACCACATTCTGGTTGTGTACAAGTTGAAGCCCTACCTGGGAGCGCTGTTTGCTGAATCATGATTTGCCCATGTTGTGCAATGTTACATAATAACAGAGTTAACCGAAGCATATTGATTTACGAGTCTGAGGGAGATTGCAAGGGTGGAATTGCCAGGAAATAGCCAAACCATGAGTGAGTGCAGGCACTGAATGGTGGACATTCAGGCATGTGAAATAAGCTATCACTGGCACTGCTGCACCAATATGATTGTAAGATGCAGTTGGCTGAGGTCCAGATCAGCTGTCAAAAGGTGTGGATGGACTTGTGGAGCAATGGTGAAAAGAAGGAAGGGAAAGGCAAAACTTAGAGGTCCATTCAACTGCAAACAGGAGGACATTGATGCATGTCACAGCCTTTACCCTGTGACATTGTGACTACACATAATCTAGTTTTAGCAGATGCCTAAGTTTCTTGTGAAACATCTAGATAGCCAGGAGTCTCTGGTTAAGAACCACAATGCTTTTTCAATATCACCTTGAAGTAGCAATGTTCACAATGTCACGTAATGCCAATTTAAATATTAAAGATTTGTTCATTTTAAGGCTCAATTTCAGTTTGGGATTGATAGAGTCAACAGGCTGAGGCCTGGGAAATTGTATTTGTGGGCTTGAGGGTAACTCAGTGGCACAGCTAGTAGAGCCGCTGCCTCACAGTGCCAGAGACCCAAGTTCAATCCTGACCTCGGGTGCTAGCTGTTCTCTCTGTGACTGCATGTGTTTCCTCCAACATCCCAAAGACATGTGGACTGAAAGGATAATTGGCCACTATAAATTAGTACTAGTGTGTATGCAAGTGGTAGAATCTAGGGGGGCATTGATGAGACTGTGGGGAGAATATAAAATTGAATTAATATAGGATTAGTGTAAAGAAGAGGTTGATAGTCGGTAAGACTTCAGTGGACTGAAGAGACATAGAGGTATCGCCCAACGACCTTACATGTCATCTACGTCAGAGCATCCCCCATCCAAACTGCCAAATAAGTAAATTTTACATATTTAAAAATCAGGCTCAGAAATACAACATCTATCCAGTCCATGAACTGCACCTAAAGTGTTAAGTGGTGATGAGAATTCAGACACCAGCGAGGGAGATGCTGAACTATCAGACTCTCTGAACAATCGGACAGAGAATTATCAGCATTTAATTGTATACTAGACCAGGTGTGGACCCGTTAGGCTTGTCCCCCAAGGCAATATTCCACCACTGACCCATTGCCCCCAACTGCGCAGGCGTGGCTGAGGGGCTCCCGTTGTGACGCCAGAGATCCCAGTTGGGACGCAAGTCACGGCAACCCTTCCCCAACTGCGCCTCACCATCCCTCTTCCTACCCCTATCCTTCTCCATTCCCCCTCATCCCCAGCACTCCCTCCCCCTCATCTGCACCCTACCTCTTCTTTCCACTCTCCTTCACCCCTCCCTCACTCCCTCCCTCACCTTTCCCCTACCCTCAGTCACTCCCTCCATACCCCTCTCCCCTCCCTACCCCCCTCCTCTCCCTCTATCTCCCTGCTCCCCCATTCCTCACCCCACTATCCCACTCTCCCTCCTCACCTCCCCCACTGCCCTCCTCTCCCTCTATCCCCCACTCCCTCCCACCCCCACTCCCCCCTCCTCCTCTCCCACTTTCCCTCCTCACCTCCCACACTCCCCCCTCCTCTCCCTCTATCCCCCCTCCTCCCCCACACTCCCTCCTCACCTCCCCCACTTTCCCCTCCCTACCCCCTCCTCTCCCTCTATCCCTCTGCTCCCCCACTCTTCACCTCCCCCTATCCCATCCCCCACACTGAAAATCGCAATGTTTTTTTTTTAATGAAACATCCCCCCTATCCCACCCCCCCACCCACCCACACAATGAAAATCGCGATTATTTTTATTTTAAATGAAAGTCTCAATGAAAATCGCATTTTTCTCTAAGATAAACTAAACACAATGTTAGCTGTTAATGAAAACTGAATCATTTGATTAAAACAGCTTTTTTGAAAATCGCGATTTTTTAAAATGTAAATGAGATTCGGGATCCCATTGTGACGTCATTGTGACGTCGAACGCGGCTGATGGGCAGGGCAAGTGGAAAAGTGGTTTGAAAAGTGATTTTTGTAAAGTTTAAAATGTCAATAACGTAAAATATACCACCAATCTAAACGAAACTTGATTCATTTACATCACAGGAAAATAGTGTGTAAGGTGGACAAAAATTGATGCGCTATCGTGTACCGTTTTGGCGGAGTTTTGGGATCTCACGCACTCATACAAACAAACAAACAGAGAGTTTTAGTAATATAATAATAGATAGACATCTGTTGAGAGTCAAGCTATTCAAACCGATTTTATTGATTAAAGATAATGAAGTTAATGATCTATTTCCCTTTTTGCAGGTATAAAACTACTGCCTCAAAATTGCTCAAGTCTTTACAAACAGAACAATCGGAAAAGTGGCATCTATAAATATGCTGATGGTTCAGATAAACATTTTGAGGTCAATTGTGATATGGAAACTGAAGGTGGCGGCTGGACGGTCATTCAGTCGCGCAGAGATGGTAGTGTCAATTTTAATCGAACCTGGGCAGATTACAAAAATGGATTTGGGAACTTATCAACAGAATTTTGGCTTGGAAATGACAAAATACATGTTTTAACAAAATCCCAAAATATGACCTTAAGAATTGAAATTGAAGATTGGAAAGGGGTGCAAAATTATGCCGAATACAGTCAATTTTCTGTTGCAGACGAAAATCACCAATATCGTCTGACCATTGCTGGCTACTCTGGTACAGCAGGTGATGCAATGCGCAATGGTAAAAATTATAACCATGATCAACAAATGTTTACCACTAAGGACAAAGATAATGACATGTACCCTTCAAGTAACTGCGGAGCCTATTATAGTTCTGGTTGGTGGTTTGATGCTTGCATGTCAGCCAACCTTAATGGTAAATACTATAAGAAGTACTATAAAGGGATACAAAATGGAATTTTTTGGAGCACTTGGTATACGACAAAAACAGAAACTCTGAATGGCTATCGCCATGCTTTAAAAACAGTTAGAATGCTCATCAGGCAGAAATAATGTGTACCATAAGCACAGAACAATAACAAAAGCTTCCAAAAGCAACAACAAAAAAAAGAATGCTGGAAGTTTAAAATAAAAACAGAAAATGCAGGAAATACTCAGCAGGTCAGGTAGCATCTGCAGATAAAAACAGAGTAAAGATTTAGGTCAATGACCTTTCATCAGTACTGGAAAAGTGACTTTTTACCCCTGGATTTGAAATATTAATTTTATATCACCTCCACAAATGCAACTGAGTACTTTCCAAAATTTCTGTTTTTATTCTAGAAGGTTAAATTTTAAAGCATAAAAATGTCAATGTTAAACATTTCTCTTTTGCTGCAGTCTTCTACTATTAGTTGATCTCACCTCACAGCGTACAAACTCACACTGTACAAACAGAGTGAGGTTCATCTCCTATTCATCAAGTTAACTTTCATACCTTTAGCTCCATCTTCAGCATAAACTTCTTGAATACTTTTGGCATTTTATATTTAGTTCTCACAACTGATCTGCCAAGCTTCACCCTACATTTGCTCCAAATAATTAACTTTTCTACACACTTCTTGTTGGATCAATCTGATTGAAAGGTACAAAATTCTGAAGGAACTTTACAGGGTAGAGTTGATCTCAGCCCTAAAACTGGAAGCAGTCTCAAATAATGGATCAGCCATTCAGAACAGGATTTCTTCCTCCAGAGTGTAATGGATCTTTGGAAGTCACAGTCCAAGAGAGCTATGACTTTGATGCACTGAGTGTCATAAAGACAAAGATTGATATATTTTTAGGTGTTAAAGGCAATCAAGAGATATGGGGTCAGTTCAGGAAATTGCCACTACGTTAAAAGATCGTACGTAATCTTACTGAATGGCTGGACAGACATAAAAGGTCAAATAACTTTTTTTTCTAATGTTTATATATTCTAATTGGGATCATCCATCATTCTTCTCTTTTTAATCTCCATTAGATCCCCATTCATCAACATGTTAAATGTTACTCTTGCTCATCTTTGGTTCCCCTTATGACCTTGTACTGGTAACCATTCCCATACCACACCACCAGCACGTGTGACAGTGACTATCCATACATTCATTTTGTCTTTTCCCTACCAATAATGGTCTGGAATTTTGCTGCTTTTCACACCATTAAAAGCCACCTCAAACCTTGACTATTTTTATCTTAATTTCTTTGTGATACACTATCTGTTGCTTTAATATTTAAATTACCTTGTGACGTTAACATTCGATATAAAAGCAAGTTGTTGTTGGGAAGGAGAATTTATTACAGAAAGATATGTACATATAGGTGTAAAATATTTCTACTCATCGTTATAATCGTATACGAGGGAGAACAGGCATTGGGTTCATGTCAAATAATGAGGCGAGCCCCACGCCTCAATTCTGGGCTCATCCTAGATATTGTGCTTCCAGTGCAGTTCCAATTCTGAAGCACAAATAAATCTAAATGAATTTCTATTCCCTCACCTTTTAAAGAGGTGCACAGAGACAATTTTAATATATCTATTTCCTATTCTTTTGTATGAGAATTTCAGGAAATTCTTAAGGAAATTGAATAGACTTTATAGTTAAAATCCATGAAAGATTTTTTTTAGAAAGAAAGCTTCAAACTATATAATGTAAATATTGATTGATCATTTTTGTAACAGTAGCCGCATTCCCCTAAATGCAAGCAGTAAAATATCTAACATAACTTTTTTGTATGCTAATTAATATTCAAATAAAATCCTTTCCCTTTGTACTTTTTCTACTGCTGCACTCAGTATCATGTAATTATAATATTCATGTGATGACAAATTACTCTGCAATTAATGGTAGTGAGAGTTCTATCTGCTGCAATTGTTGCTAATTATGAGAGAAGTACTATTGAAGGAATCAAACTAATACACTGCTGTTTATGAAAGATGAATGTAAAAGCTGATCATGAATATTAACTTGCATAGTGATGTTTTTATTATAAGCTCCAAGACAAATCAGTAAAGCTAAAAAAAATAAAAATGTCCTTAATAAAATGAACAATGTGTATTGTGTATGATCTATTCCGTTTACATACATGGCATTTAAAAACAAGATGTTCTTCCAGCATTTTGCCCAAAATTTCTCCCTCAACTAGTCACATTCTCGGAGAGAGGGGGGGGGGGGGGGGTTTAATATATGCAGCTGGCTAAACCAAGCCCTGTCCAACAATGCCCATCTTGAGTTTCCAGATCTATGTCATTTAACCTCCATTCATACACCGAGCTCTCTGTCCTCAGCCTTCTTTATTCCCAGAGTGTGTCAAGTTCAAACTAATGGAATAGTACTTCATATTCCATTCGAGAAACAACAGTACATAGAAACATAGAAAATAGGTGCAGGAGTAGGCCATTCGGCCCTTCGAGCCTGCACCGCCATTCGATATGATCATGGCTGATCATCCAACACAGTATCCATCCCTGCCTTCTCTCCATACCCCCTGATCCCTTTAGCCACAAGGGCCACATCTAACTCCCTCTTAAATATAGCCAATGAACTGGCCTCAACTACCTTCTGTGGCAGAGAATTCCACAGATTCACCACTCTCCGTGAAAAAAATGATTTTCTCACCTCGGTCCTAAAAGACTTCCCTTTTATCCTTAAACTGTGACCCCTAGTTCTGGACTTCCCCAACATCGGGAATAATCTTCCTGCATCTAGCCTGTCCAACCCCTTAAGAATTTAGTAAGTTTCTATAAGATCCCCCCTCAATCTTCTAAATTCTAGCGTGTACAAGCCGAGTCTATACAGTCTTTCTTCATATAAAAGTCCTGCCATCCCAGGAATCAGTCTGGTGAACCTTCTCTGTACTCCCTCTATGGCAAGAATGTCTTTCCTCAGTTTAGGAGACCAAAACTGTACGCAATACTCCAGGTGTGGTCTCACCAAGACTCTGTACAACTGCAGTAGAACCTCCCTGCTCTTATACTCAAATCCTTTTGCTATGAATGCTAACATATCATTTGCTTTCTTCACTGCCTGCTGCACCTGCATGCCTACTTTCAATGACTGGTGTACCATGACATCCAGGTCTCGTTGCATCTCCCCTTTTCCTAATCGGCCACCATTCAGATAATAGTCTACTTTCCTGTTTTTGCCACCAAAGTGGATAACCTCACATTTATCCACATTATACTGCATCTGCCATGCATTTGCCCACTCACCCAACCTATCCAAGTCACCTTGCAGCCTCCTAGCATTCTCCTCACAGCTAACACTGCCCCCCAGCTTCATGTCATCCGCAAACTTGGAGATGTTGCATTCAATTCCCTCATCCAGATCATTAAAATATATTGTAAATAGCTGGGGTCCCAGCACTGAGCCTTGCGGTACCCCACTAGTCACTGCCTGCCATTGTGAAAAGGACCTGTTTACTCCTCCTCTTTGCTTCCTGTCTGCAAGCCAGTTCTCTATCCACATCAATACTGAACCCCCAATACCGTGTGCTTTAAGTTTGTATACTAATCTCTTATGTGGGACCTTGTCGAAAGCTTTCTGAAAGTCCAGATATAACACATCCACTGATTCTCCCTTATTCACTCTACTAGTTACATCCTCGAAAAATTCTATAAGATTCGTCAGACATGATTTACCTTTCATAAATCCATGCTGACTTTGTCCAATGAATTCACCACTTTCCAAATGTGCTGCTATCCCATCTTTAATAACTGACTCCAGAATTTTCCCCACCACTGATGTTAGACTAACGATGTTACAACCATTGAATTTTCCAATTCTCGTTATCCCACTCTACCGGTGTTAATTTTCCCATTCCCACCATACACCAAAGGTCTCCATTTCCCCATTGTTCACCTTTTCCACCCCCCCCCCCCCTCTTGTTAGCATGTGTGACTGCGTCTGTCTAGGCAGTCACACATAGCCCTCCTCCACCTGGCTCCATTGGCCCATTATCTACTCCTCTATCTTCTGATTCCACCCATCACCCACCATCTATTTATCTATCTTCTATACATAACTAAAACTGATCTTGTGCTCTTCCGGTTTGCGTGTTTTTTTGCGCAAAAACGGTACACGATAGCACTACGATTTTTCGCCACGTTACTCACCATTCCCCTGTGCTGCAAGTGCAACAAGTTTTGTTCTGATCGGGGTATATTTTAAAAGTTATCAAGGTTTAAAACTCTTAAAAAACGTGCATGCGCAGATTGGTTTCTTTTCCAGTCAGTCAGCGCAACGCAGATTGGTCTCCTCTCCTGTCAGTTAACGCCACGGCCGGGATGGCAACTCTTTTTCCTGCACTGCGGTCTCTCCCGCATCACTCACAAACTCTTCCCTCCCCTCCTCACAGTAACTTGTCTACCGTCTCCCCCACCACTGGCGGCAGCCGTGGGGGGGGGGGGGGGGGGTGGGGGTTCAGTGGAGGCCCTGGTCCCATCTCTGTCTCGCTCACTCACCCCTCTCCCCCGCCCGCCCTCTGCGGCAATGGCGGTCCCATCTACCCGTCCCCCTAGGTGATTGGCTGCGACCGTCCGTCTCCTCCGCCTCCGCCGCTGCAGTAACTCACCCTCACAGCCCTCTCGGAGATCTTCTCCACCAGCTCGTCGAAACTCGTGGTGCCCACCGTGACGAACAGCGACTCCATCCTCTCCCACAGCCCGGCCCGGCGGCGGCAGCGAGCAGGCAGGCAGGTAGGCAGGGGCCGAGCGGCAGCAGCGGGAGGGCAGGGCGGGGTCAGGCCAAGCGGCGACAGTAGTGGGCGGTCGGGCAGGACAGGAACGGGCTGAGCGGCGGCTGAGCCGGAGTGGGTGGAGGGAGAGTCGGGTTGCAGGGTGGCTGAGCAGTTTGCGCAGAGTTTGAGTAACTCACACACACACACACACACACACTATGCAAACTGGTCCAATCGTCAAGTCAACAGGATCTAAACCACAGCTAACAATGAATGACCTGTGGAGGAAGGGACTGCAGATGCTGCTTTTTATGGAGGGGGGGGGGAGTGACTGAAGGTAGGGGAAAGGAGAGGGAGGGAGAGGTGAGGGATGGATTGGGGGAGGGGAGGAGTAGAGGGGAAAGAAGAGGGAAGGTGAAGAGGAGGGGGAGGGAGTGCTGGGGGATAAGGGGAAATGAGCCTGCACAGTTGGGGGCTATGCGTGAATGGTGGAATATTGCGTTGGGGGAACGGGTTGCATTGGGTGAATGGGTGAGTGGTGGAATATTGTGTTGGGGGAGCAGACCCAACGGGTCTGCACTTAGTCTAGTGTAAATTATTAGATGCAGTCTTGCAAAATAAATGATAGTTACATTTGACAGCCCATATGAAGTTTTGTAAGCTATTCCCAATTCTTAATATTACCAAAGAACAAAAATTAACGATAATGTAAAATGAGCTGCTAATCAAAGTTAAAACTATTCTCAGTGATTTATTCAGGTTATGCAAAGTTCCCAGCTCATCTTCAAAGCCTCAGGATATCAACCTACAATTTAGAAAACTTACTTCTTCCAAGCACTGAAAAGCAGGACAGGTAGTTACATCTACAGCTTGGTCCTCTTGAAGATCTATAGATGGAGCAAGAGCTGTGATAGTTTCCTCATCATCTTCATTGATCTCATTTTCAGGTACATGTGGAGCAGTATTTTCCTCTCCACTCATTTCACCTAAAGAATGATTATGTACAAATACAACATATGAAAATCATTTATGGAAAAGGAAATCGAACATAAATGACAAATGGTTAATCCATTGAAAATTTAAATTAATCAGATGATATGTTATCAGAAGAATATTTGGGTTGAACTGAGCACAGTTGGGATATTGTCAAGGTAGGTAAATTAACCTTTTCTGATGAGGAATGGTATTACTGGGAAGAATATTTGCAATTTCTAATTTGCTTAGATCGTTGAATCTAGTTTAGAGATCCAGCGCGAAAACAGGCCTTTTGGCCCAGCAAGTCCGTGCCGACCAGCGATCCCCGTACACTAGCAATATCCTATACGCCAGGGACAATTTTACAATTTTACTGAAACCACAGTCACAGGGAGAACGTACAAACTCTGTACAGACAGCACCTGTAGTCAGGATTGAACTGGAATCTCTGGCGCTATATATAAGGCAGCAACTCTACCGTTGCGTCTCCATGCCACCACTATTATACGAATAGATTCTTATAATCCATAATGTTTTGAGATATTGCATTTGCATGACCTTGTATAGAATTTTGTATAGTTTGATTAACATTTTGCATCTAGATTGCCTCCTCCTCTTTCAGAGCCTTCAATTCACAGAATTAGTGCAAAGATTTTTTTGATTTGTTTATCTTTTACTGTGCAATCAATTCCACTATAATGAGATTCTATTTGAATTAGTTTTCTTCTCTTGATCTCTTCCAAAAATGTGAACCCCTCTTGCCTATTGCTTTGTAAATGGCCGCTGTGCCATGGTTCAAAAGTAATTTGTATTTTCTGCTTCTCTCATTTTACCTCGTGCCAACGACCCTGCCCAGATGTTTACTACTCTACCCAGTGGAGCATCCTTTTTATTTAATCAATTAGACTTTAATAATGGATGTGAATTACAGAACAAATTTTATTGTTTTACTTGACCAAGGGGGACCCGTTGGGTCCTGTCACCTCAATGCGCGGTTGCGGGGGGGGGGGGCTGCGGCGTCACACACACACTAACCACCCCCCACACACTCAGGGGGGGAGGGAGTGGGGGTGAGAGTTGGGGAGGGGGGGGTGAGAGGGTGGGTGTGAGGGGGGGTGGATGGG
>CM075985.1:14313387-14463022 GCA_038087875.1 Malacoraja senta | reverse complement strand
GAAGGTATTAGAAGAGACTGGGAACAAGAATTAGCTAATTAAATCTCAAAGGAAAGGTGGAATGAACATTTATTAAACGTGCATAAATGTTCGATTAATGTAAGACACACTTTAATACAATTTAAAATTTTACATAGATTATATTATTCAAAAACTAAATTAATAAAATTTTCCCAAATGTATCATCCATTTGTGATAAATGTCAATCTCAAGAAGCTACTATAGTGCACTCATTTGTTTTTTGTACAAAAATTCAAAAATTTTGGATTGAAATTTTTGAAATCTTTACAAAATTATTTAAAATAAAACTGATACCAAAAGCAGAATGGATTATCTTCAGAACAACGGAAGATAGTCCTGAACTAAATGTGTTTCAAAAGAAATTAATAGATTATGGGTTAATAACTGGAAAAAAGTTAATCCTAAAATTCTGGAAAAACGCTCCAATACCAACTATAAACATGTGGATTTCAAATATGTTTGAAACATTACACCTAGAAGAGATAAGACTCCTCCTGGCAGGTAAACCAGATCACTTCCACCTGACGTGGTCTGCATTTATAGAATTATTACAAGTATAGGGTGCAAAAGTACTTTAAAAAAAACTGAGGTCAGGTAAAGGGGGATGAAAGCTGGAGAGTTGGTATATCCCATTTGCGTGATGCTTATAACAAAGTATTTGTTTTTCTCTTTTTTCCTCTTTCTCTTTTTTTTCTTCTTTAGGGTCTATCTCTTAATCCTTTCTTTTTAATTTCTTTTCTACAGGGTCTCTGTTCTATCTTGTTGTCTCGTTTTTACACCTTCACTATTTTCCTTCACTTTCTCTTTTTTCTTAATCTCAACCTTTCCTTTTTATCAGTGTAAAAAATGACGGAGTACATTAATTGTAATAAGATATACGTGATGAGTACTAATGTACTTCTAATAAATTAAAAAAAATAAAAATAAAAAATAAATGTCTGTGAGTCGGGGGGGGGGGGAGAGGGGCAGGGTGGTGACGTAACTCATGGAAAACAGTGCGCCCGCGTGTTGACAGCAGCTGCTTTAATCCAGAGCGGGGGGGGCCACGAGCCAGGTGGGCCACGAGCAAAGGCATTGTGACGTCATCAGCTGGCCAGTGGTTACATTTGAAAAAAAAAGTCAGATTTGTGAACAATGTTAGTAAAAAACTCTGAAAATAATGAAGCAAATGTACAGATGAGGGGATTTTTCAAATCATGAGGTGAATCTCTACCTGAATATGTAAAAAGTTCATATTTTCATTGTCGGGTTTTCGAGGAGATGTGAATCAAAGACACGCACACACGCACGCACGCACGCACGCGCACACACACACACACACACACACAGAGTTTTAATAAGTATATGATTTTTTGACGCAGGCAGATCTGGACCAGAAGCTCATCTTTCCACCAGAGATCATCACAACTAATCTCAGGCTCCTGATCTTGTGGTCAAGCTCACAGAAGTCCCTGTACATCGTGGAGTTAACTGTGCCTTGGGAGACTGCAGTTGGTGAAGCGCATGAACGCAAATGTCTGAAGTATTCAGACAGCAGCCGAGGCAGAACAACGCAGCTGGCATACCCAGGTGGTCCCTGTAGAGGTTGGTTGTAGAGGGTTTGTAGCCATGTCAACAACCAGACTCCTGATGGTAATAGGAGTTCGAGGACAGGCCTTCCGGCAAGCCGTCAGGTCGCTGTCAGAGGCTGCCGAGCGAAGCAGCAACTGGCTGTGGCTCAAGAGGAAGGACTCCAACTGGGCTGCAAAATGACCAGCAAGAGGGGTAAAACGGAGGGGGCGCACCTGGGACGCCAGGTGTTGCTGTTGAGCCCTCTGGAGGTGTCGTGGGCTTATTAACGAAACACCAAGGAAGGAGGGTGCCCACTTGATGACCCCATTGAAGACTTTACCCCTACCCCCACTCAAGATATTAAGAATGTGCCAATTATAGTAGGGATTGTAATATCAAGTCCTATATGCTCAACTGCTAACTTGCCACCCCCCCCCCACCATTATCTTGTTCATGTTCAAAAGTCTCCAAACTCTGTAAAGTTTGGGGTTTGTGGTGGTGGGGGATATAAAAGACTTACTGCAACAGTCTAATTTAAATGTTTAAGAAAGAACTACAGATGCTGGAACAATCGAAGGTAGACAGAAAATGCAGAAGAAACTCAGCAGGTGAGGCAGCATCTATGGAGAGAAGGAACAGGCGATGTTTCGGGTCGAGACCCTTCTTCAGACGGATGCCGGGGGGGGGGAAGAGAGAGGAAGTAGGCGGAGACAGTAGGACTTGTGGGAGAACTGGGAAGGGGGAGGGCAAGGGCTTTTTCCCTTGCTTTCTTCCTCCTTCCCCTCCCCCTTCCCAGTTCTCCCATGTCCAATTGTCTCCGCCTACTTCCCTTCTGTTCCCCCCCCCGACATTAGTCTGAAGAAGGGTCTCAACCCGAAACGTCCTTCTCTCCATACATGCAGCCTTGCCCGCTGAGTTTCTCCAGTCTAAGTTAAATGATAGTTAATTGATAGCGCACATTAAGTCAGAATGAAATATTTAAATTCAAAATATAAATGCTGAAAAAATGCAGTATGTTTATCAGCATTTTTGTGGAGACAGAAACATATTTAATAATTCATGCTGGGAATCTCTCATTAAAAGTCAATTCTTAGTCCTTCCAGGGTAAGGCTTTGTATTGTATCCAGGATAAGGGGGGAGAGTGAGGGCCAGGGCAGTTTACTGTTCTGGATGTCAGATGTGGGAGGTCATGGAGTCTGATACCCCTCCAGACGTCCACATCTGTGCCAGGTGCGTCGAGATGGGGTTCCTAAGGGACCGTGTTAGGAACCTGGAGCAGCAGCTCGATGACCTCTGTCTGATCAGGGAGAGTGAGGAGGTCATAGAGTTATAGGGAGGTGGCCACTCCAAGACCAAGGGAAGCAGACAAGTGGGTCACGGTTAGGAAGGGCAAGGGGCAGAGGCAGGGACTAGTGCTTACCCCGGTGGCTGTACACCTTGAAAATAAGTACTCCTGTTTGAGTACTGTTGGGGGGACAGCCTTCCTGGGGGTAGCGACAGCGGCCGGGCCTCCGGCACAGAGACCGGCCCTATTGCTCAGAAGGGTAGGGAAAAGACGAGGAGGCCAATAGTAATATGGGACTCTATAGTTAGGGGGTCGGATGGTAGTTTGCCTCCCTGGTGCCAGGGTCAGGGATGTGTCTGAACGCGTCCAAGTTATCCTGAAATCGGAGGGAGAGGAGCCTGAGGTTGTGGTACATATAGGTACCAATAACATAGGCAGAAAAAGAGAAGAGGACCTGAAAGGAGAATTTAGGGATTTGGGAGGAGAGTTAAGGAGAAGGACCGCAAAGGTAACAATCTCAGGATTACTATCTGTGCCACGCGACAGTGAGTAGGAATGGAATGAGGTGGAGGATAAATGCGTGGCTGAGGAACTGGTGCAGTGGGCAGGGATTCAAATTTCTGGATCATTGGGACCTCTTTTGGGGAAGGTGTGACCCGTACAGAAAGGACGGGTTGCACTTGAACCCGAGGGGGACCAATATCCTGGCGGGGAGGTTTGCAGAGGCTACTGGGGAGACTTTAAACTAGAACGGTTGTGGGGAGGGACTCAAATAGAGAAAGCTAGTAGAAATGTGGGAGGCAGGAGGCAGAGAAGAGAAGCACTCGGACCCAAAATGTAGGGGGAGAAAAAAGAAAAAGATAATAAACAGAGAATAAGTGGTGGTGGGTTTCTTAAATGTGTATATTTTAATGCTAGGAGCATTGTAAGAAAGGTGGATGAGCTTAGAGCCTGGATTGACACCTGGAAGTATGATGTTGTGGCGATCAGTGAAACATGGTTGCAGGAGGGCTGTGATTGGAAACTAAATATTCCAGGATATCGTTGCTTCAGGGGTGATAGAATTGGAGGGGCAAGAGGTGGGGGTGTTGCATTGCTTGTCAAGGAAGATATTACAGCAGTGCTTTGGCAGGATAGATTAGAGGGCTCGTCTAGGGAGGCTATTTGGGTGGAACTGAGAAATGGGAAAGGTGTAGCAACACTTATAGGGGTGTATTATAGACCGCCAAATGGGGAGCGAGAATGGGAAGAGCAAATATGTAAGGAGATAGCAGATATTAGTAGTAAGCACAAGGTAGTGATTGTGGGAGATTTCAATTTTCCACACATAAACTGGGAAACACATTCTGTAAAAGGGCTGGATGGTTTGGAGTTTGTAAAATGTGTGCAGGATAGTTTTTTGCAGCAATACATAGAGGTACCTACTAGAGAAGGGGCAGTGCTGGACCTCCTGTTAGGAAATGAGACAGGGCAGGTGGCGGAGGTATGCGTTGGGGAGCACTTCGGGTCCAGTGATCACAATACCATTAGTTTCAATATAATTATGGAGAGGGTCAGAACTGGACCTAGGGTTGAGATTTTTGATTGCAGAAAGGCTAACTTTGAGGAGATGTGAAAGGATTTAAAAGGAGTGAATTGGGACATGTTGTTTTATGGGAAGGATGCAGAAGAGAAATGGAGGACATTTAAAGGTGACATTTTAAGAGTACAGAATCTTTATGTCCCTGTTCGGTTGAAAGGAAATAGTAAAAATTGGAAAGAGCCATGGTTTTCAAGGGAAATTGGACACTTGGTTCGGAAAAAGAGAGAGATCTATAATAATTATAGGCAGCATGGAGTAAATGAGGTGCTTGAGGAGTATAAAGAATGTAAAAAGAATATTAAGAAAGAAATTAGAAAAGCTAAAAGAAGATATGAGGTTGCTTTGGCAAGTAAGGTGAAAGTAAATCCAAGGGGTTTCTACAGCAATGGAAACTATGAGAGTCAAAGGAGAGGAGGTGCGGACACTTTTGAAAAATATGAAAACGGATAAGTCTCCAGGTCCTGACAGGATATTCCCTAGGACATTGAGGGGTTAGTGTAGAAATAGCAAGGGCTATGACAGAAATATTTCAAATGTCATTAGAAACGGGAATAGTGCCGGAGGATTGGCGTACTGCCCATGTTGTTCCGTTGTTTAAAAAGGGTTCTAAGAGTAAACCTAGCAATTTAAACCTGTTCGTTTGACGTCAGTGGTGGGCAAATTAATGGAAAGGATACTTAGAGATAATATATATAAGCATCTGGATAAGCAGGGTCTGATTAGGAACAGTCAACATGGATTTGTGCCTGGAAGGTCATGTTTGACTAATCTTCTAGAATTTTTCGAAGAGGTTACTAGGGAAATTGATGAGGGTAAAGCAGTGGATGTTGTCTATATGGACTTCAGTAAGGCCTTTGACAAGGTTCCTCATGGAAGGTTGGTTAAGAAGATTCAATTGTTGGGTATTAATGGTGGAGTAGCAAGATGGATTCAACAGTGGCTGAATGGGAGATGCCAGAGAGTAATGGTAGATGGCTGTTTGTCAGGTTGGAGGCCGGTGACTAGTGAGGTGCCTCAGGGGTTTGTGTTGGGTCCACTGTTGTTTGTCATGTACATCAATGATCTGGATGATGGTGTGGAAAATTGGATTAGTAAGTATGCAGATAATACTAAGATAGGTGGTGTTGTGGATAAAGAAGTAGATTTTCAAAGTCTACAGAGAGATTTAGGCCTTTTGGAAGAGTGGGCTGAAAGATGGCAGATGGAGTTTAATGCTGATAAATGTGAGGTGCTACATCTCGGCAGGACAAATCAAAATAGGGCGTACATGGTAAATGGTAGCGAATTGAGGAATGCAGTTGAACAGAGGGATCTAGGAATAACTGTGCATAGTTCCCTGAAGGTGGAATCTCATGTAGATAGGGTGGTAAAGAAAGCTTTTGGTGTGCTGGCCTTTATAAATCAGAGCATTGAATATAGAAATTGGGATGTAATGTTAAAATTGTACAAGGCATTGGTGAGGCCAATTCTGGAGTATGGAGTACAATTTTGGTCACCTAATTATAGGAAGGATGTCAACAAAATAGAGAGAGTACAGAGGAGATTTACTATAATGTTGCCTGGGTTTCAGCAACTAAGTTCCAGAGAAAGGTTGAACAAGTTAGGTCTTTATTCTTTGGAGCGCAGAAGGTTAAGGGGGGACTTGATAGAGGTCTTTAAAATGATGAGCGGGTTAGACAGATTTGACGTGGATAAGCTTGAAGGTCCGAGATGGCCTGTTTCCATGCTGTAATGGTTATATGGTGACATGGTTATCAGTTTTAACCAATGTAAAAAAAGTTAAGTTGATTCAAACCAACAGGCCATAATACATGTCAAATATCTATTAGAAATTTAAATCACCTTTGTGGCTTTCCAATTATTTGCCCATCCCTAAGTGCCCTTGGGAGAATAGTGGTGCGTCATCTTCATGGAGCAACTACGGTCCTTCTGGTGAAGATATTCCCACAATGCTGTTGGACAAGGTGTTCTAAGATCTAGGCTCAGGTTGCAGCTTTGGGACTGAGCAAGAATCTGCTGTGCATATTGTGGATACACACTGCAGCCATTGAGGGAAGACATTGGCGGGAATGAATGTTTAGAGTGGTTAATAGGGTGCCAATCAAATGAGCTGCTGAGATGATGTTGCGTTTCTTTACCTGTTGGTGCTACATTCATCCAGGCACGGGGAGTGATTTCCATCAAGTTTGTAGCCTCATATTCCATGCACAAGTGACAACAGATGCTGGAATCTTGAGCAACAAAACAAACTACTGTCGGAACTCAGCAGGTCAGGTAGCATCTATGGAGGGAAATTGACTTTTTGGGTTGGGAGCCTTCACCCAAAACATTGTCAATCCATTTCTCTCCACAGATGCTGCCTGCCCCACTGAGTTCCAATCAGTTCGTCTTTTGTTCAACATCTCCTATTCTGTCTAAACATATAACCCATGAGTTAACTCACATTTGTTGTTACGATAAAAAATCCCAATTGGCTTCTCTGACAAAAACATTTCAAGATTGGCAAGGTTATGAGGAAAGAATCATATTGAACAGGCAGCAGCAAATATACTGATATAATGAGTGCTGAGTTTTGCATTACTAGATCTATTGCCTACTATTCAAGAACCATTTATCAACCCAAATACCTACTGCCACCCAGTGTAAATTTATGCTAGTTCAGTATCATAACTCAAAAGAAATGAGATCTCATTCTATTACAGCGTTACTTGTCGACTAGATGGAAAAATATTCAAGATTGTACACAATGCAAGCTTTCTATAAAGCCTTGGTAAATGAGGAATCAATGGTTATTAAAGGGAATATAATGAGGATTTGTACATAGAGAATGTAATATGTGTATGGCAGATGGAAATAGAACATGGAAATTGGAAAAATTTGAAAGGGAAATTGGAAAATCTGATTTTGTATTTTAAATGCTAAATTTTTAGCATTTAGGAAATAAAAGTAAAATCTATATTGCTGTTCAAATAATCACGAAAGCTTGGCAAAGTGAAGTAGATAGTGGCAGGACAGATTGATGGAAGTAATGAGTAAAATTCATTTTGAAGCAAAGAGAGGGACATTGAGCAGAGATATGGCTAATCTGATACAGGGGAATTGTTGGAAATTGTGAAAATAAAGAAACTTGTAGTGAGATACAAACAATAGGTGACTCTGACATGTCGGGGAATCTGAATGAATTTGTTTTACTGCATTAGATGGGGTGGGAGATTGCAACCTTCACGTGGTCCACCCTCTTTTGACTAATGCAATCAACCCGACATGCACAAACAAAAAGATCAATTAGAACAAGTTGACCTGCAACTTTAGGCTGTGCACGCTATACGCAAGAAGATGACTGCATTAGATTCCAGATCATGTGACAAACTACAATTAACTTAATCATGACGTGATGTCTGGTTGAAAGGGGAAGGTTTGACAGAGGAATATCAGACAGTGGGAGTATTGAGAACCAAGTGTCCCAGTATCAAGGAGAAAGGATTTTAGGATATTGCTGTGGTAAAATATCTAAAGCGTGGGAACCACGAGGCAGTAGGTTGAAGGGTCAAGGAGAAGAGAATGAGGAATATGGTAACTGAACTGTACTCTGATGTGGAGTGGATTTATTTATATATATATCAGGTGCAATCAGGAACTTTTGGAATTGGGCAGAACCTGTCAATACTATCATATATATATATTTACTTATTAAAACTGTGTGTGTGTGTGTGTGTGTGTGTGTGTGTGTGCGTGCGTGTGTGTGCGAGTGTGTCATTTAGCCTTTGATTCACATCTCCTCGAAAACCCAACGCCGAAACGGTGACATTTTTACATATTCCTGTAGAGATTTACCTCATGATTTCAAAAATCCCCTCATCTGTAAATTTGGTTAATTATCTCCCAAGTTTTATTTACTAAAAAATGTTCACAAATCTGACTTTTTTTTTCAAATCTAACCACTGGCCAGCTGATGACATCACAATGCCTTTGCTCGTGGCCCACCTGGCTCGTGGCCCAGCCCCCTCCCCCGCTGCTCTGGATTAAAGCAGCTGCTGTCAACGCACAGGTGCACTGTTTTCCACGAGTTACGTCACCACCCTCCCCCACTGCCCCCCCCGACTCAGTCATTTTTTCGCCTCCCGCTGTGCTGTCGACTAGCACTGGCCCGGCCGTCCACAGCACAGCGCCCAGCCCCGCCAGCAGCCCAGTGGCTCAACACTAAGTATGCTCGCGCCTCGGCTCCCGCAGCGCCCAGTCCCGCCCACAGCCCAACCCCTAAAAAAGAAGTCCAAGACCAAGCATAGGCTTGGCGACCGGTTTTGCCAAACACTTGCACTCGGTCCATCAAGGCCTGCTGTATCTCCCAGTTGCTACTAACCATTTTAATTCCCCTTCTCAGTCCCATACTAACCTTTTTGTCTTAGGCTGTCTCCATTGCCAGAGTGAGGCCACATGTAAACTGGAGGAATAGCACCTCATATTCTGGCTTGGGTAGTTTACAACTCAACGGTATGAACAGTGAATTTTCCAATTTTAGGGAACTAACCTATAAACAACCACTTTTTTTCTTCCCCCCCTTTCCTGTGCCCCACCTGGATTCACACCCATTTCTCCCCTTCCTCTGCCTTCACAATTTCTTCATCTTCTATCCTTATCTCACACTTTTTGTCTTTTCATCTCTGGCATCTGTCCCACCATCTGCCTATCAAAAAATCCCCCCAACTGTATCCTCCTATACTCGAGCACTGTGCATCTTTTGTAAGCCAACATATGCATTTCCTTATATCTCCTCTCGAACACCAAGAACAACTTGCATATCACGTAACGTTGTACGCTTTACAGGCAATCAGAGTCATTGGCATTTCGGTATATAAAAGACATTGTGGTAGAAGTTTAAATTTATTGGATAAATCGACGGAATCACTGCCGCCCAAAAATGGACTAGAAAGGGGGGAGGGACGGACGTTCCCCTCCATCTTCCTCCCATGGAGGTTCACGAAAGTTTAAGCGCAGACTTTGACGGTGGGTGTGCAGTTCTGGGGAATGGGGGGGAAGTGGAGATGGGAAGCGAACGTCTGGATTAAGCAGCGTTGGTTTTGCTCGCACATGACACGCGTAAACGGTATATTTGTAAACTTAATCTTTGTCCGCTTACTGTGACTCTGTATTATTCAAAATACTTTGAACACTTCGAGACCCGAGGCGTCAGTTATGCTTCACAAGCTGCTTTTCCTTCAACTGTCCTGTCCGGCCCACGGCTTCTCATCGTTTACTGCCAGCGTCCACTGTTTCCACGGTAACCATTCTCTTCCCTCCTGCCTCCCCGTTGGCCAGACAGCGCCGGCCTTGGGTCGCGGACAAAGGGAGGAACTGCAGTTGCCGGTTTTAACCGAAGATCGACACAAAATGCTGGAGTAACTCAGCGGGACAGGTGCATCTCGGGAGAAAAGGAATGGTTTCGAGACCCTCGTCAGGCTGAGAGTCGGGGGAAATGGAAAAGGAGAGATATAGAACAAATGAACGAAAGATATGCAAAAAAAGTAACGATTATCTAGGAAACGGTCCATTGTTGGCTGGGTGTTAGGGTGATTCATCAGTAAGTGTAAGTTATCCAGACAATGAAACTCACCAGGACGGTAGTACAACATAGAAACATAGAAACATAGAAATTAGGTGCAGGAGTAGGCCATTCGGCCCTTCGAGCCTGCACCGCCATTCAATATGATCATGGCTGATCATTCAACTCAGTATCCCGTACCTGCCTTCTCTCCATACCCTCTGATCCCTTTAGCCACAAGGGCCACATCTAACTCCCTCTTAAATATAGCCAATGAACTGGCATCGACTACCCTCTGTGGCAGTGAGTTCCAGAGATTCACCACTCTCTGTGTGAAAAAAGTTCTTCTCATCTCGTTTTAAAGGATTTCCCCCTTATCCTTAAGCTGTGACCCCTTGTCCTGGACTTCCCCAACATCGGGAGCAATCTTCCTGCATCTAGCCTGTCCAACCCCTTAAGAATTTTGTAAGTTTCTATAAGATCCCCTCTCAATCTCCTAAATTCTAGAGAGTATAAACCAAGTCTATCCAGTCTTTCTTCATAAGACAGTCCTGACATCCCAGGAATCAGTCTGGTGAACCTTCTCTGCACTCCCTCTATGGCAATAATGTCCTTCCTCAGATTTGGAGACCAAAACTGTACGCAATACTCCAGGTGTGGTCTCACCAAGACCCTGTACAACTGCAGTAGAACCTCCCTGCTCCTATACTCAAATCCTTTTGCTATGAAAGCTAACATACCATTCGCTTTCTTCACTGCCTGCTGCACCTGCATGCCTACTTTCAATGACTGGTGTACCATGACACCCAGGTCTCGCTGCATCTCCCCTTTTCCTAGTCGGCCACCATTTAGATAATAGTCTGCTTTCCTGTTTTTGCCACCAAAATGGATAACCTCACATTTATCCACATTATACTGCATCTGCCAAACATTTGCCCACTCACCCAGCCTATCCAAGTCACCTTGCACTCCTAGCATCCTCCTCACAGCTAACACTGCCCCCCAGCTTAGTGTCATCTGCAAACTTGGAGATATTGCCTTCAATTCCCTCATCCAGATCATTAATATATATTGTAAATAGCTGGGTGCCAGCACTGAGCCTTGCGGTACCCCACTAGTCACTGCCTGCCATTGTGAAAAGGACCCGTTTACTCCTACTCTTTGCTTCCTGTTTGCCAGCCAGTTCTCTATCCACATCAATACTGAACCCCTGGGGAGAATACCCCGCAATGTTCAAACTAAACACGGCATCTTTATGTATCTTAAATATAATGTATTCACCAATAAACAATACACTGTACCTTCAATCATCTCCCTAGCTCTGTATATATTAGGAAAGGAAATGTCGAGTTATATCAGTGTTAAACGATATTTTGGGTGCAGCTCTTTCGCTAAGCCTTGTATGTATGCTGCTGAGAAGTTAATTATGTTTTGAAATTAAACGCTTTTTCTGAAACGTTTTAGTGTGTGGATGTTCAGTCACCTATCGGCAAATCTTTGCAAACTTGGCTGAAGAAGGGTCTGGACCGAAGCGTCACCTATTCCTTTTCACCAGAGATGCTGCCTGTCCCACTGAGTTACTCCAGCTTTTTGTGCCAAGCCTGGACTCTATTTCGTTGTCATGGTTGGCCAGGGCCCTGCGCGGAATGCTGGGAATTATAGTCCACCTTCGACAAGGACGGACGGACGGACGGAGAGTGCGCAGACTTCAGCTCCCAACAACCTCTGCTTGCCGATCAAAACAAAAACAACTACAGCCGCCCTTTAACGAAGAGGCTTTTTTAAATTATCCTGGTGCAACATGACATTTCTGGTTGTATTTTGCCGCAGAGCCAGTCGAGCGGTGTTGCTCAAAGAGGGGCTCGGCGTGACTAGTCACTGCTTTCTCCGTGCATTCCCCCTAAGGCCTGTGTCAGCTACTCGAAGCCTCAGCTCCAAACAGAAAGGCACGACGCTGAAACGCTGGACTTTACTGGTGGATCCTTTCAGCTCTTTAAAGGTCCGCCTGCCCTGCGATGTGTCCGTGAAGGCGCTGGATCCACACGGTTATCCGGATGCTGATCGCGCTTTTGTCGAGCTTCTTTCCCCCAACCAAGCTGAAAACGTGGATGATGTTCAGGTGCAGTACGACAAGGCTCTTAAACAGATGGTGGTGGCTTCAGAGAACGTCAGTGGTGATGCTCGTATTGTTTTGGTAACTCCGGTAAAGTTTGGTGAGTATTTATTTGTGTTTCAATACGATCCGACCCCCCTGAAGAGGAAGGGGAGAGGAGTCCAATGCCTTCAGTTAAAATTCTATTTACCAATTCAAAAACTATTCGTGTTAAATGCAATATTATTGCAGTCTTTGTTATCTCTATTAGCTATCATGTTTTCTTACGTAAGGTATTTATATTATTTGCACGCGCAAATAAAATGTGGGCAAGTTATTTTTTGGAAAGGCACCATCGACATTTTATAACTAACAAAACAAAAAGAATGGGGGTGAGGGGGAATAAAGCATTAAAACGTATAATAGTCCGCCACAAGCGAGATTCTTAGTTAATTTCAAAAGTAAGTGGGAGTGGCACAAGAGACTGCAGATGCTGGAATTTTGATCAAAAATGTGCTGGAATAACAACGGGTCAGGCTGCATCTAAGGAGGGAATGGGCAGATGATGATTCGGGTCTGGACATTTCTTTAGACTTCGAAGAGGGGTTCCGCCCGAAATGTCTCAAATTTCCTCCAGCTCAAAAGTAATGTTTTTTGTGTGGTTTTCCTTGTTTTCTGTGGAGTTCCATCATTTTTGGACCATTATCTTTTGTATCAGGTTGTATTAGGATCACTTTTACAGAACGGAAACAGGCTCATTGGACCACAGTGCATGCATCATCCGTTATAATAAGTTCTAGGTTATCCCACTTTCGCATCCACTCACTGCACACAATTTTACAGATGCCGTTAAACCCATAGACCAAAAAGTCATAGTCATACAGCATGGAAATATGTTATTCGTCCCAACTTTCCCACGCCGACCAACATACCACTTCTACGTCTGAAGAAGGGTTTCGGCCCGAAACGTTACCTATTTCCTTCGCTCCATAGATGCTGCTGCACCCGCTGAGTTTCTCCAGCATTTTTGTGTACCTTCGATTTTCCAGCATCTGCAGTTCCTTCTTTACCACTTCTACACTAGTCCCACCTGCCTGCGTGTGGCCCATATCCTTCTAAACCTACCCTATCCAATGCATGTACCTGTCAAAATGACTTTAAAAACGTTGCGATAGTACCTGCCTCAACTACTTCTTCTTCTTAAGCCCTTTGCTCTTCTAGGAAGCGTAGTCCATTGACAAATGTCCTCCACCTCACTCGGTTGTTGGCAGTTCTTTCGTGATCTCCCCAGTTGAGCCCACTCTCAGACATTTCTGTCTGGACACCTCTTCTCCAGTTGTTCCTGGGGTGACCTCTTTTCCTTTTTCCTTTGGGGTTCCATTTCAGGGCTTGCCAGATGATGTTTGTGGCAGGTTTCCTGTGGGTGTGTCGAATCCAACTCCATTTTCTCCTTCGAATTTGTAAGTCAATGGGCTCCTGGCTTGTTCCTCTGGAGCAGTGCTGTGCATAAAGATTGGGTTGCTGGTTTTGGAGTGGATCCTCATCACCTGTGTCTAAACTACCTCCTCTGGTAATTGGTAGCATCCACCCAGCGGAGTTTGTGTAAAAACAAAGTTGCCCCTTGGGTCCCTCTTCCCAGCTTATCAGGCAACTGAACCATACTATCAACAACTAAAGAGTGGTCCTGAGCTAGTAGTTACCTCACTGGAGACCTCGGACTATCTTTATTCAGACTTTACTGGACTTAATCTTGCATTAAACGTTAATCTCTCTATCATGTATCTCTGCATTGTGGACGGCTCGATTGTAATCATATACCGTGCATTTAGAAAGTATTCAGACCCCTTCACTTTTTCCACATTTTGTTATGTTACAGCCATTCTAAAATGGATTAAATTCTTTTTTTTCATCTATCTACACACAATACCTCCACCAATGGTAAATTAAATTGATTGGACATGATTTGGAAAGGCACACACCTGTCTATATAAGGTCCCACAGTTGACAGTGCATGTCAGAGGAAAAACCAAGCCATGAAGACGAAGGAATTGTCTGTAGACCTCCGAGACAGGATTGTGTCGAGACACAGATCTGGGGAAGGGTATAAAACAATTTCTGCAGCATTGCGGGTCCAGATGAGCACAGTGGCCTCCGTTATTCTTAAATGGAAGAACTTTGAAACCACCAGGACTCTTCATAGAGCTGGCCGTTCGGCCAAACTGAGTAATTGGGGGCGAGGGGCCTTGGTCAGGGAGGTGACCAAGAACCCGATGGTCCAGAGATCATCTGTGGAGATGGGAGAAACTTCCAGAAGGACAACTATATCTGCAGCACTCCACCAATCAGGCCATTATGGTAGAGTGGCCAGACGGAAGCCACTCCTTACATGAGGCACATGACAGCCCGCTTGGAGTTTGCCAAAAAGCACCTAAACAAGATTCTCAGGTCTGATGAAATCAAGATTGAACTCAAGTGTCACGTCTGGAGGAAACCAGGCACCACTCATCACCTGGCCAATACCATACCTACGGTGAAGCATGGTGGTGACAGCATCATGCTGTGGGGATGTTTTTCAGCGGCAGGAACTGGGAGACTAGTCAGGATCAAGGGAAAGATGAACAGAGCAAAGTACAGAGAGATCCTTGATGAAAACCTGCTCAGGACATCAGACTGGGGCAGAGGTTCACCTTCCAACAGGACAACGACCCTAAGCACACAGCCAAGACAACGCAGGAGTGGCTTCGTGACAAGTCTGTGAATGCCCTTGAGTGGCCCAGCCAGAGCCCGGACGAACCCAATCGAATACCTCTGGAGGGACCTGAAACGCTCCCCATCCAATCTGACAGAACTTGAGAGGATCTGCAGAGACGAATGGGAGAAATTACCCAAATACAGGTGTGCTAAGCTTGTAGCGTCATACCCAAGAAGACCTGGGCTGTAATCACTGCCGAAGGTGCCTCAACAAAGTACTGAGTGAAGGGTCTGAATACTTATGTAAATGTGATATTTCAGTTATTTATTTTTAATTACTTTGCAAAAATTTCTAAACACCTGTTTTCACTTTTTTATTATGGGGTATTGTGTATAGATTGATGATTAAAAAAAAAGAATTTAATCAATTTTAGATTAAGGCTCTAATGTAACAAAATATGGAAAAAGTGAAGGGGTCTGAATACTTTCTGAATGCACTGTATAGTCTTTCCGTTGACTGGTTAGCTTGCAACAAAAGTTTTTCACTGTACCTTGGTACACGTGACAATAAACTAAACTAAACCTATTATATCATTCCCCCCCCCTCACCTTAAACCTGTGACTTGTGGTTCGTGATATCCCAACTCTGGGTAAAATAATCTGAGCATTTTACTCTAATGCCATGATGATTTTGTACACGTTTATAAGATCACCCCTCATCTTCCAGCACTCCAAGGAATAAAGTCATAGCCTGCTCAACCTCTCATTCAAGACTTGGCAACATCCTCAAATCTTCTCGGTACCCTTTCTAACTTAACAATGTCTTTCCTATAACGGGTGACTAAAAGGAACACAAAACTCCAAATGTGGCCTCACCAATGTCTTGTACAACTGTAACAAAACCTCCCAGCTTCTATACTCAATACTCTGACTGATGAAGGCTAATGTGCTGAATGCCTTCTTGACCACCATATCTAGTTGGACAACACTTTTCAGGAGCTAAATACCTGCACTTCTAGATCCCTCTGCTCAACAACATTTCCCAGAGCCCTGCCATTCACTGTGAAGGTCCTGCCCTGGTTTGACTTCCCAAAAAGAAAAAAAAAAGCACTTATCTGCATTAAACTCGATTAACCATTCCTAAGCCACCTGCCCAACTGAGGAAGTTTCTACTTCAATTTTTGATAACCTTTGTCACTATCTATGATGCCACCTACTATTGGGTCTTCTGCAAACTTGTTAATCATGCCTGGACACATGTTAACAAACTTGTTAATCATGCCTTGTACCTTCTTATCCAAATCGTTAATATAAACCACAAACAGCACTGATCCTTGAGGTACACCACAAGTCTCATGCCTCCATTCCGAAAAACAACCTTCACCATTACCCTCTGCTTCCTTCCATGAAGCAAATTGTCTATCCATTGGGCTAGCTGTACCTGGATACAATGCAATCTAACTTTCAAGAGCAGCCTACAACGGGAACCATCAAATGCCTTGTCGAAGTCCATATCAGCAATGTATACAGCTTGCCAGGACTTGAGGGAGAGGTTGAGCAGGCTAAGACTGTTCCTTGGGAGTGCAGGAGGATGAGGGGTGATCTTAAGATGGCGCCTACCTGCGGCGACATTTTGCCAGCAGCCCAACAGAAGAGGATAATTTACAGCTACAATCAACTTACCTGGATCAGAAAAACGGCAGAAATCGGCGCCGTAACGGACAAGCTGCGAGTGCAGCTGAAGGCACTAGCGATTTCGCGATCTCCCGCGGCTGCGGGAGCCTCCAACTGCAAGCGTTCCCTGGATCGCTGGAGAGAACCCGACCCGACTCGGAATCACAAATACTCTACCTGGAAACAACGGGAAGCCCTTCGGAGCCGACGAGCAGGATTTCACCAGGAACAACAGAACTGGAGCTGCCGTCTGTGAGGGAACCCCCAATCGTAACGGAGCTGGAGCTGCCGTCTGTGAGGGAATCCCCAATTGTAAAGGAGCTGGAGCTGCCGACTGTGAGGGAATCCCCGTTCCAGCGCAGGCTCGCAAAAAGGGCAGGTACAGTATGTACAGTACCTGGAAACAACGGGGAGGCCTCCATTATGTCCGGAAACGTGGCCGACGGGCAGGACTTCAGGTCAGACTGAAGCGCAGGGGACTTCGACCCCCTCTCCCTACCATCCTTCTGGCCAATGTACAGTCCCTTGAAAATAAAGTGGAGGACTTAAGTGCAAGACTGCTTTATCAAAGGGAGCTGAGGGAATGCTCTGTGTTCTGTTTCACAGAGGCATGGCTCACCCCCAGCTCCCCAGACTCGGCAGTCCAGCCTGATGGTTTCTCCATCCATCGCATGGACCGTACACTGGCCATACACTGAACGGGAGAGGAGGGGGCGTCTGCCTCATGGTCAACTCTGCATGGTGCTCAGACGTGGCAGTCCAGTCCAACTCCTGCTCTCCACACCTGGAACACCTGGTGGTGAAGTGCCGTCCTTTCTACCTACCAAGGGAATTCACCTCCATCATCCTGACTGCGGTCTACATCCCTCCCTAGGCTGATGTCCATCTGGCACTGGGGGAACTGCACGCCATGGTCAATAAGCACCAGACGACTTACCCCGAGGCATTTACCACCATAGCCGGGGATTTTAACAAAGCCGACCTTAAGAAATCGCTCCCTAACTTCCACCAACATGTCTCCTGCAGCACCAGAGGACCAACCCTCAACCACTGCTACACCACCACTAAGGATGCCTATCGTTCTATCCCTCGCCCTCACTTTGGAAAATCCGACCATACAGGCAGCAATTGAAGAACGCACCCCCGGAGGTGAGGACTGTTCAGAGCTGGTCGGAGGGGCTGAGGAACAACTCCAGGACTGTTTGGAGTCTGTAGACTGGGCAAGGTTCAGGGACTTGGCAACGGACCTGAACAAATACACCACAGTCGTTAGAGACTTCATAAAGAAATGTGTGGAGGACTGCATCCCAACAAAAACCTTCCGAGTGTTTCCCAATCAGAAGCCTTGGATGAACTATGAGATCCGCACTCTTCTGAAGACCAGACACCGGGCGTTCATGTCCGAAGATACAAGACGTCCAGATACGACCTTGGTAAGGCCATCAAAAAGGCCAAAAGGGACTTTTGCTCCAAGCTGGAGGATGAGACGGATGTTTGGCAACTGTGGCGGGGCTTGAATGTCATCACTTCCTACAAGGCGTAATCAGGAGGCAGCTCAAATGTCAGCGAAGCATCAGTCCCTGACGAGCTCAATGCGTTCTACGCACACTTTGATAGGGAGAATACTGATGTGCCTTCCCGAGCCCCCATTCGCCATGATGGTATTTCGGTCACAGTCACAGAGGTCGACGTCAGAAAATCCTTCAGAGGGGTGAACCCTCAGAAAGCGCCTGGATCTGATGGTATACCCGGTCGTGTTCTGAAAACCTGTGCTGACCAACTGGCTGGAGTTTTTACGGACATTTTCAACATCTCACATCTGAGGTCTGAGGTTCCCACCTGCTTTAAAAGGGCATCAATAATACCGGTGCCCAAGAAGAGCAAGGTGACGTGCCTCAATGACTATCGACCATTGAGAGGCAGATCACGGCGCAAATCAACTCATATCTCGACAAAAACCTGGACCCACTGCAGTTCGCTTACCGCCACAACAGATCAACGGTGGATGCGATCTCGCTGGCTCTCCACTACGCTCTGGACTACTTGGACAACAAAAACTCATATGTCAGGCTGTTATTCATTGACTACAGCTCGGCATTTAATACAATCATCCCCTCCAAACTGTTTACCAAGCTCTCAGAACTGGGTCTCTGCGCATCCCTCTGTAATTGGATCCTCGACTTCCTCATTCACAGACCACAGTCTGTTCGCATCGGTGGAAATGTGTCAGCCTCGATAACAATCAGCACGGGAGCACCTCAAGGCTGCGTGCTCATCCCCCTGCTGTACTCACTCTATATTTATGACTGCGTAGCCGGTCATAGGGCAAACTCCATCAAGTTCGCCGACGACACCACTGTTGTGGGACGTATCACTGATGGAGACGAGTCAGAGTATAGAAGTGAGATCGACCGACTGACCAAATGGTGCCAGCACAATAACCTGGCTCTCAACACCAGCAAAACCAAGGAACTGATTGTGGACTTGGAAGGGGTAGGATGGGGACCCACAGTCCCGTTTATATCACTCATCTCTCCGCTGCCTTCAGGTAGAAGGTGCAGGAGCCTGAAATCTGCAACAACCAGGTTCAGGAATACCTACTTCCCCACAGCCATCAGACTATTAAACTCAACTCAAACAAAATCTGAACTTTAATTAGCCTACTGCACTTTATATGTTAATTTATGTGTGTGTGTGTATATATATATATATATATATATATTCAATGGTATATGGATAAACAGATCTGTTCTGTATTATTTATGCCTGCAATATTTTGTTGTGCTGAAAGCAAAGCAAGAATTTCATTGTCCTATCTGGGACACATGACAATAAACTCTCTTGAATCTTGAGGTGTACAAAATCATGAGAGTAATCGGGTAAATGCACAGAGTTTCTTGCCCCGTGAATTGAGAGCCATAAGGTGAGGGAGGAAAGGTTTAATCGGAACCTGAAGAGTAACATTCAATTAATCTTTTTTTGCAGATCTCGATATTAGCACATTCAATAAAGGATGCGTTAAAATAAAACAAATGGAGAGTGATAACTGCTATGTGGAAACTGAGAGAGGGCACAGTATCTTGAATTCATTAAAGGTACAAGTAAATTATCAGATATTTTTCTTTTGAGTTGGAAGACAATATTGTTGTTGCTTTTTTTTTTAATGCTATGTCAATATTATTATTGCTTTTAAGTAAAGGAATGAGTGTGTATTGTTTAATTGACAGTTATTATGGCATTGTGGGAGACGTAGAACATTTCTTTAAATCAATAAAATCTATACAAGATCTATACCAGAAGAAAAGATGCTTAAGTTCTTCGAACAATTGGAGAAATCCTCTTTTCAGTTACTCACCTATGGTTTAAATCACAAGATACCTAGTGAAGCAATATCAAATAATATTTAATAGCAACCACATGGAGATATTATGACAGCAACATCAAAGAGATGGTGGGGGAATATTTTAAATAGAGTAGTTTAAAAATGTAATTCTGGAGCCTAAAAATTGAGCAGCTGAAGAAATGTGTGCCAGTGGTGGATCAACTAGTGAACTGATGACTTACCAAGTGACTGGGATTGAAAGAAAAGAAAATCATATTGGACTTTAAATCTAAGACATGTTTACATGACTTGCATTGGAGTTGTAGATTTTGTAGTAATAATATACTTACATGATATTTCTGAGATCAGAAATATCAGTAATATATTATACAGTACTTTTCTGTTGCCTGGAACAATACTTTTATGGTGTTAATAATTCTTTATTAAACATCAATAGTCAATGCTTCCTACCTCAACATCGGCTTCTTTGTACTGAGTGATGATTTTGAGCATTAGTGTGCAGGATCTCCATCAGGCTGCTACTAAGTACAGAGAAATAAAGCTGGGGATGGAATTTTACTGAAGTGATAGCTGTGAATCTGATTTAGGATCCTAACGTCTCTGGAAGTTATGATACAATGTAAGTGAATAATCGTTACTTGCCAGTGTGAAATGGTCTCAATATTTTAGATTTTGTTAGATGAAAAGAAATAGATTTAATTGTTCTCAAACAATCTAGTTAATAGCAATCTATGGAAACATAGATCCTATGAGTAAAAGATTTGTTAGAAAATTGGCCATTGACTAAATCACTGTTTTAGACATTGGGTCATTTGTTCCAATAAGTAATAGTCATAAAGTAGGAAAACTGGCCCATTAAGTCTGCTCTAACCCCCATATTCCACATTACCGATGGTGAGATTGTTCAACAAAAGAGAACAATTGGCATTTTTTGCTTATTTACCAGACAATACCGGACAGAATAACACAGCCCATTTGATGGGACTAAAAGTAGTTAGTTGCTGCCTGTAGTTCCAGCATCCCCGGTTTGATTCTGATATTTGTCAGTTTGCAATTCGCCATGACCATATTGTGTTTGGGAGAAACCACAAGTGCTCAGGTTTTCTCCCTCATCCCAAAGATGTGGAAATGAGGAATTGTAGATGCCGATTTACAAAAAAGAAACAAAGTGCTGGAGTAGGTCTGGGTCAGGCAGCATCCCTGGAGAACGTAGACAGATGACATTTTGGCTCGTGATTCTTCTTCATACTGAATGGAGGGGGAAGGGGGGGTGGAAAGAAAACTGGAAGAGGCGAGGCAGGACAAAGCTTGGCAGGTAATAGCTGAACACAGGCGGCGGCGGGAGGGGGGGATGGTTGGACAAAGGCCTGAGGTACAAAAAAACAAGGTTTTGTGAGACAAGGTTTGAAGATTTGTGAATTATGAAGCCAGATGAAGGAGAGAGGGGGATGGGGAGAAATAGGTGTGAATCCAGGAGGGGCGCATGGGAGGGGGATAAGAAAGGGAGTGTGGGGGAGTGTGGGGGAGAAGGGGGAGGGTTATTAGAGATGACCTAAAAATGTAGAATTCAATATTCATTCCGTTGAATTGTAAGCTATCCAAGCAGAATATGATGTATGAGGTGCTGTTCCTCCAGTTTATGCGTGGTCTCACTCTGGAAATGGAAGAGGCCCAGAGCAGAGAGGTCATTATGGGAAGGGGTGTTAAAATAGTCACCAACCAGGATATCCGGTAGGCTTCGGCAGACCAAGCCCAAATGTAAAATTAAAACAGTAGCTGGCTGAATCAATGCTTGGTGTGTGGGTTGATTGATTGGCCACTGTAAATTGCACTTAACGTATAAGTGAGTGGTAGAGTCTAGGGAAATTCAGGGGAATGTATAGATTATAGAATTGGATCAACATTAAATGGGTTTGTGATGGTTGATGCTGACTCGGTGGGCCAAAGGACGGGTTGCACTTGAACCCGAGGGGGACCAATATCCTGGCGGGGAGATTTGCAAAGGCTACTGCGGAGACTTTAAACTAGAACGGTTGGGGGGAGGGACTCAAATAGAGAAAGCTAATAGACAGTGTGTGAGGCAGGAGGCAGAGAAGGGAAGCACTCAGACCCAACAGGTAGGGGGGAAAGAAGAAAAAAATAATAAACAGAGAGTAAGAGGTGGTGGGTTTCTTAAATGTGTGAGCAGAGAGACAGAGGGGTGTAAAATGAGGGTAGAAGCAATAGGTAGCAAGGTGAAATGTAAAAGTGGCAGGCAGACAAATCCAGGGCAAAAATCAAAAAGGACCACTTTTCAACATAATTGTATAAGGGGTAAGAGCGTTGTAAAAACAAGCCAGAAGGCTTTGTGTCTCAATGCAAGGAGCATTCATAATAATGTGGATGTTGAATGTGCAGATAGCTATTAATGATTATGATATAGTTGGGATCACGGAGACATGGCTCCAGGGTGAACACGGCTGGGAGCTGAACATCCAGGGATATTCAATATTCAGGAGGGATAGACAGAAAGGAAAAGGAGGTGGGGTAGCGTTGCTGGTTAGAGAGGAGATTAACGCAATGGAAAGGAAGGACATTAGGTTGGAGTCGGCCTATAGGGAGGAGGTCCAGCTCCTAGCAGCATGGTGCGCTGACAACAACCTGGCCCTTAACTCCAAGAAGACCAAGGAGCTCATTGTAGACTTCAGGAAGTCTAGGGGCGGCACGCACACCCCCATCCACATTAACGGGACGGAGGTGGGACGTGTTTAAAGCTTCAGGTTCCTGGGGGTCAACATCTCCGATGACCTCTCTTGGACCCACAATACCTCAACTCTGGTCAAGAAGGCTCACCAGCGTCTCTTCTTCCTGAGGAGACTAAAGAAGGTCCATCTGTCTCCTCAGATTCTGGTGAACTTCTACCGCTGCACCATCGAGAGCATCCTTACCAACTGTATTACAGTATGGTATGGCAACTGCTCTGTCTCCGACTGGACAGCACTGCAGAGGGTGGTGAAAATCGGCCAACGCATCACCGGTTCCTCACTCCCCTCCATTGAGTCTGTCCAAAGCAAGTATTGTCTGCCAAGGACTGCTCTCACCCCAACCACAGACTATTTACCCTCCTACCATCCGGGAGGCGCTACAGGTCTCTCCGTTGCCGGACCAGGTCCAGGAACAGCTTCTTCCCTGCGGCTGTTACACTACTCAACACTGTACCTCGGTGACTGCCAATCACCCCCCCCCCCCCCCCCCCCGGACACTCCTCCCACCAGGAAAAAATACTATGACTGTATGCACGTAAATAGATTTATTTATTGCTCATATTTATGTCGCTCTTCTAGGGAGATGCTAACTGCATTTCGTTGTCTCTGTACTGTACACTGCACAATGACAATAAAGTTGAATCTGAATCTGAATCTTGGAGGATGTGGAATCGATATGGGTAGAGCTGCGAAACACTAAGGGGCAGAAAACACTAGTGGGTGTTGTGTACAGGCCACCTAACAGTAGTAGTGGAGTTGGGGATGGCATCAAACAGGAAATTAGAAATGCGTGCAACAAAGGTAAACAGTTATAATGGGTGACTTCAATCTACATATAGATTGGGTGAATCAAATTGGCAGGGGTGCTGAGGAAGAGGATTTCTTGGAATGTATGCGGGATAGTTTTCTAAACCAAAATGTAGAGGAACCAACGAGAGAGCAGGCTATTCTAGACTGGGTATTGAGTAATGAGGAAGGGTTAGTTAACAGTCTTGTTGTGCGTGGCCCCTTGGGCAAGAGTGACCATAATATGGTTGAGTTCTTCATTAGGATGGAGAGTGACATTGTTAATTCAGAAACAAGGGTTCTGAACTTAAAGAAAGGTAACTTTGAGGGTATGAGACATGAATTGGCCAAGATTGACTGGCAATTGATTCTTAAAGGGTTGACGGTGGATATGCAATGGAAGGCATTTAAAGACTGCATGGATGAACTACAACAATTGTTCATCCCAGTTTGGCAAAAGAATAAATCAGGGAAGGTAGTGCATCCATGGATAACAAGGGAAATCAGGGATAGTATCAAAACAAAAGATGAAGCGTACAAATTAGCCAGAAAAAGCAGCCTACCAGAGGACTGGGAGAAATTCAGAGACAGGCAGAGGAGGACAAAGGGCTTAATTAGGAAAGGGAAAATAGATTATGAAAGGAAACTGGCAGGGAACATAAAAACTGACTGCAAAAGTTTTTATAGGTATGTGAAGAGAAAGAGATTAGTTAAAACAAATGTTGGTTCCTTGCAGTCAGAAACAGGTGAATTCATCATGGGGAACAAGGACATGGCAGACCAATTGAATAACTACTTTGGTTCTGTCTTCACTAAGAAAGACATAAATAATCTGCCGGAAATAGCAGGGGACCGCGGGTCAAATGAGATGGAGGAACTGAGTGAAATCCAGGTGAGCCGGGAAGTGGTGTTAGGTAAATTGAATGGATTAAAGGCCGATAAATCCCCAGGGCCAGATAGGCTGCATCCCAGAGTACTTAAGGAAGTAGCCCCAGAAATAGTGGATGCATTAGTGATAATTTTTCAAAACTCCTTAGATTCTGGAGTAGTTCCTGAGGATTGGAGGGTAGCTAATGTAACCCCACTTTTTAAAAAGGGAGGGAGAGAGAAAACGGGGAATTACAGACCAGTTAGTCTAACATCGGTAGTGGGGAAACTGCTAGAGTCAGTTATTAAAGATGGGATAGCAGCACATTTGGAAAGTGGTGAAATCATTGGACAAAGTAAGCATGGATTTACGAAAGGTAAATTCATGTCTGACGAATCTTATAGAATATTTCGAGGATGTAACTAGTAGAGTGGATAAGGGAGAACCAGTGGATGTGTTATATCTGGACTTTCAGAAGGCTTTCGACAAGGTCCCACATAAGAGATTAGTATACAAACTTAAAGCACACAGTATTGGGGGTTCAGTATTGATGTGGATAGAGAACTGGCTGGCAAACAGGAAGCAAAGAGTAGGAGTAAACGGGTCCTTTTCAGAATGGCAGGCAGTGACTAGTGGGGTACCGCAAGGCTTAGTGCTGGGACCCCAGCTATTTACAATATATATTAATGATTTGGACGAGGGAATTGAATGCAACATCTCCAAGTTTGCGGATGACACGAAGCTGGGGGGCAGTGTTAGCTGTGAGGAGGCTGCTAGGAGGCTGCAAGGTGACTTGGATAGGCTGGGTGAGTGGGCAAATGCATGGCAGATGCAGTATAATGTGGATAAATGTGAGGTTATCCACTTTAGTGGCAAAAACAGGAAAGTAGACTATTATCTAAATGGTGGCCGATTAGGAAAAGGGGAGATGCAACGAGACCTGGGTGTCATGGTACACCAGTCATTGAAAGTAGGCATGCAGGTGCAGCAGGCAGTGAAGAAAGCGAATGGTATGTTAGCATTCATAGCAAAAGGATTTGAGTATAGGAGCAGGGAGGTTCTACTGCAGTTGTACAGGGTCTTGGTGAGAGCACACCTGAAGTATTGCGTACAGTTTTGGTCTCCAAATCTGAGGAGAGACATTCTTGCCATAGAGGGAGTACAGAGAAGGTTCACCAGACTGATTCCTGGGATGTCAGGACTTTCATATGAAGAAAGACTGGATAGACTCGGCTTGTACTCGCTAGAATTTAGAAGATTGAGGGGGGATCTTATAGAAACTTACAAAATTCTTAAGGGGTTGGACAGGCTAGATGCAGGAAGATTGTTCCCGATGTTGGGGAAGTCCAGAACAAGGGGTCACAGTTTAAGGATATAGGGGAAATCCTTTAGGACCAAGATGAGAAAAACATTTTTCACACAGAGAGTGTTGAATCTCTGGAACTCTCTGCCACAGAAGGTAGTTGAGGCCAGTTCATTGGCTATATTTAAGAGGGAGTTAGATGTGGCCCTTGTGGCTAAAGGGATCAGGGGGTATGGAGAGAAGGCAGGTACAGGATACTGAGTTGGATGATCAGCCATGATCATATTGAATGGCGGTGCAGGCTCGAAGGGCCGAATGGCCTACTCCTGCACCTATTTTCTATGTTTCTATGTTTCTAAAGGTCCTGGTTCCATACTGGTGGACTCTGACTTTGAGGATAGATTTGTTGAGCTGCACCTAAATTACTGGAGTTTGCCATTAGATGGCATTATTTCCATACATACAACAATAGATTATTAAAGGACATTTGCTAAATTGTCATTTAAAATAGGTATCAAAATCGCATTCTTAACTGATAATTGCGTCGAATAACAAAGGTTCATAACAAGTTCAGAGGTGGTGTTTCTGCACACAAAGGCCTTTCAGGTTGATACATGTGTGGATTTAAGAGGTACCGTTGAAGAAGCCGTGGTAAGTTGCTTCATTGCATTGACAAGAATGAGCCATTGTACATCCAGTTAATTTTCTCTCTCAATGTAAATGAGGAGATGCACTTTGTCTGCTAGTCTGGAAAACTATAACTCTATACTTTGGATGGAATTCTCGTTCTCCCATTCACATTTCAAAGATTTGCAATGTTTCCTTACTGTGCACCAAGAGTTCACTCCCCACACCCGCAATTTTCTGACCTAACAATAATCGTGGAACAATTAGTCTTTATAATTGCGTTCAATCAATTGCCTCTCACCTTTCAAACTTTACTATGCCTCCATTTTCCCACTTTGAACTGGGCTGAGACTTTTTCTTTACTGTCCCCATTATTTTACTTTGCACGTTCATTGACGTTTAATCTCCCCTGCATTCTGTTCCATTCCTGGTGTTTCCTGTTGTTTTTCCACATTTTTTCATGTTAAAAAGTTGGATATTATGAAAGGTGACCATTTGAAACATTTAATTCTATTTTCTATAACTTTCTGTTTGCTTCGGGTTATTGCTTTGCAATTCTTGGGTTTGTGATACTAAATGTTTGTGTATTTTAACTGATTATTTTTTGAAACACTTTTTACATGTATAATTGTCTACTTCCAGTCCTGTTTAATGTTAGTATTTCACTATCTTGAACTTTGGAAATGGCTTTAGGTTGGCACATGGCACAGCAGTTAATGCTGCTGCTGCTGCAAGATAAACTTTTAGTTTATTACTGGACTAAGTGGGACTCATTGGGTCCCATTCTCACACGGGAGGGCTGGTCCCCCAACGCAATATTCCACACCACCAATTCCAATATTGGTGGCCAGTGGGGGAGGGGGGGGGGCTTTCTGGAACGCTAGTATGGGTGTTGTGGGCTGAAGGGACTGGTTTCCAGAGGGCTAGAATGGACATTGTGGGCCGAATGGATTCTTGGACAGTTCAGTCAGTCACGGCTGGTGGGCTCGCAGTTCACTCACTCACGGCTGGTGGGCTCGCAGTTCACTCAATCACGGCTGGTGGGCTCACAGTTCACTCAATCACGGCTGGTGGGCTCGCAGTTCACTCACTCACGGCTGGTGGCCTCGCAGTTCACGCACTCACGGCTGGTGGGCTCACCGTTCACGCACACGCGGCTGGTGGGCTCGCAGTTCACTCACTCACGGCTGGTGGGCTCGCAGTTCACTCACTCACAGCTGGTGGGCTCGCACACACACACCCTCCATCATATACACACACACCCTCCATCACACTCATACACACACACACTCCATCTCACACACACACACACACAAACAAACACACACACACACACACACTCCATCTCTCACACACACACACACACACCCTCCATCTCTCTCACACACACACACTCACACCCTCCATCACACACACACATCCGGGACATATATGACAGTAAAACTCTCTTGAATCTACTCATGCCCGACTTCCGAGTGAGCGCGACCTCTGTACTGAGCGGGACTTCCGGAATGAGCGCGACCTCTACTGGGCGCGAACTCTGGACTGAGCGGGACTTCCGGAATGAGCACAACCTTTGCACTCAGCGGGACTTCAGGAATGAGCGTGACCTCTGGACTCAGCACGGCGTAGACTCACAGTTCAGTCACTCACGACATAAACTCACAGTTCAGTCACTCAGCACGGCGTAGACTCACAGTTCTGGACTCAACTCTCACTCACGGTCTTCCGGGCTGACTGACTCACGTCCGGCCTCTGGGGCTTTATTCTCCTGGCCCCCCGGCAGGGGCGTTACCTTCATGGTGACTGACAGGCGAGAAGACCAATCTGCTGATTTCATGATTATTAAAACCTTCATAACTTTTCTATTATTTCACCGATTGGAACAAACCTTGGGGCGCTTGGAGCGGAGGAGAACGGTGAGTAAGATGGTGAAAAATCATAGCGATATAGGGTAGCGTTTTTACTAACATTTATTTACAACGTAGACCGGAAGTGGTCAAGATGGGAGTTTTAGTAATAGTATAGATAGTTGCATTTCATGAGGTTCAGGGAAAAGCTTTTGTTTGTGCGCTACCCTGTCAAAGAAAAGCCTATACAGTGGCTTGCAAAAGTATTCATACCCCTTGAACTTTTCCACATTTTGTCACGTTACAACCACAAACTTAAATGTATTTTATTGGGATTTTATATGATAGACCAACACAAAGTGGCGCATAATTGTGAAGTGGAAGGAAAATGATACATGGTTTTCAAATTTTTTTACAAATAAAAAACTGAAAAGCGTCGCGTGCAAAAGTATTCAGCCCCCTTTACTCTGATACCCCTAAATAAAATCCAGTGCAACCAATTGCCTTCAGAAGTCACCTAATTAGTAAATAGAGTCCACTTGTGTGTAATCTAATCTCAGTATAAATACAGTTGTTCTGTGAAGGCCTCAGAGGTTTGTTAGAGAACATTAGTGAACAAACAGCATCATGAAGCCCAAGGAACACACCAGACAGGTCAGGGATAAAGTTGTGGAGAGGTTTAAAGTAGGGTTAGGTTATAAAAAAAGATCCCAAGCTTTGAACATCTCACGGAGCACTGTTCAATCCATCATCCGAAAATGGAAAGAGTATTGCACAACTGCAAACCTACCAAGACATGGCCGTCCACCTAAACTGACAGGCCGGGCAAGGAGAGCATTGATCAGAGAAGCAGCCAAGAGGCCCATGGTAACTCTCGAGGAGCTGCAGAGATCCACAGCTCAGGTGGGAGAATCTGTCCACAGGACAACTATTAGTCATGCACTCCACAAATCGGGCCTTTATGGAAGAGTGGCAAGAAGAAAGCCATTGTTGAAAAAAAGCCATAAGAAGTCCCGTTTGCAGTTTGCCACAAGCCATGTGGGGGACACAGCAAACATGTGGAGGAAGGTGCTCTGGTCAGATGAGACCAAAATTGAAGTTTTTAGCCTAAATGCAAAACGCTATGTGTGGCAGAAACCTAACACTGCACATCACCCTGAACACACCATCCCCACTGTGAAACATGGTGGTGGCAGCATCATGCTGTGGGGATGCTTTTCTTCAGCAGGGACAGGGAAGCTGGTCAGAGTTGATGGGAAGATGGATGGAGCCAAATACAGGGCAATCTTGGAAGAAAACCTGTTAGAGTCTGCAAAAGACTTGAGACTGGGGCGGAGGTTCACCTTCCAGCAGGACAACGACCCTAAACATACAGCCAGAGCTACAATGGAATGGTTTAGATCAAAGCATATTCATGTGTTAGAATGGCCCAGTCAAAGTCCAGACCTAAATCCAATTGAGAATCTCTGGCAAGACTTGAAAATTGCTCTTCACGGACGGTCTCCATCCAATCTGACTGAGCTTGAGCTATTTTGCAAAGAAGAATGGGCAAAAATTTCAGTCTCTAGATGTGCAAAGCTGGTAGAGACATACCCCAAAAGACTTGCAGCTGTAATTGCAGCGAAAGGTGGTTCTACAAAGTATTGACTCAGGGGGGCTGAATACTTTTGCACGCGACACTTTTCAGTTTTTTATTTGTTAAAAAATTTGAAAACCATGTATCATTTTCCTTCCACTTCACAATTATGCGCCACTATGTGTTGGTCTATCACATAAAATCCCCCCAAAAAACATTTACGTTTGTGGTTGTAACGTGACAAAATGTGGAAAAGTTCAAGGGGTATGAATACTTTTGCAAGCCACTGTACATGAATACAATCAAGCTGTCAACAGCACACTGATAGAGGATAAAGGGTACAAACTGTAGTGCAAAAATAAAGATTTAAAAGTGTGAAATGATTGTATTCGATGTTAGCAGATCCTCTTCTGGAACTGGTATGCAAAGAGTCGCCACGCTCCGGCACCATCTTGGATCTTGGTCCAGTGATTTAATCCAAAATCTGTGGAATTTGCACAATCTCACTCAGGGCTCTCACTTAATTTTTTTTCTCTGTTTCCAGCTGGGCATCCTAGGCAGCTTTTTAGGTTGCCAAATGACAGTTTAAGTGGTCATTTAAGACTGCTTGCATGACGCGTGCGATAATGTGCTCGGACGAAGTGCGAAGTTACCAGTCGGAATTATGCTCAATGAAGCATTCACATATTATTTCTGCTTTAAATAAAGTCACAAACTAAACATATTCTCCAATCAAGACATGATATATACCACAATGACTTGCAGCAAAATTATAATACAGTATTTCAACTCTTTTTACACGTTGCAATGAATGCTATTTCTATTATTTCTTTCCACTTCCAAACAAAAATGTGGTTGGATTATTCAGCGTATGATCAACCTCGGTGAGACCAAGCGCAGGCTTGGCGATCGCTTCGCACAACACCTCCACTCAGTTCGCAATAACCAACCTGAAAGGAGAATTTAGGGAGTTAGGAGGGGAGTTAAAGAGAAGGATAGCAAAGGTAACAATCTCGGGATTACTGTCTGTGCCACGCGACAGTGAGAGTAGGAATGGAGCGAGGTGGAGGATAAATGCGTGGGTGAAGGACTGGTGCAGAAGGCAGGGATTCAAATTTCTGGATCATTGGGACCTCTTTTGTGGAAGGTTCGACCTGTACAAAAAGGATAGGTTGCACTTGAACCTGAGGGGGACCGATATCCTGGCGGGGAGATCTGCAAAGGCTACTGGGGACACTTTAAACTAGAATGGTTGGGGGGAGGGACTCAAATAGAGAATGCTATTAGACAGTGTGTGAGGCAGGAGGCAGAGAAGGAAAGCACTCAGACCCAACATGTAGGGAGGAAAGAAGAAAACAATAATAAACAGAGAATAAGAGGTGGTGGGGTTCTTAAATGGGTGAGCAGAGAAACAGAGGGGTGTAAAATGCGGGCGGAAGCAATAGGTAGCAAGGTGAAAAGTAAAAGTGGCAGGCAGACAAATCCAGGGCAAAAATCAAAAAGGGCCACTTTGCAACATAATTGTATAAGGGGTAAGAGCGTTGTAAAAACAAGCCTGAAGGCTTTGTGTGTCAATGCAAGGAGCATTCGTAATAAGGTGGATGAGTTGAACGTGCAGATAGCAATTAATGATTATGATATAGTTGGGATCACGGAGACATGGCTCCAGGGTGACCAAGGCTGGGAGCTGAACATCCAGGGATATTCAATATTCAGGAGGGATAGAGAGAAAGGAAAAGGAGGTGGGGTAGCGTTGCTGGTTAGAGAGGAGATTAACGCAGTGGAAAGGAAGGACATTAGCTTGGAGGATGTGGAATCGGTATGGGTAGAGCTGCGAAACACTAAGGGGCAGAAAACGCTGGTGGGTGTTGTGTACAGGCCACCTAGCAGTAGTAGTGAAGTTGGGGATGGCATCAAACAGGAAATTAGAAATGCGTGCAACAAAGGCAAAACAGTTATAATGGGTGACTTCAATCTACATATAGATTGGGTGAATCAAATTGGCAGGGGTGCTGAGGAAGAGGATTTCTTGGAATGTATGCGGGATAGTTATCTAAACCAACATGTAGAGGAACCAACGAGAGAGCAGGCTATTCTAGACTGGGTATTGAGTAATGAGGAAGGGTTAGTTAGCAGTCTTGTTGTGCGTGCCCCCTTGGGCAAGAGTGACCATAATATGGTTGAGTTCTTCATTAGGATGGAGAGTGACATTGTTAATTCAGAAACAACGGTTCTGAACTTAAAGAAAGGTAACTTTGAGGGTATGAGACATGAATTGGCCAAGATTGACTGGCAATTAGTTCTAAAAGGGTTGACGGTGGATATGCAATGGAAGGCATTTAAAGACTGCATGGATGAACTACAAAAATTGTTCATCCCAGTTTGGCAAAAGAATAAATCAGGGAAGGTAGTGCATCCATGGATAACAAGGGAAATCAGGGATAGTATCAAAGCAAAAGATGATGCGTACAAATTAGCCAGAAAAAGCAGCATACCAGAGGACTGGGAGAAATTCAGAGACCAGCAGAGGAGGACAAAGGGCTTAATTAGGAAAGGGAAAATAGATTATGAAAGGAAACTGGCAGGGAACATAAAAACTGACTGCAAAAGTTTTTATAGGTATGTGAAGAGAAAGAGATTAGTTAAACCAAATGTAGGTCCCTTGCAGTCAGAAACAGGTGAATTGATCATGGGGAACAAGGATATGGCGGACCAATTGAATAACTACTTTGGTTCCGTCTTCACTAAGGAAGACGTAACTAATCTGCCGGAAATAGCAGGGGGCCGCGGGTCAAAGGAGATGGAGGAACTGAGTGAAATCCAGGTTAGTCGGGAAGTGGTGTTGGGTAAATTGAATGGATTAAAGGCCGATAAATCACCAGGGCCAGATAGGCTGCATCCCAGAGTACTTAAGGAAGTAGCTCCAGAAATAGTGGATGCATTAGTGATAATTTTTCAAAACTCTTTAGATTCTGGAGTAGTTCCTGAGGATTGGAGGGTAGCAAACGTAACCCCACTTTTTAAGAAGGGAGGGAGAGAGCAAACGGGGAATTACAGACCAGTTAGTCTAACATCGGTAGTGGGGAAACTGCTAGAGTCAGTTATTAAAGATGGGATAGCAGCACATTTGGAAAGTGGTGAAATCATTGGACAATGTCAGCATGGATTTACGAAAGGTAAATCGTGTCTGACGAATCTTATAGAATTTTTCGAGGATGTAACTAGTAGAGTGGATAGGTTGAGAACCAGTGGATGTGTTGTATCTGGACTTTCAGAAGGCTTTCGACAAGGTACCACATAAGAGATTAGGATACAAACTTAAATCACACGGTATTGGGGGTTCAGTATTGATGTGGATAGAGAACTGGCTGGCAAACAGGAAGTAGGAGTAAACGGGTCCTTTTCACAATGGCAGGCAGTGACTAGTGGGGTACCGCAAGGCTCAGTGCTGGGACCCCAGCTATTTACAATTTATATTAATGAACTGGATGAGGGAATTGAAAGCAACATCTCCAAGTTTGCGGATGACACTAAGCTGGGGGGCAGTGTTAGCTGTGAGGAGGATGCTAGGAGACTGCAAGGTGACTTGGATAGGCTGGGTGAGTGGGCAAATGTTTGGCAGATGCAGTAGAATGTGGATAAATGTGAGGTTATCCACTTTGGTGGCAAAAACGGGAAGGCAGACTATTATCTAAATGGTGGCCGATTAGGAAATGGGGAGATGCAGCGAGACCTGGGTGTCATGGTACACCAGTCATTGAAAGTAGGCATGCAGGTGCAGCAGGCAGTGAAGAAAGCGAATGGTATGTTGGCCTTCATAGCAAGAGGATTTGAGTATAGGAACAGGGGGGTTCTACTGCAGTTGTACAGGGTCTTGGTGAGACCACACCTGGAGTATTGCGTACAGTTTTGGTCTCCAAATCTGAGGAAGGACATTATAGCCATAGAGGGAGTGCAGAGAAGGTTCACCAGACTGATTCCTGGGATGTCAGGACTTTCATATAAAGAAAGACTGGATAGACTTGGCTTATACTCGCTAGAATTTAATAGATTGAGAGGGGATCTTATAGAAACGTACAAAATTCTTATGGGGTTGGACAGGCTAGATGCAGGAAGATTGTTCCCGATGTTGGGGAAGTCCAGGACAAGGGGTCACAGCTTAAGGATAAGGGGGAAATCCTTTAAGACCGAGATGAGGAAAAACTTTTTCACACAGAGAGTGGTGAATCTCTGGAACTCTCTGCCACAGAGGGTAGTGGAGGCCAGTTCATTGGCTATATTAAAGAGGGAGTTAGATGTGGCCCTTGTGGCTAAGGGGATCAGGGGATATGGAGAGAAGGCAGGTACGGGAAACTGAGTTGGATGATCAGCCATGATCATATTGAATGGCGGTGCAGGCTCGAAGGGCCGAATGGCCTACTCCTGCACCTATTTTCTATGTTTCTATGATCTGCCAGTGGCTCAGCACTTCAACTCCCCCTCCCATTCCGAATCCGACCTTTCTGTCCTGGGTCTCCTCCATGGCCAGAGTGAGGCCCACCGCAAATTGGAGGAACAGCACCTCATATTTCGCTTGGGTAGTTTACACCCTAGTGGTATGAACATTGGCTTCTCCAATTTCAGGTAGTCCTTGCTTTCTCCCTCCTTCCGCTCCTATTCCCAGCTCTCCCACAGCCTACTGCCTCTGCCTCTTCCTTTCTTTTTCCCCACCTCCCCCCCCCGACATCAGTCTGAAGAAGGGTCTTGACCCGAAACGTCGCCTATTCCTTTGCTCCATAGATGCTGCCTCACCCGCTGATTTTCTCCAGTTTTTTTGTCTACCACCCATTCACACAAGTTCTGTTATCCCACTTTCCTCACCCACTCCCTACACATTAGGGGCAATTTTACAGAGACAAGTTAACCTACAAAGCCAATGCGTCTTTGGGATGTGGGAGGAAACCCACACGCTTGCAGGAAGAATGTGCAAATTCAACACAGACAGTGCCCGAGGACAGGATCGAACACAGATCTCTGCATGTGAGGCAGCAAGTCTACCAGCTGTGCCACTATATTTTGTTTTCCAACACACAAAAAATTATATGTTGATAACTTTGGTTACCAAAAAAAAAAGAAACTATCCATTTTCAGTCTTAAATCTCTAAGTCACGCTATGTCCCCCTTTACAGCTACTGTATGTTTTAATTCAGTTCAAGACTAGGGGGCAGTACATTGGCCATAAAGTTGCTGCCAAAAGTGCAAGAGACCCGGAATTGATCCTGAATATGGGTGCTGTCTGTATGGTTTGCTCCTTTTCCCTTTGATCGCTTGGGTTTTCTCCGGGTGCTCTTGTTTCCTTCCACATTCCAAAAGTGTGCAGGAACCTTTTTCAGACCCAACCCAAAACTTAATATTTTCCTTTTGTCCAGAGATTCTGTCTGACCTGTTGTGTTACTCCAGCTTTTTGTGTCTATCTTCGGTTTAGACCAGCATCTGCAGTTCCTTCCTACACACACGATACTATACGATAGAATTTTATTAATCCCAGGGGGGAAATTGTTATATAGTTATATATTCATATACAAATATACACTGTTGTTTCCTCGTTTATAACATTGTTTGCATATTCTGTTGTGCTGCTGCAAGTAAGGATTTCATTGTTCTAACTGGGATGTGAGGGAATAAAACACTCTTGACTCTTGACTTGCGTCGCTAATGTGTGGGATAGAACTAGTGTACGGGTGACCGGTGGTTGGTGTGGACTCGGTGGGCCGAAGGGCCTGTTTCCATGCTGTAACTTTAAATTAAACTAAAATCACTAAAACCAGAGGGTGTCTAAAGAAGGGTCTCTACCCGAAACGTCACCCAATTTCTTCTATCCAGAGATGCTGGCTGCTCCATGGAGTTCCCCCGCACATTTACAGCATGGAATAGTCTTCGCCCTACCATAGTTATCCAACAAGATGCAACTAAATTATAAGGTAGCTTATTTTTCCCCAAGGACCCTTTTTTGCTTAAGTCCAAGTCAAGAGAGTTTAATTGTCATGTGTCCCAGATAGGACAAAGAAATTCTTGCTTGCTGCAGCACAACAGAATATGTAAACATAATACAGAACAGGAGATAAAAGTTCAGTGTGTCTATAGACCATAGACCATATATATAAACAATAAATAAAAATACAAAGTGCAATGGGCTGTTATTGTTCAGAGTTTGGTGGTGGACCCTCTACCACCTCCAGTTTAAATTCCATTTGGAATATTTTTGGAGGACCAGGAAACCAAGAAGCAAGAGATACTCCAGGGAGTGATTCTGCATTGGGTTTCAGCGGTCGCGACGAGGCGGCGACCGGACAGCAATGGCGGCCATATCTCCCAAATGCAAAGGGAGGGAGAAAGTGCCCAGCGCCGACCAGTTGCCGTGGCAGTGCGCATGTGCAGGGCGGCCGATGATGTGCAGGGGGAGGATGCTGGTCGTGCGCATGTGCAAGGCGGTTGGCCGTGCCCGTGGATGAGGAGCGGCCGGAGAGCGGAGACCCGGCGGCCCGGTCACGGATGGGGGGGCGGAGATGGAGAGTGACAGAGAGATAGAGAGAGAGGCCCGCTTGGAGTTGAACAGTAGGTTTCCCGGGTGCTTGCCAAGCTGGGCAAAATGACACGGCGTTTAGGTTGCCCGGCAGGACTTTAGGTGGCCATTGACACCTGGGCAACCGTTAATTTCGAGCCCTGTCCCTGTAACCCACATGTCTCGTGTAGGAGCTTTGGTTTCCTCTGACACTTAATGGACATGTACAGTAGGTTAGTTGCTATTGTAAAGAAGAATAATGAGCATGTGAGACAGAATAGGTTACAGGAAAGTGTGGGATTGAGACTATTGAGAATGCTCTGAGAATTGGCATAGACACATTGTGGAATGACTTTTTTATTTCTCAAGAAAACATTAGAAATATGGGCACTTTTCTATTTTTTATTTATATTAGAAATATATACCTATCAAAATAGTTATACTCCCAAATTTGTGTAGCCTACTGATTAATGGGATGGTGAATCAACACTTGATGTTTTAATTTCTCTCAAGTTTTATACGTCAATTTTGGGTCATGATATGTTTTTAAATTGCTGAATGCAACCACCATTGATGTTTTTTTTTAATGTACCTTGATGGTATGAGGAAAGCTAGAAATTACATTAATTTGGGTCATTTTGTGTTGGATGTGTTAATGTAGATTTTTTGTTTATTCTTGGGTGAAACTAAGTTTTGCTTTCTTTTGTTGATTGTACTATCCAGGCCCATAAAGTCAAAGTGCAAAGCAGAGGTGGAAATGTGATCTGTCTAGGAACAATCCATGGAAATGTAGATATTCAGACCTCTAATAAAGGTGTAAGTTAAATTTTATTTCTTCCTATTGATTTAATAGTTTTTGCAATGCACTGTTGGTGACTGATTAACAAGCAGTAAAATAAACCATCCATTTCAGACAAAAGACTCATTTAAAAAAATAAATCTGAAAACAAGTACTGGGATTCATTTCAAAGTTATATTTACTTTATGCCTAGCATATTTTAACTCCTGAAAAGAATAGATCATGCAACAAAAGTAGCATATGTCCCATCAAGGGGCAATAACCGTTTAGTCCACGGTAGCACAACCACTTATTTGATTCTCAAGCATACAACCATTTTATAACATGGATACATCTCACTCCGTCCCAAAGCTAAAAGTAATTGCATGCAGAATAGATAGAATATTTAAAAATCGTTTTAACTCTTGTTTTTGGTCATCAGCTTGCTCTTCATTCTTCTATTAATTATTAAGAGAACAAACACACCTGCTCCCAATGCCATTACATTATAATCATTATCATGCAGTCAAGAGAAACCGATTGTACCTTTTGGCATTTATTTTGCTCCCTGGAAAATTTACTATCACACTTCATTGTTTTTTTTTAATAGCTATTGTGAATCTGTACTGAATAAGTGATTTTAATCTGTCTTGTACATTTCATGAAGCAATTTTTTGGCATAAATGAGCATTATATCCTTGCCCTAGAATTGCATAACACAAGAATGTTTATGGCATTAGAGTGAAAATCTTTTTTTGATAAAAGCCGATTTGTTTATTAAGTAAGAAATTAATGATTTGTGTTCTAGTCAAAATTAAGTTGCATCTGCTCAAACCTTTCTTTTTTTTACTGTAGGTTGTGGAAATTGACAAACTTCAAGGAACAACCATGAATATTTCCACTACCAACGGTACATTAAAAACAAAGTACATTTATGCCAAGTCTTCACATCTGTCTTCTTCCATTGGGAATATTGAACTTGGAAACATTCATGGTAAGGATTTTATGCTAGCAATAACCAATGGTGATGGAAAATTGGGATCTAATGCATTTTTTTGTATTACTTCACAGGTAGAAACAAATTAGATCATTTATTTTATAGATATAAATAATTGTAATTTCCTGGAAGGTGAGATGGGATTTTTTCTTCCTACCCTTCGATTTGAAACTTTAAGCATCAATGGTTCATGTATAATGCTGAGATATAAACAATTTCTAATTAATTGTGGTGTGTAGTGACAAAAATGGAATACAAGATTTGGTTAAAGTATAGATTCGATTAAAGTATAGATTTAAGCACACAATATGTGCAGGCTTTTTTTCTACAATCATTAAAGCTTATTGTTACAAAACGTCTACAGCTGAGTTTTGGTTTGTCATTGCTGATGTGCCAAATTCATGCAGGGAAAAAGCCAGGGAACTCTTTCTTAATATTTTGAACAATTCATTAGTGTGCTAGTGCAAAATTCCTTTGTATCTGGCAGTAGTCTGGGAGGAAAGGGGCCTCACAACATTCAAATTTTGCTTTGGGAAGTGCAGCTGAGGAGAAACTTAAGTCTAAAAATAATGTTAGCACTGTTTAGCAGTAACAGCAAATCTGATTCTCTTACAAAAAATGATGAAATTGTCTGAAATGAAGTGTGAAACAACATGGAATAGTGCACATCCAGAAACTTGCTAAAATGTCATAATTCTTGACAGGATCTTGCTCAGTTTACGATCATAGAAAGGTATCAAATCTTTAAGGCACTCGTGTTGTGGGTCCATAAGGTGAGCTTGGCAGTAGGTGACTTCAGTAGTCTCCTCCTGGAATGAAAATTCCTCCATAACTGAGCAATACAGAAAGAAATTTTATTTCCTACCAGTACCTATCTGGGTGATTGACACAGTTTGTAACCGCAGAGTGAAAATCCTCATAGTAATGAGGCGGCAGCATAGGGCGACACAATGGCACAGCGGTAGAGTTGCTGCCTTACAGTGCCAGAGCCGCAGATTTGATTCCGATTACGGGTGCTGTCTGTACGGAGTTTGTTCGTTCTCACTGTGACTGCATGGGTTTTCCTGGGGTGCTCAGGCTTCCTCCCACGTTCCAAAGACAGGCAGGTTTGTAGGTTAATTGGCTTCTGTAACCTGTGTGTAGGATAAAACTAGGGTATGGGTGATTTCTGGTCGGCGCGATCTCGTTGGGCCCGAGAGGTCTGTTTCCATGCTGTATCTCTAAACTAAACTAATGGATACATTGTGCGTAGGTCTAAATGCTTTAAGTGAGATGCCACTCATCAGGAAATGCAGTGATGTTGTAGCAAGTCTTTTAATTAATTGAATTAGAGGTTCCTTTGTTCAGGTTATAACCAGTGTAAGTGGAGTCACAAAGCTGGCTGAGAGGTGTTTGTATCTGTCATCTGGGTTTGACTAACCAATTACAGTATTGACGTACACTGTTGGGAATGATTGGATTGTGGAGAGGATCACTTACTCTGCATGTTGCATGAAATTGCAAGATTGAGAGCAGCAACAGCTTTTATCAGAGTTCTTCTGGTTTGTGCAGCCAGTGTTTTCCTCCTGTACTCAGCTGGAAGCTGAGATTGTGTGCGGCGTTGGGATATCCTTCTTGTGACTTTCATCCTACTATTTCTCCCCTTGTTTCTGCTCCTCTGGTTTTGTCTCGTGCCTCTCAATCTCCAGCTGTCCCTAGTGTGTTGTGGCGCTGGGTTTGGCAGTGACTACACCGACACTCGCAGTAGGGTGAACTTGTGTGATATTTTATTTATAGTGGTAAGAAAGCCGAGGACCACATGGAGCGCTGTCCCTCTCCATCACACCACATGTACGATGTCGCTGCCGATCCCGGGCCAATCCCAGCAGTTTAGTCCTGGTCTTTGAAGGAAGTGACGTGGTGAACTCTGGCTTCCTGTAGTTCACCCTTGCCTTGAGAGGAGATGCTGACGGTACAGGTTTCTTCCTGGCGGCTCAGCTTTGGGCTTGAAGAGGCGTCGCTGGCAGTCTCTGGATACTCCTGGCGACTAGTGTTTGTCTCTATGTGTGGACGCAGTCTTCATTGTCTGTGGGTAGGACGAATTCTTGGCATCACAGGCTTGCCCCAGCCACTCAGTCTTAACCTCAGCGATTACGGTGGCGCAGCGGTAGAGTTAAGGGCCTGTCCCATGGGCATGCGACTCCATGCGGCAAGCGCAACCTAACCGCAAGCGGGGGCCGCGCGGAGGTCGAGTGATCCCCGTACAGGGCCGGTCCCACCAGCATGCGGCTGCATGCGGCAAGCGCTACCAAACCGGAAACAGGGGCCGCGCGGAGGTCGAGTGACGTCAAGACGGTGCGTACGGCAGCGAGGCGGTGCGCACAGCCTCGATGCGGCTGCGTCCGGCGTCGAGGCGGTGCGCACGGCCTCGAGGCGGCAGCGTCCGGCGTCGAGGCGGTGTGCACGGCCGTCGATGCGGCGCGCACGGCCTCGATGCGGCTGCGGGGTGGCAGGCCATTGCCGCACGGAATTTTTGAAGTCTCAGTTTTTCGGAGCCCCGCGCGATGTCGGGACCAACTCCGCACAACTCCATACGGCTCCGGCGATCGAAGTGGGACCGGCCCCGCGACTTCCACGCGGCCCTCGCACGGCCCCTGCTTGCGGTTAGGTCGTGCTTGCCGCATGGAGTCGCATGCCCGTGGGACAGGCCCTTAACTGCCTTACAGCGAATGCAGCGCCGGAGACCCAGGTTCGATCAACCAATGACCAACCAATATCAGCTAATTGGATGCAGCTGCTACCAATGATGCTGACGATTGGCCTCTCCTGACTTGTCTGCCAGGTAAAGGGATCAGAGCAACATCCAAGGGAAAGGGTGCTGTCATGGTGTATTGCAGAGTGTCCCTGGAATGATGCAGGCAACAAAGTTTCATCACAAATAAACCAGTGATATTTTTCACTACTATTCTAATGTTTGCATAGCTCTCTTACTGGTGGGAGCAGCCGTTGAAACATAATGTAGCAACTGTCCTTCAGGACCCATCCCTATAGTGAAATTGTCCAGCAATGCAGATTCCCCAAGGGTGAAGGTCGCATGTTTCCCAGCAACAGGAAACCCCTTTTTACGAACCACTGCAAATTGAGGTGGTGGATGGAAAGGCCTTTTTAATGGGAGCCCTTGTTAGTGCACAAACACAGTTCGTGGCTGTCCATACCTTATGTTCATCAGATGTCTGGTTAAGAAGTGGTGCTAAAGATGCTATGATGGGCATGCCTTTGCACCTTACCCTGAGATCCTCGACCCCCTCCAACAAAAATAGCCAGTTGTAGCCATAATAAGGCCTGCAGCTGAGATATCCAGAGCCATCACTATTTGCAAAGAATATCTTATCTGCCGAATTTTGGAGAATGACATGTGTTCCTTTCAGCACATTTGGATATCTGAGCAGCCTCAGTCATTTCTGGGGCTGACCAGTTAAGTCTCCCATTGTCAGTAAGTGTTTTCTTTTTAACTGCTGAAAAATGCAACAAATTTGTATGATGTGGACCAATAAAACTTTGAGCACTTCCATGATGTGGAGTGGAGCTCCAATTTATGTTGATAAAAGCAGAAACATGTGTAGAATTAATGACATCATTAGATGTGCGCCTAAAGCCAGAAAGAAAATCAAATGCATTATTGTGGATGGAACATTGAATTGCCTGTTCCAGAAAATGATTTAATCCAGGAATGATGGATTCTTTTTATGCTTTGTGCCTGAAAAAAGACACTGTATAATCCATTTTCTGAGCTCCAATCTTTCCCTGGAACCCCATGTTAGAGAATTAGGTAAATATGGTAGAGAGTGGCGAATAGGATTTGGTGCTGCTTCAGAATTTGGCTGCAGTGCCGGTAAAAATCTTTAAACCTTTTCTAAAGTGCTAAGATCAAATCCTACAATCAGTTGATGTTGTTTGAGTAAGTTGGATAGAATTGCATTTATTTGAATGTGAAGGATAAGGCAGATGAATTAGGGCGCGGATAGGTATCTGCGATTGGGACGTCAGAGCTGTTATGGAAACCTGCTAAGAGGGGGACAGGACTGGCGCTTATTGTCTCAGGGTATAGGTGTGACAGGTGCGATAGAGGTGTGGGTAAAAGAGGAAGAGATCTTGCTTTGTTGATAAAGGAGAAAGTCACGGCATTAGTCCAAGATAACATTACTGATGGTTCGTCCAGTGAAGATATGTGGGCGGAACTGAGAAGTAAAAAGGGACTGATCACCTTGTTTGGAATGTACGATAGGCCCCTAAATTGTCAACAGGAATTAGAAGAAATGTGCCGAGAGATTGCAGGCAGTGCAAGATTAATAGGGTTGTCATAGTAGGGAACTTTATCTTTCACAACATAGATTCGGACTGTCATGGCTTAGACAGGGTAGAGTTTGTCAAATGTGATCAGGAAAGTTTCCTCAGGCAATATGTAGAAGGCTCTATCAATGAGAGTGCAAAGTTTGATCTACATAGCAAATGGAAGTAAGGAAGCCTGGATGACAAGAGAAATTGAGGCTCTGGTCAGGGAAAAAGGAGGCTACATAGGTTAGGTATAGGCACCTGTCACCAAGTGTATCGCTGGAGGTATTTCAGGGAATAAGGGGCATACTTAAGAAGGGAATCATGAAGTTAAAAGGGGACAGCAGATAATATTACAGAGAATCCAAAGAGATTTTATAAGTACATTAAGGGAAAGAAGTTAACTCATGAGAGAATAAGGTCCCTCAGAAACCAAAGCGATAATTTCTTTGTAAAGCCACAGGAGATGGGCAAAGTTTCTCTTCTGTTTTTACCATAGAGAAAGAAATGAAGACTGGGGAACTTGAGACGATTAAGGGAGATGTCTTGAGGCAGTCCACATTGCAGTTGAGGATGTGCCATGTGAAGGTAGATAAATCTCCTGGCCCTGATCAGATGTATCCAAGGACACTGTGGGAAGCTAGAGAAGAAATTGCAGGAGGCCTGGCTGTAGGAATCATAATTCGATACATTGAGGTGACAAAGGACTAGTGGGTGGCTATTGTTGTGTCTCTACTTAAGAAGGGTTGCAACGAAAAGCCAGGGAAGTATAGATCAGTGAGCCTAATATCCGTGTTAGGCAAGTTACTGGAACGGATGCTAAGGGATAAGATATATATGCATTTGGATAGACAGGGACTGATTAGGGATAGTCAGCTTGGTTTTGTACGTGGATCATGTCCTATGAATCTGAATTTTTTAAAGAAACAAGGAAAGAGGTTGATGGAGGGAAACCGCAGACGTTGTCTGTATGGATTTAGCAAGGCCTTTGATAAGGTTCCACAGTCAGATCTAGGGGAAGATAGCCGACAGGATATCAAATTGGCTTATGGAAAGAAGCAGAGGGTTCTTTGAAGGTTGAAGGTTGTTTCTCTGACTAAAGGCCGATGTCGTGGTGTGCCTCGGGGATCGGTGTTGGGCCCATTGCTGTTTGTGATTTGTATCAATAATTTGGGTACAATACAAGGCATGATTAATAAATTAGCAGATGACACTAAAGGGGGTGGTATTGTAGACAGTGAAGATGGTTATCGAAAATTACAACAGGAGCTTGATCAGCTGGGCGAGTGAGTTGAGGAATGACTAATGGAGTTTAATGCAGTGCAAGTTGTTGTATTTTGGGAAGTTAAATCAGTAGGATGTTCACAGTGAATGGCAGGGGCCTGAGGAGAGTTGTGAAGTAGAGGAAACTAGACTTACGGGTACATACTTCCCTGAAAGTGGTGTCACGGGTAGATTGGGATGGTCAATAAAACTTTCGGATATATTGGCAAGGCTGCCAACTCTCACGCATTGAGCGTGAGAGTCACGCATTTAACAAAATTCTCACGCTGATCACAAATTTCCCACGCTCAAAAATCTGCAGGTGCTGGAAGTTCAAAATAAAGCAAAAATTGTTTTAGAGGTGAGTAAATACCACAAGGGGAATATATAAGGTGAATGCATAGTCTTTTTCCAGGGATATGTGATTAAAGAACTAGAGGGCATTGGTTTAAAGCAGGACTGTCAAACTACTGGCCCGCGGGATGATTTTGGGGGGAAAAAAAGTAGTTTAGTTTCTCCCGTGCAGATGGTATAATAGGTGAGACACGGCGGTGGTCCCAGCACCGACTCCCCCCAGGCACCGCTCACACTTCCCACCCTCACCTCCGGCGGCTCTGTGTCTGTCGGCCGCTCTGTCCCTACTCCATGGAGTTTTAACCCTGGCTTAGAGCCAGGAGTGGACTGGGTGAGTGGGGGCGCCGGTGCCGCCTCCGGAGCTGCGGGGATGAATCTCGGGCTAAGGCTCCGCTCCGATGCCCGACCCCTGGGTCACTGACCCTCACCTCCCCCGGACCCCAGCTGGACACAGAGCACCTGGGCCGGCCTGCATTCCCAGGGGGGGGGGGGGAATGCTCCCCGGGCATCGCCAAGTCTCCGCTCACTCCGGATGTTGTCACCGCTTCACTGACATACACTCTCACACACGCACTGGCACACACAAGATTTAAAGGGATTTGGGCCAAAATGCGGATAAATGGGACTAGTTTAGATGGGCCATCTTGATCTGCATGAACAAGTTGGGATGAAGGGCCTGTTTCCATGCTGTAAGACTATGACACACTGTAGAAAGGGTGCAATTTCTCTGGGGAGGATCCAGTGCGATTTATGAAGATGTTGGCAGGGCTGGAATTTTTTTTTCACTTTGAAGAAAGATTTGATAACTGGGATTGTATTTTCTGCAGCAACGGAGGTGAAGAAAAAACTTAGTTGAGGTGAATAATATTATGAGAATAGGACCTGTTTCGCTTAACAAAGAGTTTAGGAAGGAACTGCAGATGCTGGCTTAAACTGAAGATAGACACTAAAAACTAGAAAAATTCAGCAGGACAGGCAGCATCTCTGGAGAGAAAGAATGGGTGATGTTTCGGGTCGAGACCTTTAGACTGAAGAGGTTGAAAACCACCCGTAAAACACAATGACTGGAAATGTGTGTTATAAAACTAAGGGCAGAAATCAGAATCATGTGTTCATCTTTATTGAGATTTTAAATAATGTTTTCAGTACTCGAGTGCGAGAGTTAGGGCAGGCTCAATCTTTGCCTTGGATATTGAGGGGTGGTCTTAGAGATAACATCATGTGGGGAATAAATGGGGCAAATGCCCAGACATTTCTCCAAAGTAGAGGAGCCAAGGTTGATGGTGAGAGGGGAAATCTTAATCAGAACCTGAGGGGCAACTTTTTCCACAGAGTGGGTACATGGAACAAAGTGCCAGAGGAGTTAATTGAGGTTAGTTCTATAACAACATTCAAAAGCCATTCAGACAGGTACAGAGATAGGAAAGGTTTAAAGGAATATGGGCTAAACACAGGTAGGAGGGACTAGAGTAGATGGGGCATTTTGGTTGGACTAGTTGGGCCGAAGGGCCCGTTTCCATGCTGTATGACTATGAATCTATATTACTTCACTCTATTTGCCCCTCAAAACAATTAATCATTATGTTGCAACAATGCAGCACCTTCTTTGGAAACACAACTTCAAACAGCAGACTGCCTCAGATGACTATTGTCACCTCCTTTCAGTCTTCACAATGTCTCCTGCAGAGACTTTCACAATTTGGACAGGGAGGTTCCTTATCTTTACTGTCACAAAATCAATATATAAGCCTCTCCAGAAAAAATGAGATATAAACCAAGAAAACAGGTGCTGAGGGTGAATCCACATTCTTGTGTTCTCTCATCACCTTCATCCACTCCGCAACCCCCCCAACCGCCTCCCCCCCCCCCCCCCCCCACTGCTTTTGGGTTGCATGTTCCGTTCATTCCATTAACAGATTTGGAACAGAGGACTGGAACAGTTGTAACATATGTTAGTTACTAGGTTAAGAGGTAGTTGGCCAGGAAACAGTTCAATTATATCTTAAAAACTACCAATTGTTTATAAAATAATCACTGCTTTGCTCACGGTTATAAAAATACCTTGTAAAATCATGTAAATGTTCTGAGTTTCAAATTCTATTTGGATTTTTAGAATGCAACATTACAAATACATAGGCAAAAGATAATGCACAACTTCGGCCGGTAACAAGCAAGAGATCTGGTTAACGTTTGTTAGGAGTGAGTAGGGAGCATTTCTGTCACAATTTAATAATGTAAGCTGCAGAGATGGAAACTGAGAAATTTTGACAGGCTCAAAGCATTACTTATTTGGTTCTTAAGCATGCACATCAGAAGACCTATGCCTAGTGGAATTTTGCATGAAATATAAACAAGACAGAAAACCATCACAAAGCATCTTCAGTACTACTATGTTGTGTTTCGGAAATAGATGCCCATGAGGATAGCATAGGGGGAATAAATCCTTTTTGCTTTTTAAAGTTTTATCACAAATACTAAGGTAGGGAAATACTATATTGCTGGAAGCCATGTAAAGTGATTCCTTTTCCATTTTTCAAATCAAAGAAAACATTCCTTATAATGAAATATATAATCTATATTTATCTATAACTTGAAGCTAATTGTAAACATACAATAGGAAACATTGCTTTTAAAGTACATGAGTGTATTTGCAATGTTAAATACCAGCATTGTGAGAGTTAAGAGATCAGCATGTGTAAGGCTTTGGTTTGAAACAAGTTCATGAATAAACAAAAAATGTGGTCAGTTCATTGATCCAGCTTGGCTTTTTATGTTTAAAAAAATCACTGCAGGGTGAAATTACACATTGAACCAATTTGGCTGCAAATCAAAGCAAGTCCCAGTTTAGCACTGAGGAGAATGGCTCTTTGTTCTTTGTTAATTGGGTCTATCAAAGAAAAGGCTAATTCAAAAATAGATCCTAATGTGCGCTTGGATGGAACGATCGCATTTTTATTTTGCTTTATTTGTAGAAGAAATATTACTCATTTGTTGGTTATGACTTATAAGTGGTGATTTATCACGGAAGCGCTACTAAAGCTGTAGTCATGACTGTTGTTGTGACTTTGCCAAGAGCTAGCTCGAATATTCCCAGCTCAGTATTCATTTGTTTTTTTGGTGCCAGAAAGTCCCTCTTGGGATTGTCTGCCTTGTACCTTTTGGGGGCCATTTGGGTTGTGTGGTGGGGAAAGGGAAGGAAAAAATCCAGTGGTACTGTTGCAACTTGTAAGTCCACATTATTTGTTTATATTTGACCAAATTGTTGCTCCAACTATGTAAATTGAGAAAGATCAAATTGTATGGAACCTGGCTGCATTGATAATACATTTTGAGATTAATTTTACTGTCGGTTATCTCCTGCAGGTTTCTAGTGTTGCATTATTTAATCAAATCTACACATTTTCTTTGCATGTATTCTCTTCCATGAAGTTCTACAGTTGCCAGCATCATATTTCAAGCATGAGGGTGTTACTTTTACAGTTGTTTCTTCCCTCCCCTTATTTCCTCCAGTAGCAGTAGCAGTAGCAGCAGCTACTAATTTAGTAGCAGTATTTGACTGCCTTGACAGCTGGCTAGGTGGTAGAGCACTTTGCCCAGTGTTATTATTTTTGTAGGCAGAACTTGTTTTGCCTTGCGATGAATGATTTCTTCCAGTTATTCCCAGGAGTATCATTTGGGAAGATCACTTTCCATTATGTTTCAAGTTATTCGATAGCAAAATGACAGAGTGTTGAACTTCCTGCAAAATACTGGACATTGTTTTAGTCTGGTGATTCTGGCACCAAATACTATATTGGAGATTGGGTAGCCTGTGGAGGGAATTGCACAGATCTAGGCCCTTCACCTGGACAATGTGGCCTCCTCTATATCAGTGAGACTCAACACAGACCAGGCAACAGCTCCCTTGAGCACCCACACCTTGTCCACTGTGGTCATCAGGATCTCCTGGTTGCCAGCCATTTTATTTCTTCTTCCAAATCCCACACTGACCCGTAAATCTTTGGCCACCTCCATTGCCTGGGTGAGGTCAAACACAAACTCGAGGAACATCAACTCGTATTCCGCATGGATAGTCTGCAACCCAGCAACCTGAACATTAAATTCTCCAATTTTGGGTAACCCGCACCCATTCTGCCCCTTTTTCCCTCTGCCTGTTTAGAATAGTTCTCTTACACACCAAGAAATATCACCAATCCAAATGAAAGGCGTCAACCCAAAACATCAACTGTCTATTTCCCTCCACAGCTGCTGTCTGACCCACTGATGCCCTCCAGCAGCTCGCCTTTAATTTTTGCTCCAGATTTCAGCATCTGCAGACTCTTGCATGTTTATATTAAAGTTGTTTCGTTGTGGACTTGGAGAGAACTTAATTTTTGTAGGTAGGTTAAAAAAAATTATACAGGATAATTTTTGCCAATGCAAAAATACCTATGGTATTGGAGGCAAGGTACTAGCATGGATGGAAGATTGGCTGACTGGCAGAAGGCAAAAAAGTGGGAATAAAGGGGGGGTTCTGATTGGTTGCTGGTAACTAGTGTTGGGTCCGCTTCCTTTCATGTTGTCTTTTCATGATCTGGATGAGTGAATTGATGGCTTTGTGGCCAGGTTTGCACACAATCACAATCACAATAATACTTTATTAGCCAAGTATGTTTTGCAACATACAAGGAATTTCATTTGCCAAGTTAGTCAGACAAATAAAAAGCAATGGAACACACAAAATACATTTTAACATAAACATCCACCACAATGTCTCCTCCACATTCCTCACTGTGATGGAAGGCGAAAAAAAGTTCAAATCTCTTCCCTTCTATGCTCTCCCGCAGTCGGGGGCCTCAAGCCCTCCGTTGACGGGACGATCTTGACTCCCATAGCCGGCCGCATTCAGGCTCTCCGCATCGGGGCGATCAGCTCCTGCATCAGGGGCATGTCAGCTCCCCTGCGCTGGTGATCGGACCCCAGGTCGGGGCTGGTCGAGCCTCTGCGTCGTTGGAGCTTCCCAAATCGGCCTCTCCCGAGACTGCGAACTCTTGATGGTAAGTCCGCAGGCCGCGGTTGGAGCGATCCCAGGCAAGGGATAAATCCGATGTTATGTCCGAGGAGGCCGAGGTGGCCTCCAGCTCCATCCATGGTAGGCCGCAGAGCGACTGGAGATGAGCCCCGAAAATTAATCGCATCTCTGGCAAGGTAAGAAACTGAAAAGAAGTTTCACCCGACACCCTCCCCCTTCCCCCCACATAAAACAAACCAGAGAACATTTACACAAACTTTTAACAAACACTAAAAATTAAACAAAAAGACGAAAAAACAGACAGACTGTTGGTGGGGCTGCCAATCGTGCGGCGCCCCTAGTGGTACCCACAATATGAAGATTGGTGATGGGGCAGTTAGCGTTGAGAAGCAGGGAGGCTGCAGAAGGACTTGGGGAGGTAGGAAGAGTGGGCAAAGAAGTGGCAAGTGGAATACAGTGTAGCAATATGTACAGTCATGCACTTTGGGAGAAGGAATAAAGGCGTAGATTACTTTCTAAACTGGGAGAGGATTCAGAGATTGGAGGGTAAAGGGACTTGGGAGTGCTGGTGCAGGATTCCCACAAGGTTAATTTGCAGGTTGAGTCAGTGGTAAAGAAGGCAAATGCACGGTTAGCATTCATTTTGAGGGGATTAGAATATAAAAGCACAGAAGCTTTAAGGGCCTGTCCCACTGTACGAGGTAATTCAAGAGTTCTCCTCAGTTTCCCCTGATTCGAACTCGGAGAATTACGGTAATAGCCGTTCGTAGGTACTCGGGGCTCTCGTGGACATTTTTCAACACGTTGAAAAAATTTCACGAGCTTACCGCGTTTCCCGAGTACCTGCCGTAAGCGTTACGAGCCGTTAAGAGACGTCCCAAGCTCCGACGTACCCGCTACATACATTCTACGTACCTACCACGAGTTTGATTTTTTTTTTAACTTGGGAGAGCTCTTGGGTAAACTTGTATAGTGGGACAGGCCCTTTATCAGTCACTGGTGAAACCACATTTGGAATATTCTGAGCAGTTTTTGGCTCATATCTGAGGAAGGATGTGCTGGCTTTAGAGAGGCTACAGAGGATGTTTACGAGAATGATCCCGAGGATGATTGGTTTAACGTATGAGGAGCATTATGAACTTGAAACAGCATTATGCTCGGACCAATTTAAAAAGTATGTGTATTTCCATTTGTGGGGTGGTTTTGTGGAATGGTCTTGACAAAACGATTAAACAAAGTATGAATATAATGCAATTTAAAAAAATGTACAAAAGATATATCTTTGAAAAGTACAGTAATGAGGAAGGAGAATGTAAATCTCACAGATGTTAATGGTGCTTGTTCTTTTTGTTCTTTTCTTTTTTTGTTCTTTTTTTCTTAATAGCTTGATTGGAGTAGTTTTATTTGAATTGTCTGTTTATTTTATTTTATTGAATTTTGAATTTGTTAATGGTGAAGAATGGGGGTAGGACTTGACAAGCATAGGCTTCTTCCTATCCCTTTTCGAACGAGTCTAATGTGTATTATGTTGAAATTGGCTATTGATTTTTTAATTTATGTATGTACATATATGTTATGTATATGTGTATGTGTGTATATGTATGTATGTATATATGTACATGTATATGTATGTATTTATGTATATATATGTATATATATAATTTTCCTTTATTCATTTTCATCTTTTCTTTTCTTCTTTTTTTAATCGTTCGAAAAAAATAAATAAAAGAAGAAGAAAAAAAGGAGCGTTTGAAGGCTCTGAGCCTGTACTCGTAGGAGTTTAGAAGGATGAGGGGCATTAGAAGCATTGAAACCTACCAGATGAGAAAGGCCTAGGCAGAGTGGATGTAGAAAGTATGTTTCGAGTAATGGGGGAGTCTAGAACCAGAGAGCACAACCTCAGAATAAAAGGATGTATCTTTAAAATGGAGATGAGAAGGAATTTCTTTAACCAGAGGATGATGAATCTGTGGAATTCATTGCCACAGGTGACTGTGGAGGTCAAATCATTGGGTATTTTTAAGGCGGAGATTGGTATGTTCTTGATTAGTAAGTGTTTTAAAGGTGACGAGAAGAGGCACGTGAATGGGGTTGAGAGGGAAAATAGATCAGCCATGGTTGAATGGCCTAATTCTGCTCCTATGTCATGGTCTTATGGAAATATGTATTTTTATGGGAGGAAAACTTTAGATTTGAAACAGTGCTTTTTGTTAATTTATTGCCAACCCTATTAATTACCTATTTTGAAATAATCCATGAAGCAATCATAGCTGGGTGATGTCCTGTTCTTATCCCCTCCTGCACTTCCTCATTCTGCTTATAACCAATCTCCATCCCCACCGGGTCTCCTATTCCCCGCATCCTCTGCTACCCCATTTCCATCTACCCAACATCCTTCCCACTTATGTCACTCCTCTCCTTCATTTCTTATCTGTGCTCACCATATGCAGACTTTTGTCTTCTCCATTTATTACCTCCAATTTTTGTGACTATCTCCTCTCCCGCATCACTCATCTGCAGTTCACCCCTCCTTACCTGGATCCATCCATTAATTGCCAGCTCCCATCTCACACCTTTGCCTCACCTATTTCTACCAGCTGCCTCCCTTCCAGTCTAAGAAAAGGGTCCCAATCCAAAATGTTTTCTGTCCAATTACCTCCACAGATGCGGCCTGACCCGCCGAGTTCCTGCAACAGTTTGTTTTTTATTCAGGATTGCAGCATCCAAAATGTCTTGTGTTTTCCCCCACAACTGCAAATTACTAAATTTAAGAATTTACCAAAGTTTCATCCTGGTTAGAATTAACTTTGGATACTAGTCATGACTAACATCACACATACAACAAATCTTGCTAGAATTCAAATTAAACCATCATCTGACTTTGGATAAACCTTTGGCAAAAGTGCCTATTTATAAGTTAAAACAATAGAATGTACTTTAAGGGGCTGTCCCACTGTACGAGCTAATTCAAGAGCTCTCCCGAGTAAAAAAAAAAATCAAACTCGTGGTAAGCACGTAGAATGTACGTTGCGGATACATCGGAGCTCGGGACGTCTCTTAGCGGCTCGTAAGGCTAACGGCAGGTACTTGGGAAATGCGGTAAGCTCGTAAAGACTCGTGAAGATTTTTCAACATGTTGAAAAATGTCCACAAGAGCCCCCAGTACCTACGAGCGGCTATTACCGTAATTCTCCAAGTTCGAATCAGGGGAAACTCGGGAGTGGGATAGCCCCATTACCCCATTACTAAGTTATTTTCAAAAGGTATAAAGATTTTAACAAGTTAGCAACAAAATTAGGAACAAGCAGCTTAAAGAATTTCAGTGGATAACTGTCAGATTGATCCTGGATTATAGGAAATAATTGAGATTAAAGATCCTGGAAGACATTTATAGAGAATCATGTTTATTGTGTGGGGGAAAATTGAGATTTGACCCAAACATTCTCCTATTTATTGTGTTAATCCGTTGAAATGTTTTGTCATTCTAAAGTTCAAAGTTTCAAATTGTTACTCCCTATGTGCTACACAATTGATGCAATATCTTGAAATTGTACTTGTGAAATTGAAAGCCTCTCTGACATATTATTAGATACAGCACACTAATTTATGACTGCAAGATATGAAATTGGACAGTGATTTTGGACTAAAAAACAATGTTGGATGGGAGAGAATCATTCAGGACGATTGAGGACAATTCAGTATGATGAATAATGTCATAATGAAAATACAGTAGTGAAGTCATCCTGAAATTAGTATTAGCTTGTAACTGGTAATCTTATTTTGCAAAAACAATGCAAGATGAAATATTAAGATTAGTTATTTTGTATTGTTCCAAGTTTATTGCTATTTACCGGGAATTAAAAACAGAAAATGTTAGGAATTGCTCAGCATGTCATGCATCATCAATCTGAAGAAGGGTCTCGACCCGAAACGTCACCTATTCCTTCACTCGATAGATGCTGCCTCACCCGCTGAGTTTCTCCAGCATTTTTGTCTGTCATCAATCTAAAACGTCGTTTGTCCAATGTTTTTTTTCCGACAACTGCCTTTTGGTTTTTTTTGCAACTAATGCATCCATTTAGGGGGAAAAGTGACTTTCTCAAGATGATCGTTCCAGAATCATTATTTTTTTAACGGTAATTTGACTGGACAAAGTATTCTGTACTTGTCAGACCGTTGCAGAGATGCCAATTAACTTAATACTGAATCCAACCAAACAGTCACACTGGTTGAGTAATGTTACAGAAACAATTCATTCCAACTCATGCTTGAAGCTGAGGACATTTTTGAGCACAACATTTGGCATTATTCCCCCACATGGTAGTGTACTTTGTGCCATTGTGAACTTTCACAAAGATACAACCTGACGAATGTTAAGCACAGAGTTTCATTGAGGTGCATAAAAATTGAACATTTAATCATTTTTTTCTCCCTCATTTGTACTTGTGACTCATGACAATGATCCATATCGCTCCGGGAGATTATTGAAAATTCTGTTAAAGGATCTTTGCATTGAAATGTTAACTCTGCTTCTCTTTCACAGATGCTGCCTGAACCGCTGAGTCTTTACAGCATTTTCAGAGTTATTTCCTCTGGATTCATGTTAAGATATAATCCTTGATTTTAAATCTAATAGAATCTGGCTACTCTGTTAAAATGGATTGATGTAGAATATTAGTCAGTTGTAATGGTGAACTAGTATGGATGTTGTTAAGGATTTAAAGTCAAAATGGCAAATGTTTTAATTTGCCGACTTAAAAAAACAAATTTGACTCTTCTATAATTGTAGTTTTTTTTAAACTGACAGTTTAATACTATTTCCAGAAACAAATTTTCATTTTTATGCATCATGTGCTCTCCCAGATGAAATATGATATTAAGTGTCTATCAATTTGTGGCCTTTGTAGCCAGTGTTTTTCTGGAAAAAAATATTGCTTCTGAAATTTAAATTGGAAATTGTAAGGGTAAATTTGCCAGATTTTACCTTGTTGATTTAACATGTACGTTGGATATACAAAGCTTCCTGTGATTGAAAAGCAGATGCTGGAAATCTTAAATAAAAATAAAAAATGCTAGAAATACTCAGCAGATTAGACAGCATCTGTGGAGAAAGATACATAGTTAATGTTTCAGATTGATTACTTTTCATCAGAATCATTTCTAACTTTCTAATCGAGCATTTCAAAAAAGCTATCGACCTAAAAAGGTTGCTTATATCTGCTATTTTGTATTTCTGCAGAAATGCTGAATCTTTACAATATTACATTTCTGTTCAGACTGTTTCAGAATATTCAATATTACACCCCTTTTTGTGGAAGTAGTTTTTATTTAAAGTAGCCTATGGGAATATTTTCCCAACCTGGGCCAAATTTTGTAAATTAATTGCCAGTAATTTGATCATTATAATCTAATAAATATGTGGTCTTTAATTATCTAGACATGGGCATGTGAAACTGGCAACAACCAAAGTAGAAATCCCATGTTCTCATAAATTACCTGCTTTGCCAAAAGAATTTTGAGTAAATTTATGACTTTTTTGTGCAATGACTATTATAAATTATTTTTTCATTCTATGCAGGTAGTGTTACTATTCAGACGGAAGCAGGTGCTGTTACAATAGGTAAGGGCATTCTTGTTCATTTGATCATACTCATTCCAGTTTTCTAATTGCTCATACTAATTCCACCATAATTTAATGGGGAGGGGAGGGGTATGGGGGAGGGAAGGGGAGGGAAGGGGGGTGGGTGATAGGGGTGTGGGGGAGGGGGTGTGGGGGAGGGAGTGGGGTGGGGGGAGAGGGCGGATGTGGGGGAAGTGGGGTGGGGTGGGGGAGAGGGGGTGTGGGGGAGGGAGGGTGGGGGGGGAGGGGTGTGGGGGAGGGGGATGTGGGGGGGGGAGGGGTGTGGGAACCTTCAAAACCTTCTTAACTTTTGTACTATTTCACCGATCGGAACAAAACTTATTTGAATTGCAGCAGAGGTGAGTAAGGTGGCAAAAAATCATAGTGCTATGGGGGATCATTTTGGCGCAAATTTAATTACAAAGCAGACAGAAAGTGGTCAAGATGAGAGTTTTAGTAATATATAGAAGATGGATAGATGGATAGATAGAAAGATAGAGCGAGCAGATATGTTACTGGAGATGACTGCAAAGTTGAATTGAGACGAGTTGTGTGGGATTCCACGAAAGAGTACTTGGATAACTGCTTCCATGGTATAGTCCTGCATCATTCACCCAACATCAAATCCACCACTTGTTATTCCTACCTAATACTGAAGTTATACACTGCACCTCGCATGTTTATCACTGCTGTGAGCCTCACGCATATCTTGCAGCTTTGACCTAGCTATTACATTCTGGCAAGTATTTCACTCAAACACATTGTAATTCATTCACCATCAGAAGTCTCGTTCTTGTAGCTGCTCTAAAAGTTCAGACTGATTCCATGCATGGTCATCTTGTGGTATGCACACTCGAACTGATTCTATTCATTCCTGTATTAATGAATTCAAATGAATTTGAGAACCATGACAGGAGTATTGTGATCTGTCCTCTTCTAACATTATGCAGTAGCACCCAGCATCCAACAATGGATCCATAAAGCACAGGTCGGTGTATATTCTCAGAACCATAAATCTGCTGCTCTGTGGTGTGATTATGCCACTCCAATAGTGCATTTGATGTGGCCTGTCAAGGTTTTTGTTGGTTGAAAGAGCTCGATCTTCCAATAACTTCCTCTCATGAAATTCAGTAGTTGAACTGTCGGATATAATTTTGTGCAAGTTAAGTAAGTAAGTAAGTAAGTTTATTGGCCAAGTATTCACATACAAGGAATTTGCCTTGGCGCTCTGCCCACAAGTAACAACATGACATACAGTGACAGTTACGAATGACTCAGAAAACACTAAACATTAATAATAATAAAACATTAATGATAAAACATCATTGATCAAGCATGTGAACCAACAAAATACCAGATCAAAGGGAGGCTACAGATTTTTGGCTGTTGAGTAGAGCAACTACTCGTGGATAAAAACAGTTTTTATGTCTGGCTGTGGCAGCTTTGACAATCCGGAGTTGCCTTTCAGAGCAAAGTGATTCAAAGAGTTTGTGGCCAGGGTGAGAGGGGTCAGAGATGATCTTGCCCGCTCGCTTCCTGGCCCTTGCAGTGTACAGTTCATCAATGGAGGGAAGGTTGCAGCCAATAATCTTCTCTGCTGATCGGACGATTCGCTGCAGCCTCCAGGTGTCGTGCTTGGTGGCTGAGCCAAACCAGACCATGATGGAGAAGGTGAGAACAGACTCTATGATGGCCGTGTAGAATTGGACCATCATTGCCGATGGCAGATTGTGCTTCCTCAGCTGCCGCAGGAAGTACATCCTCTGTTGTGCCTTTTTGACTGTGGAGTCGATGGTAGCCCCCCACTTAAGGTCCTTGGAGATGATGGTTCCCAGGAACTTAAAAGACTCCACAGATGTGACTGTGGTGTTGTTGATGGTGAGTGGGGGGAGGGGAGGGGGAGCTCTCATAAAGTCTACAATCAATTCCACTGTCTTAAGAGCATTGAGCTCTAGGTTGTTGCTACGGCACCAGGACGCCAGCTGTGACACTTCCTGTCTGTAGGCAGATTCCTCCCCATCCTGGATCAGTCCAATCAGGGTTGTGTCGTCCGCAAACTTGAGAAGCTTGACAGAGGTGTCTGTGGAGGTGCAGTTGATGGTGTAGAGAGAGTAGAGGAGAGGAGAGAGTATGCAGCCTTGCGGTGCTCCTATGCTGAGTGTTTGCGGGTCCGAGATGTGCTTTCCCAGCCTCACATGCTGCTTCCTGTCGGTCAGGAAGTTGGTGATCCACTGACCGAGGGGTTCAGGCACAGTCAACTCGGAAAGTTTGGAGTGTAGTAGCTCTGGCACAATGGTGTTGAATGCAGAGGTAAAATCAACAAACAGAATCCTCGCATAGGTCCCCTGGCGGTCTAGGTGCTGTAGGATAAAGTGCAGGCCCAGGTTGACTGCATCATCCACAGATCTATTGGCCCAATATGCAAACTGCAGAGGGTCCAGCAGGGAGTTGTGACATTTTTCAGCTTGGCCAGCACAAGCCTTTCGAGTGTCTTCATGACTACAGAGGTCAGTGCGACAGGCCTGTAGTCATTAAGACAAGTAATCCTTGCCTTTTTGGGTACAGGGACAACATGGAGACTTTGAAGCAGGCAGGGACAGTACATGTTTGCAGGGACTGGTTAAAAATGTCTGTATAGACATTTGTTGTTTGGCACAGAGCTTAAGAGTAGAGGGGGAAACAGTGTCAGGTCCTGGAGATTTCCGGCTCTTTTGTCCTCTGAAAAGCCTCTCCACCTCTATTTTTATTGTTGATATTGGATGTTATGTTGTGCAGCACAGAGGGTGTGGGTGATTGGGTGTGGTGGTGATTGGAGGGGGGTGGGTGTAGAAAGGCCCAGTCTTTGCAGACTGAGGTCAGGCTGTGAGTGGGTGTGAAGTGCTGGTTGGGGTGGGAAATGGTCCAGTCTTTTCATACTGGAGTCTTGCCTTAAGTAGGTATGAAGTGCTGAATGGGAAGGAGAGGGTGCAGGGTCCATTCTTTGTAGACTGGGGTCTGGCTGTGTTGGTTGGGGAGGGGGGGAGGGGGTACCAGGGTTACGTTTCTGATTTTCAAACCTGCAGTAAAACTCATTCAGGTCGTTAGTCGGCTGACGATTGTCCAAAGAGCGGGGGGCTTTCCTCTTGTAGCTGGTAATTTCTTGCAAGCCCTTCCAAACTGAAGAAGAGTCACTAACTGAGAACTTGCTCCTCAACTTCTCAGAGTACCTTTCCTTGGCAGCTCTGATTCCTCTTCTCAGCTTGTACTTGGCCTGCCTGTAGAGGTGTGCATCCCCGCTCCTGTAGGCCTCCTCTTTAGACCGTCGGAGCTGTCTGAGTTCTGCAGTGAACCAGGGCTTGTTGTTGTTGAACCATGTCCGGGTCATATTTGGAATGCAACTGTCCTTGCAAAAGCTGACATATGATGATACAGTTTCCGTATACTCATCGAGGCTTGTGGTTGCTTCCCTGAACACATTCCAATCCGTGCAGTCAAAGCAGGATTGTAGATTCTCAATGCCCTCGCTTGTCCACCTTTTCGTTGTTCTGACCACAGGCTTAGCAGCTTTTAGTTTCTGCCTGTAGGTCGGAATAAGGTGAACTATGCAATGATCAGAGAGACCCAGACCCGCCCGGGGAACAGAGCAATATGCGTTCTTGATTGCCGTATAACAGTGATCGAGTGTTCTCTTCCCTCTGGTGGGGCAGGTAACATGAAGTCTGTATTTTGGAAGGTCACGGCTGAGGTTAGCTTTGTTGTATGACCTTCTGCACATCCACTGTGATCAATTGAAACGAGTTATTTTGTTCACTGGTTTATTCAATCTTCAAAGGAAACCATCTGGATAAAGTTCTAGGATGACTTTATTGGAGAATAAATTGTGATCTTTTTAATAATGCATTTGTAGCAATACGTATAGCAATATGTAATTACATTTGACCTGCATTATCCAGGTTACACGTCAGATTTGAGCATTTTCTTCTCTATCTATTTTAATCTACTACTACCTGACTCAATCAATATGAGACCCTTGTGCCAGATATATAACCAATCATAGTACAATTTCCCTTTTGATTCAAATAATCAATATCAAATCCCTTCAGTCATTTATACTCAATAGATCCTAATTAATAACATTCCTTCGCTCCATAGATGCTGCGTCACCCGCTGAGTTTCTCCAGCATTTTTGTCTACCTTCTAATTAATAATATATTTCTTCTTTTGATCATTTGTGCTCACAGACCAATTACACCTCCTAGTGTTTCTGCTGAGATTGCTTGCTTTAGAAACAAGTCTGTGGCCCTTTCTGCTGCTAAAACAGCATAATATCTTGTCCTAGCTCAATAACAGAGACCTGGTCTTTGTTTAAATAGACAGGATATTTGTTCAATGTCCCAAGTGCCATAAAGGTATAATTCTCTACAAGAGGATGGGGATATACAAGAAAATGTTTTTTTAAAGAATGCTGGAGCCTTGAGCAAAAACAAGCTACTGGAGGAACTCAACGGATCAGGCAGCATCCATGGAGGAATAAACAGATGGCATTTGAGGCGGGGACCTGAAGTCTGAAGAAGGGTCCTGACCCGAAATGTCATCTGTCCATTTCCCTGCATGTTTGCTGCTTGACTCAGGGGCGGAAAACCCGGGGGGGGGGGCAGAGGGGACACGTCTCCCCCCATGTTTTGAGAGGTGGGGGACATCCCCCCAAAGTTTTTGTGATCCTGATTTAAAAATCTCCGCTTTCCCTCCATGTTTTGATAGCGAGTTCCGCTCTTGGCTTGACCTACTGAGTTCCTCTAGCAGATTATCCTTTGTTCAAGAGAAAGTTTTTGGTTTTTCAAATTTTCAGCTTTGTAGCTGAATCATTTCTTCGTGGTCAGGCTGTGCAGAAAACGGCTGGGCTGCTTCCTCCCTTTTCATGCTTTTTATCTGATTATTGTATGGTTGGCAGCAACTTATGATTCACGGCCTATGTTTGCACATCAATGGAGTGAAATTCCTTTGAGGCTATAGTTGTGGTGCAGAAGGTGGCATATTTTTATTGAAACACGAGTATCTTGAGCATTGATCCCTGTTAAGATTCAACTCAGAAAATTGCTCCCTCAATAACCTGAGCAGAAATGCCCCTCGGAGAGGAGCTTGTCATCTTATATTTCTCCTTGCTCTGCTCATTCTCCCAGTAACATTGTTTTTCTACCAATGCATCCATATCTAGAAGCAACTAGATTATATAGTTCTATGATGATATTGAAAATGCAGTAGCTTCTGTCATGTCAGTACTTGTACACTTTTACCGTTTGAACCATCTGTGGAATGCTGTAAATGCTTATAGATTAATATCAGTAGCTGGAGAAAATCAATAATTAATATAAGTAAATGGAGCCCACTTTTTAGATGCCCTTGGGAAGGGCTGGTACTTTCTGTTGCTTCTGTGTGTTTGAGATGCAAAGTTAAGATTCAAAAGACCAAATAGTTTCTCAAATAATTTCAGGGAGTTCTAGCTGCACAAAAGTTATACAAGTACTGTAACAGATTCCCACCCCCATATTTGCTGTCTTACTGTCTTCCGTTGTTGTGCACTATGAAACATCTGCAAACAAGACTTTTTTCATAGCCCTCAGCTGACTTAGCTTTTTGCAGGGTTCAATCTGTCATTGTGTAGATTTCCACCTCTTCTTTTTTGCACTTCCCCTCTCCTGGGACAATGTACTCCAATTGCATTCAAAAACTGCAGCTGGCATTGCACTTGTGCTAAACGAACCTGAGTATTAGAATAACCTCATAAGGCACCATTTTCAGGATGTTATTGATCCAAAGAGCTTGCAAATGAAATGGCAACAACTGAAGTATCAATTGTTTACCCATAGATTCCTCTGATGGCAATCTAAACGCTACTACACAACAAGGTGATTTGGATGTTTACGTCAGCCAACTGGGAATTGTGAATCTGCTAACTCAAGAAGGTGAGATGCTGCACTGATGTCAAAACGACACCTTTAATTTGATAGCCTATTTAGAATCTGGATCTCAATTTTCCTTTGGTCATAAACAGCCTGCCTGCCAGATGTGTTTATTGGCAAGTGATTAGCTGAATTTACTTAATTTGATGACTATTATATCTACATTTTGAATGTTCTGTAATAGGGAGAAAGGGTGGACAGAGTATTGTGAGTGTTTGATTTTGTTTGATGGGCAATAAATGCTGGCCCAGTTAGTCATATATATATATTTTAAAAATCCATCTGGGCACTTTCTTCTACTATAAAGAATACAATAAAACCATGAAAGTGCAAGAAACTGCTGATGCTGGAAACATGAGCTAAACACAAAGTTCTGGAGAATTCAGAATCAGACAGCATCTCTCGAGGGAATGCACAGACGATGTTTTGCGTCATGACCCTTTGGCATGTTTACGTAGCAAATGCCAAGCTGGACAAATACCCATACAGCAAGTATACTGATTAACTCGAGATAATCCTGACCGCACCCTCAGCGTTGTCCCTCCTTTTCCTTGGCCGCTCCCATTACTGCTGAAGTGCCAGTTAATAGAGTGTTTCACATGGTAAAGTGGGTAATCGAGCTAAACTACAATATTTTAAAATGTTTCTTTTTTTGTTAATCATCAAAAATGAACTATTTCCATCAGATCAAATTAGTTCCAGAGGACTTGAAACCTCACTCCCTAGAATGATGATCAGAAATTTAAACCTGTCATTAAATACTAAACCCAATGGAATTTCCCTTTGGTCATAAACTCTTTGCAGGAAATGGTCGTTGGCAAGTAAGTAATTTGAAGTGGGTCAAGGTGATTTTTTGCTTGTGTGCTAAAATTCTCCGCAAAAGTAATTTCCAAGTGAAAAGACAACAATACTGGCATCTTAATGGAGTAGCATCTTTTCAGTCTGAAGAAAGGTTTTGGCCCGAAACGTCGCCTATTTCCTTCGCTCCATAGATGCTGCTGCACCCGCTGAGTTTCTCCAGCATTTTTGTGTACCTAGCATCTTTTCTATACTATTCCTCCAATCCATTCAAACCTGATGGAGAAATGGAAAAGATAAAGCTGTTTTTTTTTTTTAACCTATTCATGTTATTGGCATGCAGGAGCAAGCACGCACTGGCAAGGCTATATTTAGGTATGTTACAATACTTACCTTCAGCGGCGCTGCAATTCTGCCACTGGCCGTGTGCGCGATTTTGGCGCCTTTGGGAGGGGCGGGGTTAAAACACGGGTTTCTCCTACCTTGTCCTGTATTATATTTCGTTGGAGTACCAGCTTTTGCGGAAGAATCGTTCCGAGGGGCGTTTTCAGTATTTTGTTTTAAAAATCTCCTGACAATGTCAGCGCTGGAGTCTTTTTAAAATCAGCTTCTGAAGCCGTCAACGCCGACAACGGGGACGGATTTCACACACGGGACAGGTAAACGAAAGTAGTTTATTTTTATGTATAAACGTTCTCATTAAGAGGCCTTTAATTCACATTTTTACATGCGAAACGGTGATTCTTTTCCCCGAACTAACGGCAATAATTTTCATGCCGATACGGGGTTAAATTCACCGCAAATCAACGTTCCAAATGATCGCGTTCCAGAAATTCCCATTCGCAAGATGATATAAATGCCCATTAATTTACAGGTATTAAACATTAAATTTCTTCCATTTGGCCTATAAATCCATGACAATGACATTAAAAAATTATGTTATATTGTGAATTCTTGTGTGAATGTTATTTGGACACTTAGGCTATTAAAAAATGTTAATCTATTCTTAAGAAATTGATAGATGTTTAGATCTAGTAATTGAATTTTGTAATTAGCTACAATTAGGTAACTAACTAATTATATGCTTTAATTTCATGTCATCTAAGTAAGATTGTTTCATATTTGTTTCAGAATGCTTCAATCTATAATAACTGACAATTTCTTTCAGTTCTCTTAATTTTTAAGAAAGTTATGGGCTTTTGACTGTACTCGATCACAGCTTTTGTGTTAAGTCAATGGAAAAGCAATAGGGAACAAGATGCTAATTTCCGAGTATGAAAATGGCCATAATTTTTTAATACTGAAGATATGAAAGTGAATTAGGTGTCAAATTAAACTTCTTTTTATGCTTTATCTGATGGGATAAATGACAGACTTTATTTTTAAAATCTCAAAATTTTGTAACATTGCTACTATATTTATTGCACAAGGCAGACTACCTTGTAGGACTGTGGCACTGCATTAATGTAGCAGTTAGGGTACATTAATGATTTTCTAGACCTTTTCAGGGGTAGTGCTGTAGGTCTGGAGGTAAGCCAGACCAGATTGGGAAGCAGCATTACTGGATCATATGTCAGGGAACGTAACCTGTTGAGTGTAGAGAATGTCAGTGGCAGGGAGCATATTGGAGATGATGATTCTAACATGGTATATTTCAAAATGGTCATGGAGAAAGAGAAGGAATAAAGTAAAGGAATAAAGATCTTAATTAGGGGGAGACACATTTAATTAATATCAGAGCAAATGTGGCAACATCTCCTCATAAATAAGTCCACATCTGCAGAGTGGGACGATTTCGAAGGAGAGTTTAGGGTCAACATCTTCCTGTACAAATGAAAGCCAAAGGTAACTAGTTCAGGAACCCTAGATATCAAGAGATATTTGGGGATGGATAAAGAGAAAAAAGGAGGCCTGCTGCAGGTATGGACTATGGACAGGGAGGACTGTCAAGACTTTAAACAGAGTAGGTATGTCCTTAAACAGGAATGTCGAAGGCAACAAGGGGTCAAGGAACATCACCAGCGAACAGGATTAAAGTGGATCTGAAAATGAGTTTTACAAGGGCAAAAGAGTAACCAGGGAAAGAGTATGGCCTAGTAAAGGCATCAGGGATGATTTGAATGTATAGATGGGGTCCTAAATAAATATTTTGGATTGAAATTCACAAAAGGAATGAGCTTTGTAGTTGGAGGATTTGGCGAAGGGGCAGGTGAAATTCGAGTGCAAGCCTTCATAAATACAAGAGGTAGAAGGCTTAATAGACAATAGTTGCAGGAGTAGGCCATTCGGCCCTTCAAGCCAACACCGCCATTCAATGTGATCACAGCTGATCATCCCCAATCAGTACCCCGTTCCTGCCTTCTCCCCATATCCCTGACTCCGCTATCTTTAAGAGCCCTATCTAGCTCTCCCTTGAAAGTATCCAGATAACCGGCCTCCACCGCACTCTGAGGCAGAAAATTCCACAGACTCACAACTCTCTGTGTGGAAAAAGTGTTTCCTCATCTCTGTTCTAAATGGCATACCCCTTATTCTTAAACAGTGGCCCCTGGTTCTGGACTCCCCCAACATCAGGAACATGTTTCCTGCCTCTAGTGTGTCCAAACCCTTAATAATCTTATGTTTCAATAAGATTCCTTCTAAACTCCAGAGTATTCAAGCCAGCCACTCTATTCTCTCAGCATATGACAGTCCTGCCATCCCGGGAATTAACCTTGTAAACCTACGCTGCACTCCCTCAATAGCAGGTGGATAAATTTCAGGGCTGGATGAAATTTATTCCAGGTTGCTTTGGACGGTAAAAAATAAGATCACGAGGTGTCATTAAGATTTTTTAATCTTTGCTGGACCATGGATGGGCTACCGGATGTCTGGAGAATGCCAAATGTGGTCCTCCTTTTAAATAAGAGAGCAGGAATATGCCTGGTAATTACAGATAACCATAGATTAGTTGTAGGGAAATGCAAGGAACTGCAGATGCTGGGATCTTGGGCAAAACTCGGTTCTGGAGTCTCAGTGGGTCCAGGTGTTATCTGTGGAGGAAATAGATCAGAGTCGTTTTGGGTTGGAACCCTTCTTCAGACTTCTTCAGTCTGAAGAAGGGTCTCGACTGGAAACATCACCCATTCCTTCTCTCTAGAGATGCTGCCTGTCCCATTGAGTTACTCCAGCATTTTGTATCTACCTTCTCCAGACTTATTGCAGTATGGAAAGGGCAGCTGGAAAAGAGGGGTGGACAAAGCCTGGCAAGGTAGATCCAGACGAAGGGGGATTAATTGGCAGATGGGTGGAGTAAATGACAAAAGCTAGAGATAAAATGGAGAATAGTGAAATGTAAAGCTAAAAGGGGGATGTAGGTGGAACAGAACAGTGGTTGGGGGGATGGAAAGAGGGATAGGATACTGGGATAAATTGAGTGGGGGTTGGGGCACAGGGAAAGAAAGGATGTAACTTAAAATTGGAGAATACAATCTTCATACCGATGGGCCACAAGCTACTCGAGCAGAATGTGAAGAGCGTTTCCAGCAGTTTGCATGTGACCTCATTCTGGCAATAGGGGAGGCCAAGAATAGAAGGGTATGCATGTCAATTGGGAGTTTAAAATGGTTGGCACCCGGGTTCCAGAAGGCATTGGCAGACCAAGCGCAAGTGTTTAGCGAAATGCCCACCTCATCTATGCTTGGTCTTGCTGATTTAAAGGCCAGAGAACAAATGATTCAGTAAATGAAGTTTGTGGAGGTGCCTATGAACCTCTTCTCACCTGGAAGGGCCGTTGGAGACCTGGATGGATGTGAGGAAGGAGGTGTAGTGGGAAGTGTTGCATCTCCTGCAGTTGCAGTTGAAAATTGCAAGGGAGTGATTTGTGTGGGAAGAGATGAGTGAACTAAGGAGTTGTGGAGTGATTGGGCTCTGTGGAAAGTGGAAAGGGGGGGGGGGGGGAATGGGAACATGTGACTGGTGATAGGCTCACGTTGATGGTTGCGAAAATGTCTGGGAATGGTATGTTGGATGCCGAGGGGTGAAAAGTGAGTTCCAGGTGAATTATATCCTTATTCCGCCTGTGGGGAGGGCGATTGAGAGCAGAATTACGGGTGATGAGTGAGGGATCCATCCACAACAGCAGGGAGGAAACAATAATTTATGAAGAAAGATGACATCTTGGATGATCTAGGGATGGTGTCCTTGCAAGAGGCAGGGTGAGAGGAGGTATAGTCAAGGAAGTTGCCAGAATCTGTGGGTTTGATGTCTTTTGATCATCTGTCCTGTGATGGAGACAGATCAAGTGTCCGAGATAGTCCGTGATTTTTAGGGCATGGCAGAGGTTGGTGGGAAAGGTAACAAAATCAATGAGTTCTGCACAGGTGCAGGAGGTAGCCCCGGATTAGCGGAGAAAGCATCTCAAGAAGGTAGCATCTATCATCAAGAATTCCCATCATCTGGATAAGGTGGTTAAGAAGGCATGTGAGATACTAGCTTCCATTTGGGGCATTTAATACAAGACCAGGAAGATTATGCTCCAACTTGATTAAAAAAACATAGGTCAGACCTCACTTGGAGTACTACATGCTGTTCTGGTTACCACACTAAAGAAAGGATGTGATAGTGTGGGGAATGGTGCAAAGGAGATTCACTAGGATGTTACCTGGGATGGAGCATTTCAATTATGAGAGACTGGAGATGTTGTTCATGGAGTGTAAGGGAGGTAAGTGGGATAAGAGGGTCCATGGCTATATTTTAAATTGAAGGCACTGTGTTCACCATTCCTCTCCCTTATGTTCCCATCTGCTCACCATCCCTCCTTTTATTTGATTCTACTTATAACCTTCCTTTCTTATTACATTCCACAATTGTGCAACCTTTTGTCTTCATTTATTCCATTCCCCATCTGACTATCTAACTACTAGCTTTTTCACAAAATGTAGTACTTTGACATTTAACTTAAAGTACATTACCGTGAGGGCAGGAATTGAACTTGTATCTCTGGGGTTAGTCTGGATTTCTGTGTTCCTGTTCTGCTAATTCAATCACTCTTGATGTGCAGAGGCTATGGAAAGATTTATGTCCCTCCAGATATTACATGGAGACAATTTTGCTGAACAACACCTGGGTTAGTGTTTCCTATGCCACTGATTGCAACCTAAAAGTCAAATCTGCTTGATCCACTAAGTGTTAAGATTTTTTTTTTTTAAGATGAAAATTTAAGTATTCAGTAGTGAAGTTATCCCCCCTGATTTAAACTGGTGATATTGAATATGAATATTTAGCAATAGGTTGTTTTATGCCAGCTGAAAAGATAATGATTTAAAACTGCCAGTTTACTCTTGGTCAGTTTACTAATATATAATTGGAAAAATTGAAGGGAAGGATAGAAAAATTCTTTAGATGTTACAGTTTAGATTCTTTGCCAATTGCTTTTGAAGCATAATCCAAATATATTTAAACTTGTTTGTAGTAGTATAATATTAGAAGTGGCAGAATAGAATTAATCTAGCTAGCTCTACTGAAAGAAAGCACAATAATGGGACAAAGGCATTTTGCACTATTGGAAGATTTGGTTTGCAGTCCAGTTTAAGTTGATGAGATTACTCTCAAGACCACCGCTGTAACCCAGTAATCAGTCCAGCGAATCTTTGTTGCGTTGCTTCAATGACAAATATATCCTTGGTTGTGGAGACTTAAAGTAGACTTTGGTGTCTCCTCAAATTCTTGCAGGTTTTACAGCAAGGAATGTTTGAGACAGATTAACATTGTTGGAGGACCTGTAGCCTTTGAGGACCTCAAGGTCCAATCTGTGTTTAGAAAGAAAATTGGACTCCCATTCCTAATGGGTTTTAAGGCTTCATGAAAAACCTGTCAGTTTTGTGTTCTGAGCGGCTGAGAAAGGGTAGGAAATATTTTTAAATTACTAAATAATTATTGGTAACACTTGGGTGGTGATGTGGAGGTACAAAAAAACTCAAAGTGTTCAATATGCAAAGCATGACCTTATGTGATAGATTGAGTCCAAGTGTCAGTTCTCCAATTCTGATGTTGGCAGCATGCCTTCTGGCTGTGCAATATGCTTGAAAATCAGGCAGGCAGACAGGCTCCAATACACTCCCAAGTCCACAAGAGGAAAAAAATGGCGTGTTTTCTTAAGGCAGTATTTCCATCATGTACTGGTCCTACAGCTGGAGAAGTTGCAATGAAATGTGTCATTCCTGGAAACTTGTTCTCCAACATTAGGGTGCAGCGATTAATTGCATGGATTGGCAATTAAATACATTTGTTGAAGTATTGGGAAATCTAATGTATTTACTATAAAAACAAAGTGTTAGAAATTCACCACAAGTGTGGCAGCATCTAATGAGAAAGAAAGAAAGTAGAATGTAAAAATCTCAACATGCACAGAGTATTTCCAACACTCTCTGATATATCTTATGTTGTTTTAAATTTCCAGTACAGTATTTGGAATATTTTGCCAATGTACACTTAGTTTGTTTATCTAGCAGATATTTACTAAGGAATATTTCTGTTGTTGCAATGTTTACTTAAAGCCAGTTCAACCAGACCAGAAACTAGTTCCCTCATTATATCCTCCTTACAGTATATTCTGGAACCTTTCATTGAAAGGAAAAATCTGCAATTGCTGGCAAAATTCCTACTTTAAATTTTGATAAGAGTATTTCTGGCTGGAAATATATAAAACTATTCAGGCTTAGTACCACTTCATGGGGACTAGATATTAACTTTTTTTAAGAAAGACGTTTATGGAGAGAAAAGTATATTATTATGTATATAATAATTAGTGTTTTCCAAAAGTTGCTTTTCTTATCACAGGATCTATCACACTAAAAGTACCCAAAGGCCTAAGAGCTAAACTCCAATTATCAGGGTCTGTGGTAGAAATCAGCCCTGAGCTTCAAATGCAGGAGATTAACAGCAGCACAGAACAAGGTCACCAAACGGTTCAAGGTAAGATCTAATTTTAACACAATTCCTGTAAAGTTGGCGTGAAATGAAAGAAATCCCACCAGATATTAAAAAAACATGTTAAGTTAGCTTCAGTTGTCATCATTATCCTTTTGAAGACTAGCATAGTCATACTTCAAGGAAACAGACCCTTCGGCTCTACTTGTCTATGCAAAGCAAAATGCACATATACATTGATCACATTTCTCCCCATTTGACCCATATCCCTCTGTCTTTCCTATCCATGTACCTGTCCAAATAAATGTCTTTTAAATATTGTTATTGTATCAACATGTAAAACAAAACTATCTTAAGATGCAAAAAAGTGTGAAACCGATCTCATACAATTTATGAGAAACGAGTCATTAGTTTTGTCACATTACATTAGTTTTAGAAGAAGAGTAAGTATGCAGTGATGTCAGCAATCTTTCTCATAAATGAAATTGTAATTTATTGTTAGTCCTGTTTGAAAAAATCTTAAGCAATTCAGTTCAAAGTAGTGGCTAGTTGTAATTAGACTTTTTAACCAAATAAGCCAAGCTTGAAAAAAAGGGGTAAAGGAGGAAATCTTGTTGTTGGTTATTATAAAATCATTATAGGACCAATCTTAGACACTTGCTAAATGTGAATACACTGGTGCAGAACTTCCCAGAGGAACTTTATCTTTAGCAGATCCTCCAGTGAGAACATTCTCAAAAAGCTTCTCATGACTGTATTGACGTTTCAACCATTACAGAGTCCTCCAATTGTAAATTCCAGAGAGGCCAATGTCTCAAGCATTGCAAACTTTTGAAAACTATTGAAATTAAACATTTTTCAATGTTAAAGCAAAAATCACTTAAAGCTGGAAAACAATATACCAATTTAAATCAATTGATAAAATAAATAACCACTCGCCCTAATTGCTGTTCCTCTCTATTGAATTGAATGGAGCATTAAAAATGAAGATTTTAGTGAAATTACTGAGAAGATTCAAAGTGATAGAGAGATACAGAGTTGAAGCAGGCCCTTCAGCCCAACTTGCCCACGTCGACCAACATGTCCTTACTAGTCCCAGCTGCCTGTGTTTGATCCATATCCCTCTAAAACTATCCTCTCCGTGGACCTGTTTAACTATTTCTTATAAATTGCGAAGGTAACAAAGTTTCAGAGTCCTTCATTTAGACAGGATCAGAATAAATTGGCAACATCTTGTAGTTGAATAATTAATAATGCAGAAAGGAAGAAATGTCAGTACAACTGTTATTTGTAATGTTAAGTTAAAAGCTTACTTTAATGACTAAGTAATTTTCCCAATGGAATTTCAGGTTTTCTGAATGGTAAAGGGGAAGGTGCGCATTTAATCGAGGCTCACACAATGCGTGGAATGCTGAACATAAAAAGTCAAAGTTGGATTGAATCTCTTAAACTGAAGCCATTATAATTTGTCATAACTTCAGCTTTTGGATTTTTTAATTTGCCATTTTTACATTAATGCCAGCTTGCTGTGTATAATTATTACAGGTTTGCTTGTACTTTAATTTTTATTTGCAATGGTAATCGTCTGTCTTGTCACTGTAATGCCTTAACTTGTTTAAAAGCTGTCTATAACTGGATTAATAATTTGCATTTACTTGCATTAATTTGCATTATTTTCATATTTTAATTTGTATCAGTTAATTTTTATATAAACACTAGACCAAGTGCAGACCCGTTGGGTCTGTTCCTCCAAAGCACGGTTGCGGGGTTGGAATCTTGCACCCACAAACACACACACTCATCACACCCCTTGATATTATCTTAATTTTATTAATTGGCTTCTTTTATTCCATGTCCACCCTATCCACTGACGAATAGCCCTCACCTCTCAGGTGCGTCTAGAGGGGGGGGGGTGCAGAGAGAGTGTGCACAGACAGAGTGGAAGAGAGAGAGAGAGAGGGCAGAGAAAAAGATAAAGATCAAAGAGAGAGAGAGCAGAGAGATAGCGGCTGACAGGCGCTGCAAGTGGAAAAGTGATTTATTAAATCTTAAAATGTTAATAACTTAAAATACAACAATTTAAATGGTAAAGATAAAATGTATTCAGTTATGTTCATTTTCGTTGTGTCTCTTGCTCCATGTTTTGTGTTCTTTCTCGTTGATCCTCGACATATTTAGTTATTTCTTCTTGGATCTCCTCTTTCTTCCTCCACACTCTTCCCCCTCCCTCCACACTCTTCTCCCTCCCTCCCCTACCCCATCTCCCTAATCCCCTCCCTCCCCCCTCCCCCACACCTCTCTCCCCCTCCCCCATTCAAGGGGTGGGGGGAGAGAGGGGAGGGAAGGGAGGGGGAGGTAGAGAGGTGTGGGATAAGGGGGAGAGAAGTGGAAGAGTGGGGAGGGAGGGGTAGGGGGAGTGGTGGATGAAGGACAGAAGGGTAGAGGGAAGGGGGACGGGAGGAGAGGGATGGGGAGGGGGAGAGAGATGTGGGGGAGGGGGAGGGAGGGGATTAGGGAGATGGGGTAGGGGAGGGAGGGGGAAGAGTGTGGAGGGAGAAGAGGGGTGGGGGAGAGAGGGATGGTGGTGGGAGGAGGAGGGGAGCAGAGGGAGAGGTGAGGAGAGGGAGATGGAGAGGGGGAGGAGAGACAGTTGGGGACGGGAGGTGAGAGGGATGGGGGAGGGGGAGAGAGGTGTGGGGGAGGGATGGGGGAGGGAGGGGAGGAGGGAGATGGGGTAGGGGAGGGAGGGAGAAGAGTGTGGAGGGAGGGGGAGAGGGGTGGGGGGAGAGAGTGGAAAGAGTGGGGAGGGAGAGTGGGAGGGGGAGGGGGGAGAGAAGTGGAAGAGTGGGAAGGGAGGAGAGGGGTAGGGGGAGTGGTGGAAGAGGGACAGGGGGAGTGGTGGAAGAGGGACAGAGGGGTAGGGGAAGGGGTGGGGGGGAGAGGGGAGGGAGGGGGAAGGGATTGGGAGAGAGAGGGTGGGGAGGGAGAGGGGTGGGGTAAGGGGGAGAGAAGTGGAAGAGTGGGGAGGGAGGGGGAGGGGGAGTGGTGGAAGAGGGACAGAGGGGTAGGGGGAAGGGGGCGGGGAGAGAGGGAAGGGGGTGGGGGAGAGAGGGATGGGGGTGGGAGGGGGAGGAGAGGGAGATGGAGAGGGGGAGGAGGGGTGGGGGAGGGGAGGAGAGAGAGGTGTGGGGAGGGGGGAGGGAGGCGAGGAGGGAGATGGGGTAGGGGGTAGAGGGGAAGAGTGTGGATGGAAGGGGAAGAGGGGAGGGGGAAGGGGTGGGGGAGAGAGGGAAGGGGGTGGGGGAGGGAAGGCGGTGGGGGTGGGGGAGGGAAGGGGGGTTGGGGAGAGAGGGAAGGCGGTGGGAGAGGGAAGGGGGGAGAGGGAAGGGGGTGGGGGGAAGGGACGGGGGTGGGAGGAGGAGGGGAAGAGGGAGGTGGAGAGGGAGGTGGAGGAGGGAGAGAGGGATGGGGTAGGAGAGAGGTGTGGGGGAGGGGGGAGGGGGAGGATAGGGTAGGGGAGGGAGGGGGAGAGGGGTGGGGAGAGAGGAACTAGTGGGGTGGAGGAGAGGTGGACAGTCCATCTGTTCCCCATTCCCTATCACCCCCAATCCTCTTTCTCTTTCCACACACACCGTGATGAGCCGCTTCGACACAGGGTGGGGGGAGGGGCTGGGGCTGGGGCTGCTGCAAAGGCATATGTAAATTGATCCATTCCGATTGGACATCTGTGAGCATTGGGCATTGTGACATCACACGACGGAAACTTCACTAACATTCTATGGCTGAGCTGTTTTTTTTTAACATTTTGAAATTTTGTGGGTGGGGGGGAGAAGGAATTTGTTAAAAATGTGTACATAAACACGACAAAATTTAATCAGGAGTGGCTACTCGGAAAGAAAAGTGAAATCTCTACCGAAATGGAAAAAATCTCAGCGTTTCTGCGTGCGGTGTTGGCGTAGCGAGGAATCAAAGGCTGGCTGGCACAAGTCAAGCAGACACACACACACACACACACACACACAGAGTTTTAAATATAGATAGATAGATGGATTAAAAGGTTCACCCAGCAATATTTAGGTAGTGGTAACAGACTATTTAAAAAAAACACAATATACTTTCATTTTTGTTACTTTCAAGAACAAGGAAGTACCTAGAGAAATGTTCCTGAAGAACAGCATTTTCCATATTGCAGATAGATTATATTAAACTTATTTTGGGAAACTTGTTTAATCATCTGTGAACGCAATAAATATAATGAGTAATCACTCAAAGGATGTATTTGGAAACGAGGAACTGCAGATGCTGGTTTACAACAAAAGACACCAAAGTGCTGAAGTAATTCAGTGGGTCAGGCTGAGAACATGGACAGGTAATGTTTTGGGTCGGGACCCTTCTGCAGACTGGTTGGAGGTCTGAATAAAGGGCGCTGACTCAACGCCATCTATCCACGTTCTCCAGGGATACTGCCTGACCCGCTCAGTTACTCCAGCACCTTGTGTCAAAGGATGTTTAGTGATATCTTGTGAACTTATAGTGATATCTTGTAAAATTGGAACAATGCAAAAAGACACTTCCTGCAAAAAAAAATAAAGACGTTAACTATTGAAACTGAGCTGCATTGAAACAAAGGATACTCACAAGGTACAAATTGCAGATAACCGTCAATGCATGTCTGCTTGCAACTGACAATGAGCTGCTTGCTTTTGCGTGCAGTCATGATGCAGTAATTAACTTACTGAACAAATAAATCTGCGGTCAAATCCTGCCAATCAAAGTAATCTGGAATTGGGGGGAAAAACACAATCGGCCTTGGCAACAAAGATCGGGTGATCGCCATAAAATCCCATCTGGTTCTCTAATGATCTTGGGGGAGGGGAGATGGGGAAGGTGGCTAGCAATCCAGTTGGATACACTGCCACTGCACCATTGAAAGGGAGACGGAATAAAACTCAATGACTCGCCCACCTTTCACATGGATATGAAATTTAGATACAAAGTTAGTTGTAGCCCAGAATATTTTTCTTTGATGACAGTTCCGTGTTCAACTCCGTCATCGCCTCTAAATTTATCAAAACTTAGAGTACTGGGTCCCTCTTCTTCCTCGGCTTCCTCAGACCCCAATTACTACTAATTTGCAACATTTTCTCCTCATTAATCATCATATGCTAGAAGCTGTATGCTTAGTCCCCTGCTCTACTCTATACACATGACAGTAGCAAGACATAACTCCATTGCCATCTTTTAAATTTGCTGACGATACCACAATTGTTGGCTGAATATTGGGTAATAATAAGTCCGAGTAGCGGAGGGAGATCGATAATCTGAATGAATTACACTTTTGCTCTCAACGTTAGCAAGACTAAATAATGGATTGTTGACTTCAGGAGGGGAAATCCGAATATTCACGATCATTGATAGGACGGACGGTGGTGGAGAGACGCAACAGCTTCAAGTTCCTGGGCGTGCATATCTCTGCGGATCTAGGCCCAGCACTTGAATGCAATCACAAAGAATATTCATCAACACCTCTACTTCCTGAGACGATTGTGGAAATTTGGTATGTCACCGAATACTCTATCGTACCTCTGCAGGTGTATTGTAGAGAGCATAATGGTTCAGGTACTGGAATGTTTTGGACACTGTTCAGTCAATCACGGGTACCTTTCTCCCACAATCGAAAGGATCTATTCGAGGTGCTGCCTCATCAAATTGCAGCCAATATCATCAAAGATCTACATCACTTGAATGGATTGTGGATTTATCACAGCTTATGAACAGAAGGACCTGTGAAATAGGAATAGTCTCAGGTGGTTGAGAACAGCCATCTCTCATGCTAATCTGACTATTCAGGAGATTGATGAAATAGTGTATGTTTATTCAGGAGATTGATGAAATAGTGTATGTTTCAAAAGGATAATAATCATGGGAAAACAATGGATGTTGAGGCAAGTAATGAAAGCCTGGGAGAAAGGGGCATTAAAGAAACTGAAGGCTCAGGTGTGAGGAGTAGTGTGGAGAAATGAGGGAACAGTGAAGGAACAGAAACTAGAGAGAATGTATCTTAATTGTGGGAAACCAGGTCACTTTGCTTAGGAATACAGGTCACCTAGACAACAGCCAAGAAACAGGGCAGGATGGTTCATTATTTTACATTTTAATGGTTCATGTGGGGATGTTTAAATGTGTATCTTTGTATGAACTATCTCTTCCAGCATTCTTGTGTATGCCTTAAGAGCTTGAACAATTTCCTTGAGCTGTATGGGATTGTGTTTTACTCTTTATTTGGATTTTGAATTGGAAATGTTATTGTATTTAAAGTATGTGAACTGTCTGTGAGTTTTAACATATAGCATGAGGTGTGACAACTTGTGTGTTAATTTGGGAGAAATGTGATTGTTTCTATTTAAGTAAGTAAATAAGTTTATTGGCCAACTATTCACATACAAGAAATTTGCCTTGGTGCTCCGCCCACAAGTAACAACATGACATACAGTGACAGTTACGAATGACTCAGAAAACACTAAACATTAATGATAAAACACCATTGATCAAGCATGTGAACCAACAAAATATCAGATCAAAGGGAGTCTACAGATTTTTGGCTGTTGAGTAGAGCAACTACTCGTGGATAAAAACTGTTTTTATGTCTGGCTGTGGCAGCTTTGACAGTCCGGAGTCGCCTTCCAGAGGGAAGTGATTCAAAGAGTTTGTGGCCAGGGTGAGAGGGGTCAGAGATGATCTTGCCCGCTCGCTTCCTGGCCATTGCAGTGTACAGTTCATCAATGGAGGGAAGGTTGCAGCCAATAACCTTCTCTGCTGATCGGACGATTCGCTGCAGCCTCCAAGTGTCGTGCTTGGTGGCTGAGCCAAACCAGACCATGATGGAGAGGGTGAGAACAGACTCTACGATGGCCGTGTAGAATTGGACCATCATTGCCTGTGGCAGATTGTGCTTCCTCAGCTGCCGTTGGAAGTACATCCTCTGTTGTGCCTCTTTGACTGTGGAGTCCCAGGATATGAGATCCCAACATTTCAAAAATAAATTGCATTTGGTGAAATTGGTGATTAGTGTATATTTAAAAAGAGAAATTCATATTGGAATTTTGGGAACGGAAATGCTCCCATGGCTGGAATACTGGAGAGGATTCTGAGGGTTAAGATATATATGCATTTGGATAGATGGGGGCTGATTATGAATCCAGCCTGGTTTTGTACGTGGGAGATCGTATCTTACAAATCTAATTGAGTTAGAACATAGAAAAAAAACAGGTGCAGGAGTAGGCCATTCGGCCCTTCGAGCTTACCCCGTTCCTGCTTTTTCCCCTTATCCCTCGATTCCATTGGCCCAAAGAGCTAAGTCTAACTCTCTCTTGAAAACCTTTTTGAAGAAGTAACCAAATAGATTGACGAGGGCAAAGCCATAGATGTTGCCTAGATGGAATTCAGCAAGGCATTCTTTCCAGGCATTCTTGATACAGTTCGGCATGATAGGTTGCTCTTGAAGGTTAGATTGCATTGGATCCAAGGAAAGATATATGACTGAATAGCAATTTGGCTTCAAGGAAGGAAGCATAAGGTGATGGTGGGTCGTTATTTTTTCGGACTGGAGGGCTGTGACTTGTGGTGTGCCTCAGGGATTGGTGCTGGGACCATTATTATTTGTGGTTTATAGCAACGATTTGGATGAAAATGTAGAAGGCATAATTAGTAAATTTGCAGATGACATTAAAGTGGGTGGTATCAAAGATAGCAGATATGGTTATCAAAAATTACAGCATGACCTTAACCAGTAGGGCAAGTGGGCTGAGGAATGGCTAATGGGGTTTCATGCAGATAAGTGTGAGGTATTGCATTTAGGGAAGTCAAAAGACATTCACAGTGAATAACAGGGCCCTAGGGAGTGTATTAGGGCTGAGGATCCAAGAGTGCAGGAAAATAGTTCCTTGAAAGTGGCATCACAGGTAGATATGGTGGTCAAGAAGGCTTTCAGTACATTGGGCTTGATCAGTCAGGGTATTGAGTATGGAAGTTGGGATGTTTGTTAGAGTTACACATGATATTGGTGAGGCCACATTTGGAGTATTGTCTTGCGTTTTGGTCACCCTGCTATAGGAAGGATGATGTTAAGCTAGAAAGAGTGCAGAGAATATTTACAAGGGTGGTGCCAGGACAAGGGCATGAGCAAAAGGAAAAGGTTGGGGAGGTTAGGACTTTATTCCTTGAAGTTGAGGGGGATGAGGTGTGATCTTATAGAAGTGTGTAAGATTGCAAGGGGAATAGATAGGGTAAATGCACAGCGTATTTTACCCAGAATAGAGGAATCAAGAACCAAGGGACATCTGGTATATCTGGCAGGTATAACAATATTTACAGTAAAAGGCATTAATAGGTACATGGATAAGAAATGTTTAGACGAATATGGGCCAAACGTGGGCAGGTGGGATTAATGTAGATGGGGCATCTTGGTCAGCATGGGCAAGTTGGGCCAAAGGGCCTGTTTCCATGCAGTTGGACTCTTTGACTCTGAAGCTTTTGAAAATAAATGGCTCACCCTCTTATGGCTTTCCACATGCTTTAAATACAAAACTTACTTTGCTTCCACGATAGCTTCATGGGGTGTCTGGCACATGTGTAATTGGGTGGAATGGAATCATATGACTTTTCTGTAGATCTGAGGGTCATTGTATTTTTAGATCCTTTCGCCATTTTGAATATTAATCTAGATCAATTTTAGTGTTCAGCTATGCAACTTAAATGTTTTCAATTGGACATGCATCAATCAATTATAGTTATTTATTGATATAAGGACGCCCTTAGATGTGTTTGAACACAACTTTTGGTTTTAATGGAATTCTTTTGATGCTATCTTTTTTTTGATTCTCATTTTTTTTTTAAACATGGGAAATCCGGCAGAAGTCCTGGTCAGACTGAGCAGAATGGGATGTTCATTTTACATATTGTCATCTTAGAAAAAGTTGAATAAAATAGCCCCAAACTGCAAACTGTGACCCCTGAAATACCAGGATTATATCTCATCTTGATTATTAACACAGCTCTAATTATAATCACATTGTGTGTGTAAACAATCTAAGATACATTTTAATTTCATCAAATTAGTGAAGATTTTCCTCAACAATAAGTCCTTAGACGTTACAATTTGAAGTTTAATTGTTTTGACAGTGAATGGGTAACGATATAGATTCAGTACAGACAATATATATGTGGAATTCTAGCATTCATAAAATGTGATGGTTACACCTTTACTTTTTTTCCTCTTCCTCCTTTATGGCTGCAAGGTAGTTTCCTTTATCATCATATCCGAACCACATAGGAGGATTGTCATCATTATATTCCACGTGCTCAATATTTATTGCTGCTTTAACAGTTTGCCTATATTAGTGAAAGAAAACATTTATTAGATGTGTTAAACAAATTCTCCAGTGAAAAGTGTAAAGTGGAAATTAAAGGGTGGAGGGTTAAAGAGAATTTTATCTACTGGAGCATATGTTTCATGCAATGCAGCGCGTTTTCCCGGGGGGTCTTCATTCTGCTTGTTTCAATGTTAGGACAAAAACATTTGTGCTTACTGATGTGTTTTAAATTGAAAGCTGTTGCTTCATTTAATATAGTGAACACAAATGAAGAGGAGAGCTACATTTTTGCCTTTCTCCTTGCTTTGCGAATTACCACTATTTTTCCTCCAATAAAAACATAATTTCTTGCATCAAAATTTTTATTAGGCTTGTTGGGCTTAAGCCACAATGCATGTCATTTCGTGCGGTGATTTACACACACGGAAGCTGATTTGAAGCCGTCAACTTTTTTTACAAAGCCCCTCTAGCACAATTCTTGCCCGGTTTTGAATTTGTTTCACAGAAATTAATAACTAATGCAATATCAAAAAGAGTAGCAAAATAATGTCTGATTGTGAAGTGGGAGATAGCAGACATGTACATACCATAAAAAGTATCCTGCAGCTTGAGATGCGAGAGTAGTGTTATATCTCAATACTTCACATAGGTATCGTCAATTTATCTTGTTTTTATGACCGGATGTTTGGCACTAAAGTACTGGAACTTTCATTACATGGCTGTGCCTTCATCAGCTTATCGCTTTAAAATTATTGTAAAGACTTCAACAGCTGGGTCTTGAAATTTGGAAGTCAAAGCACGTCAATTGGTGCAACATCCTAAATATACCATTTATGTATTCCTTTCTGTAAGATGCTACTTCATTGGGATGTGCAGAAATTATGCTATCCTTACATTTATATCTAGTTGATATAAGACTGTTTGATGATCTTCACACCCTGTCACTGTGCCTTAAGTCCAACTGGCCCAGCTTCTGTGGTAGAAGTGCAGAAAGAGAATTCCCGTTTATGTAACCTGCAATGACCCTGCAATGGATTTCTCTTCTGCATTTCTACCATGCAAGCTGGGCCAGTTGGAGTTCAGGAACAGCGACAGGGTGTGAAGACTTGATCATCAAACACTCTTCTTCAGATGATTAAAGACTGAGTTTGTGAATCTCATTACTTATATATATCTTCACTGGGACATACCTCCCAAGGTATGAAAAGTGATCCACCAAGCATTTTTATTGTTGGGGAGGAGAGGCAGTGTTGTGCAATGGAAAAGAGATTTGTAGAAGATCTATTTTTTTTTACAAATGTAAGGCCCATTCTCTGCAGGTTAAGTCAATGGCAACGTGTACACATACACAATGAATGATGTACGCAAACATTATTTCCATATGTGAACTCAAGCTCCAATTGAATTTGACTTGACCTGTTTAATAGTGCAAATGAGTGGATGCATGTTATAAGAGTTTTTGTGTTTGTATCAGCCACTCAGAACACCTATTGAAAGGAAATCATCCTCAACCCCAATCTAAGGTAGACACAAAATGCTGGAATAACTCAGCGGGACAGGCAGCATCTCTGGAGAGAAGGAATGGGTGACATTTCGGGTCAAGACCCTTCTTCAGCTGAAACGTCACCCAATCTTTCTCCCCAGAGATGCTGCCTGTCCCACTGAGTTACTCCAGCATTTTGTGTCCACCCTCAATTTAAACCAGTATCTGAAGTTCTTTCCTACACACTCAACCCCAATCTATTGCTTAAAAATAAATTATAGCATATAACAGTGTATTTTCATGTGATTAAATTCTTCTTTGAGGTTAAAATAAACGTAGGCCTAACCCAAACCTATCTTCTCATACATCAGTGCTGCCATTCCAGAAATCAGTGCAGAAAACCTTTGTTGCGCTTCCACCATGGTAAGAACTTCCTTTCTCAGAGAAAGAGACAAAACTCCACCTTACCAAAACCCCATACAACTGCAAAAATACAGCCACACTCTTTTATTCAAATTCTATTACAATGAAGATAAATATAGCATTTTACTTCGGAGTCACGTGAGTGACTACGTGAAGAAGCCCGCATGCGCGTCAAGTACGTCTAACGCATGGTGCAACGACTGGCTGGGAGGCGCGTCGCTCCTCCAGCGGTAAGTTTCAAACCCTACAGGTAAGTTTTAAACTTATTTTCAGGTTGTATATTTGGTTGCAGGAATCTCTTTTACAGAGTTTCCTGCTGGATATGGAAATCTGGGGCGAAATCCAGACGAGCCGCGGGGAAACCGGCTATGGAGGACCGCGGGAGTGCGGGTATCGGCGGCCGTCGGGTTCACTACCCGAGTCGCTGACAGTGCGGTCAGCGACTTCAGACTTCGGCAGCCCCAAAAGGGTATGCAGCCAAACGGAGTCTGAGAGGCCTGGACTGGGACGAGTCAGGCCTGGAGGGTTCCCCTCCGACAAACATGGGTACGTCCTTGGGCGTTTATCCCAGATGGAGCATGGATAGCGTCCTTGGGCGTTCATCCCACAGAGGTGATGCTCCATCATGATATGGTCCGTGAAACGGTGCCATATCAGCGCAGGTCTCCTCGGGGGGCCTGCGGCAGCGCCTGTTTCAGGGCTGCTTACAAATCTCCCTCTCTGTGGAGGGGAGTGCCAGGGGTCAGTGTATGACTGACTCCAAACTCGGAAGTATGTCCGTGGAACATACTGGAATACATGCGTGAGGTTCAAGAATTGTCTGTCATGGCATCAAGGGTTGCGATACCCTCGCAAACCAAGGAGCCGCTGCAAGAAGAGTTGGCTCCCAGCATCAACTACCTCACGTTACATCATTACAAGAACAGGTGACGGCTGTAAAATACCATACACCTGTAAATTGTGCATTCCTGAAAGTGCCGGCAGTGAACAGCGCTATCTGGGGAGGCATTGGAGGGGGCGTCAAAAACCCAGGAAATGAAACTCCAACTAATTTTTTTAAATTACTGGCCTCAGGCATCAAGGCATTTGCCAGATCTGTGGATGGCGGGCCCTTATCGGACGTCCAGCAGGATGCCCTGGCGTTGATGTGCAATGCACACTTCGAAATGAACTGCTTTCAGAAGAACGCCATCAGACCTGCTTGAAATCCCAGATTTGCAGGCTTATGCAAGGCCAGCAATGTCCAGTCGCCGAATCTTCTCTTCGGGGAAGACCTACCCAAACAGGTAAAAGACCTGGATGAGGAAGCAAAAGCTGTCGGACTAATCAAGGTACCAACGACGAGCAAAGCTTCACCGTTTTGGCGACAACACCCCTATGCCTCCATCGGCAGTAAGCGGTTCACTGAAGCTGGTGCCTGCTCGAAAGCTGATTCTCTGGGCAGAGGTCTTTTAGGCCAAAGCCCATTTGGTTTTTGCACGAATGGCAATGGATAACATCAGATCCGTTTATAAAATAAAAGGATAACATCAGATCAGTTTATACTGCACAGTATACGAGGGTTCCAAATTGAATTTTCCTTTAACTCATTGCCACCCATACAATATACACCAAGTTGGACATTTATTCATTCCAAACAAAAAGGTTTGGGTATACAAGCAGATATCCAAACAAGTAAAAGATCTGGATGAGGAAGCAAAAGCTGTCGGGTTAATTAAAGCACCCACGACGAGCAAAGCTTCACCGTTTCGGCGACGACACCCTGCGCCTCCAAAAAAGAAAGATGGAGGATGTCGGATCATCCTTGATTAAACTCACATGTGCAGTATAGACATTTTTAAATGGAAAACTTCGTTACTGTCTAACAACTGATTCTCAAAGGATGCTTTATGGCATGCATCGATCTCAAAGATGCATACTATTCAGTTCCCATTCACATCCTAATAATATGATAATTATACATGATAATTACTTCATTCCATGACTGTTGCATGTGGGCTACTGTACGGAGGATTTCAATTGCCTTTCTATTGATGGATGAGAAATGGTGGAGAGAACAACATTTAGAGGGTGGTTAAGCATAGATATTAATTAATACTGTGAAAGACAACTTTTAACATTATGGGAACTGCTCAAAAAATTATAATATAAAATTATAATTTAAACACTTACAGTATAGTTTAGCAGTGAACTGGTAACATTATTTGATCATGTAGGCCTGCACATGAACACCAATAAAATGAAGGTATCCATAATGAAGGAGGCATCAGTTTCTGTGAATGGTTTGAATAATTGTGTGTGGAAATAGACAATAGGTGCAGGAGTAGGCCATTCGAGCCAGCACCGCCATTCAATGTGATCATGGCTGATCATCCACAATCAGTACCCCGTTCCTGCCTTCTCCCCATATCCCCTGACTCCGCTATCTTTAAGAGCCCTATCAAGCTCTCTCTTGAAAGTATCCAGAGAACCGGCCTCCACTGCCCTCTGAGGCAGAGAATTCCACAGACTCACAACTCTCTGTGTGAAAAAGTGTTTCCTCATCTCTGTTCTAAATGCCTTACCCCTTATTATCAGTTCCCATTCACAGGGATCACCGGAGATATTTGAAATTTAGCTGGATGGGGCAATGAGAAAGCATTGCAAAATGGGCTAACTTCAGCTCCCAGGTTATTTACCAAATTACTAAAGCCGGAGCTTGGGCTGCTCAGAGCTCAAAAACACATTGCTATGGCCTAACTGGATGATATTCTAAAATGCTGTATTTGGCTAAATTAGCTGTTTCAGCCGCGAAACTAGTATTTGAGAAATTGGGGTTTCTCAGCCATCCAGTTAAATTTAAGTTGATACCAACTAGAGTTATTGATTATTTGGGATTTACCTTTAACTCTATTAATTTGTCTGTGACTCTGCCCTGGGGCAAGAGATTAGAATTAATAGAAGCTTGTAACAACCTTGTTGTTATGAAGCAGCCTTCTATTCGTCAGGTGGCTAGTGTAATTGGCAATTTAGTGACTGTTTTTTCCAGCTGTGCAATTTGGGCCTTTGCATTATCAGAACTTACAATGAGCAAAGGAGCAAGCTCTCAAGTACCATTTGGGTCATTGTTAACAGACCTATGCTATTATCAGCTGAAGCTATCAGAGTTACAATGGTGGACGAACAGTATTCAGCATTGCTCCAGTAACATTTTTGGTCAGTAAACCTTCATTTATATTACAAACTGATGCTAGTGCTCAAAGATGGGAAGTTACTAATACCATCTCTAGTTACAGAGGCGGATGGGATGTGCATGAGTTACCAATTCTTCAGTTATATGGTATCAACTACCTAGAGACACTGGGGGCATTCTATGGGTTAAAGGCTTATTGTGCGAATATGCATAATCTGCTCAACTACAAGTTAATAACACTACGGTGGTGGCATGTATTAATCACATGGGTGAAATCAAGTTAGTATCCTGTGATAGTTTACCTAACCTCATTTGGCGCTGGTGTATCGTCACGGAAATACAATGATAACACAGAATGGATGTTGGATCACAAAGTATTTAATGACATTGTTGCTCGATATGGAACACCGAATATCGAATTGCTTGCATCTAGGCTCAATCACCAGTTGCAAAAATATGTGGCATGGCAGCCAGACCCAGGGCAGTGGCGATAGATGCATTCTCGCTACACTGGGGAGGAATGTTTTTTTATGTCTTTCCTCCATTTTGCCTCATCAGTCGGGTCTTGAAAAAAATCCAGGCATTTTCGTAGTGCCTGACTGGCCTATGCAGCCATGGTACCCGCTGATGTTGGGAATGATATAGAACCTTATATGGTTATTTCTAAAACACAAAATTTGCTGGTTCATCCCGTGACTCGGGAAGCCATCCACTGCATGATAGAATCAATTTATTGACTTGCAGACTCTAAGAAGACCATTCCTGGGGCTCTGGTTGTCAGACCGAACCATGGACGTGCTCACTGCAGCTTGCAGGGATAGCACCAAAAAAGCAGTACATTTCCTCATCAGGAGATGGGAAGTGTTTTGTTTAAATGCTAATGTAACATATAATACGGCACGGATAACTGACGTTTTGGAGTTCATTTTCAAATGGGTCTTTAACAAAAAATTGTTATTGTGCCATTAACTGTGCCAAAAGTGCCTTCTCATATTTGCTGCAGGGGTCAGGACCCACTCTGTCGGGTCTCACCCTCTGATATCCAGATTTATGAAGGATATCTTTAACACAAATTCTCCCAGGCCCAGGTACACGGAAGTATGGGATATTAACATTGTGTTAACACTACTTCCCCGGTGGGCTCCAGCTACATCCTTATCTTTGGCCCGGCTCTCATATAAGGTAGTTATGCTCATGGCGCTGGTGCAGCGCAACGCTTCCAGTCGTTGCATAAGCTACGGTTGAACAGAATGGTTATATCTTTTTTTTTTTTTTTTTTTTTTTAATTTTTATTTATTAGAAGTACATTACATTACAACCACATACATTAATACTCGTCATTTATATCATCTTACAATTAATGTACTCCCTTTATTTATTTTTTTACACTAGAGAAAGAAAAGATTGAAAGAGAGAAGAAAGTGAAGGAAAAAGTGCAAGTGTAGAAAAGTGTAGAAAATGTAACAACAAAAAAGGTTATATCTACCAACAAAATAACGTTCTATGTAAATGATTTATTAAACTAAGCAGACCGAGGGCGTTGGGTCTAAAGCTGGAATTTCTGGCATATCCTATGGATCATAGATTGTGTTGTCACACATATTCATTAACATTTTACGCTACAAAGAACCTTAGAGGCACTGAGCTGGCAATGTCCGTTAGCCACAAAAAAACACACAAGAGGGTTTCAGTGCAGACCATCTCCAGATGGTTTAGATACGTATTGGCTAGTGCAGGAGTGAACACTGATGTTTTTAAATCTCACTCCACCAGGGCTGCGATAACATCAGCAGCAAGGTTCATGGAGGTTCTGCTGGACCGCACCCTAGCGACAGTAGGATGGTCAAATGAGCGGACTTTCCAAACCTTTTATAACAAACCGATTGCCAGGTCGGGTTCGTTTGACAACTCAATTTTAAGTTCTATCCAATAATTTGCTTATTTGCTTATTATTAGCATCAGCATGTTTTAAATCTATGTCATATCTGAGTGCATTATCAATTTTTCAATCATCTCTGGTCAACTAATGCAGTGTGGCATGGACTCGTGTCCGTGGCATGAAATCACAGAGCTTTGAAATCTTCACGTAGTCACTCATGTGATTCCGAAGTAAAATAGGAAGATTAAACGAGAACTTCCCAGTATTTTAGTTTGATCTTTATTTAATGAGGAGTTACGATGAGGGATTACGTGCCCTCCGCTCCCAACCCTCTTCTCACAAAGGTCAAGTGGTAGTTCTAGTTTCTCGAATCTTCCTATAATCAGTTCAACAACTGTTATCTGTGATTTCACACCGCTGCTTTGAAGGTTGATGCGCATGCGGGCTGGCGGGCTTCTTCACGTAATCCCTCATCGTAACTCCTCATAAAATAGCTCCTCATAAAATAACTCCTTCAAACTGGTAAGTTCTCGTTATATTTTCCTATTTGCCTTTTTAAGTGTTTGATACATCTGAATAATTGTTTTCACTGACTGGAGTATGAGGACACCAGATGTTATCACACCCCTTTTTCCCAATCTGTCACCATATAGAAAATAACCAATCTTTCTGCTCTTGAGAAACCTCACTTTTATCTTTGATAAATTGAATCTGTCTTGCATTCACCCATTCTGCTCTCTTATCTAAATCACATGGAGACTCTTTGCAACTGCAAATTTGGAGATGTAAGATGCATTTCCTTCATCCAAATCCATGTCCTTTTGAAATGAAGGATGTGGTGCCTTTCAGAACTATACACTACAGTTAGCACCAGGCACCTATTTCACATCAACACAGTGCCAATGCTGACATATTTGCTGGTATAACAATTTGAGCAGATACTCCTTAGTTCTTGTTCCTGAGTATTGTATGCTTACGCACCACCAGTATATATGGCTCATTAGATGAGTTAGTACATCAAATGGTTTCCTTAATCTAAATTTGCATTTGCTGGAATGCAAATTTGAGTACTTGAACTCTAAATGTCTACGTTTTGTAATTTATACTCCCCATGTAGCTCCTGATGTCTTTTTGCTGATCTTTTATTTCCTTTTATTGACTTAAATGAAAATAATCAAATTAATACATCCTACATAATAATTACTTCATTCCATGACTGTCCAGCCGCCGAATCTTCTCTTCGGGGAAGACCTACCCAAACAGGTAAAAGACCTGGATGAGGAAGCAAAAGCTGTCGGACTAATCAAGGTACCAACGACGAGCAAAGCTTCACCGTTTCGGCAGCAACACCCCTACGCCTCCATCGGCAGTAAGCGGTTCACTGAAGCTGGTGCCAGCTCGAAAGCTGATTCTCTGGGCAGAGGTCTTTTAGGCCAAGGCCCAAGCCGGCCCTCAGGGAAAATGCGCAATCCACGCACCCCAGCAGTCCTATCCTCCAAATTTCGAGGACGGAAATAGAACCCGCATCAGGGGCCTTTGGGCTTACCATAAGACCACCGGTAACCATGGAGGTAGGTGGGTCTGGTTCTTTCCAAAACATGGGGTGTGTGGACCAGTTACAAGTTGGTGATAGATTACATTTGGTTTTTGCACGAATGGCAATGGATAATGTCAGATCCGTTTATAAAATAAAAGGATAACATCAGATCAGTTTATATTGCACAATATACAAGGGTTCCAAATTGAATTTTCCTTTAACTCATTGCCACCCATACAATATATACCAAATTGGACATTTATTCATTCTAAACAGAAAGGTTTGGGTATACAAGCAGATATCCAAACAAGTAAAAGATCTGGATGAGGAAGCAAAAGCTGTCGGGTTAATTAAAGCACCCACGACGAGCAAAGCTTCACCGTTTCGGCGACGACACCCTGCGCCTCCAAAAAAGAAAGATGGAGGATGTCGGATCATCCTTGATTAAACTCACATGTGCAGTATAGACATTTTTAAATGGAAAACTTCGTTACTGTCTAACAACTGATTCTCAAAGGATGCTTTATGGCATGCATCGATCTCAAAGATGCATACTATTCAATTCCCATTCACATCCTACATGATAATTACTTCATTCCATGACTGTTGCATGTGGGCTACTGTACGGAGGATTTCAATTGCCTTTCTATTGATGGATGGGAAATGGTGGAGAGAACAACATTTAGAGGGTGGTTAAGCATAGATATTAATTAATACTGTGAAAGACAACTTTTAACATTATGGGAGCTGCTCAAAAAATTATAATATAAAATTATAATTTAAACACTTACAGTATAGTTTAGCAGTGAACTGGTAACATTATTTGATCATGTAGGCCTGCACATGAACACCAATAAAATGAAGGTATCCATAATGAAGGAGGCATCAGTTTCTGTGAATGGTTTGAATAATTGTGTGTGGAAATAGACAATAGGTGCAGGAGTAGGCCATTCGAGCCAGCACCGCCATTCAATGTGATCATGGCTGATCATCCACAATCAGTACCCCGTTCCTGCCTTCTCCCCATATCCCCTGACTCCGCTATCTTTAAGAGCCCTATCAAGCTCTCTCTTGAAAGTATCCAGAGAACCGGCCTCCACTGCCCTCTGAGGCAGAGAATTCCACAGACTCACAACTCTCTGTGTGAAAAAGTGTTTCCTCATCTCTGTTCTAAATGCCTTACCCCTTATTATTAAACTGTGACCCCTGGTTCTGGACTCCCCCAGCATTGGGAACATGTTTCCTGCCTCTAGCATGTCCAAACCCTTAATAATCTTATATGTTTCAATAAGATACCCTCTCATCCTTCTAAATTCCAGAGAATACAAGCCCAGCCGCTCCATTCTCTCAGCATATGCCATCCCGGGAATTAACCTTGTGAACCTATGGGGGAGTCCAGAACCTATTGTCTATTGTCTATTGTCTATGCTGCACTCCCTTGATAGCAAGAATGTCCTTCCTACGTGTAATAATAATAATAATAATACATTTTATTTGTATAGCGCTTTTCAAGGACTCAAAGTCGCTTTACATGGTGAGTCAAGAACAACACAAAATAGAGCAGTAAGACAGAGATGCAAAGGGGAGGGAGACATGGGACTAAGGGTATGCAGAGGTGAAGAGATGGGTCTTGAGGCGGGACTGGAGGATGGTGAGGGACTCAGAATTTCGAATCAATTGTGGGAGGGAGTTCCAGAGCCTGGGAGCTGCCCTGGAGAAGGCTCTTTCCAAAAGTGCAGAGGTTGGATTTTGGAATGGAGAGGGACCGGCTGATGTGGATCTGAGGGACCGTGAGGGTTGGTAGGGGGAGAGGAGGTCAGTGAGATAAGGGGGGGCCAAGTGGTTGAGGGCTTTGTAGGTGAGGACCAGGATTTTGTAGATGATCCGGTGGGAAATGGGAAGCCAGTGAAGTTCTTTGAGAACTGGGGTGATGTGGTGCCAGGATTTGGTGTGGGTGATGAGTCGGGCGGCTGCATTCTGGACCAGTTGGAGTCGGTTGATGTTGCTGGAATTAATGCCAAAGAGAAGAGAGTTACAGTAGTCCAGTCGGGAGGAGATGAAGGCATGGATGAGTCTTTCAGCAGCGGGGGGGGTGAGAGAGGGTCTGATTTTGGCAATGTTGCGGAGGTGAAAAAATGATGTTTTGACAACATGGCAGATGTGAGGCTCAAGGGAGAGGGTTGAGTCAAAGATCACGCCAAGGTTGCGGGCCTGAGGAGATGGGGAGACAGTGGTGCCGTCAATAGTGAGAGTGGGGTTGCTAATTTTGGTACGTGTTGATTTGGAGCCAATGAGCAGAAATTCTGTTTTGTTACTGTTTAATTTAAGGAAGTTGAGTTGCATCCAAGATTTGATGGCTGACAGGCAGGAGTTGATATGGGAGAGAGGGGGTGGTGGGGGGACTTGGTGCTGAGATAGATCTGGGTGTCATCAGCATAGCAATGGAAGTCCAGGTTGAAGTGACGGAGTATATGACCAAGGGGGAGGATGTAGATGATGAAGAGGGGACCGTGAACGGAGCCTTGGGGAACGCCTTGAGTGACAGTGGCTGTGGCAGAGGTGTGGTTATGGAGAGAGATGAAGTGGGATCGGTTGGAAAGGTAGGAACGGAGCCAGCTGAGTGCAGAACCTTCAATGCCAAGGTCTCATGTAGAACTGAGAGCATTTGGAGGTAACAGTATTCTTTTCAGAGAATCATCACCTTCTGGAACATATTACTGAATTATGTGGTGTGTTTGAATTTCCACAGTGCTTCAACATCAACAGCTCAGCAACTTCCTGAGAGGAAAAGATTTCTAATTATAGATGGTAATATGAGGGTTAGCTGTGATTAGAATGTTTTGTGGCTTTTTGTGGCCTCTTGGAATGCTTGATTGTGATGAGGAGTCAGAGAATTTCTGTTTTTGCTCAATTTGCTTCACATTTTACTGTTCCTCCAAAGAGGAACTGGAAGAACTGAATTATCCGATGAGTAGATTAACAGGGCACATTCCCATATCAGTGGGAGAGATGGGTTTGCTGGAAAAAATGGTTTATTCCCTTTCATTTCACATTTACCTATCTGTTGGTTGTTTAAAATATATATATATATTTAACTCTGAAGAAAACTGCTGAAATTGCATCCCTTAACAGCAGTGTGCATACCACTAAGAGTATCTACTGCTTTGTATGTACCAAATCCAGCACCCTTCAGCAAGCTGCCATCATTTTGCACATTCAAGGCCCAAGCAAAGGTCATCCCTCTTCCGTAACGTGGAAATATCCGTATAAATATAGGACCTGACAGTTTAGATGGAAGTGTCAAGGTCAGTACAGTGGCACAGCTGGTAGAGTTGCTGCCTCACATTGCCAGAGACCTGGGTTTGATCTTGACCTCAGGTGCTGTTTATGTGGAGTTTGCACGTTCTCCTTGTGACTGCATGGATTTCCTCTGGGTGCTCCAGTTACCTACCACATTCCAAAGATGTTGGGTTTGTAGGTTAATTGGCCTCTGTAAAATTTCTTCTAATGTGTAGAGTGGATACGAAAATGGGATAACATAGAACTAGTGTGAATAGATGATCGATGGTTGGTGAGCACTCGGTCGGCCAAAGAGTCTATTTCCAAGCTGTACCTTTCAATCAATATCAGTACTTATAGTGCAGTGTATGTAAAGCACGTTATGTTATAAGATCCACCATGAATGGAGGTGAAACTGAAGTATTCCTCAGTTAGCTTCCATGCAAATTCTCCTCAAACTGATTAGACTAACTAATATTACAATTTTGATTTCACTTGCTTATTAAAAATGGATTAATGGATTAAGATTAAATTAATTTGCCTGTCTGCGTTTACTGCTTTCTACTCAGCAACATTTGCCTTGGTGCTCCGCCCACAAGTAACAACATGACATACAGTGACAGTTACAAATGACTCAGAAAACACTAAACATTAATAATAATAAAACATTAATGATAAAACACCATTGATCAAGCATGTGAACCAACAAAATACCAGATCAAAGGGAGGCTACAGATTTTTGGCTGTTGAGTAGAGCAACTACACGTGGATAAAAACTGTTTTTATGTCTGGCTGTGGCAGCTTTGACAATCCGGAGTCGCCTTCCAGAGGGAAGTGATTCAAAGAGTTTGTGGCCAGGGTGAGAGGGGTCAGAGATGATCCCTCTCCAAAATCCAAGAAGTTAAACAAAGTCAGACTTTTATTGGTCAGAACAAATAATTAATGCGCTGTAAAATTCCTTTTGTACTAGTACACCAGATGGAGTATGAATGCAATCTCCGGACCCCACAGGGAGTTCTTAGATTCCTGAATAACTCATTGGTTTCTAAAGTCATTGTCTGTCATTGACACTGCAATGAGTCATAGAATTCCACAGTGCCATTTCCAATATCACACTCCCAATGTCCCAATGTCAGTTCTGCCAGTTTCAGGAAGGAGACAGTGCAGTAATATAGTTAAAACAAAATAGGACACCACAGACCACCCACTGAGTATCTGGCGAGGGTTTTATATCTGGCCACACCCTCGCCCATTGATATTTCCACTGTACAAGCATTGAAGCAACCTTGAAGAGTGAGGAAAAGTCAACGGGTTCCTCTTCGCCTGTCATTTTCCACAATTTGTATGTTACTTAAACAACTATCACAACACCAATTTTTCTTAGCCTGTTTTCAAAAATTCTTTCAATAGAGCATCATGACATACATCCTTCCACTACACCTCCATTTCTCCCCTTTCAAAGTGTTCTGAGGCATTTAGTTTCTTCCATGAGTGTTTTAAAAATGGATATTATTGTTGGCATTGGCCTTTCTCAGATTGGGAAGTTGGTTAAACTCATATTGATTCCATCTTCAGAAAGGCAAATTATATATTTTCTGTTTACTATGGTTTTGTTCTCTGCATAAGCTTAAGAAAACAATGGAATGACCATACTTGGAAATATTATACTTACTTTGTGATCTTTGTGCAATATAGCATCTTGAGGACACGTAGCTGTTTGCAGCCTTTCCTTAGGAACGGAAATGATGAATCAGTAAGCCTGACACAACCTGAGATGTCCAGGAAATAAATATAATGGCAAACTCCAGCCAGATATTGCATACTTAAGTCAGTAATCTGATGGATCAATAAATACAACACAAAATATAAAATCTCATTTTGTAAATACAGCATTTCATTAATACATTTGCCATAATGGTGGAAGGTTAATACTTCTGAATAGTACTGAGGATTTGTTGCACTGCCACTGATCCCCTACATTGCATATCCATATATGAAACTCTAGGATAGGGAGAGGGTTCCAATGCTAGAATCTTTATTTAGGTCATTTTATCTTGGCAGAGAATCGTGGGTCTGCAAACAGTCTGGATCGCTCTGGTCCACAAACTGTGGCATAATCGCACTTACCATTTTGACTGACTTCCCCTCCCTTCATTTATTGGCTTTCTCAAAGCCTTGAAAACTCATCAACACACTGTAAATCATCCAAACATGGTAATTAAGAGCAGGAGTCGGCCACTTGGTCCCTCAAGCTTGCTCCGCTATTTAACAAACCTATGGCTAAAGTCACTAACTTCAAGTTTACGTTCCATCTACCTTCACCTACTGGTTTATCAAGGATATATCTACCACAAAACAGAATGTTAGAAGAACGCAGTGGGTCAAACGGCACCTGTGTAGCAAAAGGTGCATGTTGATGTTTTGGATACATATCTACCTCTCCCTTACAAATATTCAGACTGCTTTCAGCATCCATTGAGGAAGTTAGTTCCAAAGATTCATGACCCTACGAGAGTAAAAAATACATAGTCTGTATCTTAAATGTGTGACCTCTAGTTCTACTTGCTCCCACAAGAAGAAACATCTTCTGAAAATCCACCCAGCCAAGACTCAGGATCCCCCTTTTTTGTGTTGGTATAAGCTGGCACATTTAAAAAGTTAAAAACTAGATTTTTAAATGTTTAGAATTTTTAACATTACATTAATATTTCTAAAGTCTAAAAAATAAAACATTAATTAGGCAGTCAGGCCCTTGAATAGCTTAAGCGGCTCATAGGATGAAGATTGCGATAGACATCCACAACACCTTTTTGACTACAAAAAAAAAACACACTGCAGACTGTCAGGATCCCTGGACAGAGTCCTTTCAGATTAGGCAGAGGTTCACTTGCACCTCCTCCAACCTCACCCACTGTATCCTTTGTTCAAGGTGTGAACTCTTATACATCGGCGAGACCAAACATACACTGGGCGATCGTTTCGCTGAACACCTTCGCTCAGTCCGCCTGCACTTACCTGGTCTCCCTGTTTCCAAACACTTTAATCCCCCTTCCCATTCCCACACTGACCTTTCTATCCTGGGCCAACTCCATTATCAGAGTGAGGCCAAATGCAAATTGGAGGAACACATCTCATGTTTAGCTTGGGCAGCTTACAACCCAGTGGTATGAATATTGATTTATCTAATTCAAGTAACCCTTGCATCTCCCCTCTGAGTTATTCCAGCTTTTTGTGTCCATCTTCAGTTTAAACCAGCATCTGCAGTTCCTTCTTACACAATGGATGAGATGGAGCCTGGTATGTGTCCAATTTCAGATTTTTAATGATTTAACATCTGATCTGACCACCCCCCCACATTTGCAGGATCAAATATTCAACCAGTTAGTTCTGTTTTTCTCCCTAAAATGATGTTGTCTGGCCTGCTGAGTGCTCTAAGCATGAACTGTTAATAGCACAAGGATGTGGGTTATTTTGTCCAGGGGGTGGATTTTAAGTACCAATGTCATTTTGGTTACTCTGATATCTAATAAAGTGTGATTTCTGCCACACATTCTGTGAAACAACACTGGAGGAGGAACATAGAAATCGTGGACATGGTTGTACCTTCCCTCTATAAACCAGTATACTTTAACATTTTCAGACATATCTTGCTGACACTATTCTCAATTTGAAATAAAAAACTAAGATAAACTGTAGGAAATATTCATTAGGTCAGATTGGAAGTTAGCAAATGTAAACTATTTAAGAAAAATAGAGAAATAAACCTTGGATTCGTTAGCCAAGCATTAGCGAGGGTGCTTTACTGAAATCTATTATTATGTGATAACAATGTATTTTGAAAATAAAATTGGGTTTGGGCAGTCAACATGCACAGGGAGTCACAAAAGAGATTATCAATAAAATTAGAACACACAGTATTATTTAGATAAAATACTAGAGTGAATTGTGGATTGGTTAACAGTCAATGTGAGTTCTGAAGAGGATGAATAGAGACTGATTCAACAAGGGCATGGAAGGTGGAACATAATGTGGAAAAAGATGAGTTCATTCATTTCAGTAGAAAAAATAAAAATGCTGTCTTTGTCTACATTTCACTGAAAGATTAAATGCAGATTCAACAGACAATTGTTCTTTAGTGCCAGAGGATTGGAGCACAAGGGTAGAAACAACTTGCAACAGTGATATAGAACCCTGGTGAGATAGTATATTAAATTATGTGTATAGATATGGTCTCACTACCAGATGTTGCAATTAAAGTATATACCAAAAAAAAAGTTTTATTGTATTGCACTTTCCATTTTGGCTACTGTTCCTACCCCGCACATCCTTCAATTTAGTTTGAAAAATAATGGTTACCCATAAGAAACTATTTGATCTGAGAGCACCACATCTGTCTAGGGGAGAAAATAATTGTTCTGCCTGTTCAAATGATATCCTTAGCAGAATATTATTGAGATCTGGTTGCACCATGTTTTTTTTAGCAGATCAGATTTACCAGTTACCTGGTTCTAATGTATGAATTAGATCATAGTATGTTTTTGCTTTATAGTTGAAGGGAAATTAATAGCTTCATTGACCATTCAACTATTTTGTAATTTATCTTGCAGTTAATATATTTCAAACTTGTAAGTAGCTAGATTATTAATGACGTAGGGCTGTGTGTTTAACAGTCTATCTTTTCTTTAGCATACCACATGACAGGATGAATTTGGTTCAGGTTAGGCTGAAACAAAATGTATTAAGAGTTGCATTTAAGCTATATACTGACTAGCTGCTAGCTGCTCCAAATGCCTCACTGGAGATTAGAATAACAAATTTGGGCAGACCAAGAATAGCACTGATGATGATATGGGATAGGGCTAACTATTTAACCCTCTTGGAAACTGTTGTTGTACTTAAAAAGGACAAGTAAGAAACGCAAGTGGGAAAAAAGAAATGGCATAAAAAATTCTAGTACTTCAAAGTTCAAAGTGTACCTTTGGACATCCAGAAATGTTTAATGAAATGAGCCTTCTGCAGCAGAAAGCCAGCGTCTTTACACTTTGATCAGTCACTGAGAGGCAATGGGAGACATCCAAGTATTCCAGATTTGCCATCTTATGGTAGAATTTCTTGAACACAAATATGACAAATTATGTTTTCAATTCCTTGAACTTGATCTATGTTTAAGTCACTATTTGAACAAATAACAAATCTGTTGTTAAAACCAGAGCCAGGATAAGTACATAATGCTTATGTAAACAAAAGGCCTGAACAAATTCAGTTCAAATCCAAGCATGGCAGCTGAGGAATATACATTTGGTTAATTAAATAGAATCAATAAGATTATTGTTAAAGACCACTTGTCTCCATTTGGAGAGAGAGAGTGTGGAGTTGTGAATGAGACTATCATTCTCATCTAATCTGATGGGCTCGGTGAGAGGAACTGGGGAGGGAGGGGTATTACCTTCCGCGCCTCGAGGTCGGCTGCCAGAGGCTCCCCATTCTCCGTGGAGCAAGGGCTGAATAGGGCCAGGATTGGAGAGGGATAACCGTAATAGAGGAGAAGACAGCTGCTACAGGCCTTTGTAGTCAGCTGCATCTGGGACTGTAAAATGGCATCAAATGCCGCCTCTTGCATGTGGACTTGGTAGGCTGTTTGTGTGCATACTGTACTAACTGGGGTGATTGTGCTTATGTACGGGGACAGTCTTGCTGATCTGTAGGCAAAACATGTATTTCACTGTACCTGGTACACATGACAATAAAGAAGCCATTGAACCATTGAATCTGGCCTCTGTAACTGAAGCCCCATCGTAATCTGGATGACTCTCAATCAGCCTCTGAAGAAGCCCAGAAAGTTGGGACATGTCAGATAAATCCTCAGATTTGGAGGCCGGAGATGAAAGAATACAAGGTTTGTGCTTTCTCCTAGGCGAACATGCAACCTAGTAAAGCCTCTTGCATAATCATCTGCAATCATAATCTATTTCCTGTGTCAACCATTCATCTCTATCTGCTCAATTAAATATGATCTCCCACAATTTCCATCCGTGAGATGGGGAATGAGCACAACCAAACTAACAATCATCATGTCTCAGAACAGACCTACCTGCTCTCCTCCATTGCAGTCATGTGTCACTGGGACACCTGCCTGACACAACAAGTTAGTCAAAGGAGATACTTTTGGGTAAGAGATCAATAGTCTTATTTCAATGCAAGAAGTATTGTGGGGGAAGCAGATGAACTTAGAGCCTGAATCAGTGCTTGGGACTATGATGTTGTGGTCATTGAAGAAACATGGTTGTGAGAGGGACACGACTAACAGCTCAATGAGAGGGAGAAAAAAAGGAGTTGCACTACTATTCAGGGAGACTGTCAAAGCAGACATACTGGAGGGTTCATACGCCGAGGCGATATGGATAGAGCTTAAAAATATGAAAGGTGTAAGCACTCTAATGGGTTTGTGCTATAGGCCCCCCAATAGCAACTGAGAAATAGAAGATCATATACATAGATAGATTGCTGAAAGATGCCAAAGCAGCAGGGTTGTCCTTGTTTCACTGCATAATTTAATTATTTTAGCATATTTATACATGCAGGCACCGCAATGTTTTCGCGCCATTTCCAAAGTCTGGTCCACCCGTGTGCTCAGTCTACTGGAGTGACTACTGATCCAGGTAAGCCCCAGGCTCCTGCAGGACCTTCGCCTGTTGCTTTCCACTGCATCAGCCCACGAATCAACGTCCCTATCCTGCAGCCCACCTTGAAGGTGCTGGAGGCAATACGGCAGTTCACCCTCCTTCCGGCCCTTGCTCTGTGACATCTCCAGCGGCTCCCTCCTCATCTGTTCTCCGGTTGTTGGGTGATGAGCAGGGTCCAGGCCTGGAGGTTTCCCTCGACATGCCGTGGTCCGCCAAGCCTTCAGGTCCACAGTGGTGCAATGGACAAGGCAAGTGATTTAGGATTCAGACGAGGAGAAATTTATTCCCTCAAAGGTGATAATTCTGAGGAATTCTCTATCACAAAGGCTTTGGATTCTAAGTGGCTGATCTCCCGGCTCAGTCGGTTTCTCTAAGTGCTTCTCCTTGTAAAGGGACAACAGTCCAATATTAGGCAGGAAAACCAGAGCCATGATTACCAGGCATCTGCAAGAAACACTTGTGTTTTCTTTCTGGAACTTGCTCAATGCTAAGGCTGAGAAGGAGCAGAATTTGATAGGTGTATCCAAGACGGTTTCTTGAAACTGTATGTGGATGGTCCAACCCAAGAAAGGATCATAGTGGAGCATGTATTGGAAAATGAGCCTAGCCAAGGTGACTAGTGTTACAATGGAAGAGCAGTTTGGGGATAGTGATTACGAGTCCATATGTTTTAAGATTGTTTTGAACAGGGAGAAAACTGGATCTTGCTGACAAGTACTAAATTGGAGTAGGGGAAATTGCAATGTTATTAGGCAGGAGGGTAAATTGGGAGCTGTTGTTATTGGGTAGGTCCATATCTGACATGTGAGAATCATTTATAGGCCAGTTGATCAAAATTCAGAACGGCATGTTCTTGTAAGGAGGAGGGATAAGGATGGCAATGTAAGGGATCCTAGGATGATTAACGAGGTTGTAAATTTCATCAAGAAGAAAAAAGAAGCACGTGCGAATATTAAGAGAATGGAACCAGACAGGGCCTCTTAGGAATATAAAGAAAGGAAGATAGTACTCAATTGGGCGATTAGAAGGGCCAAAAGGGACCAAGAAATTGCTTTGGTATGTTAGATTAAAGAGAATCCCAAATCTTTTTATACTGGCATTAAAAACAAGAAGGTGATCAGGACGAAAACAGGACCGCTCAAGGATAAAGATGGAAATTTCTGCTTGTAGTCTGGGGATGTTGGCAAGGTACTAAATGAGTACTTTGCATCTGTTTTCACCAAGGAGAAGGACATGGAGGAGAGTGAGATCAGTCTGGAGAATACTAATATGCAAGGGCAATTTGAGATTAAGCAGGAGGAGATATTGGGGCTCTTGAATGAATGAATGAATGAATACTTTATTGTCATTATAACATGTAAAACATGTACAACGAAATTAAAACTGCCAACCAGTCAGTGCACCATTCACACATTTTCTAAAAGCAAAAGTCTAAAATAAACAACTAAAATAAATAACATGAAAAAAAACATTCTTCTGTCGATTTCACAGTCCCTTTGGTATGTAGCACACCTGCGCTCATTTGGTGGCTACATTAAGTGTAGTTATTGCTGTGGGATAAAAACTGTTTTTGAGTCTGTTTGTCCTTGTCCTCATTGATCTGTACCGTCTTCCTGATGGCAACAGTTCAAACAGGGAGTGACCGGGGTGGAAAATGTCCGATAAAAGGATAGCAGCAGTCTCTGGGTGATGTTGTTCTTCCTGAGCACCCTCAGGAAGTACAGTCTCTGCTGGACCTTTTTCAGCAGCGCAGAGGTGTTTACGCTCCATGTCAGGTCCTCCTCAATGTGGATTCCCAGGAAGTGGAAATCCGCCACCCTCTCCACACAGTCCCCTCTGATGATTAGTGGTGTAATGTCCGTCTTCTTCTTCCTGTAATCTATTATGAGCTCCTTGGTCTTTGAGGTGTTGAGGAGCAGGTTATTTTCTCCACACCACTGAAAAGCATTAAGGTGGATAAATCCCCAGGATTTGTTGGATCAATCCCAGGTTATTGAGAACGGCAAGAGAGGTGATTGCGGGAGCCTTGACAAAGATCTTTGCTTCTTCTCTAGCCACAGGTGAGGTCCCAGAGTACTGAAGAGTAGCTAATGTTGTTCTTTTGTTTATGAAGGGAATCAGAGTGAATCCAGGGAATTATAGGCCAGTGAGCCACAATAGATAGGGTAGCTATTGGCAGAGGATTATTTGGGTTAGAATTTACTTCCATTGGAACAGAATTAGTTAATTAGAGACAGTCAGCATTGTTTTGTACACAGCAGATCGTGTCTTACTAACTTGATCAAGTTTTTTGAGAGGTGTCGAAGATGATCCATGAGGATAGGGCAGTAGGGTCGTAGAAGGTAGAAGGGTCGGTAAACTTGTAGATTTGTGCTAGGGTCACGGACTGTGAGGAAGGCTGTCTAAGTATACTGCAGGATATAGATCAGCTACAGAAATGGGCAGAGAAATAGCATTTGGGAGGATGAATGTAAGGGGAAAATATACAATAAATGGCATGTCCCTTAACAGCATCAATGTACGAGCGATCTGGGGGTCCAAGGCCATAACACTGAAAGTGGCAACACAAGTGGATGCAGTTGTAAAGAAGGCATATGGTATTCTTGCATTCAATCATCGGGACTTTGAGTATAAGAGTCAGGAAGTTATGATGCAGGTTTATAAGACTGGTTAGGCTGCATTTGGATAATTTAGTTTTAGGTTACAGGTACAGTGCAGAAACAGGCCCACCGAGTCCACACCAGTCAGTGATCCCCGCACATTAAAACTATCCTACACACACTAGGGACAATTTACACATACACCAAGCCAATTAACCTACATACCTGTACGTCTTTGGAGTGCGGGAGGAAACCGAAGATCTCGGAGAAAACCCACGTGGTCCCGGGGAGAATATATAAACTCTGTACAGACAGCACCCAAAGTCGGGATCGAGCTCGGGTCTCTGGCGCTGTAAGCGCTATAAGGCAGCAACTCTACCGCTGCGCCACCGTGGCCGCCTGGTTGAAGTGATTGAAATAAAATTGCGTGCAGTTCTGATCACCCCATTACAGGAGGATATGGAGGCTTTGGAAAGGGTGCAGAGGAGGTTTACCAGAATAATGCCTGGATTAGGGGGTATTAGTTACAGGGAGAGGTTGGGCAGACTTGGATCGTTTTCTCTGGACCACTGGAGGTTGTAGTGAGACCCGATAGAAGCATATAATATGATGACAGGTATAGATAGGGTGGACAGTCAAAACCTTTTGCCCACGATAAAAAAAATCAAATACTAAACAGCATAGCTTTAAGGTGCAAAATTTAATGCGTAGGGCAAGCTTTTTATATACAAAGGGTGGTAAGTGCCTGAAACATGCTGCCTGTGGTGATGGTTGGTGCAGATATAAATGTAGCATTTTAGAGATGTTTGCTTAGGCATATTCAATGCAGGGAATAGAGAGAGATGGATTATGTGCAGGCAGAAAAGAGTTGGTCTTGGCATCATGTTCGGCATTGACATTGTGGGCCGAGAGGCCTGTTCCAGTGCTGTTCTGTGCTATGTTCGATGGAATTAAACTTAAGGAGCCATGCTGTTTAGAATCTGCAGAACCTTCAGGGAAACCTATCCTTCCTAGTTATCTGACCGCGTATTGAATTTATTTGACAATAGACAATAGACAATAGGTGCAGGAGTAGGCCATTCGGCCCTTCGATCCAGCACCGCCATTCACTGTGATCATGGCTGATCATCCACAATCAGTACCCCATTCCTGCCTTCTCCCCATATCCCTTGACTCCACTATATTTAAGAACTCTATCTAACTCTCTCCTGAAAGCATCCAGTGAATTATCCTCCCCTGCCTTCTGAGGCAGAGAATTCCACAGATTCACAACTCTCTGGGTGAAAACGTTTTTCCTAATCACCGTTCTAAATGGCCTACCCCTTATTCTTATGCTGTGGCCCCTGGTTCTGGACTCCCCCAACATGCCTTTAGCATGTCCAATCCCTCAATAATTTTATATGTATCAATAAGATAGCCTCTCATCCTTCTAAATTCCAGTGCATACAAGCCTAGTCGCTCCATTTTCTCAACATATGACAGTCGCGCCATCCCGGGAATTAACCTCGTGAACCTACGCTGCATTCCCTCAATAGCAAGAATGTCCTTCCTCAAATTTGGAGACCAAAACTGCACATAATACTCCAGGTGTGATCTCACCAGGGCCCTGTACAACAGGCCCCGTATGAAACTTTTCAATAAGGGGGATGGCATGACAGGATTACCAAAATTTTATGTAAAATAATGTGCGAGCAGTGCACATCACAAGCGCGAAGTCCCTTGCAGCCGAGGTCCAGGGCCTGCTTAAGGGCCCTGGAAGCTCTGGGGTTTTAGATGCTCTCTGGTGCATTCTGAGCCTTATTTTGGAGCATTTTTGTACCAAATTTATGACCAATATTTCAGAAATAATTTTGGTTGTCAAGAGTAATGAGTTGGTGGAATGGGATGATTGGGGTCATTGTTGTATACATTTTTTTTAAACAGTCCTTGTTTTAATAATCAAGTTGTACTGTTATGTAAAATGTTATAAAGGAGCATGCAAAAACTGCAAATAAAATACTGTCAGTTTTTGCAGTAAAGAAACCTTTTTTTTAGAAAATGTTTTGTGTGTTGATTTGATTGCCTGTTACTGTTAGACTGTGTTAGTGTGTGCACTGCACCTTTAATGGTCCTCCTGACCTAACAACCTCACATCACATCAATTTCAACATGGAATAGTGATGTGAATCCAACATTTCGTTAGACTTCACATTCCATCATGAAAATTGAAGTAAAACTAAATGGTCCATTTACATTACTATGACCGCTTTCAAACTAACCTATTTTACTTCCATACCATTATAACAAATTCTAGTTCCATTATGACTCATTAACAAGATCACAAATCACATCAAACATAATGTGATTGTGAATAATTACAGAGCTGCCAAGTTTCACCGAGCATTTCCGTATTTTCATGGCTGAAAATCAGTATTTTGTTGGGGAAATCGGTATTTCTCACATGAATGCAATAGAACGTACCACACAGAAACTGGATTTTTGAAAATCAGTATTTTGCATACTGGAATACTGAAAATCAGTACTACTGAATTGTGAAACCATTTTTTAAATGTGAATTTATAATTCTTGATTTTGATTCCATAGCATATAAAAATATATAATAACATAACATAAAATTCACAATTCATCATATAGCTTCAGGGTGCACAAGTAACTACATCTGCAGCACCCAAGTAATCACGCCAGCAGCGCCCCAGGAGCACCAGTCGCCATACCAGCAGCATCCCAGGGTGCACAAGTAACCACGCCAGCAGCGGCCCGAGAAGCAGCAGCAGGTCGCCCCAAGGAGCCACTTAAGCGGCGGGTTGGTGAGGGCGGATTGCGGCGCTCGCACTCCAACCTCAACTGCCGCTTCTCCCGAGCCTGCTCGGGCTTGGACAGTTCCTTCGAGCACTGTGGACTCGGGCCCGAGGTGATCGAGAACCTAGCCAGGGAAAAGTTTGCCTTGCCCTCAAGTTTCACAGCGTGAAAGGCCTGTCCCACTTGGGCGACATTTTCGACGACAGCCTGAAAAGAGGTTGTCGCGTCGTGGTCGATGCGTCGTGACTCCCTGTCGCCCCTGGATTTTGGAATGTTCAAAATCCAGGGGCGACATCTGGGTGTCTCATCGTGTCATGCGCCCTGTCACACGCTGACGTATGCTGTCCTGTGGGTGATGCCCTGTTAGGGTTGGGGTTAGGGACCACAGATGGGCTGTCAAATATTCTTCCTTCAATGCATGGATTTTAAACATCAATATATTAAAATTAATACAATAAAATCAATTATGCAAGTGAAAAGATGTCCGAATCCAGTTTTATTTACAGATGTATTGGTCTGCTTCCAGATCCAATCACCATCTCTAACTTTTCACAGGGATGGATTCAGTGAGTGTAGACTGAACTCCCCTCTCCCCTCCACCTCACTCTTCCCTCCTCCCGCCCCAATCCCACCTTTTCCACTCTCCCCCTACCCTTCTCCCCTCCCCTCTCCCCCCCTTCTTTCCTCCCCCCTGCTCCACTCTTCTCCCCCATCTCCAATCCCCCCCTCCCCTCACATCACCTTCTCCCCCTCTCCGTCCCTTTTTCCATTCTCCAACCCCCCCCCCCCCCCCCACTTTCCCCGATGCCCCCCATTTGTGGACCCAGCCTGTGACAGCTAGATCCCACTAATAGTACTGCACAAAGGCCTCATCATCTGTTTTAGTAACATTGCCTATGGGATAAATGCAGACTTTGGTAACAACATCCCCACACCTACCCCCCCCCCCCCTCAACAACCCCGTCGCCTTGCTTCAAAATGGGTGGTGGGTATTTAGACTCAGTGGCCGGAGCAGGTGGGTGGCACTGGTACATTGACAACATAGCCTGTACCAAGTTGAAAAGCCCGCTGCCCCTGGAGGTTTGGAGAGACCATTGGAAGAGAGATCTGCCTCTGGGATAACTCGTGGCCAACAGTTTAGTTCCCATGAGGAGCAGGCAGAACATTGGGGGTGCAAGTCCAACCCCTGGGGTCCTTGTATCACATTTAGTTCAGAGATACAGTGTCCTTTGGCCCACCGAGTCTGCACCGACCAGCGATCCCCCGCACACTATCCCACACATGCTAGGGACAATTTATACTTATACCAAGCCTATCAAGCTAGAGTTAGGGTTAGGGTTGGGACTAGGGCTAGGGTTTCCACCCGCACTACAAAGGTACACAGATTTGTATAAATTGTCCTTAGCGTGTGTGGGATAGTGTGCGGGGGATCGCGGGTCGCAGGCTTGGGCCCAGCAGGGGGGGGAGGAGAAAGCGAGGACCCGCAGGGGCAGGAGGGGAAGGCGTGGGCCCGGTGGGGGGGGGGAGGGAGGTGAGGGGTTGGGAAAGACGAGGGGGATGGGGGGTGGGAAAGGCGAGGGGGGGTGGGAAAGGCAAGGGTGGGTGGGGGGTGGGTGGGGGGTGGGAAAGGCGAGGGTGGAGTGGGAAAGGTGAGGGGGGGCGAGGTGCCGGTGGGGGGGGCGAGAGGGGGATGCGTGGGCCCGGCGGGGTGTCGTGGGCCCGGCGGGGAGAGGGGAGGCAAGGGGCCGGCGGGTGGGGAGGAGGCGAGGGCCCGCAGCGGGGGGGGGAGGCGTGGGCCCGGCCGGAGCAGCGCCTGGTGTCGGGTCACGGCTGCTGCCAGGACTGGGTTCAGAGTCAGTCGTTTCTGCTCCCGCCCGGCGACGGGAGAACGGTCTATCCTTCCTTTCATTCCTAGTCATTCCTTTGGATTTTCTTCCAGCTGACTTTGTTCAAATTTGAAATGTATCTATTTTAAGTCTGTATATTCTATTTCACCACAGTCTAAGCTCCAAGATATGGTTGAAATAAAATTGTTTAGATCGCTGCAACAAACATGAGTTGCAGCAAACTGAATCCAGAATCTACAGTGTCTTGTATTACTTTTAGATTGTTATTGTACTGCTTTCAAATTCAGATACATTCACTGTCTACACGGCTTATTATTTTTCTCCAGTAAAAGATCCATATCCATGTCTCCTCAACTCAATCTTAATCTGTTTCTCTCCAAATCTTATCCCATGCTTCAAAGAACTTTAAGAAGTAGGATATTCCAGAATCTACACAATATTGCAAATATTTATGAAAATTGTAGTTTCCAAAAGTTCAATTAAAGCCAGCTGTGGGATTGAAGAACAGTACGAGGGTGACAGTTGTGGGGCGGAATGTTGATCAGTTGGCATCTGATGATAATTTGGAGTCTACTAGCAGTCAATGGTGCAGAAGGGCAGATGTGACTGCAATTTATAATGGAATGTGGGGAGCAGTCGGATCGTGAGGTTAACGATTTACTGAGATGCCTGTTGTTGCAGGCTGCAATCCTGCTCCTCTTAGCCTGCAGACATGAATTTAGCTCTGTTCCAAAAGTCAGTGAAACCATGCTAAATGTAATTACTAAACAGACTGAGATTAAAATAAAAGTACGCAATCTCATTGTAACATTTAAATAACCAAAATATTCTGCAGGATATATATGCTCCATTAAAACTGGAAATATTGGAGTTATGAAATGACCTTGATCTCAGTTACAGAATTTCTTTGCAATTTCATCTGTTATACTTTCCTAGCCCATCTATTTTGAGGATTTGAGATTCGGCTCATCATTTTAATTTAATTCTTAAACATCCCACATAACAGGATTAAATTCAGCTGTCATGTGGTTTCGCAAGGAAACCTCAAGGTCTGGAAAATATCTTCTTCTATTGCATACTGCAAAACACTAATCTTTGACAATTTATATGGAAATGTTTACTATTCATATTGAATTGGAAATGTGGATCTGTCCGGCAAATTGAATTCATATGATTGCATTATTATTTTTTTTAAATTCTGTCTTTACCATAATACATTCAAGGCTTTGAAAATAACTGTAAATATTGGCATTTTTAAATAATCTTGGTTCCTGTTACAGATTTTGAAATATCCATGTATGTTTACTTAAGTGGACAGTTTAATCGCAGATGTTTACATCAGAATCTTCTCTTTGATATCTCACAATATGAAATGAAATCAGGCATGTGAAACTAGAAACACCAGAGACCTGCTATGTGTTGTGTTGCTGTAATGTTCAATGATTAGGGGCTGAGTAACTTCATGTATTGCTAAACAAGATAATACTATGATAGAGTCATGAATTCTAAAGATATTTTGGATATTGGAGAAATATAGGAAATAGGTGAGAACATCGACAATCCCCTAACTATTCCATAATCTTCCCGAATGTTCTCTCAATGCATCTGGAAATTTGCACAAGACTTTGCTATTTAAAAACACAGAGAGTGGGGAAACTTGTTACCATAACATCTTCTGGGAAATTACAACGGTCAAAGTGTGGCTGAAACGAGTGAAATATTTCTGGCTGATCAGTGTGTCAGCATAAGCCAGGGGACAGTTGTGTAGGCAGGGATGAGTGATCCAAGTAGCTGCGAAAGGTAGTGGTCTCTACGGAAAACAGAAAGAGTGGGGATGGGAAGATGTGACTAGTGGAGGGATCACATTACAGGTGGCGGAAATGTCAAAGAATGTTGTGTTGGATGTGGAGGCTGGTGGAGTGAAAGGTAAGAAGCAGGGGAACTCGATCTTTGTTCCGTTTGGAAGGAGGGGGAGCAAGAGCAGAACTGTGGGACACAGAAGAGGTGGACAAGGGATCTATCCAAAATAGCAGGGGGGGAAACCACCTTTGCTAAAGAGAGTGGAAAGTCTCATCTTGGCAGCAGATGTGGCAGAGACAGAGAAATTGAGATTGGCAAGCTTGCAAGAGGCAGGGTGGGAAGAGGTGTAGTCAAGAAAACTGTGAGAGTCAGTGGGTTTGTAGTAGATGTCAGCCAATAGTCTGGAAGAGAATGAGACTGCATCAGTCGGGATCTTAGTGAATGATGAAGTAGCCAGTAGGGGCTGGCTGGTCTTGAAAACAAAATTTGAAATTTGAAATAGGAAGTCAATCTTCCTCAAACTTTCCTCGCTGTTTTAACATTTTCAACTAAGAGCAGGCATCTCATCTGCTCACAAAACTTGGATTATTATTTAAATACCTGGCATTAGCATCCTACTTCTTTGGGGCAGACATTTATGATTGAGGATAAATTACTTCCATTCTAATTGTGTTGGTTCCATGGGTGGTGTGTGGCCCACTCTTTATAATGCTTCCACAAGGCCTCTCTGTACTTCAAGTGCATGCCCTCATGGTTGTTAAAGCCATCGTGATTGCTCCACCTCCACCTGAATGCTCATGAGCTAGACATTCCCAGCAGTTATTCGAGATGTTGCATTTCATCAGTGGGTCTGGCAGCATCTCTGGAGGGCATGGATAGGGGACGTTTGGGGTCAGGACCCTTCTTCAGATTCCTGACCCAAAACTTTACCAATCCATGTCCTCCAGAGATGCTGCCTGTCCTGCTGAGATACTCCAGCACTTTGTGTTCTCCGCAAGATTCCAGCACCTCCAGTTCCTTATGTTTATTTTTCTCACGGTGGCATTGAGCTGATCTTTGAATGTTTTCCACTGTCCAACTGGTAATCTCTTTCCAAGACAAAGCTTAGTATGGATATCTGTTTCAGAACTGTGGTGCTGGGCATGTGAATGATGTGGCTTCCTCAGTGTAGCCAACAAAATGTAACTAGGGCCTCATTATGGGAGATGGTCGCCTCAGGGAGGTAATTATATTGTAACATTTAATCTTCCATGAAATTTAGACGATTATGTAGTGATGGCATTGGTTCTATTGTTTCAGTACCTTGCAATGTCTTCTGTAGGTTGTCCTGGTTTCAGAAGCATTAGGAAGGCAGGAATAGTGCTGTCTAGTATGTGCTAGATCTGAGATCTTCATCTTCAGTTTATAGTTAGCTGGCTGAAACTCAGTTGGTTCTCTAATGTTTTAATTATCAGTTCCTGCATTATACTACAATTAGTGTTTTAGACATAAAGCCATTGATCAGAAACTCAGCAGTGCTTGAGGGTCAAGATTCCAGATGTTATTGATTCAATCATACACAGGGCAGGCTTTAATTTTCACATGAACCAGCACAGAGTATACAATTAAAAAGTGTGTCCGAGTCAAGTTGGTTTTGGCAGGAAAAGGCCAAGAGATAAATAGAGTGTCAAGGATCAGAAGGGGAATTGGGAGTTTGTTGGATCAAATGATTAAGACCTTGCAGGGACATGATATGATCATAAAAATAAGTCAGGTTAGTGGACGGGTAAGGTCAGTACCATGTTAGCTAAGGCTTTAGACTGTAGACATTGGACTTTAGAGATGCAGTGCGTAAACAGGCCCTTCAGCCCAAAGAGTCTGCACCGACCAGCAATCACCCATACGCTAACACTATCCTACACAATCCTACACACTATGGACAATTTTACAATTATACCGAAGGCAATTAACCTTCAAATCTTTAGGTCTTTGGAGTGTGGGAAGAAACCAAAGAACTCAGAGGAAACCCACGCGGCCACATGGAGAACTTGCAAACTCCGTACTGACAGCACCCATAGTCAGGATCAAACTCGAGTCTCTGGTGCTGTAAGGCAGCAATTCTACCGCTGTGCCACTGTGCCACCCCAAGAGTGGGTATGTAGGATCTAAAGGCAAGCCAGTGAGTTAAAAACTGAAAATGGTGCTTGAGTCATGTTACCAGCATCAACAGTAGACATGTTTTGGAACAGTATTACCTAATTTTGATTGTTAACTGCTTCAAATTACAGGAATTCCTGACAGATGTCGGGGTCTGAATTTCTGTAAAGGCAGTTTTGGTTTGGAAACTTCCTTAATGCATTCCAGCCCACGAAACATAGTTTTCCTACATGTAGTGTTAAAATATTCAGCACTATCCAGCCAATGTTATGGACAAAAGAGCATTTAACTCGGGTCTAATGTTTATGTTCAGATGCTGAGCTTGAGAACCTGTGAAGAACCAAGAACAAATGTTTTGTACCTTTCCTAGTATCTCGTATTTTAGATCCACTGCTGGGCAATTAACAGTAGAGCTTTCACCTTGATATTGATTACATATACACCTTGAATCAAATGGGCTCTGGTTTCTGAATGTTAAGGTATTTTCCCTCATTATTGGCTTAATTTAGATTAGTAAAAGTTTAAATGGCCAGGAATGTGGTTAAATTCATGTCAGCGGTTGGAATTTGATATTTTAACCCCTTCCACATACGATTCACAGTAGCCATTGAATGCCAAGTACAAACTGGAGCTAGTAACTTACTTCAGACTGTAGAATATACCCCTCCTTTCCTGCTATCAGAATTTAAACAGGACTTTACCATCAACATGTTAAGTTCATAAGCTCATAATTTGTAGGAGCAGAATTAGGCTATTCGGCCCATCAAGTCTATTCAATCATGGCTATCTATCTTTTACTCTCAACCCCATTTTCATGCCTTCTCCCCATACCCCTTGACACCCTTACTAATCAAGAACCTATCAATATAAATATCCTTAAAAATATTAATTGTCTTGGCCTCCACAGCCTTGTGTGGCAATGAATTCTACAGATTCACCACCCTCTGACTGCAGAAAATCCTTCTCATCTCCTTTCTAAAAGTACATCTTTTTATTGTAAGGCTATGGCCTCTGTTCTTAGACTCTCCCACTAGTGGAAATATCCTCGCCACACACACTCTATCCAGGCCTTTCACTATTCGGTAAGTTTCAATTAGGTCCCTCCTCATCCTTCTAAATTCTAGAGAGACAGTAGTCTCCAGTGCCGTCAAAGGCTCATTAAAAATATGAATAGCAAATATTTCACCGAACATAATAGTATCTATTCTATTCAGCAACTCTGAATTATGTGGACATTAACTGAGAGAAGAGGAATATCCAAAACGACTTTGCTTATTGTAAGTTATCCTATGTCTATGTCTAAAGATCATCATTAAAAGCAACGTTTTTGTAAAATGGTCGTAAAATTGTGTGAAAACAAAATGGCCACTCAGAAATGAGTCTAATAACATCATCAGATGCAAATCTACACATAATAAAAGATCTATATGTATCTCCTTGCCAGGGACTCAGAAGAGCAAGTTTAAAATAATAATAGCAAAGAAGCTATAATAATAATATTAACAAAGCAGTTAGGTCTTGTAGAATTTTGGTTAAAACTGCTACTTTTAAACTTGTGGCATTCCAACTTTCAAATAATCAAAATTAAGGTTATGATCCTATTTGAAAGAATTCATTGGAATCCACTGGCTTCAAATTATCTTACGAATAAGCAACCATTGAGGTAATAAATTCCAAATAAAGCAGATTGCAATACAAATTCAGACAATGAGAGAACTTTTGCATAAGATATAGGTTAAATTTAAATAATAATACATTTCTGGCAATAGAAATGAATCTTAGATTTTTTCTACCTGCAATCCATTATCAGTGACTCCTGAGCAGTTTGCCACTGTGAGCTCCCTTATCTTATGATTGTTAGAAAGACCCGACAAACCCTGAAAACAGAAGAAATAGGAATTCAAAGACAGCATTTGTATAAGGAATCTTTGAGTTGCATTTGGACTTTTGTTTGGACAAAGGCGAATAGGAGAGTTTGGTATAAGATGAATGAACCATGAATGCTACCAGGAAATAAGCACAGACCCATTGATGTGTTTTTTATAATTGCAAACTAGCTGATTCTTGAAGGATTAAAACGATTTTAAAGACAATAGACAATAGACAATTTATTATATCTTTTTTTAAAATTTTATTTTATTTTTTATTATATCTTTTATTTCGAACGATTAAAAAAAGAAGAAAAGAAAAATACATAACATATATGTACATACATAAATTAAAAAATCAAAAGCCAATTTCAACATAATACACATTAGACTCGTTCGAAAAGGGATAGGAAGAAGCCTATGCTTGTCAAGTCCTACCCCCATTCTTCACCATTAACAAATGCAAAATTCAATAAAATAAACTAAACAGACAATCAAATAAAACTACTCCAATTAAGCTATTAAGAAAAAAAAGAACAAAAAAAGAAAGAACAAAAAGAACAAGCACCATTAACATCTGTGAGATTTACATTCTCCTTCCTCATTACTGTACTTTTCAAAGATATATCTTTTGTACATTTTTTTAAATTGCATTATATTCATACTTTGTTTAATTGTTTCGTCAAGACCATTCCACAAAACCACCCCACAATAGGTGCAGGAGTAGGCCATCTGGCCCTTCGAGCCAGCACCTCCATTCACTGTGATCATGGCTGATCATCCACAATCAGTACCCCGTTCCTGCCTTCTCACCATATCTCCTGACTCTGTTATCTTTAAGAGCACTGTCCAACCCTCTCTTGAAAGCATCCAGAGAATTGGCCTCCACTGCCTTCTGAGGCAGAGAGTTCCACAGATTCACAACTCTCTGGGTGAAAACGTTTTTCCTCATCTCCGTTCTAAATGGCCTACCCCTAATTCTTAAAGTGTGGGCCCTGGTTCTGGACTCCCCTAACATCGGGAACATGTTTCCTGCCTCTAGCATGTCCAATCCCTTAATAATCATATGTTTCAATAAGATCCCCTCTCATCCTAAATTCCAGAATGTACAAGCCCAGCCGCTCCATTCTATCAACACATCACAGTCGCGCCATCCCGGGAATTAACTTTGTGAACCTACGCTGCACTCCCTCAATAGCAAGAATGTCCTTCCTCAAATTTGGACACCAAACCGGACACAATACTCCAGGTGTGGTCTCACTGGGGCCCTGTACAACTGGAGAAGGACTTCTTTGCTCCTATACTCAACTCCTCTTATTATGAAGGCCAACGTGCCATTAGCTTTCTTCACTGCCTGCTGTACCTGTATGCTTACTTTCAGTGACTGATGAACAAGGACCCCCCAGATCTCGTTGTACTTCCCCTTTACCCAACTTGACACCATTCAGATAATAATCTGCCTTCCTGTTTTTGCCACCAAAGTGGATAACCTCACATTTATCCACATTAAACTGCATCTGCCATGCATCTGCCCACTCACCCAACCTGTCCAAGTCACCCATCATCCACATATCATCCTCCTCACACTTCACACTGCCACCCAGCTTTGTGTCATCTGCAAATTTGCTAATGTTACTTTTAATCCCTTCAACTAAATCATTAATGTATATTGTAAATAGCTGCGGTCCCAACCCCGAGCCTTGCGGTACCCCTCTAGTCACTGCCTACCATTCTAAAAGGGACCTGTTAATCCCTACTCTTTGTTTCCTGTCTGCCAACCAATTTTCTATCCATGTCTGTACCCTACCCCCAATACCATGTGCTCTAATTTGGCCCACTAATCTCCTATGTGGGACCTTGTCAAATGCTTTCTGAAATTCCAGGTACACTACATCCACTGGCTCTCCCTTGTCCATTTTCCTAGTTACATCCTCAAAAAATTCCAGAAGATTAGTCAAGCATGATTTCCCTTTCGTAAATCCGTGCTGACTCGGACCGATCCTGTTACTGCTATACAAATGTGCCGCTATTTCATCTTTTATAAAGATGAAAGGTATCTTTCTGCTCAGAAAGATACCTGGATGATGCTGAAGAGCTGACAAGGCAATGTGGGTACAGTGTATGGACCCTGCACTCTGGATAAACCTGATATATGGGTGATGCATGCTTACTTGTTACAATTGAATGTTATATATTATTTCTATGGTTGTAAAAAATGTATGTAACTTTGGAATACAGGGTTTGCAGGCGAGATATTTTGTCTAGCATCATTTAAGGCAAATATTTGGAAACTGTTGTGGAAATTGTGATGCATCCTGATAAGATGCTTTCTATGGTGCATCTGTAGAAAATGTTAAGAGTGGTTAGAGATATGCCAAATTTCCTCAGTTTATTGTAACGTAATGGTGTGTTTTCTTGGCTTTATCGTCAATGTGGTTGGACCAGGACAAATTTTTGGTGATGTTTACACCCAGGAGCTTGAAGCTCTCGACCACTTTCACTTCACCACCATTGATGGTGAAGGAGGTGTTTCCTTAAGTCACTGATTAGCTCCTTTGTCTTGCTGACATTGAGGGAGAACATTGTTTGAGATCCGACCGACTCAGTAATGTCATTCGTCAACCAGTAAATGGAATTTGAACCAAATTAGGCCATATAGTTGTGAGAAAATAGGAAGTATGGTAAATGACTGAAATGCATCATTACAGGGCAGTGGTATTGAGAATTATCCTGGAGGGTATTTTGTCACCTATTATTACTAATTGTGGTCTATGGGTTAGGAAGTCTTGGATCCATTTGCAGAGGGGGGTGTTGATTCTTAAGTCCGGGAGTTTGGAGTTGTTTGGTTGGGATGATAGATCCATGATGGTGGATATCAGAGCCACTAGGATAATGAGTCAGTAGTCATTAGGTACGCTACCTTGCTGGGATGATAGTTAGCTTCTTAAAACAGGTGGGAATCTCAAGATGAGTAGAGAAAGGTTAATGATGTCAGGAACAAGGAACTCTATCTCATTCATGCTTGATGTTCACCAATCTACAATGATAAGCTGGAATATTTGTCATTATGATTGTACATCCTTTGCTGCTGTTCCAGAAATATCCTGTTTATCAGTGCCTTCCTGACATACAATTAGCATCTAGTGTGTTCTGCAGCCTCCAATATGAAATCTCCTCTTGTGTTCCTAATTTCACCACTTGCTCACTCACAATGTGTGTGTTATCAGGTGAGTTATGAGTATTTGAACTGGTACATGGTCTGCATAAGTCCCGTGACATTGCTCCTAGTGGAAATGACTTCCCATGGGAAGTTGTTTTGTAGGTTAGCACCTTTGGGACACAAAGATGTTCCAAGAGGTTGGAGAAATGATTTAGAGATATCAAAGTACCAAAGCTTTGAGTGATCATTATACACGTGATCATGTTAACAAAAGTAACTAGTTATGCAGGTACTGCAGATAGTTAAGAAAGTGACTAGAAAGCTAATCCTGATGTGGCCTCCTACAATACATTTTCTATTTATAGAAAGGGTATTGTTTTCTTAATTTGTCACTTCAACAAAACATAACTCAACATATTAACCAAAAATATTTAAATGTTATCTCAATATATTTTGTATTTATGTCTAATTTATTTTTCAAGTGGTTTGATGATACAAATTAAGTTCCAGCTTTACATTTAAACAAAGGGCTGATGGAAAGTAATTCATATTTTGTCTCATATCCTGTTATGGCTGAAACGAATAATTATAGAAGCAGATTTACTGGTCAGGAAAAATCTGCCACAACCATGCAAAATTCAAAAAACTCAGCCATACCACAGGATAAACAAAGTTTCCAAAAGTAATATCTGTGGAATGCTTAAAATTAATGCCACTTGTACCCTGTTGCTCAATGGGTGTGTTTGGCATAGGATAAAATTCTGAAAAAAATCAAAACTGCTGGTACATAATAAAGTGAAATTATTCACATAATTAATGTATGTGTACGTATGTATAATGTATAATGTACGTATAATAACGTAGTATAATGTATGTATTATCCAGTCTTTCTGTCCATACAACAATTTTGTCTCAACTAGTTTGGAATGGAATGCTCCAAGATGAGGCTCACCACCTTTAAAATGGAAGAGATGAGAATGTGGCCGGGGGAATGGTTTGAGCTAAAAAAAATGATCAGAAGTTTGAAACCAGAACTAATTTTAATCTCGGTATGTGGAAACCAAAAATAAATATATATTATCCAAAAAATATTGTAAGGATTCTGGGGCAGTTAAACTAGGGTTCCTCTTTGTCCCAAATCAAATGGCAGAGATGTGAATCTCATTACAAGACTTTCCCCTGACTCAACAAATAACAGCCGGTTTACCAGTAATAAGCATAGTCAGACAATAATCATGTTCTACTGATTAATTATTATGAGGGGAACATCAGTTCAGTTCTGTTCAGTTTTACTTGTCATATGTAGGTTAACACAGGGTCAACGGTACAATGAAATGAGTTTGACAAGACAACGGGTCACCTCAGCAATGATATTACAAGGATAAAATTAAGGTAAAAAAAGATAAGATAAAAGTTACATTGGTAGATAAAAGACAATGATAAATAAAATAATCAACATATATGATGCGTTTATGAGTTCAGAAGCCTGATGGCATGATGATAAAAACTGCTCTTAATCTAGTGGTACGTGCAGCCATGCTCCTGTATCGTCTGCCTGACGGTAACAAGGAGAACAGTCTGCGTGCTGGGTGGCTGTGGTCCTCGATGATGCTCAAGTCAAGTCAAGTGAGTTTATTGTCATGTGTCCCTGATAGGACAATGAAATTCTTGCTTTGCTTCAGCACACAGAACATAGTAGGCATTTACTACAAAAAACAGATCAGTGTGTCCATATACCATAATATAAATATATACACACATGAATAAATAAACTGATAAAGTGCAGATAAGAGATAATGGGTTATTAATAATCTGAGTTTTGTCCGAGCCAGGTTTATTAGCCTGATGGCTGTGGGGAAGTAGCTATTCCTGAACCTGGTTGTTGCAGTCTTCAGGCTCCTGAATCTTCTCCCTGAAGGTAGCAGGGAGATGAGTCTGTGGCCAGGATGGTGTGGGTCTTTGATGATACTGCCAGCCTTTTTGAGGCAGCGACTGCGATAAATCCCCTCGATGGAAGGAAGGTCAGAGCCGATGATGGACTGGGCAGTGTTTACTACTTTTTGTAGTCTTTTCCTCTCCAGGGCGCTCAAGTTGCCGAACCAAGCCACGATGCAACCGGTCAGCATGATCTCTACTGTGCACCTGTAGAAGTTAGAGAGAGTCCTCCTTGACAAACCGACTCTCCGTAATCTTCTCAGGAAGTAGAGGCACTGATGAGCTTTCTTGATAATTGCATTAGTGTTCTCGGACCAGGAAAGATCTTCAGAGATGTGCACCCCCAGGAATTTGAAGCTCTTGACCCTTTCAACCATCGACCCGTTGATATAAACGGGACTGTGGGTCCCCATCCTACTCCTTCCAAAGTCCACAATCAGTTCTTTGGTTTTGCTGGTGTTGAGGGCCAGGTTATTGTGCCGGCACCATATGGACAGTTGCTCGATCTCTCTTCTATACTCTGACTCATCCCCACCACAGTGGTGTCGTCAGCGAACTTGATGATGGAGTTCGCACTGTGACCGGCTACGCAGTCATGAGTATAGAGTGAGTATAGCAGGGGGCTGAGGACGCAGCCTTGAGGTGCTCCCGTGCTGATTGTTATCGCGGCTGACACATTTCCACCAATACGAACAGACTGTGGTCTGTGAATGAGGAAGTCGAGGATCCAATTGCAGAAGGATGCGCAGAGACCCAGTTCTGCGAGTTTGGTAACCAGCTTGGAGGGGATGATTGTGTTAAATGCCGAGCTGTAATCGATGAATAACAGCCTGACATATGAGTTTTTGTTGTCCAAGTGGTCCAGAGCGGAGTGGAGGGCCAGCGAGATCGCATCCACCGTTGATTTGTTGTGGCGGTAAGCGAACTACAGTGGGTCCAGGTTTTTGTTGAGGTAGGAGTTGATTTGCTCCATGATCAACCTCTCAAAGCACTTCATCACCATGGGCGTTAATGCCACAGGTCGATAGTCATTGAGGCACGTCACCTTACTCTTCTTGTGCACTGGTATAATTGATGCCCTTTTAAAGCAGGTGGGGACCTCAGACCTCAGAAGTGAGATGTTGAAAATGTCCGTAAAGACTCCGCCTGTGGAAAATGTCCTGAATGGCCGGGAGACAGTTGCCAGTGATGTGCTGTGCCGCCTTCACCACTCTCTGTAGTGATTTGCGGCTGTGGGCAAAACAGTTCCCGTACCAGACTGTGATGCAGCCCATCAGCAGACTTTTAATGGTACAACTGTAGAAGTTTGTGAGGATGCTGGCATTCATGCCAAACTTCCTCAGTCTTCTCAGGAATATCCAGCTGCAGATGGAGGTCTCCCGTCCAAGATCAAGGAGCTTGGGGACGAGTTTTGAGGGAATGATAGTGTTGAATGCCGAGCTGTAGTCAATGAAGAGCATTCTCACATATGTATTCCCTTTGTCCAGGTGGGTGAGCGCAGTGTGAGTTGCCATGGCGATGGCATCGTCCATGGCCCTGTTTGGTCTATATGCAAACTGAAGAGGGTCCAAGGTGTCAGGGAGAGAGGAGCAGATGTGAGTTTTGACTAGCCGCTCGAAGCACTTCATGATGACTGATGTCAATGCGACAGGACGGTAGTCATTTAAACAGGAGATTAATGGTTTCTTTGGAACAGGAACAATGATGGATGCTTTGAAGGGAGTGGGAACCACAGACTGACTCAGGGAGAGGTTGAAGATGTTGGTGAACACCTCTGTCAGTTGATCAGCGCACGCCTGAGAGCCCACCCTGGAATACCATCTGGCCCTGGAGCTTTTTGAAGGACCGCCTCACGTCTGCCATTTGTAGGGTCAGTGAGGTAGTCCCCCTGCACACCTGTGGACTCATTGTGGACGCTGTGTTGTCTGCATCGAACTGGGCATAGAAGGTGTTAAGCTCGTCCGGGAGCGAACCGGTAGGGTGGACAGTGCTCCTGTTTTTCCATGGTAGTGCCCAGAATTGCAAAAGGATGTGTACCATATAATAACATTTCCCTTAAGTAAAAGTTGTTTCATTATTCTTGGGACACAACAGAAAATAGCATAGAAAATGTTGGAAATTGTTGACATGAGGAAAGTTGCAGGAAAAATGTGGAGCAGTAGCTGGAAAATAGGATGCAGCAGATTTTGGGAGTAAGAATTATGCAAAACTAAGGGAACTTAAGGATTTTGAAGAATATTTGCCTCCATGCCATGGCTGTAGCTAGATTTTGATCTCCAGCTTTGAATCTCAGTGACCCGCTGTGGCTTCAAGATCCACATTTCCTGCAATGAATGGTTATGTACAAGTTCTTTTTTTTTCCTTAAGTGATGATGAAAATTCAGTAAGGAATTTGAAGATTACTTCCAGCCGTGACCTAAAATGTGACATTTCTTACTGTGGATTGGACAACTGGAGTTGACTCTTTGAGCTTTGGTCTTTGGGGAGGGAACAGTTTTGAGCTGGGGATCTGTTTTCTGTGGAAGAAAGTAACAGATGTAAAAGGCAACACCAAGAAGTCATTAGGATTAGTCTGCCAAATTCCGGCTCCTCCATGCAAATTGGCCTGTGCTTAACTGCTCTAAAACTTCTGATAGTTTGGATCACAGGAAATGTGATAAAGAATCATAAATTATATAGCACAAAAAGTTGGTTCCACAAAAGAATTATTCAACTACACTGTCCTGCTCTCACATGACAGGATGTTTGAGCTCAGACAAATCTATTTTAGGCTTGATGTCACAATTTTTATAGATAAATACTATCCTTTTAGTTGTTATTAACCTGTTCATGTACATTGGTTCCTGTCAGGTCAATGTTGGTCATAGCAAGCAAGCTTCCGAGCCATTCCATCCCATTATCAGTTAAGTGTACACAGAAACGAATTCTCAGATGACTTAAACTGGAACACCTGAAAGAAAGAATCACATTGAAATGAATAAGTTTAGTTATTAAAATGAATCTATCTTATTCTTTGATTTATGGTATTACTAATTTAACATAATCTAAAAATTAAACTTACTCCACCTATGTACCTCCTTGGATCCCACGCGATCTATCCTTCCAGAGCAGCCTACCGTGTGGAACCTTTTGAAATGCCTTGCTGAAGTCCATTTTAACAATTTTTATGGCTTTGCCCTCGTCAACCTTTTTGGATACTTCTTCAAAAAGCTCAATTCATAATTCACTATCTCCCAGGTATAAAACCATATTGACTAACATTAATCAGCCCATCTATCCAAATGCATACATATCTTATCCCTCAGAATCTTCTCCAGTAACTTGCCTACCACAGATGATGTTCTCACAGGTCTATAGTTCCCAGGATTTTTCCTTTCAGCACCTCTAAAATAAGGAACAACATTAGCCACCCTCCAGTCTTATAGCACCTCGTCCGGGTCTAATGATGATTCATATATCTAAGCAGGGGCTCCTGCAATTTCTTCTCTAGCTTCCCAGATTGTCCTCAGATATATCTGATCAGGCCCGAGAGATTTATCTACCTTCATACATCTTGGGACTCCAGCACCTCCTGAACCATAATATGGACAGTCCTCAAGACATCTCCATTAACAGTTCCAAGTTCCCCAGTCTTCATGTCTTTCTCCATTGTAAAAACAGAGGAGAAATAGTCACTGAGGACCTTGCCCTTCCCCTGCGACTCCACACTGAGATGACCGCTTTGGTTTCTGAGAGGGCCTATTCTCTCTCCATTTATCCACTTTCCCTTACTGTACTTATAATAGAATCATAGAAAGTAGGTGCGAGAGCAGACCACCAGGTCCATCGAGCCCGCACCGCCATTCGCTCATGGCTGAACACCAAACAAACACCCCTACCCACAAACAGTAGACACAAGACACAGAACACAAGACACTACCCTCCCCTTTATACCGCTATCACCCCTCTCCACCCCAAGAACCGCGTGATCTCCTGGGGGAGGCAAAAAAACGGATAAAAACCCAGGTCCAATTCGGGAAAAAAATCCGGGAAATTCCTCTCCGACCCCAATCCAGGCGATCGACACTTGTCCAGGAGATCACTCAGGTCTTACTATACTAACCCTACCTAGGTCCATATCCCTGCCCTCTCCCCGTAGCCCCTTATCCCCTTGGCAGCTAAAAAACCATCTATTTTAGACTTAAATATATTTAATGTTTCTGCTTCCACTGCTCCCTGGGGCAGTGAATTCCATAAATTAACCACCCTCTGGGTGAAGAAGTTCTTCCTCATCTCAGTTTTAAAAGAGCCCCCCCTTATTCTGCAACTATGTCCCCTAGTTCTAGTTTCCCCGATCATTGGGAACATCCTCGGTACATCCACCCGATCAAGGCCCCTCACGATCTTATATGTTTCAATGAGATCGCCTCTCATTCTTCTAAACTCCAAAGAGTAGAGTTCCAGCCTACTTAACCTTTCCTCATATGTCAATCCCCTCATTGCAGGAATTAATCTTGTAAACCTTCGCTGTACTGCCTCCAGGGCCAGTACATCCTTTCTTAAGTATGGACCCCAGAACTGTACACAGTATTCCAAATGTGGTCTCACTAATACTGTGTACAGCTGCAGCAAGACCTCCGTGTTTTTATACTCAATCCCCCTAGCAATAAAGGCCAAAACTCCATTGGCCTTCCTGATAGCTTGCTGCACCTGCATACTAACTTTTAGTGATTCATGTACTATTACCCCTAGATCCCTTTGCGTTGCATTACAGCGCAGCTCCTCCTCATTTAGAAAATAAATTGCCCTATCATTTTTTTTCCCAAAGTGAATGACTTCACATTTATTAGTATTAAATTTCATCTGCCAAGTTGTTGCCCACTCACCTAGCTTATCTATATCCTTTTGCAGACTCTTCCTATCCTCCTCATCCCCTACTTTTCTTCCCATTTTTGTATCGTCCGCAAATTTTGATATATTACACTTGGTTCCCTCCTCCAAATCATTTATATAAATTGTGAACAACTGGGGTCCCAGCACCGACCCTTGCGGAACCCCGCTAGTTACCGGTTGCCATCCCGAATATGAACCATTTATCCCCACTCTCTGCTTCCTATTTGTTAGCCAATCCTCTACCCATGCTAATATATTACCCCCAATCCCATAATTTTTTATTTTTAGCAATAGTCTCTTATGTGGCACCTTGTCAAAAGCCTTTTGGAAGTCCAAGTATACCACATCCACCGGTTCCCTTTTATCCACCCGGGTTGTTACTTCCTCAAAGAATTCGAGCAGATTTGTTAAACAGGACTTCCCCTTCACAAAACCATGCTGGTTCTGTCCGATGAAGTCATGTCCATCCAAGTGCCCCGTTAGTGTTTCTTTAATAATTGTCTCTAACATTTTACCCACCACCGATGTTAGACTAACCGGTCTATAGTTACCCGCCTTCTGTTTACTTCCTTTTTTAAATATAGGTGTTACATTGGCCATTTTCCAATCCACTGGGACCGTTCCTGCCTCCAGGGAGTTTTGGAAAATTATCACCAATGCATCCACAATCCCCACCGCTATCTCCCTCAAGACCCTTGGATGTAATCCATCAGGCCCAGGGGATTTATCCTCCTTCAGTCTCATTAATTTCCCTAATACCACCTCCTTGGTGATCTTAATAGTATTTAGCTCCTCCATTCCTACCGCCCCCTGTTTATCCAGCGTTGGAATATTTTTTGTGTCTTCTATGGTGAAGACTGATACAAAATACTCGTTTAATGCCTTTGCCATTTCCATGTTCCCCACCAACAACTCTCCAGTCTCACCCTCCAATGGACCAACGTTCACCTTAGCCACCCTTTTTCTTTTTATATAGCTATAAAAACTCTTACTATTAGTTTTTATGTTGTTCGCTAAATTCCTTTCATAGTCTATTTTCCCCGTCTTAATTAATCTCTTAGTTATTTTTTGCTGACCTTTAAATGCTTCCCAATCCTCTACCCTCCCACTATCTCTGGCTACCTTATATGCCCTTGCCTTCAGCCGAATACTATCCTTTATAGTTTATAAAATCTCTGGAAATCTCAAGAAAGAGAAACAGTTAACATTTAAAGGCAAATCAGCCAAACTTGATATTCAGGATCCTAAACATTCATTTTTTCCACCATCAGTGGACATGGTTGCCATTTGTACCATCTATAAAATGCATTGCATTACCCTGACAGCACCTCCCAAATCTGCATTCACTACCACCACGAGGGACAAGAGTAGCAGGCAGCTGAGAACACCACTAACTGCAGAGTTCCCTCTGCATCACACACAATCCTAATTTGGATATGAATCACTAGACTTTTATTATTGCTGTCTAAATCTAGGAACTTCTCATCGAACCAACCACACTGTGGGGAATACCACAGGGTACCTGGATGTGGCGCCGACGGACGAGAAGCCAAAGCAAAGAAGTGGAAGCCAAATAACCGAATGGAAACGAGGCCGAAACGCCAAATAACCGAAAGCGTACAAAGCCGAAACGCCAACTAACCGAAAGGGTGGGACGCCTAAATGCAAACTAACCGAAAGGGTGGGACGCCCAAATGCAAACTAACCGAAAGGGCGGTACGCCTAAAAGCCAATTAACCGAAAGGCTGCGTCGCCTAAAAGCAAACTTACCGAATGGCCTCTCTGCTGAAACGCCACCTACCCGAAAGACGGCGTCGTCTACAAGCCAACGAACCGAATGCCGCTCAACAGAAAAGTCAAATAACGGACATAATGTTGCTGGGGGTCGGGACTTGTCAGCGATTGGTCCAGACCCCCGCGTCCATCACATCACTGTGGAGGGATGAACATTGTCCCACACCTCCACTCCAACCGACCCACAGCCCGTCACAGTGCGGTGGAGACGGGAGGGTGGGGGTCATTTCCCCACACAAGCCATAGGTGACTGGGCAATCTGAACCCAAGCACCAAGTTGTAAGTGGCCGAAGGAGCGCATCGCTCGTGACAGCCCCACTCTCCCATGGCCACGGCTGCCCTCCGCCTCAACTCCCCCGTGCAGCCGTACTGTGATGGGCTGTGGGTCGGGTGGAGCGGAGGTGTGGGACAGGCTGGTCCCTCCGCCCACCCAGAGTCACTGACCACGATGCACCACCATCGGACCCCAACCCCCACACCAGGGTGATTTCCCCCCCACCTACGACCCCCGGACCCTGACACCCACACCGGGTGATTCACCCCCACCCCGGCCGCGGGGACAGACGGCTCGGGGCATAGTAAATTGCTTTTAAAACATGGGGGGGACACACACATTCCCTGGCGGGCCGATGACAAGTGTGCATGACAACGGACAATTGTATCTCCTCCTACTCCCCCCTCTTGACAACAAGAAGCACGTTTTATTTATTACCGTCCGGTTGCCTGCGGAATGCACACAGCAAGCTCCCACGCACAAAACACCAGATAGTCTGTAAACTGTTTTAACCGAAGATGGACACAAAAAGCTGGAGTAACTCAGCTGAACAGGCAGCATCTCTGGAGAGAAGGAATGGGTGGCGTTTCGGGTCGAGACTCTTCAGACTCAGTCTTCACGAAACGTTCGGGTAGGTGGCGTTTCAACAGAGTGGCCATTCGGTAAGTTTTCTTTTAGGCGACGCAGCCTTTCGGTTAGTTGGATTTTAGGTAACCCGCCCTTTCGGTTAGTTTACATTTAGGCGTCCCACCCTTTCGGTTAGTTGGCGTTTCGGCTTCGTACGCTTTTGGTTATTTGGATTTTTGGCTTCATTTCCATTCGGTTATTTGTCTTCCACTTCTTTGCTTCGGCTTCTGGTCCGTCGGCGCCACGTCCGCAAACGTACCACAGATGGATTACAATGTTCAAGGAAATCTGTTTATTACCACCTTCTCAAAGAAAATTAGGAATGGAAAAAAATAAAACTGGCCTTGTGAGTGCACCCAGATCCCGGAAAATTATTTTGAAGAATATAAAGAATCATTTTAAATGCAATGTATTTTTGAGCATTTATGTGAGGGAATGACAGTTCACGTACATATTTTTTAAGAGGCAGTAGTAAGTAGTAAGTAGTAATTAAAGCTTAGAATACTTTTTAACAATCTCATGCAAGAAAGCTAATATTTTCAAGGTACTTTAGAGCACGACTATTTAATAAATATTTGATAATTTAAAAATCATTTCAACAGAGTTTCTTAAAGTCGATTGAAGAAAATTGCAAAAAAAAAGCAGCCTTAAAATAGTGAAGTAAATTGGTGATAGTAGCTTCAGAAGTTCCATGGTAAGCTGACTGAGTATGGAAATCTTGACATTGTTGTCAGATTCATGTTGTAATGATAATAAACTTTAAAATGTTCCTTCATTTAGACAGCAAATCCATAATAGGACAAGTAATGATTATAATTTGATTATTGACTGGTTTCTAATGCTTTTATGTGAAAAAATTGAGACCGTGTAAATCATATATGTTAAATTATTAGTAGTTAACTTCCTGTGTTAATGGAAAGCTTGAGTTTCTTATTCATAAAATAATCAAAATATTTTTGCATACCTCTGTACGATTTTCAGTATTGTTAAATCAGTAATTAAGATGCAGTTGCTGAGATTCAGTTCTCTTAGCTTTGAACCTGAATATCCATCCAAAAAGTTTCGTACACCTAAATCAGTGATACTACAACACAAATTATATGTGTTATACGTCTACAGATATAGTTGCTCTTTTATTTAAGTAATATACAAAAACAATACTTCTCTAATTGCTGTACATGCAAAACAAACTTTAAAATAAAGAAATTTTAGACAAGAAGATCTGTCATGGACCCAGCACGTTGATGCAATCATAAAGATTACATAGAAAATGGTTGATATCTGGAACTCTCTGCCTGGGGACGTGATGGAGCCAGACACGATCATTAACTTGAAGAGACATTTGGACAGGTTTTTAAATAGGCAAGGCTTAGAAGAATATGGAAGTAATGCGAGCAAATAGGATGTGAAAATGAGCAAAAAGATTGGCATGTACTTGGGCCAAAAGACCAGTTTTGTTTTGTAAACATTATGATTCAATGATCCAATACAGTCTGCAGGTCATTCATGTTGTCAGGCTTAGTGAGAACATACTGAATGGTGAATATCTGTAATGGATGCCTTGAAGGGTCTGGTCATTCTGTGGAATTGCTGATATTTAAAGATCCGTTCATTTATTCTCGATTAGTAATCAATTCTGGTCAGGAGACAACCTTTATTAAGGGAAACAATGCTAGAATGGAGTCACTGGACAATCACCTAATCTTACTGAATCCCAGTTTGGATGACAAAATGTATTTTGTCCAGGCTATCACATAGAAAAGTAGAGTAAGCTGCTCAAGTAGAAGCCTGATGGCCATAAATGTTTTGGAGGACAGCTAGATCTGGCCAGCACCTTCCACTGGGCTTCATGATTGACTGTGTCAAAGAGCTTTGTCAAATCACCCTATGTAGTGGTCCTGATTTTGTTCCCTACATTTTTTGTGTATTTTGCAGGCAACTTAAATCATGTCAGTTGACCTGTGGCATGGTCTGAAACTGCAGTGGGATTCCAATATGATTACTTCAACAAGGCAAAATAATAACTGTTAAGAGTGTTTAAGTGAGAATTTGTCATGTATAGAAACATGTAATGTCTTGGTAATTTCCACACTTTGACATCTCCTTTCTTCGTGACAATATTGGAATTTTACAAGCCCAGTGGAGTCTGAATATTTGAAAAAAAAACTTGAAAGAATTTCTATACCAGTTCTTCACCGCCAACCTTAAACATTTCAGCTGGTATGCAGTCATAAGGTCATAACGCCATAAGGAACAGGAGAAGAATTATGCCATTCAGTCCATCAAGTCATTCAATCATGACTGATCTATCTCTCCCTCCTAACCCAATTCTCCTGCCTTCTCCCCATAACCTCTGACACCCGTACTAATCAAGAATCTATTTACAGTATCTCTGCTTTAAAAATATCCACTCGGCCTCCACAACCTTCTGTGGCAAAGAATTCCACAGATTCACCACCCTCTGACTAAAGAAATGTATCTTCATCTCCTTCCTAAAAGAACATCCTTTAATTCTGAGACAATGACCTCTAGTCCTAGACTCTCCCACTAGTGGAAAAATCCACTCTACATCCACTCTATCCAAGCCTTTCACCATTCTGTACGTTTCAATGAGGACCCCCCTCATTCTTCTAAACTCCAGCATGTACAGGCCCAGTGCCGACAAACGCTCATCATAGGTTAAACTACTCATTCCTGCGATCATTCTTGTAAACCTCCTCTAGTCCCCCTCTCCAGAGCCAGCACATCCTTCTTCAGATATGGTGCTCAAAATTGCTCACAATATTCCATATGCGGCCTAACCAGCACCATTTAGAGCCTCAACATTACATCCCTGTTTTTGCATACAAGCCCTCTTGAAATAAATGCTAGCATTGAGTTTGCTTTCTTTACTACCGATTCGACTTGCAGATTAACTTTTTGAGAATCCTGCACCAGCACTCCCAAGTCCCTTTACACTCCGATTTATAGATTCTCACCCTATTTAGAAAATAGTCTACATCTTTATTCCTACTACCAAAATCTATGACACCACACTTTGCTACACTATATTCCATCTGCCACTTCACTGCCCACTCTCCCAACCTGTCCAAGTTCTTCTGCAGAGTCCCTGCTTTCTCTACACTACCTGCCCTTCAACCTATTTCGTATCATCTGCAAACTTGGCCACAAAGCCTTCAATTCCCTCATCCAAATCATTAATATACAATGTGAAGAGTAGCGGCCCCAGCACCGACCCTTGCGGAACTCCATTAGTCACTGGCAGCCAACCAGAAAATGCCCCCTTTATTGCCACTCTTTGTCTTCTACCATCCAGCCAACCTGCTATCCATGCTAGTATCTGCCCTTTGATACCATCTTCCTAAGCAGTCTAACGTATGGCACCTTATCAAATGCTTTCTGAAAATCTAAGTGAACAACATCTACTGACTCTCCTTTATCTGTCCTGCTATTTACTTCTTCAAAGAATTCCAACAAATTTGTCAAGCAGAAATTTCACAAAGCCATGCTGACTTTGGCTATTTTATTCTGAACTTCTAAGTACTCCGTAACCGCATCCTTTATAATGGACTAAAATCTTACCAACCACCGAAGTCAGACTAACCAGCCTATAACCTGTCGCTCTACCTCCTCCCTCGACTCTGTCCAGGGACCCTGACAGTCCTTTCAGGTTAGGCAGAGGTTCATTTGCACTTCCTCCAACCACATCTACTGTATCTGTTGTTCAAGATGTGGACTCTTATACATCAGCGAGATCAAACGCAGTCTGGGCGATCATTTCGCGGTACACCTGTCCCTCTGAGTTACTCCAGCTTTTTGTATCTATCTATAGTTCTCACTATTCTGCCTTGCTACATTTTTGTGCAACGGCGTAATATTGGGAATCTCCCAATCATCTGGGACCACTCCTGACTCTAGTGATTCCTGAAATAGCACTCTCAATGCCTCCACAATCTTTAAAGCCACCTCTTTCAGAACCCCAGGTTACTGTCCATCCGGACCAGGTGACATCCACCTTCAGCCCTTTCAGCTTCCCAAGCACCTTCTCCATAGTAATTGCCACTCCACTAACTTCCATCCCCTAACTCTCTTGAATTTCAGGCACATTGCTGGTGTCTTCCACTGTCAAGACTCATGCAAAAAAAGTTATTCAACTCCTCTGCCATTACTTTATTCCCCATTATCACTTCTCCTGCATCATTCTCCAGCTGTCCAACATCCACTCTTGCCTCTTTCTTGCTCTTTATATAACTGAAGAAACTCTTGCTATCCTCTTTTATATTATTGGCTAGCTTACCTTCATATTTCATCTTTTCTCCCCATATTGTCTTTTTAGTTACCCTCTGTTGTTCTTTAAAACCTTCTCAATCCTCTAGCTTCCCACTAGTCTTTGCTATGTTCCAATGCCTTCTCTTTTAGTTTTATACTGTCCTTGACTTCCCTTATCTGCCACGGTTGCCTCTTTCTCTCCCTAGAATCTTTCTTCCTCTTTGGAATGAAAAGATCCTGCATCTTCCGGAGTATTCCCAGAATATCCTGCCATTGCTGTTCTATCGTCATCCCCGCTAGGGTCCATTTCCGGTCAACTTTGGCCAGCTCCTCCTTCATGCCTCTGTAGTCCCCTTTGCACAGCTGCAATACTGACACATCCGATATCACCTTCTCCCTCTCAAATTGCAGATTAATACTTATCATATTGTGGTCACTGTCTCCTAATGGTTCCCTTACCTCGAGTTCCCTTTATCAAATCCGGTTCATTACATAACACTAAATCCAAAATTGCCTTTTCCCTGGTAGGCTCCACTACAAGTACCAACCTGATTTTCCCAGTCTGGCCCTGCAGCTTCTGGATGTTTGAAGGATTGTTTTTATGTTGGCAACTGACATGACAGTTGGCAACTTCATCATTCACGATTTGGAAATGTCTTGAAGTACTCCTCCCATCTGATTTTGATTTTTTTACTTCCTTTAAGTAGTACCGACCCATCTTTAACATGGGACCTTTATTAATCTCTTTCTCATTTGTTCCCACATCCTTACAATGTGAAAGCATGTAAAGTAAGATTCTCCTAGACTTGAAAGAAGTAATAACTTTTATTCTATCTTCTTCAATAGCACTTCTAGATTAGATCTTAAAATTATGGATTCTTCAGTGCTCTCTTCTCAAATATACTTTGAAGCATCCATTTGTCATGTGGCTCCCTTATAATTAATCATGGTCTTCAACAGTTGTCGCAGAGATGGATATCCCAGCCTTGAAATCAGCAATGCTCTCCTGGTTATCCAAATGCAACGACAAACCCACAGGAAATGTACTTCTGAAGTAGTACATTTAGAGTTTGAGAATGTGCTGTTGGGAAAATCTAACCGACATTTAAAAAAACAGTAAATACCATGGCTCTTGTCTAGATCTTTAACATAAACTTATTTTAAACACCATGAATGAAATAAATTTTGGAATTAAAAAATAGTATATAGAGTTATTGAAAAGATCTAAATAAGTAATGCTTTATTCAAGATTATTACCTTGTACAGTCTGAAATATTCAACACAACAATGTTTTTCAGTGATGATATGAATTTCAAGCTGTTGTCAGTTATCTTTGGACAGTCTGACAAATAGATGTGTTTCAAATTTGGACAACTGGTGCCGAACATTTTGAAGCTTGTATCAGTTAAACGTTTATTACCTATTGTGGCAAAACATCAGTTATAGTCAAAGAATTTTGCTAGTTAAAGATGTAGCTTGGAAAAAAGTTTAATGTAATAAAGTACTCCATAATTTATCAAACCTTCAGTTTTAAATACGGTAAGCTTGTTTCCTTGGACAAGTGCTTTAACAGCTGAATCAGATATGTGTGGAGAGGCAAGAAGTGAAACTGTTGTGAGGTTAGAATAGTAACCAGCCATTGCCTATAAGGAAAAAATAAAAATGGACTACATTATGACTGAGCTTCATGGTGTAACATGAAAAACAAAAAACAAATACAATATTGGAATATTAATCAAAATGCAAAACGTGCAGGTGACAAGATTGGAAAAAAATGAAAAATCTGTGGAGAGAGAAACAGAGAAAATGTTGTGGAACATGATAAAACAGTTGTCATAAAAGACAAGGAATTTGAAAAAAAAAGGTTATTCCTGACCTACTTTTGAATGTTTTCTACCCTATTCAGTCTTAAATTATGTTTCTTCCATAAATAAGGAGCAAAACTGCACACTCAAGGTACAGGACATAAAAACAGAGAATGCTTGAAATACTCAGCAGATCAAGTAGCACCAATGAAAAAAGAAAGAGAATCATTCCTGTTTGCAAATCATTTGGTAGAACATTATGATTCTATTAACTGCTTCTCTTTCAGATGCTGCTTTGATGTACTGAATGTTTCCAATTTCTTCTATTTTAATCAGAATGCCAGTACCTGCAGTTTTATTCATTTTTATTATGGCCCGCAACATTTTTCTGCTCAGTGCATCTTTCTTAATCAAAAGTTGAAGTATGAAGGTATGCTAGCCAAGAATATAAAGGAGGATAGTAAAAGCTTCTTTAGCTATGTGAAGAGGAAAAAATTAGTTAAGACAAATGTGGGTCCCTTGAAGACAGAAACAGATGATTTTTTTATGGGGAGCAAAGAAATGGCAGACTAAGGAAGACACAATCCACACCTGGAGTATTGTATGCAGTTTTGGTCCCCTAATTTGAGGAAGGACATTCTTGCTGTTGAGGGAGTGCAGCGTAGGTTTACAAGGTTAATTTCCGGGATGGCGGGACTGTCATATGCTGAGAGAATGGAGCAGCTGGGCTTGTACAGTCTGGAGTTTAGAAGGATGAGAGGGCAACTCATTGAAACATATAAGATTGTTAAGGGTTTGGACACGCTAGAGGCAGGAAACATGTTCCCGATGTTGGGGGAGTCCAGAACCAGGGGCTAGTTTAAGAATAAGGAGTAAGCCATTTAAAACGGAGACGAGGAAACACTTTTTCTCACAGAGAGTGGTGAACCTGTGGAATTCTCTGCCTCAGAGGGCGGTGGAGGCAGGTTCTCTGGATGCTTTCAAGAGAGAGCTAGATAAAGCTCATAAAAATAGCGGAGTCAGGGGATATGGGGAGAAGGCAGGAACGGGGTACTGATTGGGGATGATCAGTCATGATCACATTGAATGGTGCTGGCTCGAAGGGCCGAATGGCCTACTCCTGCACCTATTGTCTATTGTCTATTGTCAAACAATCTCCCAGATGTACTAGTGGACAGAGGACCTAGGGTGACGGAGGAACTGAAGGAAATTCACATTAGTCAGGAAATGGGTAGACTGATGGGATTGAAGGCTGATAAATCCCCAGGGCCTGATGGTCTGCATCCCAGGATACTCAATGAGGTGGCTCTAGAAATCGTGGACGCATTGGTGATCATTTTCCAATGTTCTATAGATTCAGGATCAGTTCCTATGGATTGGAGGGTAGCTAATGTTATCCCACTTTTCAAGAAAGGAGGGAGGGAGAAAGCGGGGAATTATAGACCAGTTAGCCTGACATTGGTGATGGGGAAGATGCTGGAGTCAATTATCAAAGGCATTTGGATAGCAGTAACAGAATCAGCCCAAGTCAGCATAGATTTACAAAGAGAAATCATGATTGACAAACCTTCTGAATTTTTTTGAGGATGTAACAAATAAAATGGACAAGGGAGAGCCAGTGGATGCAGTGTACCTGGACTTTCAGAAAATTGGTTGGCAGACAGGAAACAAGGAGTAGGGATTAACGGGTCCTTTGCTGGGACCGCAGATATTTACAATATACATTAATGATTTAGATGAATTAATTTAAAATAACATTAGCAAATTTGCAGATGACACAAAGCTGGGTGGTAGTGTGAACTGTGAAAAGGATGCTATGAGGATGCAGAGTGATTTGGACAGGTTGGGTGATGCATGGCCGGTGCAGTATAATGTGGATAAATGTGACTTTATCCACTTTGGTGGCAAAATCAGGAAAGCAGATTATTATCTGAATGTGTCAGGTTAGGAAAAGGGGAAGTACAACGAGACCTGCGTGTCCTAGTACATCAATCTCCTGAAAGTAGGCATACAGGTACAACAGGCAGTGAAGAAAGCATGTCGGCCTTCATAAAGAGAGGAGCTGAGTCGAGGAGCAAAGAGGTCCTTCTGCAATTGTACAGGGTCCTAGTGAAACCACACCTGAAGTATTGTGTGCAGTTTTGGTCTGCTAATTTGAGAAAGGACATTCTTGCTATTGAGGGAGTGCAGCGTAGGTTCATGAGGTTAATTCCCGGGATAACGGGACTGTCATATGATGAAAGAATGGAGCAACTGGGCTTGTATTCACTGGAATTTAGATGGATGAAAGGGGATTTTATAGAAACATATAACATTATTAAGGGATTGGACACGCTAGATGCAGGAAACATGTTCCCGATGTTGAGGGAATCCAGAATCAGGGGCCACAGTTTAAGGATAAGGGGTAGGTAAGAACTGAGATGGGGAAAAACGTTTTCACACAGGGAGTTGTGAATTTGTGGAATTCTCTGCCTCAGGCAGTGGAGGCTGATTCACTGGATGCGTTCAAAAGAGAGTTAGATAGAGCTTTTAGGGCTAGCGGAATCAAGGGGAATGGGGGGATGGCAGGAATGGGGTACTGATTTTGGATGATCTGCCATGATCACATTGAATGGCGTTGCTGGCTCGAAGGGCTGAATGGCCTACTCCTGCACCTATTGCCTATGTATCTATGTAAGTACTAGATAATCTGACCAATTAACATAATGAGTAACTGTTCAGACTTGCCTGTATTATTGATAGGTTTACGGTGAGAGATGGGTGGAACAGTGACACAGCCTCACCGCCAGAGACTCAGGTTTGCATCTGAGATTGGGTTGTTGTCTTTTTTATTTTTTTATTTTTTATTTTATTAGACGTTAATACAATACAAAACAATACAGTGGTACCTAATTTTAGGTGCCAACTATGTCATAACGTAATACATTCTATGTACAACCTCTAGTTTTATGTTTTTGAAAAGGAGGTAAGAAGAAAAAGAAAAAAAAAGAGAGAAGAAAAAGAAGAAAAATAAATAGTAGAAAATAGAAAAATGTGAAGTGTGTATAGAAGAAAAGAAAAAATAGAAAGTAGCAATAGTAGAAAAAGACCCTTAAAAAAGAAATTTTCAAATCTTTGTTCGGAGATGTAAATCTATCCACGACCTGACCTGAAATCAGTAATCTTTACGGTACTGCTGCATCACATGATTCCAAAAAGTCGATGAAAGGGGACCAACTCCTTAAGAATTGGTCATATTTATCTATTAGGCGGAGTCTCATTTCTTCAAGGTGTGCTATGTCCGTCATATTCCTAATCCACATTTTAATAGTTGGTATAGCTGTATTTTTCCAAAATTTAAGTATCAATTTCTTTCCAATTATTAACCCATAATTAAAGAATACTTTTTGGTCTTTGTTTAAATTGATATCTTCTACTATTATTCCAAATATAATCCATTCTGTATTAGGTTCTATTCTTGACTTGAAGAGCTTTGTAAATATATCAAATATATCGCTCCAAAATTTATTCAACTTTGTACATCCTACAAATGAATGTGTTATATTGGCATTTTGAAACAAACATTTATCGCATCTGGGAGAGACATTTTGGTAGAATTTATTCAACCTCATTTTTGAATAATATAGTCTATTTAATAATTTAAATTGAATTAAATTATGTCTTGCATTAATGGAACAATTATGTGTGTTCATCAGATACATTTCCCATCTATCTTTCGGGATCTTTATGATTAGTTCATGTACCCAATCTTCTCTTAGTGCCTCTGTTGAGGGTAATTCTCTATTTAATATACTATTATAAAGATATGATATTAGTTTTTGTGAATCAGCCTTAATATTCATTGCTTCTTCTAAAGGGTCTAACAATATAGTTTGAAATCTATGTATATATTTCTTCATAAAGTCACATATCTGTATATATTTAAAATATTGATTATCATTCAGTTAAAATTTTAATTTTAATTGTTGAAATGATAACAATTTGCCCAGTTCATACATATCTCCTACTTTCCTAATCCCCAATCTATCCCATTGTTTATATGTTTTGTCGATAAGAGATGGTTTGAATGCAGGATTATTCAGAATTGGGGTTAATACTGATAGATTATTTAATTTCAAGGATAATTTTATTTGTTTCCAAATTCTTATTGTATTGTGAATAATTGGGTTCTTCTTATATATTATACTATTCAATTTTATCGGTGAGAACAAGATCGTTCCTATATTGTACGGGAAACACTCCTCTTTTTCCATTCTTATCCACTCCGACTGGTGAGTGGAACTATCCAACCAGTACATTATGTTCTTAATATGCACTGCCCAGTAGTAATATGTAAAGTTAGGTAGTGATAAACCCCCAACTTCTTTAGGTTTACACAAATGCTTTCGTTGAATTCTGTGTACTCTATAATCCCATATAAAATTAGTGATATTAGAATCTAGTTTTTTGAAAAAATATTTTTGAATATATATTGGGATTGCTTGAAACAAATATATTAATTGTGGTAAGAAAGTCATTTTTATAGCGTTAATTCTACCTATCAATGAGAGTGGGAGCGTTTTCCAAAATTTAATCATAACATTCAGTTTATTTAATAGTAGGTATGTTACAATACTTGCCTTCAGCGGCGCTGTAATTCTGTCACTGGCCGTGTGCGCGATTTTGGCGCCTTTAAGGGGGGGGCGGGGTTAAAATGCGGGTTTCTCCTCCCTTGTCCTGAATTATATTTTGTTGGAGTACAAGCTTTTGCGGAAGAATCGTTCCGAGGGGCGTTTTGAGTATTTTGTTTTAAAAATCTCCCGACAAGTTCAGCGTTGGAATCATTTTTAAATCATCTTCTGAACCCGTCAACGCCAACAACGGGGACGGATTTCACACACGGGACAGGTAAACGAAAGTGCTTTATTTTAATGTATAAACGTTCTCCTTAAGAGGCCTTTAATTCACATTTTTACATGCGACACGGTGATTTTTCCCCCCGAACTAACGGCAATAATTTTCATGCCAATACGGGGTTAAATTCACCGCAAATGAACGTTCCAAATGATCGCGTTCCAGAAATCCCCATTCGCAAGATTATATAAATTCCCATTAATTTACAGGTATTAAACATTCAATTTCTTCCATTTGGCCTGTAAATCCATGACAATGAGATAAAAAAATTATGTTATATTGTGAATTCTTGTGTGAATGTTATTTGGACACTTAGGCTATTTAAAAATGTTAATCTATTCTTAAGAAATTGATAGATGTTTAGATCTAGTAATTGTATTTTGTAATTAGCTACAATTAGGTAACTAACTAATTATATGCTTTAATTTCATGTCATCTAAGTAAGATTGTTTCATATTTGTTTCAGAATGCTTCAATCTATAATAACTGAAAATGTCTTTCAGTTCTCTTAATTTTTAAGAAAGTTATGGGCTTTTGACTGTCCTCGATCACAGCTTTTGTGTTAAGTCAATGGAAAAGCAATAGGGAACAATATGCTGATTTTCGAGTATGAAAATGGCCATAACATTTTTAATACTGAAGATATGAAAGTGAATTAGGTGTCAAATTAAACTTCTTTTTATGCTTTATCTGATGGGATAAATTACAGACTTGATTTTTAAAATCTCAAAATTTTGTAACATTGCTATTAATAGTGGCATAAAATTGACGCTAAATAATGATTTGTGTCTTCTCATAATTTGAATACCTAAATACTTGAATTTTTCTGTTGCAATTTTGAAAGGGAATTTTAATAAGTGTCTCGCATCCTGTGGTTTTAAAGACATAATTTCGCTTTTATTCCAATTTATTCTATATCCTGAAAAAGAACCAAATTCCTCAATTAGTGTTAATAAGGTGGGGATACTCGTTTGTGTATTAGTAATATATAAAAGAATATCATCAGCATATAATTAAATTTTATTCTTTGAGCCCTTGGTATTATATCCGTGAATATTCGGATGATTTCTAATCCTTTCAGCCAGCGGTTCTATCATAAGGGCAAATAGCAATGGTGATAAGGCACGACCCTGCCTATTACCTCTTGATAAATAAAATTTTGGAGATAACATATTATTAGTTAATATTCTTGCCGTAGGTTTATCATAAAGTAGTTTAACCCATCTAATAAAATTCTCTCCCGTATTAAATTTTTTGAGTACCTTATATAAATACTGCCATTCCACCTGATCAAATGCCTTCTCTGCATCCAGCGTAACGACTGAAATATCTTCAATGTCCTCTTTGTGAGAGTACATTATATTGAAAAGCCTTCTCAAGTTATTAAATGATTGTCTTTTGGGTATAAATCCCGTTTGATCCGGGTTTACCAATTTATTAATATAATTATTCAGTCTTCTTGCTAGAATCTTTGCTAAGATTTTCAGATCCGTATTTAGAAGTGATATAGCTCTGTAAGAACCCAGTTCATCTAAATCTTTATCTTTTTTTGGTATAAGCGTTATTGTTGATTCTGCTAAAGTTTCTGGTAGTTTATTTTCGGTATAAGCCTGCATGTATAAGTTGAGTAATCTTGGTACAAGTGACTCCTGAAATCGTTTATAAAATTCATTACTAAAACCATCTGGTCCTGGGGTCTTCCCATTTTTCAATGTTTATTATTTGTTTTATTTCTTCACTAGTAATCCGTGCTCCTAATTCCTCTTGTTCTAAACTATCCAATTTAGGGAGGTTGCAAAAAATTTGTAATTTTACTATCATCTGTATTTATTTTAGTTGTGTATAAATTATGATAAAATTGGGCAAACCTTTTATTAATATCCTTTGGTAATGTTAGAAGCTCACCCTTATCAGATATAATTTTAGTGATAGTATTTTCCTTTTCTTGTTGCTTCAGTTGCCTCGCTAATAATTTATGTGGTTTATCCCCAAATTCGAAGTGTGCCTGTTTTGTAATTTGGAATAGTCTTATTACTCTACCCGATAATATTCTATTGAGTTTATATTTCAATAAGGTTATCTTATTATGTTTATCTATGGTTGGGTCACTTGCATTGTCCAGTTCTAGTGATTTTATTTCCTGTTCTATCCTCTGAAGTTCTCTTTTATTTTCTTTATTTTGATAACTTTGATAAGAGATTATAGCACCGCGAATGTATGCCTTAAAGGTTTCCCATAATAGCGATACAGAAATACCCGGCGTCTCATTTGTCTCGAAAACATTTTTTGTTTGTTCTTTTATATACTCATAACCCTGCGGGTTATTTAATATTTGTGCGTTGAATCTCCAAAAAGATTTTATACCCGGCATTCCCTCGATTTTAAGTATAAAAGTCAGTGGTGAATGATCGGAAATAATACTATTATGATATGATGGTTTAATCGTATACGGGATTAATTTTGTATCCAATAAGAAATAGTCAATTCGTGAATAAGTTTTATGAGCCGACGAGTAAAATGAATATTCCCTTCCAATTGGGTTTGCTATTCTCCAAACATCAGTTATGTTATTATTTTTTATATAAGTATTTAAAAATTCACAGGTCTTAGTTTTAACTAGACGCTTCCCTACCTTTATTGATTTATCTAAATATGGGTCTATAACACAATTAAAATCTCCCCCCATTATAATATTTTGATAATTATGCTCTGCAATTATATCTGCTATTTTCTTTAAAAATTGGGGGTTATCAAAATTAGGCGCATAAATATTTATCATAGTTAATGGTGTATTATAAATTTCTCCCGTGACTATAACGTATCTTCCCTCTTTACCAGATATGGACTTCTTTAATTTAAAAGGTATACCTTTCCGAAATATAATGGCCGTGCCTCTTGCTTTAGAAGTGAATGCGGAGTAGTAGGTTTGACCTATCCAGTTTGCCCTTAATCTGATCTGAGTTTGTTGTTTCAAATGCGTTTCTTGTAGGAAAGCAATATCAATGTTTAATGATTTTAATTGTGCCAGAATTTTACCCCTCTTAATTGGCTCATTCGCACCTCTAATGTTCCAACTACAAAAAGTGAGACCTCCGGTGTTTATTCGACTATTATCTAGCATTGGCTATTATTACCAGAATCAATAATTCATGTGATGCAGCCAAGTACCTCGAAATCCCGAGTCCATAATTTCTTCATAATTTCTGCACTAGTTTTACATCTCCTGACACTATTAAACATAATTAAGGGAAAGAGAAAAACATAAAATGAAGTGTTCATAAAGATTGTTAAATCATAATAGTGAATAAACAAAAAAAGTGAGTGTAAGTTATCAAAAAAGCGATATCTTACAAAAAAGCCACCTATGGTGGCTAAGATTAATTTTAAATTAAGAGAGAGCTAGATAGGGCTCTTAAAAATAGCGGAGTCAGGGGATATGGGGAGAAGGCAGGAACGGGGTACTGATTGGGGATGATCAGTCATGATCACATTGAATGGCGGTGCTAGCTCGAAGGGTCGAATGGCCTACTCCTGCACCTATTGTCTATTGTCTATTGTCAAACAATCTCCCAGATGTACTAGGGGACAGAGGACCTAGGGTGACGGAGGAACTGAAGGAAATTCACATTAGTCAGGAAATGGGTGGACTGATGGGACTGAAGGCTGATAAATCCCCAGGGCCTGATGGTCTGCATCCCAGGATACTCAATGAGGTGGCTCCAGAAATCGTGGACGCATTGGTGATCATTTTCCAATGTTCTATAGATTCAGGATCAGTTCCTATGGATTGGAGGGTAGCTAATGTTATCCCACTTTTCAAGAAAGGAGGGAGGGAGAAAGCAAGGAATTATAGACCAGTTAGCCTGACATTGGTGATGGGGAAGATGCTGGAGTCAATTATCAAAGGCATTTGGATAGCAGTAACAGAATCGGCCCAAGTCAGCATAGATTTACAAAGAGAAATCATGATTGACAGACCTTCTGAATTTTTTTGAGGATGTAACAAATAAAATGGACAAGGGAGAGCCAGTGGATGCAGTGTACCTGGACTTTCAGAAAGCCTTTGATAAGGTCCCACAAAAGGAGATTAGTGGGCAAAATTAGAGCAGATGGTATTGGGGGTAGGGTATTGACATGGATAGAAAATTGGTTGGCAGACAGGAAACAAAGAGTAGGGATTAACGGGTCCTCTGCTGGGACCGCAGATATTTACAATATACATTAATGATTTGGATGAATTAATTAAAAATAACATTAGCAAATTTGCAGATGACACAAAGCTGGGTGGTAGTGTGAACTGTGAAAAGGATGCTATGAGGATGCAGAGTGATTTGGACAGGTTGGGTGATGCATGGCAGATGCAGTATAATGTGGATAAATGTGACTTTATCCACTTTAGTCGCAAAATCAGGAAAGCAGATTATTATCTGAATGGTGTCAGGTTAGGAAAAGGGGAAGTACAACGAGACCTGCGTGTCCTAGTACATCAATCTCCTGAAAGTAGGCATACAGATACAACAGGCAGTGAAGAAAGCATGTCGGCCTTCATAAAGAGAGGAGCTGAGTCGAGGAGCAAAGAGGTCCTTCTGCAGTTGTACAGGGTCCTGGTGAAACCACACCTGGAGTATTGTGTGCAGTTTTGGTCTGCTAATTTGAGAAAGGACATTCTTGCTATTGAGGGAGTGCAGCGTAGGTTCATGAGGTTAATTCCAGGGATAACGGGACTGTCATATGATGAAAGAATGGAGCAACTGGGCTTGTATTCACTGGAATTTAGATGGATGAGAGGGGATTTTAAAGAAACATATAAAATTATTAAGGGATTGGACACGCTAGATGCAGGAAACATGTTCCCGATGTTGAGGGAATCCAGAATCAGGGGCCACAGTTTAAGGATAAGGGGTAGGTAAGAACTGAGATGGGGGAAAATGTTTTCACACAGGGAGTTGTGAATTTGTGGAATTCTCTGCCTCAGGCAGTGGAGGCTGATTCACTGGATGCGTTCAAAAGAGAGTTAGATAGAGCTTTTAGGGCTAGCGGAATCAAGGGGAATGGGGGGATGGCAGGAATGGGGTACTGATTTTGGATGATCTGCCATGATCACATTGAATGGCGTTGCTGGCTCGAAGGGCTGAATGGCCTACTCCTGCACCTATTGTCTATGTATCTATGTAAGTACTAGATAACCTGACCAATTAACATAATGAGTAACTGTTCAGACTTGCCTGTATTATTTATAGGTTTACGGTGAGAGATGGGTGGAACAGTGACACAGCCTCACCGCCAGAGAGGTTTGCATCTGAGATTGGGTTGTTGTCTGTGTGGAGTTTTCACATTCTCCTTGTGACTGTGTGGGTTTCCTCCATGTTTTCCGGCTTCCTCCCACATCCCAAAGACGTGCAGATTTGTAAGTTGTGTAGGAAAGATCTGCAGATGCTGGTTTAAATCGAAGGTAGACACAAAATGCTGGAGCAACTCAGCGGGACAGGCAGCATCTCTGGAGAGAAGGAATGGGTGACGTTTTGGATCGAGACCCCTTTTCAGACTTAGTATGTCTAGACTTCATGTCTCGACCCGAAACGTCACCCATTTCTTCTCTCCAGAGATGCTGCCTGTCCCGCTGAGTTACTCCAGCATTTTGTGTCTACCTCAGGTTTGTAAGTTCATTGGCCTCTGTAAATTGCCCCTAGTGTATATGGAACAGATGAAATAGTGGGATAATATAGTGAGATAATAAAGAACTGTTGGACTCTGTAGGCCAAAATGCCTGTTTCCATGATGTTTTAAAGATGAAAGATTTAACAGGAACCTGGGGTACATATATACAACAAACTGCCAGAGGAAGTAGTTGAGGCAGGTACAATAACAACATTTAAAAGACATTTGAATGGGTATATAGATACAAAAGGTTTAGATGGATATGGGTCAAATGTGGGGAAATGGGGCTGGCTTACATGGGCATCTTGGTAGGCATGGACATTTGGGCTGAAGAGACTGTTTCCATGCTGTATGACTTGACTATGACTGATTTCCATTAATCACATGTTGGTTTCTTTAATTCATGTACTTTTTATAGATGTTTTCTTATTTCTGGCACAAAAATATATCTTAAAGTCTCAAATATATTCAATTTATTAAAGGGATTGTAGATCTTTTGCTAAATCTCATGCAAAGATCAATGGTTGCATCCGATTACTCAGAAAATATTGGAAATATTCAAAAAGTCAGACATCATCTGTGAGGGGGGAAATAGAATTAACATTTCAGCTTGATGACCTTTCAAGAAAACTGAGAAAAGTTATTGATATAAAAACATAAACCTTGTTTCTCTCACCACTTTATCTGCTGAGTATTAACAACTTTTTAAATTTTATTTCAGCTTTTCATTATCTGCAATTTCCAGCTCTTGGGTTCATTCTTTTGAAGCAGACAAAACATTTCAAAGTAATATTCCAATAAAAAAATAAAAATAAGAGGCATAAAATAGTGAATTAACAATTTACTGTTATCATCATTTAGTTAATTAAATAATACTGCACTTACTATGATGCAGGTGGTGGTAAGTGTAGCCATATCATTGATTACAAGGTGCTCAATTTCATTGCAGCCAATTCCTAATGACTTAAAACCTCTCACTGAGATCTGAAACAAAAAATGCATAAAACATGCATAAAAATGCATAACAAACCTAAGTTAATTTGAATACATTTGATCTGTGTATGTCAGTTGGAATAGCAATACAATTTTTAGGTTAACACTGCAATAAAAAGAGCTTGGTGTTTTCTAAATACAGAGAAAATCTGAAGATTTGGAATGGCCTTTAGCAAGTTGAAATAACTTTTTCTACATGTATTTTAATCTGTCAATCATCAATTAATGGCTAAACCACACTCCGTTCGCAAAACCACACAGAATACCCTTCTTCACAATCAATATCATCACAAATGTGATGGTAGGATACCCAGCCAAATTGCTGTTGTCCAAAGCTTCCTGAGATCAGCTTTATACAACTCGCACCAAGGAAGCTCCTGTAGAGAGGGCCAATCTGACTGATAACTTTAAAAGGTATCAATCAGATTAATAAATTGCCATGTTAGTGAACATACTATAAACAAATCTCATACCTCACAACCACAATAACTCAGGTTCAATCTTGCCCCCCACCCCCCCCCCCCCCCCCCCCCCCCCAGTGCTCTCTGTGGAAAGTTTGCATCTTCTTCCTGTGATTGCATTAATTTTCTTTTGCGGCTCTGATTCCCTTCCACATCCCAAAGATGTGCAGGTTGGCCACTCTAAATTGCCCCTAGAGCATAGGTCAGTTGTAAAATGTAAGGATGATGTGAGGAGAATTACATAGGTATTAGCGTAGGATTAGAGTAAATGGTTGCATATGGTTAACATGGACTCAGTGGACCAAAGGAAGTGTTTCTGTGCTGTATGGTTCCATACTGGCAAAATCTATTACTAGCAATAAATCAATTTCACTCACTAAACTCAGCAACATTGATGCAGAAAAATGCTGCCTTGCTAAGGCAGTAATGAATGAAAATATTATGCACAACACTATTTTTATTGCCTTATTTGAATAAGCCCTCCTATATTTGTATGGCAGCTTCCAGCACCTGGCGTAAGCATTACCATAAGTACTAAAAGTATTAGGAAAGCAGTGATACAAAGCCCACATTATTTTCCATCCTCAGAAAACCCCAGAAAAATCAATATTTATTTAATAAATAATCTTGGTCCAGAAAAATGTAGTTAACATGTTTCTTAAAAAATCATTATATAGACAGGAGATATGCCATGTGTGAAGTTAGACTGTTAAAATGTAAATGAACATCTATAAGCTAAGTAAACAGGCTAGATCTGCCTTTAGTCATGCTTAAGTGATTCTTCTTTTGGACAATTCTTTTGGTAGCATGTGAAAAATGAATTAAATTCCATCTGTTAACATTGGCTTTCGTGCTAAATATCATTGACAGAAGAATTTTATTCCCCAAATGAAAATAAGAATACACATATGCCCCAATAACAGAATACACTGTAGGTTTCATTTGAGATGCATCTACGAGCCAAATTGCTCCGACTGCTTAATTGATGCCAGGTTGTGTAGGTTGTGAGAGTTATCAGAGGAAATTGTAAAGGCAGCCAGCCATAGTAATGCGTATTTGTGCTTACCTGCAATAATCCTCATGGGTGGAAAGTCAGCTAAAACATGCACGATAAGTAAAATGTAATAATGCCCCATGTGTCATTCTCTGAGGTTTCTACCGCGTATCTGATGAAGACACTGATAATAGCTTTGGATTGTAGGATCTGCAAAAGGAGCTTCAAACCATCTTCCGACTTCAGTTAAGCTTTTAATCATACTTTACATTTATCGTCTGGAGCTGCAGCCAGATGGGTTTCAGCTCAATATGGAGCCTTAATAATCTTGATAATTCCAAGAATTTGCATGATTACTATAATTTACACTATAACTTAACTTCAATCTCCTTATTCTTTCATTCACAAGCTTCTATGCACAGACATTGTTCATGATTGGAAATGTATCAGGATTTATCTATTTTCAAGTATATAGTATTCAAAAATGTCAATGTTTCACATATGCATTTGACATCCATTCTCAAGTAGACGAAAATGCTGGATAAACTCAGCGGGTGAGGCAGCATCTATGGAACGAAGGAAATAGGCAATGTTTCGGGTCGAGACCCTTCTTCAGACTCACACTCAATCCATTCTCAAGTATTCACTCATACCATAACCTGTGAATGACCATTAACTAATAACAAAACTTGTCAGGTGTAGTTCCATAACATCAATGGCTATTAAAACAAGTCAGAGGCCAGGTTTCTTGCAATAGATAGCTCACCAAACTCCCTAAAATCTTTTTATGCTCCACACATGTCTGGATGGATGGTGTCCAATGACACCATCCAGGGCAAACCAGTTCATTGGATCTGCGCCCCACCTACTAGCTGACAAATTGTGGCTGCAATGTGTACCATCTGTAAGATTCACTGAAATTACAGTACTTATCATTACATCAAAATACTAGAAAGAAATTATGCTACATGGCAGCAAGTAACCAGCTAAGTCTCACAAAAGGCTTTTGGTACATGGACCTTTATCAATCAGAGTATTGAGTATAGTTGGGAGGTCATGTTGCAGCTATATAAGACGTTGGTGAGGCCGCATTTCGGTATTGTGTTCAGTTCTGGGCACCATGTTATTGGAAAGATATTGATAAGCTGGAAAGGATACAAAGAAGATTTACAAGGAGGTTGCCAGGACTCGAGGGCCTAAGCTATAGAGGGAGGTTGAGTAGGCTCGGACTCTATTCCTTGGAGTGTAGGAGGATGAATTGTGATCTTATAGAGGCGTATAAAATCATGAGAGGAATAGGTCCTGTAAACACACTGAGTCTCTTGCCCAGAGTAGGGGAATTTAGGACCAGATGACATAGGTTTAAAGTAAAGGGGAAAATATTCAATAGGAATCTGAGGGGGTAACATTTTCATACAAAGGGTGGGGTGTGTATGGAACAAGCTGTCAGAGAAGGTAGTTGAGGCAGGGCTATTGCAACATTTAAGAAACAATTAGACAGGTACATGGATAGGACAAATTTAGAGGGATATGGGCCAAAGGCAGACAAGTAGGACTAGTGTAGTGGGGACATGTTGGGCGGTGTGGGCAAGTTGGGCCGAAGGGCCTGTTTCCACGTTGTATGACACCATGACTGTGACCCTATGAGATAAAATTTAGACTGCAGCTTGGTTAATGATGGAGTTTTGAGTAGAATACCTGAGCCTCACCCTTAGACAGACTCCAAACCTCAAACCAATTCTTGATCTACAGAGCGGCTCACTACCATCTCTTTAGTGTGGCTACAGATGATTAATAAATACCAGGATTGGTAGCAATGCCCACAATTTAAGAATAAATAAAAAATAGATCTTATCTGATAAGGCAGGTGCTGTGTTAATTTTTAAGAATAGCAAAGACATCTGAGGCCATTTTGAAAAACAACTACCTGCAATTTCTAACAATTTAAACCTCAGAAAAAACAGCTAATGGGGAAAGACCCAGAGTCTCATCTAATCTGATCCTCAGAGATTAAAAGGTAAGTGTACAAGCTGTGCCTGGGTAACAGATTCTGTTTTTATAGACGTCAACATATTGATTTTGTTCATGTTGGAAAATATGCAAAAATCACTTGATATAGTAACTATATCTCCATAGTTTCGTAATAAACTAGACCAAGTGGGACCCATTGGGCTCCGTTCCCTCAACACAATATTCCACCACTCACCCGCTCCCCCAACGCAACCCGTTCCCCCAACATAATATTCCACCACTCACCCATAGCCCCCCAACTCTTTCCCCTCTCATCCTCCCCTCCTCCACTCCCTCCCTCACCTCTCCCTCCCTCTCTTGAAAAGAGCAATCTTTTATGTAAATGAGATTCGGGATCCCATTGTGACGCCATAAGCTGCTAACTGTCAGTGCATGCAAGTGAATTTTGTCAAAGTGGGGTTTTGTAAAGTTTTAAATGTGCTCCCAACGCAACCCATTCCCCCAACGCAATATTCCACCACTCACCCATAGCCCCCAACTGCGCAGGCGCAGCTCTTTCCCCCTCATCCCCAGCACTCCCCCCCCCTCCTCTTCACCCTCCCTCTTCTTTCCCCTCTCCTCCTCCCCTCCCCCACTCCCTCCCTCACCTCTCCATCCCTCTCCTTTCCACTACCCTCAGTCACTCCCTCCCTCCCTCCCTCCCTCCCTCCCTCCCTCCCTCCCTCCCTCCCTCCCTCCATAACCCCTCTCCCCTCCCTAACCCCCCCCCCCTTGATGTCATTGTGTGGTGGAAGCTGCTGTGTTTTTTATTTCATGTATATGAGATCCCATTGTGATGTAATGGTTGAACGCTGCTGTGTTTTTGAAAACTGAGCTTTTTTAAATGTGAATGAGATCCCATTGTGATGTCATTGTGGGGTGGAATACTGCTGACGGGCAGTTTATGTAAATTAGATTCCATTGGAACATCATACACTGTTAACTGCCAGTGCAGATGAAATATTTTGTCAAAGTGGGGTTTTGTAAAGTTTAAAATGTGAATAACTTGTAAAATATACCATCAATCTGATAGAAACTTGATACATCACACACCAGGACAATGGTGAGTAAGACGGGCCAAAAATTGTAGCGCTATCGTTTACCATTTTGCCGTAATTTCAGGCAGACAGACAGACAGACATAGAAACGATAGAAACGATAGATAGATAGATAGATGGATGGATGGATGGATGGATGGATGGATGGATGGATGGATGGATAGATGGATGGATGGATGGATGGATGGTTAGATGGATAGATAGATGGCATAAGTAGCACATAAGACTGATAAGGAAGAACACTACTAAAAATAGAGCAAGAGAGGAAATTAGTTTGCAGGGACGAATGTATGTATGTACGTCGGATTTTGAATTCAATAATATTTTGGAGGCTCACTCCTATGTGTAGATGTCCTTAAACCAGGTGTTTGTAATCTGGGATAGACACAAAATGCTGAAGCAATTATGCAGGTCAGGCAGCATCTCTGGAGAAATATTTGAGGACAGCCTGTACTATTAACAAAACACTGCTGAACCAAAGGTGCAGAGAAGTGCAGCAATACAACTGGAAACAACCAAAGAAGGCTAGCACGCTTCTACCAAAGAGGAAAACAAAGACCTGTCACAATCAAGAGTTGGAGGCACAGTCAGAATAAAGTCTATGTCACTTTGACAACAGACAAATTGCCAATATTACCCTGCTGCACAAGAAGGGAGCAAAGCAGAATAGTGGGAACGATAGGCCGGTTTGTCTGATTTCAGTGGTGGGTAAGATTTTAGAGCCCATTATAAAGGATGAGCTTGTGGAGTACTTGGAAGTTCATGCTAAAATAGGCCAGTCAGCATGGTTTTATGAAAGGGAGATCTTACCTGACAAATCTGCTGGAATTCTTTGAAGTAAATAGTAAGAGACAAAGGAGAGTCAGTGGACGTTGTTGACCTAGACGTTTAGAAAGCCTTTGATAAGATGCCACACATGGTGCTACTAAGGAAGATGAGAGCCTATTGTATCAAAGGACAGATACTAGCATGGATAGCAGGTTGACAGGATGGCAGAAGGCAAAGAGTGGCCACAAAGGGACCTTTTTCTGGTTGGCTGCCAGTGACTAGCGGGGTTCCGCAGGGGATGGTGCTGGGGCCGCTACTCTTCATGTTGTATATTAATGATTTGGATGGGAGGATTGAAGGCTCTGTGGCTAAGTTTGCGGATGATATGAAAATAGGTGGAAATGCAGAGAAGGCAGGGACTCTGCAGAAGGACTTGGACAGGTTTGGAGAGTGGGCAGAGAGGTGGTAGATGGAATATAATATGGAGTGTGGAGTCATGCATTTTGGTAGTCGGAATAAAGGAGTAGACTATTTTCTAAATGTGGAGAGAATACAGAAATCGGAGGTACAAAGGGACTTGGGAATGCTGGTGCAGGATTCCCAAAAAGTTAATCTGCAAGACAAATCGGTAGTAAAGAAGGCAAACGCAATGCTAGCATTTATTTCAAGACGGCTGGAATACAAAAACAGGGATGTTTTTTAAGATAGCGGAGTAGTGGGGGTGAGAGATGGGGAGTGTAGAGGATGGGAGAGAAAATCTAAATAGGAGGGAGACGGGGTTTAGAAGGTTTAATAGAAGGAGGCTTTTGGAAGTGGTGGGGGAGAAGGGTAGTGGTAAAAAGGCCAGAGATTATTGAGAGAAATGGAGGAAGAAAGGGGGAAGGTGAGAAGAAACAGTAAGGAAGATATGAAAAAGGCAAAAAGAAAATAGGGAAAAATGGGGGAGAGGAAGATGGAGCAGAAGGAAATGAGAAGAAAGAGGGGGGTGAGAAGGATTGAACATATGGGCAAGAAAGTCAAAAGTGGGTATTGGTTATAACTGTAAATGACCATGATGAATGTGATAAAATAAAGGCATATCCCTTTAATAACTTCACTGATTCTTTTTTGACTGAGCCAATTATATATTTTCTGAGCTGAGCTGAAAACCATTTGGAATTCTGCCAGAAGCCTGAGGGAGCAATCATTTTTGGCAGCTTGGGATTCTGTAACTCCACACTAGCTTCAACTCCCCTCCCCCTTCCTGCATTACTCAGTCTACCGCTCAAGACTGGGATTGTTAACCACCATCGAAGAATATCGTTTCTCATAGCAGCAAAAAAGTTCTGTAGACTAACCTCAGTGCAGCCTGAAATGTCCAGATAAACAAGCCTGTGGCAGCCCTTCCCCGTGGCAAGGTAATTCAAACCTTTATTTGTGTATTTCTTTGCATATGCCAGGCTCAGATATTGCAGATTCAGACCAAATCTTGAAAGAGAAGAAAAACGTGGAAGACTTTCAATTGTAATACTATCAAGATACTGAAAAGGAAAGCAAATTTGGATCTCTACCATGCAAAGTTTTCCTGCTGGAATTTATGACCTGCAAGATTTGGCAGCATTAAATCAGAAACAAGACAGAGAAACATGCAGTTCTATTTCTAATGTGGGTATTTTGAAGTTGTTAAGCCTACAATAAAGGACAGTACAGTAGGTTTACAGATCTGTTTTTTTCTGTTCTGTTCTATTAATTACTTGTTGAATGGCAGAGCAAGCTAAAGGCATGAAAAAAGTGCAAATGCAATCGATAAAGTTTGTGCTGCAAGCTAATTTTGGGGAATAGTTTTTAGTCTTGTTTCAACTGCAACAACCTCGTACTGCATTTGTCTTTAACAGAAGTCCAGAGCTTGTGCATCTGGAATGGAGCTGGTCTGGTAACTATTAAGCTCAATGCCAATGTTATTTATAGAATTTTCTTTACCTTTCCCTGCAGGAAAATCTTCCATGCAGAGTTTAAATGAAAATAAAAGAAGTTCCTCAGATATTTTTAATGAAAATTAAAGCAGGTTTATTTAAATTTTAAAACTGATGCAACCATTTTATAAAACAAAGTTTGTTAATATGACAAAGTCTGAAATAAATCTCTCTGAATGCATGTTCTTAAATCTGAAATCAAAACGAGTTTGTAATCCTACAACAAAAGCATTATATTTAAAGCTGGAAAGTCAACTCCAATTACTATTCTCAATTGTCACGTAGTTTGACATTCTCCAAGTAACAAATTATAATAATTCTTGCATTATATTTGTATGTAGTGTTTATTAAATCTTTGCCAGTATGAAGAAAAACATCACAGCCAATTCCTTACTCAACATATAAAGGTACCTATTAATAGATCAACTAAATAGTTTTACTGACACCAGCTAATAATGATAATTAAAAAGAACAGAAGAAAATAGGACTAAAGTGAAGTGTGAATGAAAGTAGTGCAATCAGTCTATAAACTGGATAGGCTTGTGTACTCCTGAAATAGAAACTGAAAGATTAACAATGGAACAACTTACTTTGATAATGACCTAAGTGTAGCATCACCAATATTAGTGTAAGATATGTTCAGGTACATAAGCGATTTGCATATTTCCACCATTGTAGACACAAATTCATCCTAAATGAGGGAAAAATAAAATAGTTTAAAATGTTTTTAAAAAAAGACCCCAAAGTAAACATGTATGCTGTTTACATTGCATCCTTGAGGATTTTTTTATTCATTCAACATCTGTGTATTTTGGTGGCAAATGGGCATATTGATCATTTCTAATTGTCAAGAAGATATAGATCTGAGTGAAGAAGGGTTTCGGCCCGAAACGTTACCTATTTCCTTCGCTCCATAGATGCTGCTGCACCCGCTGAGTTTCTCCAGCATTTTTGTGTACCTTAGATCTGAGTGATAATGTGTCTATGTGCAGTCTGTGTGATAAAGGTATTATCATTTATTTATTGGGTAGGAAGTCTCTGTTTATAACTCCAATGTTATAATGTTAGACAATGTTAGAAAACTAGTAAATTTCCACACCAGGAGGATGTGCCATTTGAAAACCAAAATGAAGGTTCTGGTATTCCCAGGCATCTTTGTCCTTGTCCTAGGTGTTAGAAGTTGCAGGTTGAGAGGTGCTATCAATGTTGTAAGATATTTTGTAAATGCTACTACAGCTATAGTTTGCTGATAGTTGAGGGACTAAATGCTTAGATTGGTCAATGGGAAGCCAATCGATTTGGTTGGTTATGCATTTTTTTAATGTTTTAGGAATTGGACTCATCGTGACAAGTGAAGTTCATTCGTTTACACTTTTGTCTTGCAGATAGTAAAGAGGCTTTGGGAGGGGAAGGATGCATAGGGATGGGTTCAGCAGTAAATCACTAAACACCAGAAACATATTTGATACATTTTAATCATAGTCATATATTGAAACTGGCCCTTCGGCCCAAGTCATCATGCGGACGAGGTTTAATAACTGCGCTAGTCGCATTGGTCAGCATTTGGCCCATATCCCCCTAAACTCTTCCTATCCATGTACCTGACCAAATGACTTTTAAATGTCGCGATTATACCCGCAACCACGACTTCCTCTGGCAGCTCATTCCAAATGAACACCACTCTGTGTGTGAAGGAATTGTCCCTCGGGTCACATTAAGTTTAATTATCTCGGCAAGAAATGTGCAGTAGTCACCACTGTCATAAACATACATATTTGCAACAGGTCAATTGGTGAGTTTATGTATGTTTATGTGGGATGGGGGTGGGGGGGTGGTCCTTGAAAACAGTCTATTTCTTGATTTTCTACAACCTACAACACCAAATTGCATCACCTGCACATGTATTTTCACATTAATTCATTTTATTCTGTATCTTACATTGTTAGCTAGTGATTTTTGAATTCTGTAGGATGAATTTCCAATACCAGCTGCAACACAGAGGCATCTGCAGTACCTTCCTAAAGGATTAGGGTTGTGCAGGTCGGTTCAGAAACCAGATGGTTACAGGAAAATAGCTGTTTCTGAATATTGTGGTGTGACTACAGGTTTCTGTACTTCCTACCCAATGGTAGCAGTGAGAAGAGGGCATGGCCTGGATGATGGGGATTCTTAATGATAGTGCTTTCAATTGGGGGGGGGGGGGGGGGGGGAGGGGAGGGCTGTGTCTCTGAGGGCCTGGGCTGCATTTATCACACCACAATACAAATTGCTTGTTTGCTTCTCTCACCATCTGTCAGATACTCTGAATTGCAACTTTCTGTTCTTTAAGATTTGGAAGATTCAGTCAATAATTGTATTATCGAGCCATCACTCGTAACCAAGACTGGAGATGACTAAAGGGTGCAGATGGTGGAAAGAGATAAGGAAGGAAGGTGGGAAGTGAAATGTGGAATATATACAGGGATTAGGTATTAAAATACTTTCACTCCACTTATGTGTCTTTTCTTAAAAAAACGATGGTACTTAGTTTAAAAGAATGATTCCTCTCTTTTGTATAGGAAATTGCAAGTACTATTTCCAGGGCATAACAGTGTTTTAAAGTGTCTGAAGATGTTTTCTAAGACTTTTCATGGATGATCCTAGGAACAAGAAATGATTGTAACATTACAGATTCTCTTTTAAATAATGCATGTTACATCCATTTTGAACAGACATTGGCCTCAATCCCAGGTCCATATGATACTGGCACAGCAAATAGAGTTGCTGCTTCACAGCTGCAATGAGCTCGGTTCAATTCTGACCTCTGCTGCTGTTTGTGTGCAATGTGCACACTCTCTGTGTGTTTCCTTTGAGGTTTTTTTCATAAAGACATACAAATTGGTAGTTTAATTGGCCACAGTGTAGGTGCGTGATAGAATCTGGGGAATTTGATGTGAATTGGGAAAGAATATGTTTGCGAATATATTAGGGAAATGAGATTGCTCTGTGAGCAGGCATAGATTCAATGAGCCAAAATGTCCTATTTCTATGTTGCAAGAAGATATGGAATATTAAATTTTTTAAATCATTGTAATATTAGCATTATTTATTTCCTCCAGAGAGTTATAAATTGAGAATTTTTTTAGAATTGCCAGCTTTAAGTAAATTAAGGGTTGTATTGTTGAAACAAGGAATAGCAGATG
>CM075985.1:14275912-14313187 GCA_038087875.1 Malacoraja senta | reverse complement strand
CATCCACATCCAAAATCGGAGTTTTAATAGTTACTAGACCAAGTGGGACCTGTTGGGTCCCGTACCCTCAACGTGCGGTTGCGAGGGGAGGGGGCGGCCTGCGGCGTCACAAACACACACTAACCAACCTGTCACACACACTCACACTAACCACCCCACCCCACACACACACACTAACCACCCCATTGATATTATATTAATATTATTCATTCAGTCCTTTTACCCCATGCCTCGCCCTATCCACTCATGCATAGCCCCCAACATGCAGGCGCGGCTAGAGAGGGAGGGGGATAGAGAGAGAGGGACACAGAGGCAGAGAGGGACACAGAGGCACAGAGAGGGACACAGCAGCACAGAGAGGGCACAGAGAGGGCACAGAGAGGGACACAGCAGCACAGAGAGGGACAGAGGCACAGAGAGGGACAGAGCCACAGAGAGGGACACAGAGGCACACAGAGCCATACAAAGGCACACAGAGGGACACAGAAATGGACACAGAGGCACAAAGGACACAAAGAGGAATACAGAGGCACAGGGAGGGACACGGAGGCACAGAGAGGGACACAGAGGCACACAGAGTGACACAGAGGCACACAGAGGTGCAGAGAGGGACCAGGGGCACAGAGAGGGACACAGAGGCACAGAGAGGGACACAAGGGTACAGAGAGGGACACAGAGGCACAGAGAGGACACAGAGAGGAACACAGAGAGAGACAGAGGCATAGGAGAGGCACAGAGAGGGACACAGAGGCACAGAGAGGGATACACAGGCAGGGGAGCTTGCTGCCTTTTGGAACTGGGGTTTCCGGGTGTCCGCTGCCTTTTGGAGCTGGGGTTTCCGATTTGCGGCGTCTTTTGAGCGGACGGCCCTGATGCTGCGAGCGGACGGCCCTGATGCTGCGAGCGGACGGCCCTGATGCTGCGAGCGGACGGCCCTGATGCTGCGAGCGGACGGCCCTGATGCTGCGAGCGGACGGCCCTGATGCTGCGAACGGTCAAAAGCAGCGGAGGGCCAGCCGATCGTGGCTTCCGCGAGGGGAAGACCACCCACCCACGTGACAGACGATCGGGCGGGGGAGACGGAGAGGAGGTCAGACGGCCAGAGATCGGCAGGTGGGATCAGGATCACCAGTGAGGAAAAGGCGTCACGATTCCCCATGTCCCTGCGATCGACGGAGGAATCGCAGGTCTCCATAGACAGCCTCTCCCAGAGGGACTAATGGCCACCCGGACCACCTTTCCATTACGCTGGCCCGCACTCTCGCCCGCGCTGCGATAACGACCACCGCCGCCATGTTCTAGAACAGCGGCGCGTGCAGCACAACCTGAGCAGCAGTTTAAAAACACTAAGTGATGTGAAGATGTGTCTGTGGTGGCAGAAATGTCAAAGAATTATGATGTCAATCGATAATCTGTCTCCTGTGTTGGAGACACAGAGATCAAGAAAGGGGAGACAGGTGTTAGAGACATGAATTTGAGGGCAATATAGAAGTTAGTGGTAAATTTTATAAAATAAACTAATTCTATATGGGTGCGGGAGGCAGCCCCGATGCAAATTGATGTCACAAGGAAAAAGTTGGGGAATGATGTCAGTGTATGTTTGGAACAAGGAGTGTTCGACAGAACTAACAAAAAGGCAGATATAGCTGGGGCACATGCGAGTACCCATGACTCTACCTCTTTAACATGAAGCAAGTGAGAGGAGTCAAACGAGAAATTGCTGAGGGTTAAGACAAGTTCTGCCAAGTGAAGGAGACTATTAGTGGAGGGGAACTGATTGGGTCTCTGTTCAAGGACGAACCAGTGGGCACTAAGACCTTCATGATGGGGAATGGAGGTGTAATGGGACTGGACATCCTTGGTAAAAATGAGGCAACTGGGGTCTAGGGATGGAAAGTTATTGAAGAATTGAAGAACGTGTGAGGTGTCTCGAATATAGGTCGGAAGGGACTGGACAAGGGGGAGAAGATAGAATCAATCTATTTGGAGGAGTTATGTGGGGCAGAAGCAGACAGTAACTGTGGGCATGCCAGGGCAGTCATACTTTATGAATTTTGGGAAGAAGATAACAGGCAATACGAGGCTGGGGAACTATAAGGTTGGAGGTTGAAGAGGGGAAATCACAGACGTCTTGAGTTCAGTAACGCTGGGAGATGATGGCCTGCTGATGGTCCGGTCTCGGAGATGCATTTAAAAGACACTGGGACAGGTACATGGACAGGAAAAGTTTAGAGGGATATGAACCAAATGTGGGGAAATGGGACACTTAGATAGGACATCTTGGTCGCCATGGACAATTGGGCCGAAGGGCCTGTTTCCATGCGGTGTGACTATAATTCTAACATACATTTGAACAAGAAGTTTTAAACTTACAGTTACTTTTTCACATTCAGATAAATTTAGGTCTTGCAAATTACGACAGCCAGCTGAAATAGAAATAAATAATAAATAATTATATTAAATACTGAGTTTTATATATTGTGGAAAATGTATTTACAATTGCATTTTGTATATATTATCAAATCTGGGTGATACAGTGGTGCAGCCTGTAGAGATATCATCTTACGGCTGCAGAAACCTTGGTTCCATACTTACGTCAGATGCTGTCTGTATGGAGTTCGTATGTTCTTCTTGTGACCATGTAATCTACATTAGGCGATACGTTAATTGGCCAATGTAAATTGCTGCGAATCTGTCTGTGAATGATTGAATCTAGGGGGGAGCAAATGTGGGGCAAATTAAAAAAAATCTGATTGGTGTAGGGTTGGTGTAAAGGTGTACTTAGTGCTCAGCGCTAACTCAGTGGCCTGCGGAGTATCAGTATGGCTCTATCTCTTCTCATATAAAAGCTGATCTCTTTTGGTATTACACATGGTATTTCAGACATTACACCACCATTACACGGACATTACACCACTAATCATCGATGGGGACTGTGTGGAGAGGGTGGCGGATTTCCGCTTCCTGGGAATCCACATTGAGGAGGACCTGACTTGGAGCGTGAACACCTCTGCGCTGCTGAAAAAGGTCCAGCAGAGACTGTACTTCCTGAGGGTGCTCAGGAAGAACAACATCACCCAGAGACTGCTGCTATCCTTTTATCGGTGCTCAATAGAGAGCATCTTAACATACTGTGTATGCGTGTGGTACACCAGCTGCACAGCGGCTAAGAGGAAAGCGCTCCAGAGGGCTATTGACAACGCCCAGAAGATTATCGGCTGCCCTCTCCTCACCTTGGAGGACCTACACAGTTCCCACTGTCTCAAAAAATCCCAGAAGATCATAAAGGACATTTTCCACCCCGGTCACTCCCTGTTTGAACTGCTGCCGTCAGGCAGACGGTACAGATCAATGAGGACAAGGACAAACAGACTCAAAAACAGTTTTTATCCCACAGCAATAACTACACTTAATGTAGCCACCAAATGAGTGCAGGTGTGCTACACACCAAAGGGACTGTGAAATCGACAGAAGAATGTGTTTTTTTCATGTTATTTATTTTAGTTGTTTATCTTAGACTTTTGCTCTTAGAAAATGTGTGAATGGTGCACTGACTGGTTGGCATTTCAAATTTCGTTGTACATGTTTACATGTTATAATGACAATAAAGTATTCATTCATTCATTCATTCATTCAAGGTGGATCTGATTATATTAAGGTCTGCAAGGCCCTACAATTGATGACAAAATAAAAATAAAATCCATTTGAATATTGTGGGAATTTCTACCATTTGGACTTAGTTCAGTATACAATCTGGTTTCAGCTAATAGAGTAGCTGTTGTGGACAAATGTATCAGGTGCAAGTGAGATTAATTGAGATGAGATGAATATTGCCCTGGGTTTCTTGAGACCTGGAATCAAGCAATTAGTTAAATAGGACAGCAGGAGTGTAGGAAGCCTTCTGCTTCATTTTGCAGCTCCTGCACTGAGTAGAAAAGATTCCGACAAAACCGGCAAGATGGCTTTCCCAATAAATACCTGAACTCTCACCCACTAATCTATCTTTAGTAAGTTTGGAGTCTGAAACAGAGCAACAGAGCTCACCATTAAACCCAAAAGCTACTAAAACGATCTGGTGATCTCCCTTGTTTATATTCACTAATGCTAATATTGATGGCCTTCAACACAACTTTTGAGCATATAGCAAGAATGATGTCATCAAGTAAACAAAACATCAAAAATTTCATAGAGCACTAGACCAAGTGGGACCCATTGGGCCCCGTCCCCCAACACAATAATCCACCACTCACCCGTTCCTCCAACGCAACCCATTTTCACCACACCCATTCCCCCAACGTAACCTGTTCCCGCATGCAATATTACACCACTCACCCATAGCTCCATGGGAGGCCTGGTCCCCCAAAGCAACGCTTTCCCCAACATAAGATTCCACCACTCACCCGTTGGGTCCCTGTCACACGGGAAGCCTGGTCCCCCAAAGCAACCCGTTCCCCAACATAATAACACCACCACTCACCCGTTCCCCCAATGCAACCCGTTCCCCCAATGCAATATTCCACCACTCACCCATAGCCCCCAACTGCTCATCTTTTCACTCACCCTCATTTTAAACTTTTAAAAATGCAATTGCACTAAGATTTAATGTGATGCAGTTGCCACCGACAAGGCCATCTTTTGTTATCCAAATCTAATCATTAAACTTTGGTGTGCTGGTTAGGCTGGCAGATTCTTCCCCTTTGTTATCCAAATCTAATCACTAAACTTTGCTGTGCTGGGTTAGCCTGGCAGATTCTTTCCCTGAAGGACATTTGTTTTGAAGGACTCACTGTTCTGGGATAGCAACATTGTAGCCGGTAGGGCATTGTGATGTTATAGCTGGTAACTGCCTAATTGCTAGTGCAGACTTGAAGAAATCCTTCTCAATGTGGGGTTTTGTAAACTTTTAAATGTCACTTTAAAACGTTTTAATCTCCCCCACAACGTCCCTCTCCTTACAACAATGTAAGAAAACTCTCATAACTTGTTGATTGGCAGCTGAGATCCCATTGTGATGTCATTGTGGGCTGGCGGAATGTTCACGGCAGTGCATGTATATTAGATCCCATTGTGATTGGAGGACTGTGAGATCCCATTGTGACTTCATCACTGGAAGCTGCTAGAAACGTCTCCCTCTCACAGGCAGTTATTATTCTCAAAGTTGGCTTTTCTAAACCTTTATAACATCAAATATAATATCAAATCTGAAGGAAACTCAATTAGATCGACGACGGGAAAAAGCGGAGTAAGGTTCTGCAAATATTTTAGTGCTACTGTGTACCATTTTGGCGAAAATACCATCACACAGACACATAGAAACAAGACAAGACTTTTAATAGTAAATAGATAGATGATATTAAATTGGAAACATGTGCATGTAGCAGATCAAGGCTAAAATATTATCAAAGATTAAAAAATATATAATAAATAATAATTTTAAATATTTCTTAGTGAAGGGCACAGATGAAAGATTTCTGTTTAGAAGACTTTAAAAAGTTACCTCTCACAAATCAAAGCACTTTTTCAGGCTTTGTTCACAATGACAAAGATTGTAAATATCTGAATAATTGTTAATCCACTGATTTCTAAAATTTATGCCAGAGACAACTATAGACTAGCATACTCTATTGGAGAAGTGAAGAATCAACTACAGGAACATCTGGATTTCCAAGTTTATTTGTGCATGTGTGAGCCTCGGAAGTTGCTTTCTTCCATGTTAATAAGAAATGTTGATAATTTTATTGTTATCATGTGCTTCACATTTGCATGACATAATTCTCTGCTCCCTTTTGCCTCCTTTCAAACAAGAGCACTGTCAGATGTTCAAATAATCTGACACAAATCCTTAATGTTGCATAGCTCAATTTCTTTACCACAGTTATACAATAATGTGGAAAACTGCCTGAAAAATTATCAGTGCTCCCATAAGGACATTAATGGGTCACAGTTTGACTTATTTATGACCATTATATTGATTAATGTTACTGATCCACCACTTGAAATTTCAGCAGCATCTGAGGCCCATGATCTCTGACCTCTCTGAATCAATATTACATATTGATAAAATCTTTCTGCCTAATGCTGCACCAATGTACATTGTACAAAGAAAAATTAGTCTATGACAGAGTCTGGATTGCCTGTGTAATTGTGGAATAGTTGACACATGCTCACTGTGTCTGAACCAGTCAATAAAGAGCTATCCAGCGAATCCAATCTTCCAGCGCTTCATTGCTGTTCTTCAAGTGACATCTAAGTACTCTCAGTCAGCAAATTCCAGCATATTCTACCCTCTATGAAATATATTTCATTTTCTCCCCTCTAATCCTTCTTCCAATTACTCTAAATTTACATCCGCTGGTTTACGATGAACCAAAGGAAAGAGATCATTCCTATTGCTGCATATAGACACCCATAACTTTATACGCATCAATTATGCCCCATCATTCTCCACTCTTCCCAATAAAATCTTAGCTTATCCAATATTTCTTCATAGATGCATTTTTCCAATAATGGGACCGTTCTTGTAAATCTCAGCATCTTCTATCTGTAATGGGGTGACAGAACTCTTAGTACTACATCTATGGTATAACTAGTGTTGTATAGTTTTATATAACTTCCCTATGCTTATTCTGTGTCTCACCTTCTTCACTATTCAATCTACCTGATATGCCACTTTCAGTGAATTATGTACTTGTACTCCTAGATCCCTCTGCTCTACAACATATTCCAGGGCCTCACTGTCAAGATCCGGTTCCGGTTGGTTTTCCAAAATAAAACACCTCACACATATCTGAATTAAATTCCATTAGCCATTTCTCAGCTTAGTTGCCCCATCTGATCAAGAATCCACTATAATTCTTGATAATCACGTGCAACTTATTAATCATGCCTTTTATATTCTCTTCCAAATCAGCCCAGCACTGGCCCTTGAGGCACATCACTAGTCACAGGCCTCCAGTCCGAAAAACAGCTTTCCACCATCACACTCTATCATGAAGCCAATTCTGTACCTAGTTAACTAATTCTACCTGCACCCCATTACAAAGGTAATTGCAACTAGCCCCCTGGGATCAGGCCCAATAAAAAAGGGACACACCATGCGTGATTGGTTTCGACTCAGTAAGAGGCGCCACAATGACTGATTACTTACAGATAAGAAAGCCTGTTTTTCTTTTCCTGTAAACACTGTAGTTTTGTGCTGCAGCTTTGTTCTGTAATTTCTATACTTTTGTTCTGAAACTGTAGCAACTGTAAACTATAAATAATGAAGCCTTGTAACCTACCACTACACCATGTGTGTTATTTAAAATAGCATGCTACAACATGCTTCTTGAATGTAGGTTGGAGGGACTGAACAAGGGGGTTCAAGAATTGATCAAGTTATTTGAGGATGACTTTGGTGGGGCAAGAGCAGGTAGAAGCAATGGGTCTGTTGAGGCAGACCTGCGTGTGAATTTTAGAATGGAGATAGAAACGGGCACTGACGGGTTGTTGCTGAAGGTTGAAGGCTGTGGAAGGGAGAAGCTTCCTCAGAAGCTTTTACTTTGAACAGCAAAGGAGTAAACCATTCAGACACGTCTTATCAGCTAGTGTGCTCACATTGTAAATGTGTAACTGAATGCTTTTGCCAGACTCAAAATATCAAAGTAATCAATTATCATTGTAGTTATTAAAATTGTAATGAATCACCTGTAGCGGCAGATTTTTATATCGTTCAAGAGATTACTCCCTCTAGCCACTAAGTTGAACTACATGGTTAAGGAGAATGTCGTAATACGCATGTGAGCTCTCCGTGAGACCTTCAGAGCTTCTTCACAGATAAATCTTCATGACACAGTTTTTAGATTAATAGTTTCTTTATTGTTGAAGAAAAACAATAAGGTACACATCCAACCTTATACTCCGACTCGTACACTTTAATCTTCGTCAAACTCCAGCATATCGCTTAAATAGGAGAAAACTCCTCGTGTCTCGGTTAAACATCACATGGTCGAAGAGTTAGCCTTCCCCATGTGAGTACAAAGCTAAACTAAAAACTAAGCTTCTGCGCAAGAAACCTAGCTCCAAACACGCCCTAGAATACGTAATAAATCCCACCCACATAATAACGGGTAGTCTAAAATTCAAAGATACATGCCATAATTAATGACACACAAAACAAGCCAAATGGCCACTACATCACCTGCAGACATTTTTTTACCTTAAAAGTATAGAAGCTTGATGTACTCTGAATTTGGGAGATTCTATCAAGAGGATTTTCAAGAGAATGTCTGCTTCCCCTGATGAATAAAGACTTTTATATCAAACAACTTCAGCCTCCGAGTGGCTTAGCTCACGTCACAACAAGTACAATATAGATTTCTCCCATTTTTCGCTATGCTTTGTTGAAAATATAATCCTTTCATCACTTTGTATGTTGTGTAATTTGTAATCTGAAGTACTTTGAAATAAAGTGATCTTCTGTTACATCTCTTGTAACCATATATTTATTCTCCTTTTACAGACTGCCTTGTATGCAACAACTGGTTTAAATCCGTCCAAGATCAAAATCACTTAAGGCTATCTTTGGCTCACAAATTTAATTGAAATCATCTGCATTATCCAGTCATCACGATTACTGGGACCATCTTGATGTCAGGATGCACGTGGTTAGGATAATTACTTTGCTACTTCTTTGTAGAGCAGCTGAGTTCACAAAAAGAAGAAATGGCAGCCATGGAAACAGAATGAGGAACTGTGGTGAGAAATGCCGCAGAGGGAGGTCCAGTTCTGTCAAAAGGTTTTCTCAGTTCCTTGATAGCATATGCAGTGAAAGTATGTATCAGAATGAGAAACTTCTGACTTGTCAAGATAAGCAACTGATTACAGTTCCTCCTAATTTGCCAGAGGATGTTATTCATTTACAGTTGGCAGGAAACAAAATTAAAAGTTTAAAGATGTCTACCTTTTCAACATTAAAAAAATTGAAAAGCCTTGACTTGCAACGGAATTCTATAACAAACATTGAACCTGATGCTTTTGAGGGATTGGATAATCTAGAAACTCTATTGCTACAACACAATCAATTAAAATTTATCTCAGAGGAAATCTTTATTCCAATACCTAAACTACAGTATTTGCGTATCTATGGCAACCCCTGGAATTGCAGTTGTGATCTAGAACAAGTGGTTAGAAAGCTCCAGATACCTGGCCAACGAAATCTAGGCAATCTGGCAAAATGTAAAGCTCCACAAGGATTAGCTGGTTATAAGCTGAAGACGATGAATGTGAGCTTACTCTGTTCTGAGGATCGACATCCTGCACCATTCCAGAATTATCCTGATTCCACAAAATGCAACATTTACCTTTTTCCAAAGTCAAGAATAGATTGTCAAAATAAAGGTTAGTATGACTTTCAAATTATGAAAAGTATTACTCTGAGAAGTCAACTCTTCATTTATCACTCAGTAATAGCTTTACAATGCAAAGCAAACTGGCCCAACCGATCGTCCATCCCCCTTCATTAACGGGTCCAACTGAAAGTGCTGAGAATCTGATGTTGGAGGGCCAAGGCTTGCAACAAAAATTGGCTGGAGAAGAAGGCCAAGGTTAAAGTAAGATTGGACTGTGGGAGCAATGCTCTCTCTCTCCATAACCAGTAAAAATTTGGTCATCAAGCGTGAGGTGCTCTCAGTCTGCTATACTTGGCACATTTGAGGCTTGTTTGCTGCTCCTCTGCCCTGGCAATCACAGGGTCTATCTTCCAGTTCACCTGGGGATCAAAGGTTGAGTGGGTCCAATAAGTCACAATGCACAAGTCTACAGACAATGGGGGCAAAACCATACCCAACATCGCTCTCATCCTGATGGTCACCATGTGTGGCTGCACTGGGTTGTGTATAGAGCCAAAGCATGTGTACCCAGTGTTGCGATGGATGGATATGGCAGCGCTGCCGTGCAATGTGTCTGTCAGCTGAACAATGCCATACTACCTGTTCTTCATGGAAAAGTTCTTCCAGACCAAGACCTTTAACCACAAGCCCACCATGCAGTGTTCAGCACAGAGCATCCAGCGTGTACTGTGGGACAAGGACTTGGTGGTTCCTGTAGGGTAGTTGCATGAGCAGACTCCTTAGATTATCTGGCGGAAAGTCTCATCAACAAGAACCTATACCTCACTTGGCAGGCGGTGAGAGGTCCCGCCCTTTCATATCCAGTGTCATTTGAGTCTTATTCCCAATACACCCTGCCCTCGGGATAGCTATTATTGGAGAGAAGATGGTTGCTCAACTCTTTGCAGATTGTGGATTTGCTAAGAGGGACTGGATACAAGGTTTATCTTGAGTAGCTGTATAACAGAGGACTCTCTGATTTATGGGCTGTTCCCAGGGACACACTCAAAGTCAATCATTAGTTGCTGCTGGAAGACCATCATATTGGTGAAAGACACTCTTTGGTCTATCTGAAACTTGTTGGTCTTCCTGCATAGCAGATGTCCGTAATGGAATGCTGCCGACTGATCTATTCCATTTGTAGGAGTATGTATTGAGAGATGCATTGAGCTTGGTGCCGTGAGGGACATCACCCCTTTGAGTGGCAAGATGTAAAGAAAAAGGGATGCTAACACTACTGTGTGTAATACTAGCATTGTTAAATTTATAGCCACTCTATGAATGTATAAAGATTTTTTCATCGTTTTTTCTTTTGTATATTTTTTCTGTTACAAATAAAGTCTATTTTTGAAATAAAACAAATGGAAGACCTCGCTGCCTTCCAGCATAATGACATGCAGAGAGCGATTATTTATTTTAGACTTGTGGAAATGTACCAAAACTAAGGTTGTTCTATTGTTTTAAGAATTCATCCAAAATTATCCATCAAAGACAGGTTTATAAAATAAATAAACACAAAATAATGTCAAGTTAATTTAGGCAAGTTATTTTTCCAAATTTCATATACGGCATCAGTCCTAATTATATAGTACTTGGAATAGAATGGGGCTTATACTTAATTATGTGGTTTTAAGAGAATTGACCGTGATTAGAAAAAACTAAAATGAACGTTGCCTTCTATGGGGCAGCTGGGACCATGGGGAACAAAGTAAACAATTGTATATTTACTTAACGGACTAAAGGATTGTTACTGAAACAAATAATCTACTGAAGTGAGTATAAGCTAGGAGAAGGTAGATAAAAATGTTGGGGAAACTCAGCGGGTGAGGCAGCATCTATGGAGCGAAGGAATAGGTGACGTTTCGGGTCGAGACCCTTCTTCAGACTGATGTGGCGGTGGGGGTGGGGCGGGAAGAAGAAAGGAAAAGGCGGAGTCAGTGGGCTGTGGGAGAGCTGGGAAGGGGAGGGGAAGGAGGGAGAAAGCAAGGACTACCTGAAATTGGAGGTCAATGTTCATACCGCTGGGGTGTAAACTACCCAAGCGAAATATGAGGTGCTGCTCCTCCAATTTGCGGTGGGACTCATTCTGGCCATGTAGGAGGCCCAGGACAGAAAGGTCGGATTCGTTAAAGGTCGGATTCGTTAAAGGTTGGTTAATGCGAACTGTGCGGAGGTGTTGGGCGAAGCAATCGCCAAGCCTGCGCTTGGTCTCACAGATGTAGAGCAGTTGACACCTAGTGCAGCGGATGCAATAGATGAGGTTGGAGGCGGTGCGGGTGAACCTCTGCCTCACCTGGAAAGACTGCTTGGGTACTTGGATGGAGTCAAGGGGGGAGGTAAAGTGACAAGTGTAACATTTCCTGCCGTTGCAAGGGAAAGTACCAATGGAGGGGATGGTTTGGGTGGGGACAAATTGACCAGGGACTTACGGAGGGAGCGGTCTTTGCGGAAAGCTGAAAGGGGAGGAGATGGGAAGATGTGGCCAGTGGTGGGATCCCGCTGGAGGTGACGAAAATGTTGGAGGATTATCTGTTGTATGTGACGGCTGGTGGGGTGGAAGGTGAGGACAAAGGGGACTCTGTCCTTGTTACAAATGGGGGGGATGGGGAGTGACAGCGGAGCTACGGGATATAGAAGAGACCCTGGTGAGAGCCTCATCTATAATAATAATAATAATAATAGATTTTATTTATATAGCGCTTTTCAGGACTCAAAGTCGCTTGACGAAGTCGAAGACGGGAACCCCCGTTCTCTAAAGAATGAGGACATCTCCGATGCCCTGGTTTGGAACACCTCAACCTGGGTGCAGATGCGGTGTAGACAGAGGAATTGGGAGTAGGGGACAGAGTCCTTACACGATGCAGGGTGGGAAGAAGTGTAGTCCAGTGTAGTCCAGATGGCCATGGGAGTCAGTGGGTTTGTAGTCGGTCAGTAGTCTGTTACCTGCGATGGAGATGGTAAGGTCTAGAAACGGTAGGGAGCTGTCAGAAATGGTCCAGGTGAATTTGAGTGCTGGATGGAAGTTAGTGGTGAAATGGATGAAGTTAGTGAGTTCTGCATGGGTTCAGGAGGTAGCACCAATGCAGTCATCAATGTAGCGGAGGTAGAGTTCGGGGATAGGGCCACGGTATGCCTCGAACAAGGATTGTTCGACATACCCTACAAAGAGGCAGGCATAGCTGGGGTCCATGCGCATGCCCAAAGCTATGCCTTGGATTTGGAGGGAATGGGAGGAGTCAAAGGAAAAGTTGTTGAGGATAAGGACCAGCTCCGCTAGGCGGAGGAGAGTATTGGTAGACGAGGATTGGTTGATTCTGTGGTTGAGGAAGAAAAGGAGGGCTTTAAGACCCCCCTGGTGGGGGATGGAAGTGTAGATTGACTGGACATCCATGGTGAAGATGAAGGAATGAGGGCCTGGAAAACGGAAGTCATGGAGGAGACAAAGAGTGTTTGAGGTGTCTTGGACATAGGTAGGGAGGGATTTGACCTGGGGGGATAGGATGGAGTTGAGGTATGTGGAAATAAGTTCGGTGGGACAAGCTAGGTGGTTGCTCTCCTCCGCCGGGATCAGACTCTCCGCTTTCCGTTTGGCGACATTGCCGCGCTGCAGGGCTGGGCTGCTTAGGGCGGGGCTGCTTCGGGTCCCTCCGAAAGTCCAGTTGGAAACCTCCGCCGGCCATCCTCGGCTTTACTAAAGTTGCGATGGTGCAGGAAGGGGCGGACTGTCCCGGGGGAGTGACAAGGGAAGAGACTAATCCGCGTGGCGTTGGAAAGCAGGAGAAGAGATCGATCTGCGCACGCGCGTTTTGTAATATTTTTAAACCTCGCTAACTTTTACGACATTTAACTGATCGGAACGAAACTTGGTGCAATCACAGCATAGGAGAACGGTGAGCGAACTGGCGAAAAATCATAGCGCTATCGCGAACCGTTTTTGCGCAAATAGAATGACCGCCAAACTGGAAGATAACAAGATCATATGTATAGATATCCAAGGTTTATGCCGGATGAAAGACAAGCCTGTTTCAATGGATCAGAAAGATCCAATTCTCTGAAGAGGCAGCTAAATTTCTGCCATCTTTCAATGCCAATATTCTGCCAATATTACCCCTCTGCACAAGAAGGGAGCAAAGCAAAACAGTGGGAACTCTAGGCCGGTTAGTCTGATTTCGGTGGTTGGTAAAATTTTAGAGTCCTTTATAAAGTGTGAGGTTATGGAGTACATAAAAGTTCATGATAAAATAGGCCAAAGTCAGCATGGCTTTGTGAAGGGGAGGTCTTGCTTGATAAATTTGCTGGAATTCTTTGAAGAAGTAAATAGCAGGACAGACAAAGGAGAGTCAGTAGATGTTGTTTACATAGATTTTCAGAAAGCCTTTGATAAGGTGCCACATGTGAGGTAGCTAAGGAAGATGAGAGCCCATGGTATCAAAGGGCAGATATCAGGTTTGCTGGATGGCAGCCAACAAAGAGTGGCAATAAAGGGGGCTTTTTCTGGTTGGCTGCCAGTGACGAGGAGTTCTGCAAGGGTTGGTGCTGGGGCCGCTACTCTTCACGTTGTATATTAATGATTTGGACAATGAGATTGAAGCCTTTGTGGCCAAGTTTGCGGATGATACGAACATAGGTGGAAGGGCAGGTAGTGTAGAGAAAGCATGGATTCTGCAGACTAGTTGAGAGAGTGGGCAGTGAGTGTCACATGGAATATAGTGTAGCAAAGTGTGGAGTCATATATTTTGGTTGTAGGAATAAATGTATAGATTATTTTCTAAATGGGGAGAGAATCCATAAATTGGAGGTGCAAAGGGACTTGGGAGTGCTGGTGCAGGATTCCCAAAAAGTTAATCTGCAAGTCGAATTGGTAGTAAAGAATGCAAACTCAATGCGAGCATTTATTTCAAGAGGGCTTGTATACAAAAACAGGGATGTAATGCTGAGGCTCTATAAGGCGCTGGTAAGGCCGCATTTGGAATATTGTGAGCAATTTTGGGCACCATATCTGAGGAAGGATGTGCTGGCTCTGGAGTGGGTCCAGAGGTGGTTTACAAGAATAATCCCAGGAATTAGTACGTTAACCTATGATGAGCGTTTGTCAGCACTGGGCCTGTACTCGCAGGAGTTTAGAAGAATGAAGGGATATCTCATTGAAACATACAGAATAGTGAAAGGCTTGGATAGAGTGGATGTGGAGAAGATGTTTCCATTCATGGGAGAGTCTAGGACTGGAGGTCGTAGCGTCAGAATTCAAGGACGTCCTTTTAGGATGGAGATGAGGAGTAATTTCTTTCGTCAGAGGGTGGTGAATCTGTGGAATTCTTTGCCACAGAAGGCTGTGGAGGCCAAGTCAGTGGATATTTTTAAGGCAGATATAGATAGATCCTTGATTAGTATGGGTATCAGAGGTTATGGTGAGAAGGCAGGAGAATGGGGTTAGGAGAGTTAGATCAGCCATGGTTGAATGGCGGAGTAGACTTGATGGGCCGAATGGCCTAATTCTACTCCTATCACTTATGACCTTCTGCATAACATCTGCAATCAACTGCCACAGCTAACTCAGTATTGCTTATTGCAATCAAGTTCACTGAGCCTAAGTAAATTTGCCCCTGGTTCCTCCTGAATATCAAAACATTAATTAAGTTTGTGATTTTGTCTTCTCCCATAGTTCAAAATTAGTCATATCAATAATTTGTGAGGTTGGTTAAAGAACAATAACTGAAACCCTGAAGCAATACAATGATAATATGCCAATTTACCAATACTGTGACAAATCTGATAGGTAGTAGAAGCTTTGTAGAGATTAGCAATTAATACACAATCATGCATGAGTCACACATCAAAGGATATTAGTTAAGGGCCTGTCCCACTTGGCCGTCATTTGCGCATCACACAGATGGCGCGCAAAGATTTTGTACATCACAAAATCCTGCAATGCCGCGCACAGCCGCGCGTCACTGCCTATGTCATCGCGCACCATGCGTGCATAATGCGCACCATGCGCGCATCACGTTGGTGTCACGTCACACGCGTCGTGCGTCGTAAATGATGTCGCATAATTTACGTGCAAATGACGGCCAAGTGGGACAGGCCCTTTACTCATCATAATTAGAGCATGGCTTCTTAGAGCAATTTGTAGTCAAGCCCAGTAGGGAATGGCAATCCTGGATTTGGTATTGTGTAACAAACCAAATTAAAGCAAAGGAACCCTAGGAGATAGTGACCATACTATGATAAAATTCAAGCTGCATTTTGAGAGGGAGAAGTTGAAATCAGATGTGTCGGTACTACTGTTTCTTCAGATACATAATTAATGAGTAAGAGAGAGACTAGAGTGGACTTTAGACCATTGGAGAATGATGCTGATAATGGGGAATAAAGAAATGGCAGAGGAATTTGTTTGCGTCAGTCTTTGCAGTAGATGTCAAATTAAAGATTGTACCTGAAATTAAAGAGAGTCAGGGGACAAAAGTTAGTGGAGTGACTATTACTAAGGAGATTATTACTAAGGCTATTACTAAGCATGGGAAGTTGAAAAGTCTGGTGGATAACTCACTTAGACCAGATGGACTACACCCAGGATTCTGAAAGAGGTGGCTTAAGAAATTATGGAGCCATTAGTGGTGATCTTTCAAAAATCACTAGAGTCCAGAGTGGTTCCAGAGGATTGGAAAAGTACAAATGGTACTCTGCTGTTCAAGAAGGGAGCGAAGCAAAAGAAGGGAAACCTATAGCCTAACTTCAGTGGCTGGTAAGATTTTAGAATCCATTATAAAGGATGAGGTTTCCAATAGAAACACATGATAAAATAGGCCAAAGTCAGCATGGTTTTGTGAAGGGGAGATCTTGCCTGTCAAATCTGTTGGAGTTCACTATATTTTGTGTGAAGAAATTTCTCATCTAAGTCCTGAACATCCAACCTTCCATTTGTTGCCTGTGACTTCTGGGTTGTAGATACACCATGCAGGGGAAACATCGTCCCTATATCAAGCCCTGAAAATGGGTTTGAAACATCGCCTATCCGTGTTTTTCAGAGATGATGCCTGTCCTGTTGAGTTGCTCTAGCACTTTATTTTTTTTGTAAACCAGCATCTGCAATTCCTTGGGTCTACTTGTAAGACCTTTGTATGCTTCAATCAGATTCGCTCTAATCCTTCCAAAGGCAAGAAAGGAAAGGCCCAGTCTGCTTTATTTCACAAAACAGTATAAATCCCCCATCCCATGTATCAATTTGGTGAACTTTTATTGTACTTCTTCAAGTGCAATTATATTCTTCCTTAAATGGAGAGACCAGACATAAATAAAGGCCATGTATGAACAAGTGCACTATTTTACCTACAAACGGCATATTTTACTGCAAAATAATAATGTATAAAATTCTTTCTATATTGTAATGAATAGAATTCCAATTTTTGACACCAGAAAGAACTGAGAAAGAACTGACGATGAATTATCTAATGAGTATAGGAAAAGGAATATTCTAGCTGGACATATAGCCTGCTCCATCATTCCGAATGGCGAGTATCTTGATTCCATTAACCTGTCCTGGTTCCATAATGGTAAAACCATTGACAAGTAAAAAATGATCAAGTTTTTAAGTGAAATAATTGTTATCCAGATTGTTACTATCTTTTATGTGAAGAGAGGTATTTTGATGTCATTCTTGAATAGCCTAAATGTCAAGGTGCTGTATATGCCACTTTGCCTGCCCTTCCTCAGCAGAGGAAGGCTATTTCATCAACTTCAGCACCAGCTTCCATCCTGCCCGCAAACTCACTTGGACCATCACTGACACTTCTCTCCCCTTTCTTGATCTTTATGTCTCCACCTCAGGTATCAGATCATCCACAGACCCATTGACTCCCGCATTACAACCCACTGACTCCACAGCTACCATGACTATACCTACTCTCACCCAGATTCCTGCCATCTGCTTCTTGCAGTTTCTCCAACTCCTCCACATCTGGCAACTAGTCATTTAATACCTCAAGCTTTCTTTATCAGATTCCACCATGTGCAGCTCATTGTCATCTCCACTTAACCATTTCAGCCTTTGTGACTATCTCCACCCTTCTCTCCCCCAACCTGACTCTGCCAATTAACCCCTCCTTATCTGGATCCACCAGTCACTGACTAGCTTCTTCCCCTCACCTCTCTGCCAGCTATCTACCCTCTATTTCAGTCTTGAAGAGGGGTCAAACCCTGAAAAGTCAAATGTCTATTCTCCTCCATAGATCCTGACCGGCTGAGTTCCATCAGTAATTGCTTTTTGCACAATGATCTAGCATTTGTAGTTTCTTGTGTCTGCAGAGGAATTATAACTCTTCTAGCAAATCTAATTTGTAGTTTCCTTGTGCTTACCCCAATTATTTAGCACCTTTAAATTCATTTCATCCATATTGCAGCACAACTTGCCTGTGAATCAGTAAATAATTTTCTTTAATGATGAGATTTGTTTTAATAGGATTGAATGATAGATAATATGCTCAGCAGATGCAACATCTGTGAAGAGGAACAGAGTTAATGTTCAAAGCGACCATTCATCAAAACAAAAACGAGCGATCATTGACCTGAAATGTTAAAATAATTCTCATCTACTTAGTAATTCCAACATTTTCTGTTTTGTTTCACATTTTCAGCATTTGCAATATTTTGACGCATAGCCAGGCCAAGCAATTGAAGAAAAAAACAATGTCTGTATGCTTAAAACTAACAGGTCCACAAATGACAATGAATTATATAATTAGTTAATACAAATTTGTCATATACCTGACATAAGTTGTTTGCTGTAATTTCAATAATGTCATTAGGAAGTTAAATTGGGCATTGCTAATATTTACATTTTTGCCAATACTAATTAGTATATTCATTTTTGATATAAAATAAATTTGTAAATGACTGAAGGCTATAGAAATGAACTACAATAATGGGAAATGGCCATTCAGTTTGTTACCAAAGAGGAATCAATAGTCTGGGAAGAGCTGTGCATCCATTCAGATGGGCTTATTCATCATCATCCGCCTCCAGCATGAAACATACTAATTCTAATGCTATCAATCAAATGTTGTTGTTAATAGGACTGCTATTGAGTTTCATTTCCTTACCAAATATCCTTTTCCTGAATTTCAAGTGTGTAATGTTTAATTATGAAATATAATTGTCATTAACAATCCTGTCATACACACTTAGTTCCTGTTGAGTGATGCTCAGTTTAAATTCAGGATCCTAATTTCATTACATCCTTGGTTTAAACTTGGATAAGATAAGTGAAGTCATCTCCAAATGAATAAAATATATACTGCTCTTCAAGAGTGTAACATTGCACTGTTTAGTTAATCCTAATGGCAATTATTGATTGGAAGGACTGCCTCACAGGTTTAACCTGTTGGTCCCAACTCTGCTCCCCAAGTTCCATACGCCCACCACCTTTTATGTGAAAAAGTTACCCCTTGGATTCCTATTAAATCTTTTCCCCTTCACCTTGAACCTATGTCCTCTGGACCTCGATTCCCCTACTCTGGGCAAGAGACTCTGTGCATCTACCTGATCTCTTCCTATCATAATTTTGTACACCTCTATAAAATTACCCCTCATCCTCCTGCGCTCCATGGAATAGAGACCCAGCCTACTCAACCTCTCCCCCTAGAGCACACATCCTCCAGTCCTGGCAACATCCATGTTAATCTTTTCTGAACCCTTTCAAGCTTGACAATATCTTTCCTATAACATGGTACCCAGAACTGAACACAATATTCTAAATGTGGTCTCATCAACGTCTTATACAACTGCAACATGATCTCCCCCCCAACATCTAAACTCAATACTCTGACTGATGAAAGCCAAAGTGCCAAAAGCCTTTTTGACCACCTTATCTACCTGCGACTCAACCTTCAAGGAACCATGCACCTGTACTCCTAGATCCCTTTGCTCTACAACACTACCCAAAGGCCTACCATTCACTGTGTAGGTCCTGCCCTCATTCAATGTCCCAAAATGCAACACCTCACACTTCTCTGTATTAAATTCCATCAACCATTCCGCCGCCCACCTGGCCAATCGATCCAGATCCTGCTGCAATCTTTCACAACCATCTTCACTATCTGCAAAACCACTCACTTTTGTAACATCAGCAAACTTGCTAATCTTGCCCTGTATGTTCTCACCCAAATCATTGATGTAGATGAAAAACAGTAACAGGCCCATCACCTAACCCTGAGGCACACCATTAATCACAGGCCTCCAGTCTGAGAAGCAACGTTCCTCTGCTTCCTTCCATGGAGCCAATTTGCTATCCATTCAGCTATCTCTCCTTGGATCCCATGTGATCAAAACTTCCAGAGCAGCCTACCATGCAGAACCTTGTCAAATGCCTTACTGAAATCCATGTAAACAACATCTACAGCTCTGCCCTCATCGACCTTTTTGGTCACGTCTTCAAAAAAAATCAATCAGATATCTGAGACACGACATCCCACGTACAAAACCATGCTGACTATCCCTAATCAGCCCTTGCCCATCCAAATGCCTGTATAACCCATCGCTCAGAATACTCTAGTAACTTTCCAACTGCAGATGTTAAGCTCACCGGCCTACAGTTCTCAGCATTTTCCCTGCAGAACTTCTCAAAAAGAGGCACAACATTTGCCACCCTCCAGTCTTCCAGCATCTCTCCTGTATTTAAGGACGACTCGTAAATTTCAACCAGGGCTCCCGTAATTTCCTCTCTAATTTCCCGCAATATCCTCAGATATATCTAATCCGGCCCTGGAGATTTGTCTACCTACATACACGACAGTACCTTCAGTACTTCTTCAACGGTAACACTGACTGCTACTTCCATAGACTGCCCCAAGTTCCTCCGTCCTACTGTCTTTCTCCTCTGTAAATACAGAGGGGAAATACTCATTGAGGACCTTGCCCATCTCCTGTGGCTCCACACAGAGGTGACCACTTTGATTCCTGAGGGGTCCCACTCTCTCTCTAGTTACCCTTTTCCCCCTTATGTATTAATAAAATCTTTTGGTATTGTCCTTAATGCTACCCGCCAGAGCTATCTCCTGGCCCCATTTTGCCCTTCTAATCTCCTTTTTCAGTTTACTCCTTAGTTCTCAAACTCATCCAGGGATGCACTTTATCCCAGCTGCTTATACCTGTCCCATGCATCCTTCTTGTTTTTGACCAATGCCTCAATTTTCCTCATCAGCCAAGCTTCCTTACGTTTGCCTGCTTTGCCCTTCACTCTACGGGGACATACATATCCTGAGCTTTCGTCTACACACTTTTGAAAACATCCCACTTGGCCAATGTTCCTTTCCCCTCAAATAACCTGCTCCAGTCAACTTGAGCGAGACCTTCTCTCATACCCTCAAAGTTGGCCTTACCCCAGTTGAGCATTTTAACACATGGACCCTCTCCGTCCCTATCCATGACTATTTTAAACCTAATCAAACTGTGGTCACTGGTCCTAAAAGGCTCCTCCAGACACACTTGATTAACTTGCCTTTCCCAATTTCCCAATACTAGATCCAGTGTTGCCCTCTCACATGTGGGGGCCTCCACATATTGCTTATGAAAACTCTCCTGAACACTTTTGAGGAATTGCACCCCATTTAAACCCTTCACACTATGATTTTCCCAGTCTATATTGTGAAAGTTAAAATCCCCGGCCACAACCTTATTTGGCCTGCAGCTGTCTGCAATCCCCTGGTATATTTGTTCTTCTAATTCCCATTGACTATTCGGGGGTCTGTAGTAAAACCCCAACAAGGAGACCATCCCTATCTTGTTCCTCAGCTCCACCCATATAGCCTCACTAGATGAACCGTCTGTAATGTCACCTCTGATCACTGCCGTGACATCCTCCTTAACCAACAATGAAACTCCCCCCCCCCCCCATCTTTTTCCCTCACCCCTGTCTCTCCTGGAGCTCCTGTACCCTGGAAAATTCCCTTTACCAGGTTTCAGTCATGGCTCCAATGTCCCATTCGCTCATACCTATCCATGCCCTAAGCTCATCTGCCTTACCCGTCAGGTCACTTGCATTAAAATACGTGCAGTTTAAACCAACCCTCCTTCCTCGCTCTCCGCCTTTCACCTGCCTATTCTATCCACTAACCTTTCGCACACCACCCTCCTTACCAACTTCTAGCCTCTCACGTGCCTCTTTCCTGTACAAGATCCTACCCTCCTGCCAATCTAGTTTAAACCTTCCTGTGTAGCGTTAGCAACCTGCCTGCTACGATGTTGGTCCTCCTCCAGTTAAAGTTTTGTACTGATCACCCCTGCCCTGAGGAGATCACAATGATCCAGAAATCTAAATCCCTGCCCCCTGCACCAACTCCTCAGCCACACATTCATTTCCCCTATCTTCCTGTTCTTACCTTCACTAGCATAAGGTACTGGAGGCAATCCTGAGATCAGCACCATGCAGGTCCTGCTTTTTAGTCTTCTACCCAATTCTGTAAACTCGTGTTGCAGAACCTCCTTCCTCTTCCTACCTATGTCATGCGTGCCAACATGCACAACAAACTCCTGCTGCTCCCCCTCACTCTTGAGGATGCCGTGCAGCCTCTCTGAGACGTCCTGGCCCCTGGCATCAGGGAGGCAACACACCATCCTGGAATCTCGCCTAATGCCACAGAACAGGGTTGGAGTTGCAGCCCTGGCTGCCACTCAATCTTGTTGTGTCATGTGCTCCGACAGCTGCCAAGAATGTGTACCTGTTTTTAATAGGTACAGCCACCGGGGGCTCCTGCACTCCATGTTTACTTCTCTTCCTCGTTGACAACCTCACTGTAGGTCTTTTCCAGGAAACACTCGGTTTCCCGGGTGGTCCTGAGGTCATCGAGCTGCTGTATGAATCTCTATTCAAAAATAACATTGTCTTTCATATATTCTTTTCATAGAGCCTACTAATGGTGTAGAATTGCAGCCGTTTCTTTCTTTTTGCCACGTTGCATTTGCATAAAATGTCTACTATTAGTAGCAGCACCAGAGATGAAGACACTTATTGGGTTACAGATTCAATGGCGAGGGTGTAGGTTTGTAAAACTTATCAGAAAGGCAGGAAAGATTCTTAACCACCGACCTGTGGTTAATTGGTTTGAGACTTCAAAGGTTAGTCAATGTTTTTGAACATTAGCAAATTGCAAAGCTTCATTGAGCATATTATCAAGATAGAATACTCCATAAAGAACTATATTTAATTATTGGTCTTGAGTTATTTACTGTGGAGTAGTCATCCCAACCCATGAACAGCACTATTCATATTAACATATCACAATGTATGAAGCCTGCAAATATGGAATGGCACTCGAATAAATAAAAGTAGATTTCATCTCATACCAGCAAAATAAACAATAGACAATAAACAATAGGTGCAAGAGAGGTATGTGTTGACAGAATTTTTTTAGGAATAGATGATTTTTATACAGAAGAAAATAACCCGCATTTACTCAACAACCTCCATCATATCAATGCATCTCAAATTGTTCAACAGCCAATTACTTAATTTTCAAATTAAATCACTATCATAACTGCAGGTATCAAATTGTGCTGAGCGGGATCAATGACAGCATTGAGATAAATAATGACTTTAGTAAAGGACTGGACCTTTGCCAGGCTACTATAATCCTTCCCTGCTTTCTTCTAATACTTTAATATCCATCAGAATGTCGAGTTGATGTCATCTCATTTTAAGAAACTGCCTAGATACTTTGCCACCATTCATTGTGTGATTAATTTTCAATTAAAAATCAGTCATAAAGGAAATTTGGCACTTACAGTAAATTGCTGGTTTTCTTTCCAAATTACTGTGCATATCTGACATGCTAACACAGAGAAGACTGGAATTAAACCAGGATGCCAGTTCTTAGATTTCTCGTTCATTGATGTGTGGCCCATGAATAATGTGTCCAATTGATTCAGAAGCCGGTCATTTTAACACTCGCAAGGCTTGCTTTTGCATTGCTGTAAGAGAATCAACCTGGGCAGGTTCTAGCCCATGAAGTTGGTGGTACGTCCAAGACAGCTAGATTCCCACTAAGTAATACACTTTATTTGGCTATGCCTCAGGCACACAAGCACCACCTGTTGAGACTCTCATCTCCCTGCTCCTTCACTCCTGCTTCCAATCAGTTAACCATACCCTCAACCATGATCAACCATGATCTATCTATTTGATAGTTCTCTACAATTAACCCTACGCATATCTCTGGACACCAACACTGCTATTTTCTGAATGTTGACATCCTTTTGACCTCCTAACTCAAACCTATCATCAAAACTTGCTTTTGGAAGAGGAGGGGTCAATTAGACAGTTTGCATGGCTTTTCTGCAACGGGTCATCTTAAGAACTTGATTGAGTTTTTTGAGGAGGAAACAAAGGTGATCGATGAGGGTAGGGCAGTGGATGAAAATCCCTTATGATAGGCTGATCCAGAAGATTGAAATGTCTCGTGGAGGGCTTGTGGGTGCATATAGATTACCTTCTAATCCACGATCATCAATTGAAGTGACTATTGAGGGCTAAACCCTTGAGATGTCGTTGAGACTGTTACTACACACAGGATCCACAGTGACTTGGTTGTTTGGAATCACAACTGGCTTACTCATAGAAGGCAGATGGTTGTGGTGGAAGGTGTTATTCTGAGTTGAGGTCTGTAACCAGTGGAGTTCTGCAGAGATCTGTGCTGGCACCGCTGTTTCTAATGTATATACAGTAGATGACATGGACAAAAAATGTGGAAGCATGATTAGTAAGTTTACAGATGATGCCAAAATTGGTGGAGAAACACAAGTGCTGGAGTAACTCAACTGTTCAGGCACCAACTTTGGAGTACATTGATAAGTTGATGTTTTGCATTGAGACCCTTCTTCAGACTGATTGTTTTGTAGGATAGAAAGCTGGAAAAGGAAGTGGGGATAGGTGGATACATAGAAAGAAGTGATAGGTGGATACAAAATAAGTGATAGGTGGATACATAGTCTCACAAAACAGATGGTTAATAGATAACATATTTTTCTATGCAACATAACTGCACTAAAATATACGCTCTATGTCTCTAAATCAGGACTTGAATCCATAATATCTATATAATTAAAAGTCTCATCTTGACACTTCCTGTCTGCGCTGTATATTGATTTTAGAAAAAACGCTACCATATATTGCTATGATTTTTGGCCATCTTACTCACAGTCCGTCCTCCGCTGAGCAGGCCCCGAGGATTTTTCACATTGGTTAAAAATAAAAAAGTTATGAGTGTTTAAAAAACCTTGAGATCCTCTCGCCTGTCAATCACCGCGATGAAGGTAACGCCTGTTCCGGGAGGGGGGGGGGCAGGACTATAAAACCCCGGATGCCTGGACATGACTCAGTCACTCTGGAATATTGCGAGGGAGTGGCCACGACTCTCATTCTAAGCTGTGAATCAACTGAACTGTGAGTCTGCAATGTACTTGGTAATAACTTATTTGTTAGCCCTTAATGAAAATGCCATGAATTGTTTGGCCTGGCTGCCCTGCCTGTGCTTGAAACTGCAATGCCTTATTAGGTATGACTGTGTTTGGAAGGAATAAATGCTTTAATAGGTCCGACTGTGTTTGGTTCAAAAGTCCCGCTCATTTCGTTACTTCCGCTTAGTGGACAGGTCGCGCTGATTGCGTAATTTCCGGTGAGTGCAGAGGTCGCGCTGATTGCGCAATTTCTGGTAAATGCAGACGTCACGCTGATTGTGGAAGTGCCGCTGACTGCAGAAGCCCAAAGTGGAGCTCAGCCGTGTGAGTATTCAAGAAAGTTTAGTGCCATATATATGGTGTGTGAGTCAATGAGTGTGTGTGTATGTTTGTGAGTGCAATGTGTGAGTGTATGTATGTGTGTGTATGTGTTTGTGAGTGTGTGAGTGTGTGTGAGTGTGTGAGTGTGTGTGAGTGTGTGTGTGTGAGTGTGTGAGTGAGTGAGCAAGTGTGTGTGTGTGTGTGTGGTGGTCTCAGTGACTGAGCTGCTAGCCCAAGAATCCATTCGGCCCACCATGTCCATACTAGCCCACTGGAAACCAGTCCTTTCAGCCCACAACACCATGCTAGCGCTCCAGAACCCCCCCCCCACCACCACTGGCCAGCAAATTTGGATTGGTGGAGAGGTGAATATTGCATTGGGGGACCAGCCCTCCTGTGTGAAGCTGGGACCCAACGGGTCCCACAGTCTATTATTGATTTTAAAATGAAGTGGCCACTATTGAGCCACACAAAAATAGCTTACTAACACTGAGCCACTCAGTAACTCCTGTGAAGACATGCTTGGTAAACGGGTTAGCTAAAGTACATCTGAGTTTCTGTTAAAAATATCTGCATATAATAAAGTAGATGGCTATTAACATTTACATCAGCCAGTGCAATGGCAGCTTTCATCAAGAAATAAATTAATATCCTTCTACCATATTACCAACCAAAGAGAATGAGAGAAAATAGACAGCAAAGGTACTGCCAGCAAGAAGTTACCCATTATGAGAAAATTGGGCCAAATTATAAAAAACAAACATAGCAGAGTAGCAAGTAGTATTTGGCAAGTGAAATCTTTTCATGAAATCATGAGGATTTCATATAACCAACTATTCTGCATGTCAGGAAAAGCAAACTATGAGTCATTCCCTGTGATGCCCTACAGCCCAAAATATGTTCTGCAAAATTTGGCAACACAAATACCAAAACAGCACCTACACAGAACACTGAGATTACATAAAAACAGAAAAATAGGCAGTAGGCCATTCAGCCCTTCAATATAACCATGGCTAATCATATAAAATGAGTACCGCGTTCCTGCTTTTTCCCCCATTTCCCTTGATTCTTTTAGCCCTAAGAGCTAAATCTAACTCTCTTTTGAAAACACTGTTGAGAAGTTACACAGTAGAGAAAGATTGGACTTAAGACAAAATGAAGTATATGACTTTCTAGGAGAACAAATATCATCTATACTATTACTAAAATTCTCATCTTGACCACTTCCGGTTTGCTTTTTAAAAAATGTGTGCAAAAATGGTACCCTTTATCGCTAGGATTTTTCGCCACCTTACTCACCGTTCTACTCTGCTCCAAGTGCACAAAGTTTTTTTCCGATCGGTGGAATTATACAAAAGTTATGAAGGTTTAAAAAATCGTGGTTTCAGCAGATTGGTCTTCTCGCCTGTCATCCACCATGGTAACGCCCCTTCCGGCACACACTGGAGAATAAAATCCCGGAGGCGGGGCTGAGTCCACAAGTAGTCTTCATTGAGTCCGCAAGAGTGGAGTCTGGGAAGCCGCTGTGTGGAGTCCTCCCCCCTTCCCCCACCCCCCTACACCACCCCCCCCCACACCACCCCACCCCCCGCACACCACCCCAACCCCCCCAACACCACCCCACCCCCCCACAACACCCCACTCCACCACTCCCCCACCCCTCCCCCCATACCACCCACTCCCTCCCCCACAACCCCTTCCCCCACACTACCCTCCTCCCCCACACCACCGACCTCCCCCACACCAACCCCCTCCCCCACACCATCCCCCTCCCCCACCCCCCATACCACCCCCTCCCCCACACCACCCCCATCCACTACACCATCCCCATCCCCTACACCCCTTCCCCCTACCACCCCCCTCCCCCACACCACCCCCCAACCACACTCCTCCCCCCATCACCCCCCTCCCCCACACCACGCCCCCTCCCCCACACCCCCCTCCCCCACACCACCCCCCACCAGCTCCCTCCCCCTACCACCCCCCTCACCACCTCCCTTACCCCACACCACCCCCCTCTCCCACACCACCCCACCTCTCCCACACCACCCCTCCCCACACAACCCCTTCCCCCACACACCCCCTCCCTCACACCACCCCCCTCCCCATACGACCCACTTTGCCCACACCACCACCTCCCCACACCACCCCCTCCCCCACCCCCCCCCCACACCCCCTCCCCTCCCCCACACCACCCCCTCCCCCACACCATACCCCACCACACTCCTCCCCCCATCACCTTCCTCCCCCACACCACCCCTCCTCCCCCACACCACCCCCCCACCAGCTCCCTCCCCCATACCACCCCCCCTACCCCACACCACCCCCCTCTCCCACACCACCCCCTCAACCACACCACCCCCTCTCCCACACCATGGTGGAATATTGCATTGGGGAATGGGTTGCATTGGGGGACCAGGCATCCCGTGTGACTGGGACCTAACGGGTCCCACTTAGTCTAGTTCTTAGATTATAAATGCCTAGATTAACAGCAGAATGTGTAGCATGACTCTTGTGCGAATAAACAATTACACATTTAACTGAAGTGAAATGGGATGTTTCTATTCCATTTTAAATATGCAGGTGCTAACTGCATTTCTTCACTTTCTCTTGAATTCCCTCCGCTCTCTGTCATTAAACTTCTCCTGGAAATTTGATCCTGGATCTATTTTATCCATTTTTTGGTTCTCTCCTTCTCTGATTTGTCTTTCTCCACTCTTTTTTGCCCATCCGTTCTCCTTTCCACCCTATCACCTAATTTCCCGTTCCTTAAACCCTTTTCAATGCACTCTTGCTTTCCGATCCCATCTGTGGTGTTTTCATCTCTAATCCTCTCTATTTCCTTTTTAAAATTCTACCTTAACATTATTTTTATTCTTTCCACAGAGTTGGCCAAAGTTCCCACAGATATACCTGCTGGCGTTCTGGAAATTGATCTTTCCAGAAATAAAATCAAACAACTGAGTGCCAGAAATTTCATGAAATTTCAGGAATTAGAAACATTAAATCTCAGCAACAATGCATTAACATACATACATTCTGGTAAGAACATTCCTAAGTAAATGCAATTGTTGTTTTAGAAAAATGGAACTATGAGACTGCAAACAAGTAAATTTTCTTCGGAGTATAAAAGTGTAAAAAATATTCCAAATAGTGTCCATTTAAATAATGCCAAGAATGCATCGTATCACCTATGATAAATTTTGAAAATTGTCTGTTACCCAAACATGTAAATAACAAATATAAATTGAAAACATTTGTTCCATTCTTATAAACTTTGTCCCATTTCATGACAATTTTGAAAAGTGACATTACTTTTCAGTTTGATGCAGCTGTAAAAATTAAATTTTTAAAGAATCATGAAATAGTTTCCAAGAAAACGTCATTGTGTGTTTTTTTTCAATTTCAGCTGCATTTGTTGGTCTTCTCCGTCTGAAGGAGCTGGATCTATCTCAAAATTATTTATACAACTTTCAATATGGCGTCTTGGAGCATCTCTATTTTATAGAGAACATAGTTCTTACTGGAAATCCATGGAAGTGTGATTATCAAATCCACTACTTGGCCTACTGGCTGCAAGTTCACTACACTGTAGAGTTTGAAGGCCTTGAATGTAAAGAGCCTAGTGAATATGAGGGCTGGACTGTACAGAAGTATGTCAAAAAATATTATGAAGGTTGCCCCAAGGAAAAAGCAGTATCACATTTTGATCCTTATGATTCTGATGAGTTAGAAGAGGAAGGAACTAGAAGAATACCTTGACTTGTTAAAGTTTTACATATTTCAAATTTTTCCTTTAAATATGACATAGAGTAAGTATATAGCCAAATTTCATACAGGCATTACATATGTCAAAATCACTTTGTCCTAACCAGTATGGTTTATATTATAACATTATAGAAAATGATCAAATTACACACATTCCAACTCGTTCAGGAATTTCTGCAAGCTTTTTGTAAGACAGCTGCATTACATTAGTACTGAGATAAATGATAACTATATCTTATCATAAGCTGCATTTTTATGAAACCTTGTAATGTATCTTATTAGTAATAATTTAGAAAGCAGAACATCTATTGCAGTTATAAATAAAGAATATGCCAGCAAAGTGCATTAGGCTTTCTAGCCAATGAGAACCTTTAATTGCTCTTTAGTTTGTGATGTCATGTGATTGTACTAAGCATTGAGAAGTTTTATGTTGTTTTTTTATATATCCACATAAAGAAACTGTAGAAAACGTCATTAAGTTGTTATACAGTTATTGATCAAATCAGATCTCTAGATTAATTTTATGTATTTGACAATCTTTGTCCCAGTTTTTGTCTGAAATGAAACAAGTATTTAACCATAAACATTATTTTTGAAATAGTAACTGAAAATCTGTAAGTTATAGAATGTTTCCATTGCTAATGGATATGACAGTGTCCACTACTATTTTAACTGAAATTATATTCAATCCAAGCTCTCCAGTATCACCAAATCAATACTAGACATTTTGCAGATACTTGTTCAGCACATTCCAAGCAAACTATAAAGCTGGTCCACAGCCTTCAATGCACTCCATCTCAAATATACATGTACAGTGCCCCCCACAATGTTTGGGGCAAAGACCCATTTATTTATTTGCTTCTGTACTCCACAATTTGAGATTTGTTATAGAAAAAAAATCACATGTGGTTAAAGTGCACATTGTCAGATTTTATTAAAGGCCATTTTTTATAGATTTTGGTTTCACCATGTAGAAATTACAGCTGTGTTTATACGTAGTCCCCCATTTCAGGGCACCATAATGTTTGGGACACATGGCTTCACAGGTGTTGTAATTGCTCAGGTGTGTTTAATGGCCTCCTAAAGAGAGCTCTCAGCACCTAACCTTTCCTCAAGTCTTTCCATCACCTTTGGAAACTTTTATTGTTGTTTCTCAACATGACCAAAGTTGTGCCAATGAAAGTCAAAGAAGACAATATGAGACTGAGAAACAACAATTAAACTGTTAGAGACATCAGCCAAACCTTAGCCTTACTAAAATCAACTGTTTGGAAAATCATTAAGAAGAAGGAGACCACTGGTGAGCTTGCTACTCACAAAGGGACTGGCAGGCCAAGGAAGACCTCCACAGCTGATGATAAAATAATTCTCTCTATAATAAAGTAAATCCCCCCAAACACCTGTCCGTCAGATCAGAAACACTCTTCAGGAGTCAGGTGTGGATTCGTCAATGACCATTGTCCGCAGAAGACTTCATGAGCAGTAATACAGAAGCTACACTGCAAGATGCAAACCACTGTTAACCACAAAAATAGGATGGCCAGGTTACAGTTTGCCAAGAAGTACTTAAAAGAGCAACCACAGTTCTGGAAAAAGGTCTGGTGGACAGATGAGATGAAGATTAACTTATATCAGAGTGATGGCAAGAGCAAAGTATGGAGGAGAGAAGGAACTGCCCAAGATCCAAAGCATACCACCTCATCTGTGAAACACGGTGGTGGGGTGTTATGGCCTGGGCGTGTATGGCTGCTGAAGGTACTGGCTCAATTATCTTCATTGATGATACAACTGCTGATGGTAGTAGCATAATGAATTCTGAAGTGTACAGACACATCCTATCTGCTCAAGTTCAAACAAATGCCTTAAAACTCTTTGGCCGATGGTTCATTCTACAGCAAGACAATGATCCCAAACATACTGCTAAAGCAACAAAGGAGTTTTTCAAAGCTAAAAAATGGTAAATTCTTGAGTGGCCAAGTCAATCACCCGATTTAAACCCAATTGAGCATGCCTTTTATATGCTGAAAAGAAAACTGAAAGGGACTAGCCCCCAAAACAAGCATAAGCTAAAGATGGCTGCAGTACAGGCCTGGCAGAGCATCGTCGTCGTCATGGCTATCCTTCGATGGTCTATGTTCTGTTGTTTTTATAGACTCTCAGGTGGCTTATGAGTCCAGTCCTGGCTTTGAAAGTTCTTCGACATTCAGGACAGGTAATTCCAGATGGCAGATCGGGCTTTAGTTGTTGCTGCCTCTCTTTCCGTTTTCTTCTCTTTTCTTCTAATTCTGCACATCTCTTGGCCTCTTTTATGTTTGCCTTCTTTAAGCTGGGAGTAGGTTTGCTTTGCTAGACGCTTGTCTTCCATCAGAACAACATGACCGACCCATCTTAGTTGGTTCTTGATGACGAAGGCTTCGATGCTAGATGTTTTCGCTTCATTCAGCATGCTTTTTTTATTCTTCTGTCTTCCCAACTGATATTTAAGCTGCTTCGAAGACATCGTTGATGGAACTTTTCAAGTGTTTTCAGATGGTATCGGTATGGTGTCCAGGTTTCTGATGCATACAGGAGCGTTGGAATCACCACTGCCTTGTACACTAACATTTTGGTGTCTGTTCGGATGTCACGATTTTGAAAGACTCTCATTCAAAGACATCCAAAAGCTGATCCTGCACACTTCAGACGATGTTGGATGTCATCATCAAGTTCGACATTAGAGGTGACTTCCAAGGTACGGAAAGTGATCCACATTTTCCAAGGTTGTTTCACCAAGTTGAATTGACGGTTCTTTCCGATTTGTCTCAGTTGGTGATGATTGGTAGATAACCTGAGTCTTCTTGGAGTTGATGTTAAGTCCAAGTTTCGTGTATGCATTGTTGAAGGCAGTCAGGATCTGTTGCAGAACATTTTATGAGAGAACTGCAACACAGTTGTCGTCTGCGTATTGGAACTCGATGAGGGAGCTCATAGATGTCTTCATTTTGGACGAGATGGGCAAGATTGAAAAGTCTGCCATCTGATCTGTAAACAATTTCGATTCCTGGGGGTAGGTTGTCCTGAATGATGTGGATGATTGTCGCAATGAAGATGGTGAACAGTTTGGGGCAATCACGCATCCCTGTTTCACTCCTGATCTGACTTGAAATGGCTCACTGGTGCTGTTGCTGTCCATGACTGTGGCAAGCATGTCATTGTGGAGGAGTCTCAGGATTCAAATGGCATCCAAAGGTGGATAGGACGTCCCATAAGAGTTCCCTTGGTACCAAGTCGAAGGCCTTAGTGAGGTCAATGAATGCAATGTACAAAGCTTGAAGTTGTTCACAACATTTTTCTTGTAGTTTACGCATTATGAAGATCATGTCGGCTGTTCCACGTGATGGTCTAAAACTGGCTTGTGTCTCTGGAAGGATCTTCTCGGCTAAAGGCTTGAAGCAGTTGTTCATGATGCGGGCGAGGACTTTGCCTGCTGTTGCTAATAGGGAAATTCCACGATAATTTCCGCAGTCAGATCGATCGCCTTTCCTTTTGTAGATGGTATCGATTGCATAGTCTCTAAAGTCTCTTGGTATGTCTTCATTTATCCAGATCTTGATGAGAAGTTGATGCAGTTGGTAATGGAGCAGGTTACCTCCAATTTTGTAGACCTCGGCTGGTATTCCATCGAGTCCAGCTGCCTTGTTGTATTTCAAGGTTTTGATGGCTACCTTGACTTCTTCAAGTGATGGTATTTTGCTTAGGGAGTCGTCAACAGGCTGCTTTGGAATGTTGTCGATCACTTTCCTGTCAAATGAGGCGGTTTGATTTAGAAGATCTTCAAAATGCTCTCCATCTAGACTTGATGTCAGCATTGCTCTTCCGGATGGTTGACCCATCTTTGCTTTTGAGAGGGGCTTGACCGTGAGTGGCATTGGTGGCGTTGAAAAAGCCTTGTGTGTCGTTGGTGTCTGCTAGTTGTTGGATTTCCTGAGCCTTCTCCCTCCACCATTGGTTCTTCAGGTTTCGGGTGCTCTTCAGGACTGCAGCCTTGCATTCCTTATAGCACTTCCTTTTGGTAGCGACTGTTGGTCATTTTGTAAGGTGATGAAAGCTTTTCTCTTTTCATCGATGAGTTGTTGGAGTTGTTTGTCATTATTGTCGAACCAATCCTGATGTTTTTTTACTTGAACCCAATTGTTTCCTTGCAGGAGGCGATGATGGCATTCTTCAATAGATTCCAATGTTCTTCGACAGATGGTGGGATTTGTTGAGGCAGTTGTTCTTGAGGTTTTTGTTGGAACTTCTGTACATGGTTGATGTCTTGAAGGACGTCAACATTGAATTTCTTGATGGTGTTCTGGTTTTCATTTCCTTTTGGGCCGAATCTTCATTCTCATGGTGGATGAGATGAGACAATGGTCTGTCCAGCACTCGTCGGCACCAGTAACAGCTCTTGTTTTCAGTACATCTTGATGGTCATGGGATCATATGATGATGTAGTCGATGAGGTGCCAGTGTTTGGAACGTGGATGTTGCCAGTAGACTTTGTGCCTGTTTTTCTGGCGAAATAAGGTGTTTGTAATCAGCAGGTTATGTTCAGCACATTTGGTGAGGAGGAGTGTTCCATTGGCATTGATTTTGCCAACTCCTTCCTTGCCGATTGTTCTGGTCCAGAGCCTGTGATCTTTCCCCACTGGCACTGAAGTCTCCTAAGAGAATGATCTTGTCATCGATGGGAACAGAGGAAAGGATGTTGTCAAGTTGGATGTAGAAGTTCTCCCTTAGTTCGTCTTCAGTGTCCAGAGTTGGAGCATAAGCGCTGATGATGGTGTTGTATTGGTTCTTGACAAGCTGGATTCGTAGAGTCATAAGATGTTTGTTGATTCCCAGTGGTTGCTCTGTCCGCTTCTGAAGTAGGCTGTTTCAAATGCAAAACCTACTCCGTGGATCCTTGGTTGTTTAGGATCAAAACCTTTCCAGAAAAAGGTGTAGTATGACTTGTTCTTCCTTTAGTTGCCCTTCTCCATCTCTGCGAGTCTCACTCAGAGCAACGATGTCAAAGTTGAATTTTCGGAGTTCCCAAGCAACAAAGGCGGTTCTTCTCTCTGGTCAGTCTGAGTTTGGGTTGTCCATCAGAATTCGTATATTCCAAGTTCCGAGTTTCATAGTTTCGCTTCTTGATGGTTTTCGATCGCATGATGGTGATCCCACTGGATGCGACTTTCCAGACAGGACAAGGCGAAGCAGACTATTTTAAGGGCACCTTTTCTAGCCCCTTCCCAGTTCAGGGTGAGCAGGGTGGATCCTAAATAGGGCTGCTCAGACATGAATACTGCTACCGAACAACTTACTTGCTTCTGTCTAAAGTTAAGCGATTGAATCAAGTATTCACCGCTTCCGTGCCGGTTCTTGACTAGGAGATGCCAGCCATCATGTTGCCTGCTCCCGTCGGCCTTCCCCGATCGCCGAAAGTCTTGAGAAGTTTTGTGCTACTCACAGAACGAGGACGCCTGTGCGTGTGTTTTTTTAACGTGTACTTGATGTTGTACTCCAAGAAGCACACGATCCTTCACAAAGCAATCAACTAATTCCAATGGCAAGGGAACCAAGATGAATTGGAGCTGATAGATCTGTTGCAGCCTTCATCCGCCTTCACAGCCGTTGAGTTCAAGATAAGTCCGCCTAGTCCGCCGTTAAGGTCTTGCAGGTTGGATCATTCTTAGTCTGCACCCTCATCCTCGAACTTACTGCCATGGGTGGCCCTATCAGAAGCTGGTGCTTCCGACGGCATCGCTTTCGGAATCATGAGGACACGCAAGCCTCTTCACCACGACAAGGTAAATGATCCGAAGACGCCCAGCAACTGGTGATGTTCCTGAATCGCAGACGTCAAGCAGTCATTGCATGCAAAGGATATGCAACAAAATACTAAACATGACTACTTTCATTTACATGACATTGCTGTGTCCCAAAACATTATGGTGCCCTGAAATGGGGGGACTATGTATAAACACTGCTGTAATTTCTACATGGTGAAACCAAAATGTATAAAAATGGCCTTTATTCAAATCTGACAAGTGCACTTGAACCTCATGCGATTCTTTTTCTATTATAAATCTGAAATTGTGGAGTACAGAGGCAAATAAATAAATGATGGGTCATTGTCCCAAACATTATGGATGCCACTGTACATAGTTTTTGAATGATATTCTCTGTAAATATATATTAGGAGTAACTTCAATTCATTTTACTTGAGAAAAATAAAGCAGTGAGTAAAAACTATTGTGTACCTACTGTGCGGTTCTTGCTTGCTTCCTATTTTCTACTATGTGGCTTCCATGTGTTAATGTTAGCATTGATTTGTTTATGGTGAATTTTTGTATTATTTCGATTTTTTATCCCTTTGGCCATTAGGCCAATTTAGGCTTAGGCCATTTAATTTAATGTGTTATTTGGATTTTCATTTTATTTACTTTTCTAAAACTTTGATGTCAATTGTGTAACGGGCATTCCGTTCTTGGTCACGTAATAATTCCACTTCTGTTTTTTAGTTCTAACCACTGAATGTAATCTGAAGACCGCACTTCGCATTAATGCAGAAGGAAAGCTAGTATTCCTAATTTGCATTTTTTTAAATGCAATTTTTTTGACGTCATTATTTTTTCGCCAAACATCGCCAAAGAGGCTTTCTTCTCTGTTTAACATTTTGAAACATTGAAGGTTATTTTCCACTATTTTTCTATGCAAACTGTAGTAGAGACAGATGATAAAACTGGAAGGAACCCAAGTAGAGGCCAAGAATGTTCAGTCAATATGAAGGAACAGAACTTATCCCTATTCCTGAAGAAAGTTTTCATAAATATTTAGTATTGAAATGATGAGGTAATCAATGCCACAGATCTGGTCTAGTGACATTTGATTTTGATTTTGATTTTGATTCAATTTATTGTCATTGCACTCTTCAGTGCAACAAAATTGTTTAGCCTGCAGTCATAACATAGAATAAATAACAAAAACACACACTCAACACAGTTTTAACATCCACCACAGTGAGTCCACCAGGCACCTCCTCACTGTGATGGAAGGCAAAAAGTCCCAAAGTCCATGTCACTTCCCTCCTTGCTCTCCCTCTGCACTGAGGCGATCCAGGCCTCCGATGTTGTGACCCCGCCGGGTGACGGTAAGCAAGTCCACGGCTGAATCCGAGCTCCGCGAACGGGCCGGTTCAAACTCCGCGGCCCGAGGCGGTCGAAGCTGCCGAAGCTGCCGCCCTCCAGTCCAGCGGACGAAGCTGTTGTTGCGGGAGCTCCGGAAAAACAGGTCACCAACCTGTGACCTGCGAGCTCCCGATGATGTCGTCCACTGGCCCTCGCCGAGCCTCCGAGGCTCCGAAGTCGGGTCGGAAGTCGGGTCGCAACGCCACCACAGCCCCGAAGTCGGCCAGCCCCGCGCTGGCAAGTCCCGGATGGCTCTGCCTCCCGAGCCCCGAGGTCGGTCCCAGATGGAGGCCGCCAGCTCCGCAATAGGCCTCAGCGCAGACGGAGACGGAGACGGGGGATACGGCAAGAAAGGTCGCATCCCCCCTGAAGGAAGAGCCAAAAAAACATGCTTCTCCCACCCCCCCACACAAACACAACTAAAATAAACCAAAACAAACCGCAACAACGGGACAAAAGAAAACAAAAAAAGAAAAGACAAACGGACTGCAGGCGAGCCGCAGCTGCAAGGCAGCGCCGCCACTTCCGTATAGTAGATTTATGGGTGTTTATAGAATACCTTTATTGAAGAAGTCCAGTAGCCAATAATTATCCATAATTTCACTTTATAATGTCTGGTTGTCAAAAACTAACAGCAATACATTAACAGCTAGATTAAATCAACTGATTTAGGAGCGACACGGTGGTGCAACAGTAGAGTTGCTACCTTACAGCGCTTGCAGCGCCAGAAATCCGGGTTCGATCCCGACTACGGGTGCCGTCTGTATGGAGTTTGTACATTCTCCCCAGAACCACGTGGGTTTTCTCCGAGATATTCGATTTCCTCCCACACTCCAAAGACGTACAAGTTTGTAGGTTAATTGGCTTGGCATAAATGTAAATTGTCCCTAGTGTGTGTTAATGTGCAGGGATCGCTGGTCGGTGCGGACTCGGTGGGCCGAAGGACCTGTTTCCACACTGTATCTCTAATACTAAACATGATTTACTCAAGTTCTGTTGAAGGGTACGCAACTTGAAACATTAACTGGTTCTCTTCCACAGTATGGCAACAAAACGGCTGAGTATTTCTAGCATTTTCCGTTTTAAATATAGATTTCCAGAATCTGCAGGTTTTCATTGAATTTCAGGATTTATTTAAGGATTTATTTAAGAATTTCAGGGTTTATTAAAGATTTATT
>CM075985.1:14220355-14275712 GCA_038087875.1 Malacoraja senta | reverse complement strand
GAGATTTGTAAATTTTTAATTGAACACATTTCAACATCATGGAAGAGATTTTCCGATACAGTAAGTCCTTCAATCATGTGTATTTACATTTACCTTTTAAAACTAACATTACTGAAACAAATTATTTGATCTGCATTACATTTCTTACTATGGGGTTTTGCCATAAACCTATTGGTTGGTTGTTGCATTTTCTATATTACATGATGCAGAGTGCTTTGGAGGATTTGAAAGATGCTGCAACAATGCAAGGCTTTCTTGAAACAAAATATACTACCATGCATAAAGAATAATATATATGCAAAGATGAAAACTGCTAAATATACTCACTAATTCCTTTGAAGGTGGCCCGATCGATGTTGTTACATCCCCGGAGACTCAAATGAACGACACTAGAACGGTAACTCCGCAAAATATTTGCCACATCATCGTCTTTAATCAGTTTTTTTACTGGATAAAAGTCAATCTGGAATGTAAGGTTTCAAAATTAAGGTACAATATCATGTTTTATAGCTATACAAATAATCAACATTTTACACTAAAAACTATCAGTAGAATTTTTAATGCCAAATTACACCAAATGAATTCAAAATAATTTGCTTCATTTTTTAAAACTCTTTGCCCTAGAAATTGAAATGCTCCATAATATGCATGTCATATGGTCATTGTTCAGTGCCCACCATTACAAACCAGAGCCCCAAAGTTTTAGTGAATTTCTCTTTTGGGGTAGTCATGATGATCAGAGGGGATAGATTAGCTGTGTTGGGGTAGGAGTGAAGAAGGTCACTGATCAGGATCAGAGACATTGGGAGTTTAACAATCAGGTTTGGGGTCTGTGGGTGTGTAATCAATGACAAAAATTAGAGCCACAGTTGGTAGTTAGGATCGAGCTGCTACCCGGCCCCTTGAGGGAAATTGCTCAAAAATATAGAACATTGAACAGTGCAGCACAGGAACAGACACTTCAGACCATGATGTGCTGACCATTATGCTAAGCTAACCAATCCCACATGCATGCACATGATCTGCATTCTTCAATTCCCTGCTTGTTTTAAATGCCTTTTAAAAGTTGCTATCAAATCTGCTCTACCACCAGTAAGCCTAACATCTTTGTTAGGAAAGTTACTGACAAGGATTCTGAGGGGTAAGAATTACATGGATTTGGATAGACAGGGGTTGATTAGGAATAGTCAGCATGGTTTTATAACTAGGATATCATGTCTCACAAATTTGATTGAGTTTTTTGAAGAAGTAACCAAAGAGATTGATGAGGGCAGTGCTAGTAGTCTACATGGACTTTCGCATGGCCTTTAATAGGTTGCGCATGGAAGGCTGCTCCGGAAAGTTAGATGGCACAGGATCCAGGGACAGCTAGCTAAATGGATACAGCTCCCAGGATGAGGTGTTCCACACCAGGGCATCTGAAATGTCCTCATTTTTCAGGGAACGGGGGTTCCCCTCCTCCACCATAGATGAGGCTCGCACCAGGGTCTCTGCCATACCCCGCAACACTGCTCTCTCTCCCCATCCCCCCACTCACAACAAGGGCAGAGTCCCCCTAGTCCTCACCTTTCACCCCACCAGCCGTCACATACAACAAGTTATCCTCCGTCAGTTTCGCCACCTCCAACGTGACCCCACCACTCGCCACATCTTCCCATCTCCCCCCATGTCTGCCTTCCGCAAAGACCGCTCTCTCCGTAACTCCCTTGTCAATTCTTCCCTTCCCTCCCATACTACCCCCTCCCCTGGTACTTTCCCTTGCAACCGCAAGAGATGCAACACTTGTCCCTTCACCTCCCCCCTCCACTCCATTCAAGGACCCAAGCAGTCGTTCCAGGTGCGACAGAGGTTCACCTGCATCTCCTCCAACCTCATCTATTGCATTCGCTGCTCTAGATGCCAGCTGATCTACATCGGTGAGACCAAGCGGAGGCTTGGCGATCGTTTCGCCGAACACCTCCGGTCGGTCCGCAATAACCAACCTGAACTCCCGGTGGCTCAGCACTTCAACTCCCCCTCCCATTCCGTATCTGACCTCTCTGTCCTGGGTCTCCTCCATGGCCACAGCGAGCAACACCGTAAATTGGAGGAAATGCACCTCATATTCCGCTTGGGCAGTCTACATCCTGGGGGTTTGAACATTGAATTCTCCCAATTCTGCTAGCCCTTGCTGTCCCCTCCCCTTCATCAGCCATCTGGTTGTCTCCTCCCCTCCCCCAGCCCTCGGGCTCCTCCTCCGCCTTTTTCCTTTTTTCCTTTCTTCTCCCCACCCCCTATCAGTCTGAAGAAGGGTTTCGGCCCGAAACGTTATCTGTTTCCTTCGCTCCATAGATGCTGCTGCACCCGCTGAGTTTCTCCAGCATTTTTGTGTACCTTCCAAATGAATACAGAAATGGCTTCATGGTAGGAAGCAGAGGATGGCGTCGGAAGGTTGTTTTTTTGGACTGGAGGTCAGATCGGTGCTGGTGCTTATTGCTATTTGTCAATTGTATCAGCAATTTGAAAAAGAATGTACAAGGCAAGTAAGTTTGAAAATGACACTAAAATAAATGGTATTGTAGTTAGCGAAGTTGGTTGTCCAGAATTAAAGCAGAATCTTGATGAGCTGGACAAGTGGGTCAATAAAAAGCTAGTACTCTCTAATTTAAGAAACATCCCGGTGAACCTCTGTTACACACTCTCCAAAACCTCACATCCTGAAGTGGCAACCAGACTACACACAATATTCCAAATGTGGTCTGATTAAAATATTATACTTCTTGACTGTTATTTTTAGTGCCCTGACAAACGAGGGCATGCATGACGTATATGTACACCTTCTTTACCACCCTACACACGTGTTGCCACTTTCAGGGAGCTTTGGTCTTGAAGTCCTAGATGCCTCTGCACATCAATGCATCTAAGGATACTGCTATTTATTGTATGCTTTTCATTTGCATATGACCTCCCGAAAGGCACCACTTCATACTTGACCAGGTTAAACACTATCCGCCATTTCTCTGCCTAAATTTCGAAGTAATGTATGTCGTGCTATATCCTTTTGTTACATTCCTCACTATGCACAAACTCCATCAATTTTTATGTTGTCTGCAGACTTACTAGTCAGACGAACCAACATTTTCATCTCTATTATTTATATATATTACAAGCAATAGTCCCAACATTGATCCTTGTAGAACACCACTGACCACAGACTTCTGTTCAAAGAAACACATCTCCATCACTATCTTCTAACTTCTTTGACCAAGCCAATTTCATATACATTTTACCAATTAACCATGGATTGCCTGTGTCTGAATCTGCTGGACCAGTTTACCATGAGGGACTTTGTCAAATGGAGTTCCAGAAAACAGCTCGAACTAATAAGGCTGGTGGAATTTGAGATTAGTTAGAGCAGGTTGAAGGAGAGGATACAAAGGATGAAGGAGAGGATACAAAGATCAAGATGTAACTGTTATGTGCATGGTGGCCCTCCAGTCCTAATAAAAAGTTGAAAGCTACCATCTTTTAAATCTGAAGTAATAGCTCTGTCGCTACTATAAATAACTAGTAACTTCCCAAAAGTAACATCACTGAAGAAGGGTCTCGACCCGAAACGTCACCCAGTCCTTCGCTCCATAGATGCTGCCTCACCCACTGAGTTTCCCCAAGCATTTTTGACTACTTTCACTGAAACAAATGTAATGTTTGTAGTAGCTTTAAGGATGATTTACATCTTTACATCCAGGTTTCAGGAGTTTAAAACTTACTGAGGTGTGAAAATATGAAACAGATAACTAAATAGCCACAAACCAAAAATCAATGCAATTGCTAATTCATATTGTACATTTCATACAGTCAAAACTACTCTCCTTGATTTTCTTTTCCCCTATGGAATTTTGGTGCATTAACTGGCAAGTTGAAAATATCTTCTTAAGTATTTTATTAAGTGAATTTGGGTTAGTGTTCCAACTGAATCTGAGATGTAGTGCATTGCAAAGGCTTCATGATATTGGATGTCGGGGCTACTGGGGCTCCAGGAGTCATGCAATTGTAAACTCATAGGATGCAAATGACCTGACCCTCTAATGCTCCCCAAAGAGGACCTGATTTTGTTGCCCATGTAATACTGCTAATGAGGAAAGGCTTACACCTTCCTGGGATTTAGAAAAGTGTTTTGATAATTTCATTGAAACCTAAAAGATACTTTGGAGTTTCAATGTTGCATTTGGAGGAGATTTATAAAAGAATTACATTCCTGAAAACTGTATTGCTAAGTGAAAATAGGAAATCAAAAGTAATTTTGCATTTGCTGCAATGTAAAATAAATCTGGTTGAGTTTCACAGGTCACCACAGGTGTCTGAAATAACAAAATATAATTGTATTAACTATTAAATGTCATATTATAATATAAATACATAATGTACTTATTAGGATATTCATCAAGTTAAATATAGAAAATCCTAAAGAACATTTTCAGGGTGGATGTAGAGAGGATATTTCCTTCTGTGGGAGAACCAAGAATCTTCTCTGCCTGAACATAATCCATATTCCTCAATTCCCTGCATATCCATGTTCCTATCCAAAAGTCTTCATGTATATGCAGGGAATGGAGGAATATTTTCAAAAATATGCTCACTGCTTAATGTAAAGGTCATCAACAAAGTAACGAGATTATTTTCAAAAGCAGGCTGTTTTACTCACCTAATTTTTGCAATTATTATATATTACTAGACCAAGAGCAGACCCGTTGGGTCTGGTTGCTCCCCCAACGCAAGATTCCCCACTCACCCGTTCCCCCAATGCAAACCGTTCCACCACTGCAATATTGCACAACTCAGGCATTGCTCCCAACTGAGCATGCACGGCTCATTTCTCCTCATCCTTGACACTCCCTCCTCCTCCATCCTCCCTCTTCAATCCCTAGGGGGAGGGGGGTAGAGAGGAAGGGGTGGTAGAGGGGGAGGGTGGTAGATAGAGAGGGGGCAGAGGGGAGAGGGAATGGTGTAGATAGGGAGGGGGTTAGAGAGGGAGGGGGAGGGGGTAGAGAGGGAGGGGTAGAGAGGGAGGGTAGAGGGAGGGGAATAGAGAGGGAGAGGGCCAGAGAGGGAGGGGGGTAGAGAGAGAGAAAGGGAGGTAGAGAGGGAGGGGGGTAGAATGGGGGGAGGGTAGAGAGAGAGAGGGACAGGGCGAGGGAAGGAGAGGGGTGGAGAGAGAGGAAGGTAGAGAGGGAGGGGGGTAGAGAGGGAGGGGGGTAGAGAGGGAGGGGGTAGAGAGGGTGGGAGTGAAGGTAGATAGGGAGGGGGGCATCTCCCTTCTCCACCCCTCCCCATCTCCCTCCTCCACCTCCCCCCCATCTCCCTCTACCACCCCATCTCACCCCTCCTCATTATCCTCATCCTCCTCCCCTCACTCCCATTTACTGCCCCAGGACCTACCCAGGTCGTAGAGCAGTGCCAGGGCCTGGAACTCGGCCTGGTTCTCGTACTCGGCCCGGCCCTGGCTGTAGACTCCAGCCGTCAGCTCAGCTGCTGCCTGGACTATAGTGCAGGTTACGATTTCATCTCCGGGCTTGTCCCTGACTACAGACCCACGCACGTCCTTGGTTCCAGCGGCGGCTTCTTTTTTGGCCCCGGTCACGGCCCCATCCCAAGCCCCGGGCTCGGCTCTCACTCCAGCTCGAGCACCAGGCTCGGCTCCAGCCAGGGCCCGCGATATCACCCTCGCCGTTGGGCGCCGGCAGCCGCCGCCGCATGAGCGCTGGAGTGCCCCTCCCTCCCGGAGTGTCCCATCGTGCCTTGTGAGTGCATTGTAAAGTCACACGTTTTTTTTTCCAAAATGGGTGAGTTTTCGGGCTTTTTTTAAAACTTTAAACAATTAAAAAGTTTGTAAATATAGGTGGGAATGCAATGGAAAGATGTTTATCACCTCAACGGGAAAAATGTGAGTAGTTTGGAAGAAAATAGGAAAATAGGAAAATTAACCAGATGCACGCAGCCACAACAAGACAGTTTTAGTATTATAGAGATTATATTATGCAAATAGTACCAATCTTACCAATCAGTTAACATAATTTTTACAAGTTTCTGAATGATTTTTTCTATTCCACAAGAATGTTATTTTGGAGCTGAGTAGGAAAATATCTCAGGTTTGATCAAATGCAGGTTTGATCGGAAAAATTAGCACTCAACCAAAAACTATGACATTAAAATGAATGAATAAAACTATCTCAGAAGTAGATATGTTGTGTCTTAAAATAATTGGGTTTATCTGCTTTCTGTGCCCTTGGCATCACCTACGTAATGCCTTTTTTCCAAAGATATTCTTTCTTTGTATCTAGAACATAATTTGCTTGTTGAACTGAACTAAGAATGAACATCTCTTGTTCATCTTCCCACTTTTTAACCATAGTGGTCCTTTATATATATGATCTAACCTGCAAATTACAAGTTGTATCATTTCTAAAACCAGATATTCCAACTGACGTAGCAGGAGCCTTCTTAAGATATCAGCAATTGGACCAAGGAATATAATACAGTTTAAGTGCCAGTTTCTAATTTAGGTTGCCGTTATTATATCAATGCTGAATGAAGAAGTTATATTTGGTGCTGCCAACATGGCAATGTTCATTGTTCATTAATTTCCTTGAGTCTGATCTGCCATTCTGTTAGCTGGTCTGAACCTCAAATTGCTTTACCCAATAATCTGAAGATTGAGTGGAGACTTGTAAGAAGCATATAAAATGATGAGAGGCAAAGATAGGGTAGGTAGTGAGAACCTTTTCTCCACGGTGATGGAAATGTCCAACATTATAGGGCATAGCTGTAAGGTGAGAGGGGGGAAGTTTAATCGAGATGTGCAGTGCAAGTTTTTTTTAAGAGAGTAGTGGGGGCATGGAACACATTGCCAGGGGTGGTTGTGGATACTGTAGTGGTGTCTCAGAAGCCTTTGGATAGGCACATGGAAGTGCAGGGGATAGCAGGCAGATGAGATCAGTTTAATTTGGCATCATGTTCAGCACAAACATAATGGGTCGAAGGGTCCATTTCTGTCCTGTACTATCCTATGTTCTAACTTTATATGAAAAATCCATCAGTCTCAAGGCAGTAACCTCTAACTGCCTAAACATCTAAAGTACATGAACATTCTGACATATGTGACAGAATACTTTATAAATATAAGTTTATTCTTATTTCAGTAATCATTTCAGTTCTTGGTCACTAAACAAACCTTGCTCCAGAGGGAACTTGACTGTGTAATCACCTTCCAGGACTGACAAACTTGTGCACATCTTATGAGCTCCCTAACACCAAGATAACCAAAAATCTGAGGTAAAAATAATATTTAGAAAGTTGTTATTTACACATAACTTCAGCACAATTTTCTGTTCATTACATTTGACATTTTATCATATTTTCCATAAATTAATTCAATATTGCTAAACTTCAGATATGACATCAGCAAATTGTAGATGGAGTCGATAGTGGGAAGGCTGGATTACATGATGTTCTGGGCTGCATCCAAACTCTCTGCAATTTCTTGCAGTCTTTGGCAGAGTTGGTTGTTATGTATCCTGATAAGATGCTTTCTACAGTGCATTTGTAGAAACTGGTAAGAGTCATTGGGGACATACAAAATGTCCTTAGTTTTCTGAGGAAGTTGATGTGTTAATCTGTTTTCTTGGCTGCAGCATCAATATGGTTGGCTCAGGACAAAATGTTACTTTACCTATTTCTGATATAAGATAGTAGATATAGAGAAACAGCTCTATTTTTAGATGAACCAACCAAAAGCATTTATTTCAATGCCTCTCCTTCCCATTTTCTTCCATTCGAAATGGCACTGCTCCCTTAATCCCCATATGCAGAGATAGCTTATTTGTTAATGCATAAGTCTCATGGTCATCAGACTTTCCCCTGTATCACATTATCAGCTATCAAAGAAAAAGCATCATTGGCCTTAAGCTTGAAACATACAGTATATGTAACGATGTTACAAAACCTACCTTCAGCGGCGCTGCAGTTCTGCCACTGGCCGTGTGTGCGACTTTGGCGCCTTTGGGGGGGGGGGGGGGCGGGCTTAAAATGCAGGTTTGTATCGCTTGTAGGAGAGGGATTTCCTCGGGCTGCTATTCGATGAAGAAAAATCGATCGGACTTCCGTTCCCAGTTTTTTTAATTAAAAAATCGCTGGACAATTTAATAGTAGGATTAAAGTAAAAGGCGACTTCGAACGCCCTCAAAGCCTACAATGTGACGGATCGTAATATCAGGACAAAACAAAAGGTAAGTCGTTTATTTCACATATAATCTTGCTTCTTGGGGTGGCTTTAATCTAATTTACGACGCGAAAATGTTATTTGGCCCCATACGAACCGGCAGTGTCTTTGCCTGCCGATATGCGGTTAAAATTCACGGCAACGGCAACGTTCCAATCGATCGCATTCCAGAAACACCCACTCGCAAGATGATTTAAATCCTCTTTTTTTTGGACAATCGTGTCATAAGAGCATCTAAATCGTCTATATTTTGAGTTATTGTCTATCTATAGTCAATATTTTTATACTAAATATCTACAACAGTTTTAGCCACATGTATTGTGCAAAAAATAATAATTTAATTATATTGAGAGTGGATGTTTCTAGATTAATTAATGGGAATTAAACATTAAATTCCTTCCATCTGGCATATAAATTCATGACAGTGAGATTTAAAAATCATGTTATATTGTGAATTCTTGTGTGAATGGGATTAGTTTGTTATTTGGATACTTAGGCTATTAAATTTTTTTATCATTTTCTTAAGAAATGGATAGATGTTTAGATCTAGTAATTGAATTTAGATGAATTTAGATGAATTTAATTGATTTGAAGAAACTGATGAATATGAGTTTTTTGTTGGGTATTTACTATTTGTTTTAGCGTTTAACTTTATCATTTCTACCTTTTTTCTAAAACTGCAAATAATAACTTGTTTCTGTTTCTGTTCAGTGCTTCTTTTCCTTTACATTTTAAACAGATGTCTCCGAGGAAGAAATGCAAAATTGTCAATCCAAATGCCCAGCAAAAGAGACTGATTTAGACAGCATCGCAGAGATTATCCGAATTAGGACTACTCCAAATGTGATGATCTACAGGACATTCTTAATGGGAAAGTAGTGGGCAGAAAGGCATGTCATGCGTGGTTTGAAGAGCAAAAACTTGTAGTTTACAATGCCAAAATTGAAAAGTTGAGGAAAAACAAGGTGTACAGAGTTGCTTGTTGGTTATAATCTGAGGTGTATGATGATGCTACTGATTATGATATGCCAATGTACCAGCTAGCAACTGATTTTCTCCATAAAGACTTGGTCTATTGTTAGAAATTGTAATTTATTTACCTATCTGTTACGGACTTACAGCATATAATACAATAATATTAAAGTTCTGATTTTGAGAATATCACATTTTTGAATTTTCAAGGCAGTCTGGTTGTTTATTACTATTTCTGTCACAACGGTCAATTTTGTAATTTGCTACAATTAGGTAACTAACTAATTATATGCTTTAATTTCAGGTCATCCAAGTAAGATGTTTTATATTTGTTTCAGAATGCTTCAATCTATAATTCTATGTTTCTATGTTTCTATGTAACTGAAAATTTCATTCAGTTCTCTTAATTTTTAAGAAAGTTATGGGCTTTTGACTGTCCTCGATCACAGCTTTTGTGTTAAGTCAATGGAAAAGCAATAGGGAACAAGATGCTAATTTCCGAGTATGAAAATGGCCATAACGTTTTTAATACTAAAGATATGAAAGTGAATTGTGTCAAATTAAACTTCTTTTTATGCTTTATCTGATGGGATAAATTGCAGACTTGATTTTTAAAATCTCAAAATTTTGTAACATTGCTAATATATGCTTTTACTTTCACTCTGAATTAATCATGTAGTTCATAAATTACAATTACTTGGCCGCAATTGGAAGTATATATTTCTTGCAATTGAGGCAATTGGAAGGATATTTTATTCCCCAGCAATATAAGCAAGAAGGCACAAAATAAATTGCATCTACTGTAGGTAGCAATGTTACAAAATTTTCAGATTAAAAAAATCTAGTCTGCAATTTATCCCATCAGATAAAGCATAAAAAGAAGTTTAATTTGACACCTAATTCACTTTCATATCTTCAGTATTAAAAAAGTTATGGCCATTTTCATACTCGGAAATTAGCATCTTGTTCCCTATTGCTTTTCCATTGACTTAACAAAAAAGCTGTGATCAAGGACAGTCAAAAGCCCATAACTTTCTTAAAAATTAAGAGAACTGAATGGAATTTTCAGTTATTATAGATTGAAGCATTCTGAAACAAATATGAAACAATGTTATTTGGATGACCTGAAATTAAAGCATATAATTAGTTAGTTACCGAATTGTAGCTAATTACAAAATTCAATTACTAGATCTAAACATCTATCAATTTCTTAAGAAAAGGTTAACATTTTTAAAAAGCCTGTGTCCAAATAACATTCACACAAGAATTCACAATATAACATGATTTTTAAATCTCATTGTCATGAATTTATAGGCCAAATGGAAGGAATTTAGTGTTTAATTCCTGTAAATTAATGGCCATTTAAATCACCTTGCGAGTGGGATTTTGTGGAACGCGCTGGTTTGGAAAGTTGCATTTGCACTGAATTAAACCCCAATATCGGCAGGAAAAATACTGCCGGTTGGTATATTTAAATAATCACATTTTCGCAACTTGAAATTTTTATTAAAGGCATCCTAAGAAGATAGTTTATATGATAAAATAAACACAGTTTTTTTACCTGTCCCGTGCGTGAAATCCGTCCCCGTTGTCGGCTTTGACGGCTTTAGAAGATGCTTTTTAATTTACTCCTGTTATGAAATTATCCAGTCCAGTTTAAAATAAATTTAGTAAAACCGATGTCGAAGCGATTTTTCTTCAGCTTCTAAACAGCCTTTTCAAAATCGATTTGAATAGTCTGGAGAAATACCTCATTGTAAACCCGCCCCCCCCCCTCTCAAAGGCGCCAAAGTCGCGCACATGGGCAGTGACAGAACTGCAGCGCCGCTGAAGGTAAATTTTTGTAACATACCTACTGTAGGTCCATCAGAATTTTACAAGGTAGATAGAATGTTTCCACTTAAAATTCCTAATATCAAAACTAATGTTTGAATTTCCAAAATATGTCATATTTCCTAACCATTTTTTCAGAACATACTGGATTTAAATTAAACCAAATAGAAATATATACAACCTTCAGTGATATTGCCCAAGGAAAGTTGGAAATATGATCTTTATCATCTTGTGGTGCTACCAATAAAATGTCACTCTCGATTTCCAATTCCCCTCGCTCCAGTCGCTATAAACAGAAACAAGATTTTTTTTATTTAATATTTATTTAATAAGCAGTCAGAATTGCTTTGAAAAAATAGTGAAATGCCTTCCTAAACCATTACAGTCCTTCTGTTACAATGCTGTGGATCTGGAGTTCCAGTATTGAAACCCAGCAATGAAGAAGGAATGACGATATACGCCAAGTCCTCCTTATTCATGAGAGCTCTTACACATTGCAAAAAAAATATTGATATCGCCAAGGCTTAGGCTGGAATGACATATGGAGTCATAGAGTGATACATCGTGGAAACAGACCTTTCGGCCCAACTTGCCCACACTGGCCAACATGTCCCAGCTACACTAGTCCCACCTGCCTGCGTTTGGCCCATGTCTCTCCAAACCTGTCCTATCAATGTACCTGTCTAACTGTTTCATAAACGTTGGATAGTCCCTGCCTCAACTACCCCCTCTGGCAGTTTGTTCCATACACCCACCACCCTTTGTGTGAAAATGTTACCCCTCAGATTCCTATTAAATCTTTTCCCCTTCACTTTAAACCTATGTCCTCTGGTCCTCAATTCACCTACTCTGGGCAAAAGACTGTGCGTCTACCTGATCTATTCCTCTCATGATTTTATACACCTCTATAACAGGTCCAAGGAATAAGAGTCCAGCCTACTCAACCTCTCCCTATAGCTCAGACCCTCTAGTCCTGGCAACGTCCTCGTAAATTTTCTCTGTACCCTCTCCAGCTTGACAACATCTTTCCGGTAACATGGTGCCCAGAACTGAACACAATACACTGGACTCAGCTCCAGCTGCTCATTTGGCTCACAATATGACCCCAATGTTGCCCTCGGGTCAGTAAGAACCAAGATCTCCCGGATCATCAAGAGAGCAAAGCGGGCCTACTCGCAGAAAATCACAGGCAACTTCTGTGACACCAGGGACAGCAGACGTATGTGGCAAGGTATCCGGTCCATCGCGGACTATAGAGGAGCATCACATTCCAACATCAGCGATGCCTCCCTTCCGGACAAGCTAAATGACTTTTATGTGCGCTTTGAGGACGCTTAACACCACGCCTGGGAGGAAGTCCACTCCTACCCCCGAGGAGCAGATAATAATCCTGGATTCAGCCTACATGTTGGGAGCCCTAACCAGGATCGACCCACAGAAAGCCCCAGGACCAGACAACACACCTGGTCATGTGCTCAAGGAATGTGCTACCCAGCAGGCGGATGTCCTCAGACATTTTCAACATCTGCTCCCCCCTCCCACACCACTCCCGTCCACACACACACCTCCCCCCCACCCCACACCCCCCGCCACAAACCTCCCTCCCCCACACCCCCGCCACAAACCCCCCTCCACCACACCCCCTTCCCCCACACCACCCTCTCCCCCCCTCCTACACCTCCCTGTCCACACCCCTCCTCCCCTCCCACCCCACACACCCCCCGCCACACACCCCACTTCCCTCCCCCCCTCCCCTCTCACACATGAAGAGGAGGGGGAGTGGTTAATCGTGGATGAGGGGTAATGAGCCACGCCTGCACAGTTAGGGGCTATGGGTGAGTGGTGGAATATTGCATGGGGGAAGGGGTTGCATTGAGGGATGAATTTTATAAAAGCTTTTATGATAAAATAATACCAAGATTACAAAAAATGTACCAATATGCTTTTAAAAAACAAATACTACCTGATACATTAGCGGAATCAACGATTACACTAATACTTAAGAAAGACAAAGATTTAGAAGAACCGGGTTCATATAGAGCTATAGCATTGTTAAACACAGATCAAAAAATATTAGCGAAAACATTAGCTAGAAGATTAAGTAAATACATTAGTAAATTAATAAACCCAGATCAGACGGGGTTTATCCCTAAGAGATACTCATCTAACAATATGAGACGTTTACTCAACATAATGCACTCACACAAATCTGAAGAACAAGAATTATCAATTATCTCGCTGGATGCTGAAAAAGCATTTGACCAAGTAGAATGGAATTATATGAATAAAGTATTACAAAAATTCCAACTGGGAGAGAATTTTATTCTATGGATTAAATTATTATATAATAAACCTACAGCTAGAATATTAACTAATAACATATTATCCTCGAAATTCCAACTATCAAGGGGAAATAGACAAGGATGCTCATTATCACCACAGTTGTTTGCTCTCATTATTGAACCGCTAGCAGAAAAAATTAGAATACACCCTGATATCCATGGGTATAATACTAAAGATTCATATAATAAAATATCTTTATACACGGATGATATATTACTGTACATTACAAAACCTCAAATCACTATACCAAATATATTAAATTTAATTGAAGACTTTGGATCTTTTTCGGGATATAGAATAAATTGGAATAAAAGTGAAATTATGTCAATAAAACCGAAAGATTCAACACATCTTTTAAAATTCCCTTTTAAAATAGCTACAGAAAAATTTAAATACTTGGGAATCGAAATTACTAGAACATATCAAGGTATGTTTAAGGCAAATTTTGATTCCCTACTTAATAAATTAAACACACTAATTAAATTCTGGAAAACGCTCCCGATGTCTTTAATAGGCCGAATAAATGCAATAAAAATGATCTTTCTACCACAAATTTTATACCTATTTCAATCGATTCCTATATACTTACCAAAGAAGTTTTTTTTTAAACTGGACTCAGATATCACTAATTTTATATGGGACTATAAATCACATAGAATACAAAAAACTCACTTGAATAAACCTAAAGTATTAGGGGGTTTAGCACTACCTAATTTCATGTATTATTATTGGTCAGTAAATATTAAAAATATGATTCAACTGATGGATAACTCCGCCCAGCAAGTGGAATGGATTGTAATGGAGAAAGAGGATTGCTCCTCTGGAAACATTGGAGCGATCCTCCTCTCACCAATGAAACTGAATAATATAAATTATAATAAGAACCCAATTATTCATAGCACAATCCGAATTTGGAAACAAATAAAACAAAATTTAAAAGTAAGAAATTTATCACTTTTATCACCCATAGTTAATAACCCTTCGTTTAATCCCTCTATTATAGATAAATCTTTTACACATTGGGATAGACTAGGAATTAAAACGTTCGGTGACTTGTATGAAACTGGAAAATTACTTTCATTTCAACAATTACAAATAAAATATAAACTCGGAAATAATCAATATTTTAAATATTTTCAAATATGTGACTATTTGAAAAAATATTCAAAAGATCATTATAATAGCCCAGCAGATGTATTGGATGAGGCAATGCAGATTAAAGCTGAATCAGCAAACTTAATATCATATTTGTATAATATTATCTTAAATGTAGAAATACCATCTACGGAGGGTATCAGAAGAGACTGGGAACAAGAGTTAGCTATTAAAATTTCAAAGGAAAGTTGGAACGAACACTTATTAAACGTGCATAAATGTTCGATTAATGTAAGACACACTTTAATACAATTTAAAATTTTATAGATTATATTATTCCAAAACTAAAATCCATAAAATGTTCCCAAATGTATCATCCATTTGTGATAAATGTCAATCCCAAGAAGCTACTATAGCGCACTCATTTGTTTTCTGTACAAAAATTCAAAAATTTTGGAATGAAATTTTCGAAATCTTTACAAAATTATTTAAAATAAAACTGATACCCAAAGCAGAATGGATTATCTTCGGAATAACGGAAGATGGTGCAGAACTAAATGTGTTTCAAAAGAAACTAATAGACTATGGGTTAATAACTGGAAAAAAGCTAATCCTAAAATTTTGGAAGAAGGCTCCAATACCAACTATAAACATGTGGATTTCAAATATGTTCGAAACATTACACCTAGAAGAGATAAGACTCCTCCTGGCAGGTAAACCAGATCACTTCCACCTGACGTGGTCTGCATTTATAGAATTATTACAAATATAGGGTGCAAAGGTACCTTAAAAAAAATTGAGGTCAGGTAATGGGGGATGATAGTTGGAGAGTTGGTATGTCCCATTTGCGTAATGCTCATAAAAACTATTTGTTTCTCTCTTTTTCCTCTTTCTCTTTCTCCTTCTTTTCTAGGGTCTATTTCTTAACTCTTTTTCTTTTGTTTTTAATTTTGTTCTTATAGGGTCTTCATTCTTTCTTGTTGTCACATTTTCTACACTCTCACTTTTTCCTTCACTTTCTTCCATCTTTCAATTTCATCCTCTCCTTTTACTAGTGTAAAAAACAAATGGAGTACATTAATTGTAAGAAGATATAAGTGACGAGTACTAATGTATGTGGTTGTAATGTAATGTACTTCTAATAAATAAAAAATAAAAATATAATAAAAAGAGAGCAAAGCGGGCCTACTCGCAGAAAATCACAGGCAACTTCTGTGACACCAGGGACAGCAGACGTATGTGGCAAGGTATCCGGTCCAGCGCGGACTATAGAGGAGCATCACATTCCAACAACAGCGATGCCTCCCTTCCGGACAAGCTAAATGACTTTTATGTGCGCTTTGAGGACGCTTAACACCACGCCTGGGAGGAAGTCCACTCCTACCCCCGAGGAGCAGATAATAATCCTGGATTCAGCCTACATGTTGGGAGCTCTAACCAGGATCGACCCACAGAAAGCCCCAGGACCAGACAACACACCTGGTCATGTGCTCAAGGAATGTGCTACCCAGCAGGCGGATGTCCTCAGACATTTTCAACATCTCCTCCCCCTCCCACACCCTCCCGTCCACACACACACCTCACCCCCACCCCACACCCCCGCCACAAACCTCCCTCCCCCACACCCCCTGCCACAAACCCCCCTCCACCACACACCCCTTCCCCCACACCACCCTCTCCCCCCCTCCTACACCTCCCTGTCCACACACCCCTCCTCCCCTCCCCACCCCACACACCCCCCACCACACACCCCACTTCCCTCCCCCCTCCCCTCTCACACATGAAGAGGAGGGGGAGTGGCTGATCGTGGATGAGGGGTAATGAGCCACGCCTGCATAGTTAGGGGCTATGGGTGAGTGGTGAAATATTGCATGGGGGAAGGGGTTGCATTGAGGGAACGGGTGAGTGATGGAATATTGCGTTGGGGAATGGGTTGCGTTAGGGGACCAGGCCTCCCGTGTGACTGGGACCCAACGGGTTCCACTTACTGTAGTCTAGTTATTACCTCAAAGTACACTCGGGTAGTTTTTGCCTCTTTTGTCACAGCCAACCACTCTCTTAAAATGAGCCTGGCCTGACGTTGATTGTTGACCTTGCGTATATGCTCCATTGCCCACTAGAAAAAAATGAGAATAAATGAGGCTGAATATGTGTTGACTCTTTATTTTAATGCAAGATAAAAGATATGATTCAAAACATAAAAGTAACATTTTCTGGTGGTCCAAAAGTAAAAACAACCATCACAGAAGAAGGTTAGTGTTTGGGCTTAACAGACATTTGGAGATTGCTAATACAAGGATGGATAATGGTCAATGAAGTTCTCCAAGAATGTTATGAAAGTATAAACAAGGATATTGATAATAACTCAATTATAGAGTGAATCTCCAAGATTGATTGATCACAGGATTCTGAATAAGGAATTGTTTTGAGAAGCCATTGGTACCAATTTAAACCCTGTGAAATAAGCATAACTGTGACATAAAACCAGGCAATACCCCAATGTAACAACCTCTCAGTGTTACTTGGCAGCAGCCATAAATTGTGAATCACTAAGACCCAAGATGTCATAAGTCAAATAAATTAGGAAATTATGAGATGGCTGCAATGGGATAAGGAACAAGAGTACATTCTGTGACATTGCTATTAACATGTGGACCTTATTGGCAGGCACAGGGGCTAGCCCTTACACTGATAATATGAGATAATTAGAGCATAGATTAAGTCAGAAAAATATCTGAATACTGAGAGCTAGTCAGTTGTCCCATGTAGAGAGCAAGGTCCTCATCCAAACTACCAGAAGCAATTAGTTCACAATTCCTTTGTATTTTACTGGGTTTGTACCAATAACTAGGATACTACATGACTGGTGAAGTGGAAGCCAATAGTACCAAAAGAAATGAAGATGAAGGATATTGGTCGGACATGGACTGGACTACAAAATTTGGTACGATCACATTGGAGGAAAACAGAAGGAACAGAGGGAGACAGGTTCTGGAAATAAGATTTAACACCTTACAGCATGAATACTTGGGACCAACACTTGCAATAAGAGATCCTAAGCCTGGGATTTAGAGAATGCTGTGTACCACAAATCCAAGTCTGATCCAATTTGTGTCCTGACAAGTGATATTACTGTGAACGCGAGTGAGTGCTTGAACTTTATCTTTGCAATTAAGAATTTGAATAAAGATAAGCACACCATTCATCTGATGTTACCTCACATAGAAACATGGAAACATAGAAACTAGGTGCAGGAGTAGGCCATTCGGCCCTTCGAGCCAGCACTGCCATTCAATGGCTGATCATCCAAAATCTGTGTTCAAGAAGGAATTGCAGATGCTGGAAAATCAAAGGTAGACAAAAATGCTGTAGAAACTCAGCAGGTGCGGCAGCATCTATGGAGCATCGTCTGTGGAGCACAATGGTCTATGGATCTGTCTGAAGAAGGGTTTCGGCCCAAAACGTTGCTATTTCGTTCGCTCCATAGATGCTGCTGCACCCGCTGAGTTTCTCCAGCATTTTTGTCTACATCCAAAATCTGTACTCCGTTCCGGCTTTTTCCCCATATCCCTTGATTCCCTGGCCCTAAGAGCTAAAGCTATCTCTCACCAGTGCCCTGTACAACTGCAGAAGGACCTCCTTGCTCCTAAACTCAAATCCTTTTGCAATGAAGGCCAACATGCCATTGGCTTTCTTCATTGTCTGCTATACCTGAATGCTTACTTTCAGTGATTGCTGTACAAGTACACCCAGGTCTCGTTACACCTCCCCCTCTAATCTGACATTATTCAGATAATAAACTGCCTTCCTGTTTAGTTTAGTTTAGTTTAGTTTAGTTTAGTTTAGTTTAGTTTAGAGACACAGCGCGGAAACAGGCCCTTCGTCCCACCGGGTCCGCGCCGACCATAGATCCCCGCATATTAACACTATCCTACACACTCTTGGGACAATTTTTACATTTACCAAGCCAATTAACCTACATACCTGTACGTTTTTGGAGTGTGGGAGGAAACAGATCTTGGAGAAAACCAATGCAGGTCACAGGGAAAACGTACAAATTCTATACAGCACCCATAGTCGGGATCGGCGCTGCATTCACTGTAAGGCAGTAACTCTACTGCTGCGCCACCGTGCCACCCACCGTGCCATCCACTGTTCTTGCCACCAAAGTGGATAATCTCACATTTATCCACATTATACTGCATCTGCCATGCTTCTGCCGTCTCACCCAATCTATCCAAGTCACCTTGCAGCCACATTAGCATTCTCCTCGCAGCTCACACTACCACCCAGCTTTGTGTCATCCGCAAACTTAGAGATGTTACATTTAATTCCCTCGTCTAAATCGTTAATATATATTGTAAACAACTGGGGACCCGCACCGAGCCTTGCGGCACCCTACTAGTCACTGCCTGCCATTCTGAAAAGGAAGCCTCACGAGTTTTATGACATCACATCCCAACATTTGGCCACATGCACATACACCTAGAAAACCAGAAAGAAAGAAAAAAAGAAATATGGCTCTTCTAATGTATGTGGCACTGTAGAATATTTATTGACCCAACCATCTAGTCTACTTAGCATTGTTAAGGAAAAGAGGAGCTATAATCTATATTATTACTAAAACTCTCATCTTGACCAATTGTTTCTTTTTAAAATTGCACTTTTTCCAAACTAATAACATCCTTCCAAAAGCTGAGCAACCAGAACTGCACACAGTACACCGACTGATGTCTTAGCAACAACTTGTACATCTGCATCAGGATGTCCCGACGTTTGTGCTCAACACCCTTCCAAACAATGGTGTGTGCCCAGTGGCGGACTGGCCAGGGTGTCAGCTTGCCCGATGGCAAGTGGGCCCCTGATGAAGTGGGCCCCTGATGAAGTGGGCCCCCTTTGTCTCCTGGCAACCAATATTTTTAGACCCAGTCCGCCACTGTGTTTGCCAAATACCTTCTTCACCACCCTTTCCACCTGCAAATTTAATAAGAATGTTAACTACCTTGTCTTCCAAGTGTTAGACGTAAATAACTAACAATAGTGGACCCAGCACCGATCCCTGCAACAGTTCACTGGGCACAGGCCTCTAAACATCATTACCAATGTGCAAAGCCAGGCAGACTATCCCTAATCAGTCCATGCCTATTCAAATAAACAACGGTACATCCTGTCCCTCAGAATCCCCTCCAACAACTTGTCAATGATGGAAGGCCTGTGAATTCCAGACTTATCCCTGCTGCCCTTCTTAAATAACAGTATATTAGCCACCTTCCAGTCTTCTAAAACTTCATCGTTAGTTAAAGACTAGACTAAGTGGGACCCTTTGTGTCCCTGTCACACAGGAGGCTTGGTTCCCCAACGCAATATTCCACCACATCCATAGTCCCCAACTGCACAGGCGCAGCTCATTTCCCCTCATCCCTAGCACTCTCTCCCCCTCCTCCACCCTCCCTCTTCTTTCCCCTCTCCTCCTCCCCTCCCCAATCCCTCCCTCAAGTCTCTCTCGCTCTCCTTTCCCCTACCCTCAGGCACTCCCTCCCTCCCTCCCTCCATAACTCCACCCTCCCTACCCCCTCCTATCCCTCTATCCCCCACCTCCCCCACTCCTCACCTCCCCCTATCCCCCCCACTATCCCTCCTCACCTTCCCCACTGGCCTCCTCTCCCTCTATTCCCTACTCCCCACATCCCCCAAGCCATCCCTCCTCTACTCCCCCTTCCTCTCCCTCTATTCCCCACTCTCCCTCCTCACCTCCTCCCTCTTCTTTTCCCTCCTACCCTCCCCAATCCCTCCACCTCTCCTTTCCCCCACCCTCAGTCACTCCATAACTCCTCCCCTCCCTACTCCCCTCCTCTCCCTCTATCCCCTCTCCTCCCCCACTCTCCCTCCCCAGGATCTCGTGGTTGCCGCTCCTTCCTCAGAGGAGCATCAGCCATCCGCACCCTCAGAGCCAGGCCTCCGATCGGCCCGGAAGCACCAGCAGCTACGGCCGCGCTGGCGTGTGGGCGGGGGATGTGGGGAGAGCTTGGAGAACAGACGGGGGAAGAGCCATGGGAGAGAGGGGGGTATCACGGGGGAAGGGGGCAGGAACCAGCAAGGGGGATCAGAGGGTAAGGGGCTGGAGCAGCACGCGTTGCGATGGCAGTGCATTTGGGACTCACATATGGTGCTGGACGCTCTCCTCCACCGGGATGAGACTCTCTGCTTTCCGTTTGGCGACATCTCCGATTCCGGGCCAGGCCAGGCCGAGCCGCTTCCGGTCCCTCCAAAAATTTCTGGAGACCTCCTCCGACCATCCTCAGCTCCAGTAAAGACGCGAAGGCGCAGGAAGGGGCGGACTGTCCCACGGAGTGACAGGAGAAGAGACCAATCTGCGCAGCGATGACTGGCAGGAGAGGAAATCGATCTGCGCACGAGCAGTATTTACGATTTCTAAACCTCGCTAACTTTTACAATATACTACCGATCGGAACGAAACTTGTTGCACTCGCAGCACAGGAGAACGGTGAGTGAGCTGACGAACAATCATAGCATTATCGCGTACCGTATTTGCGCAAATAGTAAAACCACGCAAACCGGTAGAGCACAAGATCAGAGTTTTAGTTATGTATAGATGTTGCAAATATCTCTGCAAGGACCTCCACAATTTCCTTGCTAGCTCCGCACATGACACAAGGATGCAATTGATCAGGCCTTATACAGCCATTCACCTTAATTTACTTTAAAACTGCCAATACTGCCTCTTTGGTAATCCATATATAATCTAAGATATTTATTCCAATGGCTCAATTCCTTAGCTTCCATGATCTCCTCTTCTTTCTCTGAGTCAGTACTGATTTGTTTGAATGTCTACCCTTCTTTATTAAATCCTCCAAATAGATGAAAGTGACTTTTGTCATCAACATATCATTATCAGTTTGTCTTTTTTTTAATAATCTGTGGTATGTACTAAATGTTGTCTCCAGTTTCAGGCTTGGAAGCTCTGTTTTGATGAATTTCCATTTTCTCTCCTGGAATATATTTGGGTTGTGTACATTCACTAGTATTTAAATATTTCCTATAGGTAACTTATAGTTTTACTTTACAATTTTTAACTTCATTGTTTTCATTCTCTCATATTCACCAGAGTATTGGATGGCACCTGCAGCTGGTGTTGGACAGTGAAGAAAAGTAGAATTGCAACTAGAAAAAAGTATTTCAGATTTTCCTGATCTTACATTGCAGCTCCTTAAACTAAATACTTCATTTGCATCAAAAATACTTTTCAATTAAGGGCTTACTTAGAAAGTTGAACTAACTACACAGGAAACTCTTAACAAAAATACAACGATATACAGAGAAGTGTATTAATTTCAATTCTCTGTCATATAAAATACAATTCAACTCACAGGTTTCTTGTTTTCTTTTTATTTGTATCCACTTTATCCATGCAAAAAATCCCACTGTTAATTTATGTCGTACATAATGAGTATCAGCCTTGATCACATCTTGTGCCATTTCAATCTGATCTCTTTTTTTATTTCCGATATATGTCATCCATTCACTGAAATAAAAGAAGTGGTAATTTTCAAAATAATCTCATTGTTCTTATATAGGAACAAATAATACAACATCAGGTGCAGTATACTTTTCAATTAATATTATGCAGAATCAATTGCTTTGCTTTAAAACAGTAGTTCTTTTCTTTTCAACCAAGCCCCATCAAAAATTCCCACTGGCTTTGATTTAGGTTTAGGTTTACTATTGTCATGTGTCCCGAGGTACACTGAAGAGCTTTGTTTTTCATGCTATACAAACAAATCAGATATACTATCTATACTATTACTAAAACTCTCATCTTGCTTTGTAAATAAATTTGGCAAAAACGCTGCCCCATATCGCTAGGATTTTTTCGCCATCTTACTCACCTCTGCTCCAAGCACCCCAAGTTTTGTTCCAATCGGTGAAATATTAGAAAAGTTATGAAGGTTAAAAAAATCGTGAGATCAGCAGATTGGTCTTCTCGCCTGTCTGTCACCACGAAGGTAACGCCCCTTCTGGGGGCAAGGAAAATAAAGCCCCGGTGGCCGCGCGTGTGTCAGTCATCCCAGAAGCTGTGAGTGACAGTTGAGTCCAGAACTGTGAGTTCACCAGCCATTAGTGAGTGAACTAGGCGTCTACAAGCAGTTAGTGAGTGCACTGTGAGTCCGCCAGCCGTGCTGACTGAACTGTGAGTCTACAAGCCGTGGCTCAGTCCAGAGGTCGCACTCATTCCGGAAGTCGCGCTCAGTCCAGAGGTCGCGCTCATTCTGGAATTCGCGCTCAGTCCAGAGGTCGCGCTCAGTCCAGACGTCGCGCTCAGTCCGGAGGTCGCGCTCAGTCCAGAAATCGGACCTGAGTCCAGAAGTCGGGCCCGAGTCCAAGGCCGCGTCCAATCCAGAAGTCGGGCGTGAGTATATTCAAGAAAGTTTTACTGTCATATATGTCCCGGATATGTGTGTGTGATAGAGGGTATGTGTGTGTGTGAGATGGAGGGTGTGTGTGTGTGTGTGTGTGAGTGTGTGAGTGTGGGTAAGAATGTGTGTGTGTGTGAGATGGACAGTGTGTGTGTGAGTGTGTGTGTGTGCGTGCATGTGTGTGTGAGAGATCGAGGGTGTGTGTGTGTGATGAAGGGTGTGTGTGTGTGAGTGTGTGTGTGTGTGTGTGAGTGTGAGTGTGTGAGTGTGTGTGTGAGCATGTGTGTGTGTGTGAGATGGAGGGTGTGTGTGAGTGAGTGAGATGGAGGGTGTGTATGTGAGATGGAGGGAGTGTTTGTATGTGAGATGGAAGCTGTGTGTTTGTGAGTGTGTGTGTGTGTGAGTGTTTATGTGAGATGGAGGGTGTGTGTTTGTGTCTGTGTGTGAGATGAAGGGTGTGAGTGTGTGAGGGAGGGTGAGTGTGTGTGAGAGTATGTGTGAGTGGGTGTGTGAGTGTATGTGAGATGGAGGGTGTGTGTGATGGTGGGTGTGTGTGGGATGGAGGGTGTGTGTGTGTGTGATGGAGGGTGTGTGAGTGTGTGTGAGCGAGGGAGAGTGTGTGTGTGTGTGAGATGGAGGGTGTGCGTGTGTGTGTGTGTGTGTGTGAGAGATGGAGGGTGTGTGTGTGTTTGCGAGATGGAATGTGTGTGAGATGGAGGGTGTGTGTGAGATGGAGGGTGTGTGTGTGATGGAGGGTGTGAGTGTGATGGAGGGTGTGTGAAATGGAGTGTGTGTGTGTTTGTGTGATGGAGGCTGTGTGTGGGTGTGAGTGTGTGTGTGATGTAGGGTGTGTGTGGCTTGAGTGTGTGTGTGTGATCGAGGATGTGTGTGTGTGTGTGTGTGTGTGTGTGTGTGTGTGTGTGTGATGGATGGTGTGTGTATGTGTGATGGAGGGTGTGTGTGATGGAGGCTGTATGTGTGTGTGTGTGTGTGTGTGTGTGTGTGTGTATGTTGTGTGATGAATGAGCACCAGCCATGAGTGAGTGAACTGTGTGTCCACCAGCCGTGAGTGAGTGAACTGTGAGTCCACCAGAGTGAGTCGATGGAGGATGTGTGTGTGTGTGTGATGGAGGGTGTGTGTGTGTGATGGAGAGTGTGTGTGTGTGTGGTGGAGGCTGTCTGTGTGTGTGTGATGGAGGGTGGGTGTGTGTGTGTGTGATGGAGGGTGTGTATGTGTGTGTGTGTGTGTGTGTGTGTGTGATGGAGGGTGAGGGTGTGGGTGTGTGTGTGAGATGGAGGGTGAGTGTGTGTGTGTAAGATGGAGTTTGTGTGTGTGTGTGTGATGGAGGGTGTGTGTGGGTGTGAGTGTGTGGGTGTGAGTGTGTGTGTGTGATGTAGGGCATGTGTGTGGGTGTGAGTGTGTGCTGGCATGTGTGTGTGAGTGTGTGTGTGATGGAGGGTGTGTGTGTATGTGATGGAGTGTGCGTGTGTGATGGAGGGTGTGTGTGATGGAGGGTGTATGTGTGTGATGGAGGGTGTGTGTGTGATGGAGTGTGTGTGTGATGGAGAGTATGTGTGCTGGAGGGTGTTTGTGTGTGTGATGGAGGGTGTGTGTGTGTGTGTGTGTGTGTGATGGAGAGTGTGTATATGATGGAGGGTGTGTGTGTAATGGAGGGTGTGTGTGTGTGATGGAGGGTGTGTGTGTGTGTGATGGAGGGTGTGTGTGTGTGTGATGGAGGATGTGTGCATGATGGAGGGCGTGTGTTGTGTGTGATGGATGAGTACACCAGCCGTGTGATTGAACTGTGAGTCCACCAGCCGTGAATGAGTGAACTGTGAGTCCACCAGCTGTGAGTGAGTGAACTGTGAGTCCACCAGCAGTGAGTGAGTGAACTGTCAGTCCACCAGCCGTGAATGAGTGAACTGTCAGTCCACCAGCCGTGAGTGACTGAACTGTGAGTTCACCAGTCGTGTGACTGAACTGTGTGTCCAAGAATCCATTCGACCCACAATGTCCATACGAGCCCTCTGGAAACCAGTCCCTTCGGCCCACAACACCCATACTAGTACTCCAAAAAGCCCCACTGCCCACCAATATTGGAATTGGTGGAGAGGTGGAATATTGCGTTGGGGGACCAGCCCTCCCATGTGAGAATGGGACCCAATGGGTCTAGTCTATAAATAAAATCAAGTCAAACTCAGGTACAATAGATAGAGCAAAGGGGGAAGTACAGAATGCAGAATATAGTTCTCAACATTGCAGTGCATCAGTTCTATAAAAAGTCCAATGTTCACAATCGGTAAGTACCCTAGCTTATGGAAGGACCATTCAGAAGCCAGATAACAGGGTGGAAGTAGCTGATCCTGAGTCTGGTGGTGCGTACTTTCAAGCTTTACCTTCCGCCAGACAGGAGCAGGGAGAAGAAGGGATGACAGGGGTTGGACAAGTATTTTCCGAGGCAGTGTGAAGTGTGCTGTAGATGAAGTAATTGTAGGCTCTGCTTGATGGACTGGGCTACATCTACAACTCTCCCAATTTCTCGCAGACTTGGCAGAGCTGTTCCCAAACCAAGCTGTGATGCAACCCAACAGTACACTTTCTATGGTGCATCTGCAGAAGTTTGCATCAATGTGATATCTTATTAGTTATGGCTATTAAAGCACAATCATTGTGTTCTGTAATGGACAGCATCACGAAACAAAAGATGTAATGTATTCCTCTTCTCCTTTAGTGCATTTATACCTACTGTATAAGCAGAGTAAAACTCTATTAAGGCACGGCATTTCCTTCCATTGCTACGCAGACGATACACAACTCTATCTCCCCCTGAAGCCCAAAAACCAATCAAATCTGCTTAACCTTACCCGCTGCCTCGAGGATATAAAGTGTTGGATGGCCCAGAACTTCCTCCAACTAAACGAGAGTAAGTCTGAGGTCATCCTTCTCGGCCCCTCGGACTCAATCAAAATGATAGCAGGCAGCCTTGGAAGCCTTACCCCACTACTCAAACCTCACATCAAAAACCTTGGCGTGATATTTGACTCAGCACTGAAATTTGACAAACAAGTCAATGCCGTGGTAAAAGCTAGCTTCTTTCAGCTTCGGACGATAGCTAAAATAAAACAATTCCTCCAGTTTGATGACCTCGAAAAGATCATCCACACATTTATCTCCTCCCACCTAGATTACTGCAACTCCCTTTACACTGGCTTCAGCCAATCTTCCTTGTCCTGCCTGCAACTGGTCCAAAACGCCGCAGCGAGACTCCTGACGGGCACCCGAAAAAGGGACCACATTACCCCGATCCTGGCCTCTCTCCACTGGCTCCCTGTGCGGTTCCGTATAAATTTCAAGATCCTCCTCTATGTCTACAAAGCCCTCAATGGGCTTGCCCCCACCTACATTAAAAGTCTTCTCACCCACCACTCCACCTCCAGGTCCCTCAGATCGGCCGACTTGGGGTTGCTGAATATCCCGCGGTCTAGACATAAGCTCAGGGGCGACCGCGCCTTTGTGGTTGCAGCTCCTAGACTGTGGAACAGCATCCCTCTTCCCATCAGAACTGCCCCCTCCATCGACTCCTTTAAGTCAAGACTAAAAACTTATCTGTACTCCCTTTCTTGACGTCCTCTGAGCGAGGACTTTATGTATATATGTATGTAGTTTGTTTGTTTATTCTTATAACAAATGTAAAGCACTTTGGCCAACGAGAGTTGTTTTTTAAATGTGCTATATAAATAAATGTGACTTGACTTGACTTTTAAACCACTATCTGATTATTTGCAAAACCCAACTGGTTCAGCAACTGGCTCACTGGGTGTGGTTCCCTCACTCCCATTAAACACACCAACGTTCGTTTCCTATGCTCTTTTTAACTCAATGGGGTCCTGGTTCTAAGGCTCCTATTAAACTCATCAGGGCCCACATTCCTCACATTCTCTTTATACTCATCGGGGCTCCAATTTCCATTCTTCCTTTAAACTCACTTGAATCTAATTTAATAATAGGCATTGAGTCAATCAGCACATAAAAGAACCCTTCAGCCCACCACATCTGTTCTGATCTTTTGCCACACTGCAGTATAATCCTATTTGCCTGTATTAGGACCATTTCCTTCTATGCCTTGCCTATTGAAGTGTCTGTCTAATTGCCTTTCAAACTTAGTAATTGTATCTGATTCTACCAACTCCTCAGGCAATGGATTCCAGATATCAACCGCTCAGTATAAAAAAACTTAGCCCTCAAATGAACTTTAAAACTCTTTCACTTAAAACTATGCTTTTCTGTTTATGATACCAATACCATAGGGGTAAGACTTTGACAATCTACCTTAACAGGGCTCTCACTTAACCTTTTTTATCTGTTGTCAGCCAGGCAACCTTGGCAGCTTTTTAGGTTGCCAAATGACAGTTTTTCATTGTTCTTACTGGGACGTGAGAGAATAAAACACTCTTGACTCTTGACTTACGTCGCTAATCTGTGGGATAATGTGTGGTGATCGGTGGTCGGCGTGGACTCGGTGGGCTGAAGCGCCTGTTTCCATGCTGTATCTTTAAATTAAACTAAAATCACTAAGACCAGAGGGAGTCTAAAGAAGGGTCTCTACCCGAAACGTCACCCAATTTCTTCTATCCAGAGATGTTGGCTGCTCCATGGAGATCCCTCGCACAATTAAAGCATGGAATAGTCTTCACCCTACTATAGTTACCCAACCAGATGCAACTAAATTCAAGGTAGCTCTTTTTTCCCCAAGAACCCTTTTTTGCTTAAGTCCAAGTCAAGAGTCAAGAGTTTTATTGTCATTTGTCCCAGACAGGACAATGAAATTCTTGCTTGCTGCAGCACAACAGAATATGTAAACATAATACAGAACATGATAAAAAAAAGTTCAGTGTGTTTATATACCATGGACCATATATCTACACAATAAATAAACAGATAAAGTGCAATAAGCTGTTATTTTTCAGAGTTTGGAGTTTGGAATTTTGTGATGGACCCTCCACCACCTTCAGTTCAAATTCCATTTAGAATATTTTTGGAGGACCAGGAAACCAGAAGCAAGAGTTACTCCAGGGAGTTACTCCAGCTCCAGGGAGTGATTCTGCGTTGGTTTTCAGCGGTCGTGGTGAGGCGGCGACCGGACAGCAATGGAGGCCAGATCTCCCACAATGCAAAGGGAGGGAGAAAGTGCCCGGCGCCGACCAGTTGCCGTGGCAGTGCGCATCTGCAGGGCGGCCGATGATGTGCTGGCCGTGGTTGCGCGCATGTGCAAGGCGACCGCCCATGCCGGCGGATGGGGAGCAGCCGGAGAGCGGAGAACGGAGAGCGGAGACACGGCGGCCTGGAAACGGATACGGATGGCGGGCGGAGACGGAGAGTGACAGAGAGAGAGCGGGGTCCGCTCAGAGTTGAACGGCAGGTGTCCCGGGTGCTTGCCAAGCCGGGCAAAATGACACAACTTTTAGGTTGCCCGGCGGGACGTTAGGTGGCCAATGGCACCCGGGCAACCGTTAATATCGAGCCCTGCTTAACCATGCCAATCATACTATTATATATTTCTATCTGGTCATCCCTCAGCTTCCATCACTCCAGAGAAAGTAAGACCAGTTTAACTAATCTCTCGCCTGAATCACATCTTCATATCATATCCTCTGCCAGCACCAAATACGTCTTTCTTATAATATGATAACCTGAACAATACTCCATGTGTAGCCTTACATTAACATCTATAACCATTTTTTGTAAAGCAATTGTGTGGCAGATGGGAAAAATGGTGCTTGATATAGATGTTAATGTAAGTAAGTTCAGTAGAGAAGACAAGCAAGTTCAGGAGTGAGGATTGTCTCATAGATAAAACAATACTTGTTTTAAAGCAAGAAACCTGACGGGTAAGTCAGATGACCTCAGGATGCGGATTGGTACATAGGATATTATAGACTTCAGTCTGAAGAAGGATAACGTCACCTATTCCTTTTCTCCAGAGTTGCTGTCTGACCCGTTGAGTTACTCCAGCTTTTTGTGTCTACCTTCGGTTTAAAGCAGCATCTGCAGTTTCTTCCCACACACAACCTACAAACCTGTACATCTTTGGAGATATCTCTAAGAATAATAGGATTGTAATGATAGGTGATTTTAACTTCCCTCATATTGAGTAGAAATCCCACAATGCAATGGGCTTCTTAACGTTTTTAGAAATGAAAACATATATATCGATAGCCCAAGAGAGGATGCAAAGCTAGACCTCCAACTAGAGAACAAGGTAAGGCAGGTAACAGAAGTTTCAGTAAGGGAACACTTTGTTTTCAGTGATCATATTTCTCGTAGTTTTTAAATATTAATAAAAAGGTAGGATTCGTCCACAAGATAAATTCTTAAATTGAGCTAATGACAATTTTCATGATATTAGTCATGAAGTTAAAAAAGAAGATTGGAAGATCAATTGAAGAGATGCCTGGCTCATAGGAAGCTTTTAAAGGTGAGTTCGGGTGTGTTCAGAAGTAGCATGTTCCCGTTAGAGTAAAAGGGCAAAGCTAGAAGATTTAGGGAACCCTGAATGAGGAGGGATATGGAGGCTCAAGCCAGAAAAAGAAGGAGGCAAATGTCAGGGATAGGCAGCTGGAATCAAGCAAATTCCTTGAGGAATATAAGAAATGTAGAAGTACACTTAAGAAGGAAATTATGCAGGCAACAAGAGGACCAATATGGTTGTCTGTGAGGCAAAAATCAGGAGACAGGCCAGATGTTAAACAAGTATTTCCCATCTGTATTTACTGAGGAGAAAATCATGGAAGCAAAATAATATCGGAAAATGTGTAATTATGTGTTGGATAGTATCGGAATTACCAAGGAGGAGGTGCTAGCATTCTTAAAAAATATTAAGGTGGATAAATCTCCAGGACCAGATAAGTCATAAAGTCATAGTCATAGAAACAGGCCCTTTAGTCCAACTTGTCCATACAAACCATGTTGGCATTCTGGGCTAGCCCCATTTGCTAGCATTTTGCCAAAGCCATATATACATATACCGTATACATATATCCATATATACATATATGTCTTATGAAAGTCATAACTGTATCTGCTTCTATAGCTTCCTCAGGCAGCTTGCACCAGATATCGAATACCCAATGAGTGAAAACGCTATACCTAAGGTCCCTGTTAAATCTCTATCCTCACTTTAACCAGATACCCTCTAGTTTTAGAATCCACCACACTTGGAAAAAGACTGAACATTCTCTTTATCCGTGCTCCTCGTAATTTTATATACTTCAATAAAGTCACCATTTGGCCTCCTATGCTCCAAAGAAAAAAACTTTAAAAAATCTCTTCCCTGCATGGGAGACCCGACCTTTTCCCGGTCGGGTCTCCGTTGTCGTTGGGGCCTTGCTCCGTGGAGCGGCCTCCAACTGGAACGACCTGAGGGCTCCAGTCGCGGAGCCTGCGGAGCTGTGGACTCACCATCGTGGGGCTGGCTGACCTCAGGGCGTGGGGAGCGGTGGTGGCTCGTTGCTGCTCACTCCGGAGCTCGGAGGCTCCAGCTGCAGACCCGTGGACTGTGACGTCGGGAGCTCGCGGGTCCGGGTGAGAGACCGCTTTCCGGAGCTCCCGCAACGCAACTTCTCCAGCCCGAGTCGCGGGGTTGGAACGACCCGGAGCAGGGCCGTGCTTCGCCCGGTGCGGCTTTAATGGCCGCGGGACATTCCAGCGCCCGCCGGGGGCTATAACTTGTGACTTTTGGGCCCGGAGCGAGGCTGTACATCGCCCGGCGTGGCCTCAACGGCTGTGGGACTTAACATCGCCAGCCTGGGGCTTCAATATCGGGAGAAAAATGATGCAGGGGAGAGAAAAGACTTTGCCTTCCATCACAGTGAGGAGGAGATTCACTGTGATGGTTGTTTTTCTGTAAATTGAATTGTTTTGTTTGTATGGCTGTGGAAACGGAGTTACGTTTGAGCCTCTCTGAGGTTCAAATGACAAGTAATAAAATCTAATCTAATCTAATCTAATCTTTCAAGGAACCATGCACCTAAAATTCTAGACCATTCTATAATACTCTCCCAAGGCTCTACCATTTACAGCGAGAGTTCTGCCCTTGCTTAATATACCAAAATGCAACATCTCAAACTTGTCAGCTTTACAGTTCATTACCCATTCCTTGACTCACTTTCAAAACTGATCTAAATTCTGTTGTAAACTTATATATCCCTCTGCACTGCCAACGATTCAACCAACTTTGGTGTCATCTACAAATTAATTACATTGTCAACCAAATCATTGATAAAAAATAAAGTGGGCTCAGCATTAACCACTGCAGTGGACCACTGGTCACAAGCCTCCAATCAGGAAAGTAATGCTCTGCAACCACCCTTCAGCTCCTTCCACCAAGTCAAATTTAAATCCATTTGGCTAACTCACTTGGGATTCCCTGTGACCCTATCTTCCAGACTATCAAAGGACTTGTTTTACTTCGGAGTCACGTGAGTGACTACGTGAAGAACCCCGCCAGTGCGCCTGCGCGTCATTACGTCAGACGCCTTGACGCAAACGGACGTGAGGAGCAGTGCTCCTCGAGTGGTTTGTAGTTTTTCAACTACAAGGTAAGTAAAAACTTTTTTCAGGTTTCCAGGTCCGTTTACTGTGGGTCTATGGGGATTTTTTCCACAGACGCCATGGAAAAAACGGACAGGGAGAAGAGGCGAGCGACACAGCCGACAGAAGTCGGGAAAGTCGGGAGTCCGCGGTTAGAGACCAACTGCCTCTAAACCCCGGTACAGTCGCCAGCGGTGAGCATAGCGACTGTGGACCTGGAGCTGGTGAAAACACAGTCAGCGCCTGTCGGGCAAAAGACAAAGTTTAAATCCCAACGGAGGGAGTCCCAGGCAATGGAAGTAGCTCCAGGGCTAGATATTGCTTTCGAGCGTATTGCCCAAATAGAAAGCCTTTTACATAGGCTGTTGGAGCAAAGTTCACTCAGAGAGGAGTGTTCTGAAAGCCAAGCTGCTGGAAACAGCTCAAACAGCTCCTGGTACAGGGCTAGATACTGCTTTCGAGCGTATTGCCCAAATAGAAAGCCTTTTTCATAGGCTGTTGGAGCAAAGTTCACTCAGGAAGGAGTGTACTGTAATCCAAGCTGCAGGAGCAGCTTAACAGCACCTGGCTCAGGGCTGATGGAATGCACCCTCAGGAATGAGGAGCGTGCTACGGGTCATGAGATTTCAGACCCCGACTCTGACGGTGAGGCTGTACAAGGCGATGAACGGCAGCTGCCAGATGTTCCACCCCTGGCAGTAGGTTTCGCTGCCCCGTCAGGGTCAGGAGAGCCATTAGGAGAAGAACTGGCCTCCTTAATAAATTACTTGGTTTACCATTAGCTGGAACAGCAGGAAATGGATGAGACTGCAAGAAGTAACTGTGGGTTGCTGAAAGCAGCAGCAGTGAATCAAATTATCTGGAATCAGTTGCAGAGAATATTAAAGCTGCTGGGTTCTGGAATAACTGCTTTTACCAGAATAGCAGGTAACAACCAAAAGATGACGAAGTTGCATCAGCAAGCACTGGGGTTGCTATGCAGCACCCACTTCGAGATCAATTATCTGAGGAAAGTGCTATACGGTCTACTATGAATCCGAAATTCGCAGCACTCTGCACACCAAGTAATGTACAATTACCCAACTTACTCTTTGGAGAGATCTCGGGAGACGTATTAAAGAGTTGGAAGATGAAGCGAAAACAGGATTGATAAATACATCAATGGTTGCAAAGTCTGTAAAGAGGAAGTATCCTTTCAGACGTCATACGGATCCTAGACCAGGACCAAGTCGCTCATCAACGCAGGGACGGAGCTGGCGGCCTGCAGCGGGAGTAAGGACAAGTGGTTGTGCTTCCGGGAGAATCCAGGGATCTCAAAACACTCAAATGACTCAAGAGGTAGGTGGACCTGGTTCTCAGGGGAACATACTAACTGGATTAAGTCCAGAAGTTGGAGGCAGATTACGTCTCTTCTATAAACATTGGAAGAAGATTACTTCAGATGTGGTAATTCTGAATAATATACAAGGATTTCAATCCAAATTATGATTTGCCTGTCCAGCATGTTCCTAGCAGAACTCTCCACTTTGCGAAGTAATGGAGGTTCAAGTTGCGCTTCAAAACCCTATATATAAAAGGTGTTATTAAAGAATCAATCTACCAAATTCACCAATTTGGGTCAAATATATTCCCTCGATCAAAAAAGGATGGAGGATGTAGGATTATTATAGACTTGACAAGTCTGAATCCTTTTGTTCAGTGTTTGTTCACTTGCAAGATATGAAGTATTTTAAATTTACATGGATGAACCAATTAGGGCAGTTCAAAGCTCTGCCTAAAGGGTTAACGTTCCCTTCCAGAATATTTATAAAAATCAATTCTGGGGTTGCTGAGAGCCAGGGGCATGTACTAATGGCATACCTGGATGATGTCCTGATTATAGGAAGGACAAAACAGTCAACAGAAGCATCGGTTGCAGTAATAAAATCAAACTTTTGAAAGTTTGGGGGTTTCTAAATTCATCCAAAGAAATCAAGGTTAAAAACATGTACCTCGATTAATTATTTGGGGTTCACAATTGATTTAGCCCAAATGCAAATTACTTTGCCCAGTGAAAAAAGGGTGGAGTTGATTAAAGATTGCAGTAATCTGTTAAACGAGCAAAAACCTCTAATCAGACAGGTGGCTCGAGTACTGGGAAAATTAGTAGATTCCCAGCAGTCCAGTATGGACCATTACATTATCAACAGCTGCAGAGAATTAAAGAACAGGCACTGAGAATAAATGCTGGTCATTTTGATAGAACAATGCAAGTAACAACAAATGCTGTTTCTAAGCTGCAGTGGTGGATTTTACATGTCTCAAGCAGTTCAGGCAAAGTGCTGATTGAACAACCTTCCATGATATTACAAACTGATGCCAGTGCACTAGGATGGGGTGCAACTGACTTAACATGGAGCTGCGGAGGCAGATGGAATCAGGAAAAGTTAGTGTTACTGCAGACATGGGGAATTACCTATTTGGAGCTTTTAGGAGGTTTCTATGGACTCCAAGCTTATGGTTCTAACACAACTAAAAGGAAGGTTCAAGTTCAAATTAATAAACACAACAGTAGTTGCCTATATTAATGATATGGGTGGAATTAAGTCGGTGTCATGTGACAAAATGGTTAAATCAACTTCGATCTTGGTGTATTGAAAAGAACATTTGGTTTTCAGCTATCTATCTACCAGGTAGAATGAACACGATAGCAGACACCTGGTCACGAAAAGTTCCATGATAATAAAGAATGGATGTTGAATCAAGAGGTATTCAATGATATAGTAATCAGATTTGGAATGACCGACATCGACTTGAATCATCAGCTATCGAGATATGTCTCATGGAAACCAGATCCAGGAGCAGTGGCGATTTATGCTTTCTCGCTACATTGGGGTGGTATGTTTTCATATATATTTCCACCTTTCTGCCTCATAAGCCAATGTTTGCTTAAAATCAGGCAAGATGCTGCTTCAAGGGTATTGGTAGTACCAGATTGGCCTATACAGCCATGGTATCTGTTGATATTAGAATTAACAACACAAATGTTGATGAAAGTCCCAAAAAGGAGTAATTTATTGCTGCACCCTGTAACAGGGTAACAACATCCATTATATCATCGTTTGGATTTGTTGATTTGCAGGTTTTAAGAATGCCTTTTCTGGGACGAGGACTGTCTGAGCATACTGTGGACATGCTTACGGCAGCCGGGAGGAAGAGCACTCAAAAACAGTACCTTTCTTATATTAAGAAATGGGAAGAGTTCTGTGTACAAAAGAATGTGCAATAAAGTACTGCAGATATTTCAAATGTTTAGAATTTCTGTCAAAACTTTATTATGATGAAGGTCTGAGTTGTAGTGCAATTAATTCAGCCAGAAGTGCATTGTCCTCATATTTGGTTCTGGATTCAGAAAGAAACTCAATTGGGTCACACCCAATTGTTTCCAGACTAATGAAAGGAATCTTTAATTCCAAACCACCGAAACCTAGGTACGTGACAATCTGGGATGTAAGTGTGGTACTGAAACTACTTCGTGAATGGTCATCAAGTGTGTCTTTACCTTTGGTCAAGCTCAGTATGAAAGTATTCATGCTTATGGCATGAGTGACAGCACAACGAGTGCAAACACTTGGAAAATTACAAATAGACAGTATGGAAGTAACTGAAGACAAGGTTACATTCTATATCTATGACCTACTAAAGTAAATTAGGCCAGGTGTGACAGGATTTAAAATTATGCTAGCAGCATATCCAAATGATCCATGTCTCTGTATTAAGACATATTTATTACAATACATTGAGGTCACAAAGAATTTGAGAATACGGAAACTGGGTTGTTGATCACACACAAGAAACCACACAAGAGAGTTTCAATACAGACTATTTCCAGATGGATAAAAGAAGTCTTAACAGCTGCTGGTATTAACACTTATGTTTTTACGTCTCACTCGGCTAGGGCAGCAGAAACGTCGGCGGCCAGGGCAAAAGACGGCCCCGTCGACCATGGTCCAATGAGTTGATGTTTCAACATTTTTACCATCGGCCTATTGTTAATGCGGGGTTGTTTGCAGAAACTATTTTAAGTTCTGTGTAAATTCCTCTGGTTTAAAGGGGATCTGATTCATTTCATTATTGAAATGAAATACTGCATTTGTGGTACAAATGTTATTATGAATGCATGATTGATTATTCTCGTTCCGAGTCAATCTATGCAGTGAGAAGCCGGGATTGATCCACGGCATGAAATCACAAAGCTTTAAAATCTTCACGTAGTCACTCACGTGACTCCGAAGTAAGATAGTAAGATTAAACGAGAACTTACCTAAGTTTGAAGTTTGATCTTTATTTTATGAGGAGTTACGTAGGTGATTACGTGCCCACCACGACCCTACCCTCTATCATAAAGGTCAGATGGAAGTTCTTGTATTACTCGTTTTATTATGAGACTATATTACTTCGGTTGTTGTTTTTTGTGATTTCACACCGCTGCTTTGAAGATTGACGCGCAGGCGCACTGGCGGGGTTCTTCACGTAATCACCTACGTAACTCCTCATAAAATAAAGATCAAACTTCAAACTTAGGTAAGTTCTCGTTTAATCTTACTATTAAAGTTCATATGGACAATGTTCACAATGTTCACTTCTTGCCCTCATTAATTTTCTTGGTAACTTCTTCAAAAAACACCATCATATTTGCATACCCAAGGCCTTGCTATCTCTAATCAGTCCTTGCCCACCCAAAGGCTGATAGATCCTGTCCCTCAGAATCCCCTCCAACGATGTTCCCATCAGTGATGTCAGGCTTATCAGCCTATTGGTTTCTGGCATGTCCTTGCTGCCTTTCTTAAATAACCACCCTCCCATCTTCAGATATTTCATCTTTAGCTAAAGATGATGCATATATATCAGCAAGGGCCTCTGCAATTTCTTCCCTAGCTTCCCTCTAGGTCTGCAGATACACACTAAGTGACACTTAAAACAGAGAATCATATCCATAATATCAAACATATGCCTTACAGTAAATTAATCCATGTCTATTCTCGTTATTGTAAAACTTTGTGATTAAGGGATTATACCAACTGACAATTTCCTTTAAAAAAATATATTTATTTATTTATTTTTACAATATAGCTCTGAAAAATGTACTCACGAAAAGTACTTCTTCAATAAAGAGTTCAAATGGAACCGATATGCTTTCTCATGCATTTCTGGAGGAAGCTGCAAAAAGTATACAAGAGGTAAATAATTAATATTTTCCTTCTGGTCTAAAAATTATTAAAAATAAGACCAATATGTTGAAATTCATCATTGGTCATTGTAGTATAATGGCCAGCTTTGTCTTGTACTTCGCTTCTAAAATTCCAGCCTGCTGACTTCATGTAGCAATAGAGGAATGCTCATAACAAATTGCTAACAGAAAACAAGAACCATTTTAACTCTTGCATCTCATTCACATAACACTAGCCCAAACTTGATCAAAGTGACATGAAGATGGTATTAGTTAGCAACTGGAAACAATCAACTCCTCAAGAGGGGGGTCCATACACTGGATATAAAAATATACATTTCACAATGATTTTACTTGAAATTTTGAAGATCAGAAAGTTATCTGGTCTATGAGGTGACTTGAGGAAAATCCAAACAAGGAAAGGCCCAAGGATTCCTTATGTGTTCTAGAGTGCCGCTCATGTTCCTTTTGGGACACACAATTTAAAAAAAAATTAAAATCTCTTGACAGGGCCTATCTTTTTGAGCTAGCTTACCACAGTCAAATGGTATATTACAGCCTTAGGGTAAAATAAAGTTGCGATCCCTACTATCATACAATAGGTTTTGCATGTCAGTAAGGTCCTCAACACTTGAGACAAGGGCTTTGGATGTGCTTGAAACATGCTTATTAAAATAACTCGGGCATGGGATTAATAGGAAGCAAGGGAATTTCAAATCGCTATGACATTAACTTTCCCTCTCCCATCGCTGATTTCAATCTTATTTGGTGTGTAGATAAAACAACTCAGGAAAAGCTACATAAGATACATAAGATTAACAACACATCACACTGTGCTTTAAATTAGAGTACATTACAGTAAACCCTCGGACCATGGTGGGGGGGGGGCAAAAAATATAAATGCAGCAGCACAAAGGGTAGGGGAGGACAGTGAGGAAGCTAAAGATGGAACAAAAAGGTTCGGCAGGGGTGTAACATAATTTATGTTTAATTAATACATATAAATGATCAAGCAAAAATAGAATTGTAACTGGCAAGTGTTGAATCATTCTAAATTTTTCACAGATGAGATATTGAAATACAATGACATATAACTTAAATTCTGATAAATTCAAAGCTAGATTTAGAGTAAATTAGAAATACTCATTTGTCATTTACCCTGCCATGGGCTTTATCTAACTTTAGGAAATAGAAAATTGAAATCTACTTACCACCTGACCTGCTTCCAGATCAAAGAGATAGCTTAAATAACTGCCTATCATTTTTGTCATACTTTGTCGGAAATCATCTGTGATAAACATGTCCCTGCATGAGGAAGGAGTAAAATATTGAAAATATACTAAACAGAACAATAGACCACCAAAAATAAAAGATGCTTGAAGATGCCAAACTGTGTAAAATTGATCGATATAAATTCAAATAATTAATTTGCAAAATATATTTTTATCCACATTTTTCTGCTTAGCGTGCTCTCGTGGCTAATAAGGATATCACAATCCAAAACATAATTTTCTCTAAGCCCTACCACTTCAGACCCTGCGTGCCTTGGGAAACCCTATAATGCTGTCAAATCAGTGCACCTGATCAATCTCTGCTGAAGGAAAAGTAAAGAAAATCGCTTTTCTTTGAGTACAGACCATCAACTTCTTGATGTCAAAATGAAGAGCAAATGGTGGAGGGTGGGAAGTTGAGGGTGATAATGACAAACTTGGCTTCCATGGGTACATCTACCAAGAACAAATATGTGGATTGAACTATATCTGTAGAAGGTCGCAAATTACCCTGGATGACTTGGTCTCCAGAGTTATTAATTTTCAACAACAACAAATTTAAGGTAGAAATACAATTCCCTATAAACTCTAAAAAAGCAAACATGAGCCTCTGCATCCTCCATCTTGGAGTTCTCAGTCATATCTGCACTGCCGCTGACACCCATCATGAAATACCAGCTCATGCAGGATACCCAGTGGAACCCTCACAAAAAAGAGTTTTAAATTTGAAAATGGCAATAGAATCCACCTAAATCTGTCGTTAATGTCAGCAGAATTTAGAATCAAGTTAAAGTTTTGTTTGAAGACTGCAGAAGTTTGTGCAAAATGTGTGAATGGCCCTTTAATTCACACTGCCGCATAGACAAATAGTAGGTTTTGCTCTGGCTGCCCTACATCTGATTCAATATGGAGCAATATGACCTATTTTTTTCTGATAACTTGTACAGTGACTGACATCATCATATACAAAATCTACACATAAAACAGATTATTTGCATATGTGAGTAGAAAGGAAATGCTTGGTTTAATATTTTAAAAGTCATTTAGATCATCAAACCGTTTAATTGCATACAGTATAAAATGATAGGACAACATGTGGCACCGAGAAACCCAGGGCTTATGCAATCGGTAAACTATTGAAAGATTTATTCACTTAATGGCATTGAATAACAAATCTTTCGTGGATGGTCTGGACCTACTAAACTGTTTTTCAGTTATTGTTTAGCAAATTTACTGATTTGTCAGCTATTCAGCCTTCAATGACTATTAGGCCACTTGCATCTGATATCATTTGATATTATCATAGCTAATGTTTTACTTCAGAGTTACTTTCTTGTACTATCCCTAGGCCGACCGGGACGACCTGGGGGCTCCAGTCGCGGAGCCTGTGGAGCTGCGGACTCACCATCGTGGGGCTGGCCGGCCTCGGAGCGCGGGGAGCGGTGGTGGCTCGTTGCTGTGGCCCGACTCCGGAGCTCCAGCTGCAGACCTGTGGACTATGATATCGGGAGTTCGCGGGTCCGGGTGAGAGACCGCTTTCCGGAGCTCCCGCAACGCAACTTCTCCAGCTCGAGTCGCGGGGTTGGAACGACCGGAGCGGGGCCGTAAATCCAGCGCCCGCCGGGGGCTCCAACTTTGTGACTTTTGGGCCCGGAGCGAGGCTGTATACCGCCCGGCGCGGCCTCAACGGCCGTGGGACTTAACATTGCCCGCCTGGGGCTTCAACATCGGGAGAAAAATGGGGCAGGGGAGAGAAAAGACTTTGCCTTCCATCACAGTGAGGAGGAGATTCACTGTGGATGTTTTTCTGTAAATTGAATTGTTTGTGTGTCTTGTAGGAATTGTTTTGTTTGTATGGCTGTGGAAACAGAGTTTCGTTTGAGCCTCTTTGAGGTTCAAATGACAAGAAATAAATCAAATCAAATCAAATCAGTCCATTGAAATCTTTTCCCCTTGAATCAAATAACTTTCTCACATGTTCTTACATTCAAAAACACGAGTTATTTGATATACAAATGAAATGTGGGAGAAAATGGAGGAAAGTGAATGAGGTTCTCTAAACTTTTTGGGGAAAACTGGGGAAAAATTAGGGAAAACACCATGACAAGTTATGAAATGCTGTGGGTTAATTGATAGGGTTTAGTTTTTATGGTTATGAAACATCCCTATTAAGAACTAAAGAAAATTGGAGCAGCAGCGGGCTCCTCTGGCAACTGCTCCCAAGCGAAATGTGATACTTTCAGGCTCCTTCCCAATCTTATTCAATGTGGAGGAGCACTGATTCATCAGCTAAGAGAGGATGATAATGGTAATCGAGATAACAATTTATTTTATTCCTCCTCGTTTAAGACTTTCAGACTTTTGGTCCGAGTAACGGTATGGTAATCGGTGTTAACATCATCATATCTGCGAAAAATGTCTCTTTCTCTACATGTTAGTACCATTTAACTGACATATACCTGAATATTTATAGTCAACAAAACACAGTTAATTAGACAATATGAAGTCTTCTAACTGAAAAGGTTTGGAATATACATAGGAAACATTGATTGCAGTCAAATTAAGCATAACGTTATTTAGTTTCAATGTCCATGATTTGCAATGTATATGTTATTAATCTTAATAAAAGAACTCACCAGCTCAAATCCATATGACCTCCCTTCGTCCTGTAACAAAAATAGGAAGCAAAATTTAATGTTATTGTTTAAAGTAAACTATGTATCCAAATAAGTTGTGACTGCCATTTCTTCTTGATTTTGTGATCTTTTAAATTCCAAGTACTCATTCCAGGGCATTATTTTGTTGGCATCATGCAAAAAAGTTAATGTCTAATTACTTTCTAAGTTACTTTCTAAGTTACTTTCAAAGTTACTTTCAAGTGCCCTAAGATCAAAGGCTCCCTAGAATTATCGCTGACATCACAACAATTGACATAGTTGAGTTAACAATCCAAGCCCCAAATATCTTCAATTAGTGGAATGGTGCAGTGCTCCAAGCAATAAACATGTGAATGTTTGAAGGAAACTGGAATTCCAAATTTGATTTTATACTTACAATAGCAAAGCTTGATTTTTTTGATTTTGTAGTTCTTTAATTTTCTCTTCCAAAAATATTAATGGATCATCAGGACACTGAACAAATAATCCTGTAAGCAATGCCTATCAGAAAATAAAACTTGATTATTGCAAGATCTGTAAAATTGATGTACTGCAATGTAATCAAATCTGGAATGTCATTTGTTAAATAAATCCTCATGGCTTATAACACACCCAAAGAAAGTTTAGCAATGTGTACAAATCTAAACGTTTAATGACTGTATAATTGCTGTATGAAATTTGGTATAATTCACATTGTTCTTAAGCACAATGTTGAAAAGATTTGTTACTTTTGGAATTGATAAAGAATGATACATTTTGATTTAAAAATAGGACCGCCTGGACATAAAGAATGTTCATTGTTTTCAGGGGAAGCAATAAACGAAACTAACCTAAAATTGCATAGGTCCATGACAATTATAGGCAAGTATAACAGCCACTCATAATTTGAAATAAAACTAGCTAAATATAGAAAATGCTAATGTGCTTTATTACACGTATCTCCAAACTATCCAGACTCCTAACAATAAATAATTACTTTAATGGTATTCTTGAAATAGATGCTTAAAATCATGTTGAAATATATGCTTAAAATAATGTTGAAATAGATGCTTAAAATCATGTTACAATTTTCTGTGCATTATATTCAAATACCAAACATCATAAAATAAACATAATTTCTAACTCACTGACAAGTAAATGTATATAAGGATTTTATGAATTATCCATTATGGAGATAACAAAGGGACTAATGTACTTCTTGATCTGCTGTGACTGAGCTGCGCATTAGAGCTATATAAACCCCACCATTGAGAGGTGGTTACTTTTGTTTGAGAGATAAGGCATATAAAGCATCACACTCTGAAATCTTAGTGTTAAAATGTACCATACATACTGCAGAATACATTTTTGCTGCAAACTTTTGAACAAATTAATAAAGTTCAAAGAAAAAAAACAGAGGTATATATGTAACAGAAATACTTGAAATGGCTCAGCAAGTCAGAAAATATTTGTGGAGAGAGAAAGAAAATTAATAGTCAGGATGTTGGATTTACTATTAGCAACTGCTCTCATTACTTTATGAAACTAAAAGCAACTCCAGGAATTCGTACATATATAGTTAAATGCAAAAGTATAAATATTACTATTAATGTTTCTCTGTCCTTAATGAGGTGGTCTGCTTCCTTGTCTTTTCCAGCATACTTAACAGATAAGTATTACACTAGGTATTTAGAAACTATTCTTAAAGTAAAATATTATTTAAGCCAGATAAAAGGTATCCATTTGTTCCTACTGGATGTGAAAATTTTCATTGCAAATATCTCACACTCACAAACAGTAATAGATCAGATATTTTAGATCCTAAAGGATTGGCTTGTGTATTGGAAATGATTAAAGGATTGGCCACGGTAGAGGTTTTGTCACATTTAAAGGATTGGACACGGCAGACTACAAAGTTTTTGTCATTAATGTGTATTGGAAAGACAAGGTGTCTTGAAAAGAAGTGTATTGAAAAAACAAAAGTGCTGGAGAAACTCAGCTGGTGAGGTAGCATCTATGGAGCGAAGGAAATAGGCAACGTTTCTTCTGAAGAAGGGTTTCGACCCGAAACGTTGCCTATTTCTTTCGCTCCATAGATGCTGCCTTCCCGCTGAGTTTCTCAAGCATTTTTGTCTACCTTCGATTTTCCAGCATCTGCAGTTCCTTCTTAAACAATGTATTGAAAAGACAAGGTACACAAAAATGCTGGAGAAACTCAGTGGGTGCAGCAGCATCTATGGAGCGAAGGAAATAGGTAACGTTTCGGGCCGAAACCCTTCTTCAGACTGATAGGGGGTGGGGAGAAGAAAGGAAAAAAGGAAAAAGGCGGAGGAGGAGCCCGAGGGCTGGGGGAGGGGAGGAGACAACCAGATGGCTGATGAAGGGGAGGGGACAGCAAGGGCTAGCAGAATTGGGAGAATTCAATGTTCAAACCCCCAGGATGTAGACTGCCCAAGCGGAATATGAGGTGCATTTCCTCCAATTTACGGTGTTGCTCGCTGTGGCCCTGGAGGAGACCCAGGACAGAGAGGTCAGATACGGAATGGGAGGGGGAGTTGAAGTGCTGAGCCACCGGGAGTTCAGGTTGGTTATTGCGGACTGACCGGAGGTGTTCGGCGAAACGATCGCCAAGCCTCCGCTTGGTCTCACCGATGTAGATCAGCTGGCATCTAGAGCAGCAAATGCAATAGATGAGGTTGGAGGAGATGCAGGTGAACCTCTGTCGCACCTGGAACGACTGCTTGGGTCCTTGAATGGAGTGGAGGGGGGAGGTGAAGGGACAAGTGTTGCATCTCTTGCGGTTGCAAGGGAAAGTACCAGGGGAGGGGGTGGTATGGGAGGGAAGGGAAGAATTGACAAGGGAGTTACGGAGGGAGCGGTCTTTGCGGAAGGCAGACATGGGGGGAGATGGGAAGATGTGGCGAGTGGTGGGGTCACGTTGGAGGTGGCGAAACTGACGGAGGACATTTGTTGTATGTGACGGCTGGTGGGGTGAAAGGTGAGGACTAGAGGGACTCTGCCCTTGTTGTGAGTGGGGGGATGGGGAGAGAGAGCAGTGTTGCGTGGTATGGCAGAGACACTGGTGCGAGCCTCATCTATGGTGGAGGAGGGGAACCCCCGTTCCCTGAAGAATGAGGACATTTCAGATGCCCTGGTGTGGAACGAATGTGTCTTGAGGAGACAGTGTTTTGAAAAGACAACCTGTCCTCCATATTGTGTTCCATATAATTTACAATGTCATTCAGACTTGGCACCGAGCCATTCTTTTGTTCTACTAGTATATGCTTTTGTGGAAGAACGACTCCATTTTAGTTTTGACTATTAGATTTGACTATTAACTCTTTCATTCCCTCCTTTTTATCAAAAGTGATAACATTCACAGTCCTCGGTAGGTACACGCAATGGTCGCAAGTATTAGAGCTATGATTAGCAGAATGATAGAGCCATAATGTATCACAGTACCCCAAAGTCCACCAAACCAAAGGTATGGCTACTAGTTCAATAGTACCCCAAAGTCCATCAAACCAATGGTATGGCAACCAGTTCTCACTCTCTTCATTGACAGCCATCCAGAAGAGTAAGTTACCAGTTATGAAGTGCAATATTAAGGATGTGAAGAAACAATCTGGACAAAAACGTGGCTGGAAACCAAAGTCAAACTTGGAAAGGGAAGATTTCCCCACTGTGTATCGATGTTAGTATAAGGAGTTGACAAACTTCAGAAACATAAAAGAGCAGCATGAAGAGGTGCGTGAAAGACCTTGCCCCACCCAGGAGGTAACAAGGTGTTTCTGATTGATCACTACCAGCAGCACCATGTAAAGCTGATCCATACAGAAGAAAGAACATCTTTACAGATCAGTAGGAAGTGCAAAGCCTTTGGTCACAACTTCGGAAAGACAACCCACATTTGATCAACAATCTTGAAGCATTTTGAGCTCTATCGTATGACCAAGGGTCTAGAAGGAGAGAAGCTGAACATTTTGAAACAAATGGACCTTTTGAAAGAGATTATTCATAACCCTATTCAGGAAGACAATGACTCAGACCTGCTCAGTAATCAGTGTGATGACAATCAGGACATTGATGAGGATGGCAATGATGGCGTTTCTGATGAGAAGGACAATTGCCGTTTTGTTCCCAACCCTGACCAGATCGATGACGATGGTGACAGCAGAGGAGACAACTGCAAGGAGGACTTTGACAACAACATCTCAGATATCTATGACATGTGCCCCGAGAACAGCGCCATCAGTGAGACTGACCTGAGGAAGTTCCAAAGGGGACGATGCAGATCGTTCCTAACTGGGTAGTGCGCAACAAGGGCAGGGAGTTACTGCATCCTGCCAACTCTGACCCTGGCCTTACTGTCGGATTTGAGGAGTTCAACGGCATCAACTTCAGTGGCACCTTCTACATCAACACAGACTGCAATCTATGCTGGCTTAGTCTTTGGCTTCCAGTCTTTGGCTTCTACGTGGTGATGTGGAAGCAGGCCACCCAAACCTACTAGGAGAAGCTGTCCAAACCCACCGATACGATAGCGTCTAGATCAGGGTGATGAACCCCACCACAGGATGAGAGGGGGGGAGCACCTGACCTGTGCAACGATCTACGAAGAGACTGGCAACACCCTCGGACAGGTACGAACTTTATGGCACAACCACAATATCGGCTCAAAAGATTACACCGCCTACAGGTGGCACCTGATCAATTGACCCTATACAATCTTCATCAGGATGGTTGTCAATGAAGAAAGTGAGAACTGGTTGCAATGCCATTGGTTTGATGGACTTTGGGGTACTATTGAACTGGTATCCATACCTTTGGTTTGGTGGACTTTGGGGTACTGTGATACATTATGGCTCTATCATTCTGCTAATCATTGCTCTAATACGCGACCATTGTGTGTACCTACCGAGGACTGTGAATGTTATCACGTTTAATAAAAAGGAGGGAATGAAAGAGCTAATAGTCAAATCTAATAGTCAAATTTAAAATGGAGTCGTTCTTCTACAAATCATGGACTAGTAGAACAAAAGAATGGCTCGGTGCCAAGTCTGAATGACTTTGTAAATTATATGGAACACATTATGGAGGACAGGTTGTCTTTTCAATAAAGACATTAAGACGGGGGGGTTGGCAGGCGGCCATTGGGTGGGGCGGGGTGTACGGTCCCCGGCCCTCTGGGGAACATCCTCCCCGGGAGCCTGCAGTAATAACATGTGCTTCTTTTCAAGGCCATAAAGAAGCCAATATTGAAAAAAATAGCTGACGCTCCAGAGATAAGTAATAACTTGTTATTGGATGAGCTTGATTTGGACCCAGCTTTTCTTATATTCTGAAAGGTTGCAGAATCTTGCAGTCATGCCATATTCAGACTTGGTAGGAGTGTTTTACTGATAAGAAAAATGTATAATTGTGCTAACTGTCCTTTGTTCTGTGAGTGGGAACCAGAGAAGCACTGAGCAATGTTTATGCTCATTGTAGATCGCCACTCCCGTCTGACGAATCAATTAAAGATTGCCATGGTTTTACCTTTAACAGTTTTTATTGCTATCTGCTTTTAAGAAACAAACTTTGCCGCACACCCCGCCCCACCCAATGGCCGCCTGCCAACCCCCCCGTCGCCGGCAAAAGCTGAGCATCAGCCATCAACGAACACACACACAAAATGCTGCAACAACTCAGCGAGACAGGCAGCATCCCTGGAGAAAAGAAATGGGTGACGTTTCGGGTCGAGACCCATCTCCAGAGATGTTGCCTGACCCGCCGAGCCACCGCAGCACCCTGTGTGCATCCCCGCCGATGACTGCCGCTTGGCCCCCGCCAGCACCGAGGAGGCCAACCGACAGCCACTGGACAAGGCGAGAGGTGCAGCCGACGGTCCCCGGCCCTCTGGGGAACATCCTCCCCGGGAGCCAGAGCAGAGCCGAGCGCCTCCCCCCCGGGAGTGGACGGGGATGGCCCAGCAGCAACTCAACAGCGCCGGAGACGCGGGCCCAACCCCGACCGCGGACGAAACGCAGGCCTTCACACAACGCAGCACCACAGCTGCCGAAAATGTTTATAGCGCGTGACCTATGACCTGGGCATGCGCAGTCGGAATACAGAACTCGCTTATTACAACGAAACTGTTTCGATACTTAGAATACCATGATAGCTTTTTTTGTAAGTTTATTTTAGTATTCTTCAACTTGCATTTATACAGCACTTTGACATAATAAAAACATTGCACAGCCTTTTACAGGATCATTTAAACATAATTCAATGTAGCAGATATTCGAGGACAGGTAAATCAAAAATGATCGAATCAATTGATTTTTAAAAGTACTGTAGAGGAGGTGAGAGAGAATTAGAGAAAGAATTCCATAACCCATGGTACTGTAATCTGGTCCTGTGTGGTCCACCAATGTGGAACAGTTATAATTAAGGATTTGAATGTGCAATTACCTCTGAGATCCCACTTATGCAATATCAAAATTTATACAAAGGATTATAACTTACAGTGATTATCATAGTTAACACGCACATAAAAAGATAAACGTTACAGCACTTTGATTGCTTATTTGGTATTGCTAAATTCTAGAACTAAGGTTCCATCTAGTGGTCAAAAAACTTGTACTTTGGTAATAATAAGGATGCAACTTCTCAGGAACAGAACCATTTCTCAGCAACAGGATAACAGATGTTAATTTTCTGCAAGGTAGACAAAAATGCTGGAGAAACTCAGCGGGTGAGGCAGCATCTATGGAGCGAAGGAAATAGGTGAAGCTTCAGGTCGAGACCCTTCCTCAGACTGATTTTCTGTAATATATTTTTATGTCCAAGTCTGTCGATCCAGCATGCTGGATAGGAAAATCTCTGAACAATTAGATATTATTCAATTTAATATTCTAGCAGACTTTTAATTCACTTTCTAAAGTTACATTATGATAGGAATAATGAGAAGAAGCAATAAGAACTGGCCCGACATCCATAATTCTGAAAGGGCAGAGAGAACTTGGAGTATATGTATGTTGTTCATTGAAAGTGAAGTGGGTGAATGTGGAGCAGAAGCAGCTGAATTGCTTTTCAATACAGTTTGGACTCAACTGCCTCCATTAATGCTACTATAATTCTATGAGCACTATTCGGAATTAACATATTTCAACATAATTTATCATGAAATTAGTTTTCTCTTGCAAAGCTACACAATTATATTTTCAATGGGTAATAATTTATCATTAACAGACCAATCACATCTCAAGATATGGTCCAAATTTGGCTAATTTTCAAATGGCTTTATTGATCGAACATATGTTGGGCAGTATGTAAAATACTGAAATCCATTTCTGGGGAAAGCTAACCAGCACAGAGAGGATGAATGTCAGGTCAGTCCACTGTCTACTATCCAGCGCATGCTGAATATTGCATAAGAAAAGGAAGTCTGTTTACAGATATGTAAACCATTGGACCACCATTGGAGAATCATGTATTGTTATGCTGTACGGCAAGGATGGTCACCAGCGTACATGCCAGAGGTCATATCGACTTTAAGAGATACTTCTATTTAGTTTACCTTAGTGAGCAATCACACTTACCACACCCTTCCCCCATTTACTGCAGTGATGATTTCCCAATCAATATTACCCTGTTGAGCATGGAACTCTTCCCAGAAATGATTCGATGGCCAATGATTGATTGATACTTTATTAACATGTGACATGTCACAGTGAAATTCTTTGTTTTGCATACCATTCACAAAGTATGCAGAGTTGCCACGTATACGACATTGACAAAGTTACAAAGTATTCACTGTAGTTCCCAATGGTCCCTCTTTGTTCACAGTGCCCACCCCCTCCACACGGGATCCCTCTTCAATCTCAGTGCCTCCCCCACTGCCACTTTGTCTTCGGCAGACCCCCTCTGTTCCAGGCGACCCTAACGATGGGTCCCTCTGATCTTGATGGCACATCCTCGACCGACCTGTCTGGCAACCACTGCAGGCCCGTCCAACCTCCGGCACCCACCGTAGGCCGCCCGGCGCAGGATCCTCTCTTGGACGGCTCCTCGGTGCTCGCCGGGAGCTTCCGACGGCCCTCCTCGCTCTCCAATGGCTTCCTTGCTCGTTAATAGACAATAGACAATAGGTGCAGGAGTAGGCCATTCGGCCCTTCGAGCAGCACCACCATTCAATGTGATCATGGCTGATCATCCACAATCAGTACTCCGTTCCTGCCTTCTCCCCATAACCCCTGACTCTGCTATCTTTAAGAGCCCTATCAAGCTCTCTCTTGAAAGTATCCGGAGAACCGGCCACCACAACCCGCTGAGACAGAGAATTGTTTTTCCAATGAAGGAGAAACCACATTCTGTACTGTAGTGCACAAAATTGGAAGTAATGCAAATTGTTGTTTTGTTTGAAAGAACTGTTGTGTTCCTGGATAGTGGGAATATAGTATATAAAATGGCGGCGCTTCGCGACAGCGGCCCCTGCAGTCCATCTGTCCTTTTTTTTGTTGTTGTCCCGTTTAATGTGTTTTTATATTGTTTTTGATGGGGGGCGGGGGGGTGGGGGAAACTTTTAAATCTCTTCCCTGCACGGGAGACCCGACCTTTTCCCTGTCGGGTCTCCGTTGTCGTTGGGGCCTAGCACCGTGGTGCGGCCTCCAGCCGGAACGACCTGGGGGCTCCAGTCACGGAGCCTGCGGACTTACTGTCGTGGGGCTGGCCAGCCTCGGAGCGTGGGGAGCTGTGGTGGCACGCGGCTGCGACCGGACTTCGGGGCTTCGGAAGCTCCGGCTGCGGGCCTGTGGACGGTGACATCGGGAGCTCGCGGGTCCCTGGTGGGAGACTGCTTTTTGGAGCTCCCGCGGCGGCAGCTTCTCCCGCCCGAGTTGCGGGGCTGAAGGCGACCCGGGGCGGGGCCTGACATCGCCCGGCACTGACTTAACGGCCGCGGGACTTACTATCGCCCGCCGGGGGCTCCAACATTAAGACCCGGAGCAGGGCCTTACATCGCCGGCGCAGCCTTGATGGCCGCAGGACTTGCCATCGCCCGCCGGAGGCTTTAACATCGGGAGAGGATGGAAAGCAGGGGAGAGACAAGACTTTGGCTTCCATCACAGTGAGGAGGAGATTCACTATGATGGATGTCTGTGTGAATTGAGTTGTAAAATTGTTTCTTTTTGTTGTAGGGCTGCAGAAACTAAAGTTCCTAACGGAAAAATAAAGTTCATTTGAATATAAAAGGGTACCCCTAGCTGCATGGGAATATATGAGAATGTAGAGATAGAAGTCAGCCAGGGAATAGTGGAGAAAAGTCCTTTTGGAATAAACTTATTGATGCCCCTCATGATTTTATACACTTCTATGAGATTGACCTTCAAACTCATACACTCCAGGGAAAAAGGAGCCAGCCTATCCAGCCTCTCCTTATAACTCAAACTTTCCAAACCTGGTGACATCCTCATAGATCCTTGAATATATTTAATGTATGGCCTCCACTGGATTCTGTAGTGAATTCAACAGATTCACCACCCTCTGGATGCTGGGCTCTTCAGCCATTGGCAATATTTCTCATTATCTAATCTTAGTTCTATTACATTTAATCTCAATCTTTCCTACCCATGTGCCTGTCTGAATGTCTTTAAAATGTTGTTTTGTACCTGCTTTGACAATTTCCTCTGACAGCTCGTTCTATATACCCAAACTCTCAGTGGAAAAAGTTGGCCCTCGGGTTCCTAGCAAATCTTTCCCCTCTCTCTCCTTAAACTGGTGAAGGTTTCCCTTCTACCCTGGGAAAAAGACTCTGTGTATTCACTCTATCAATTCTCATTATTTCATACCCCTGTTTAAGGGCTCCCCTCAGCCTTTTGCATTCCAACCCAACCTTTCCATTGTAGCTCAGGTGCTCGAGTCTTGTCAACATTTTTGTAAATCTTCCCTGCACTCTTTTCACCTTAATGGCATCTTTCCTATAGCAAGGTGACAAAAACGGAATATAATATTCCAAGCTCTTCTTTCAAATTAAAAGGGAATGCAAGGCCATTGTTATTCACCATCATCTCGCTCTCCTCCAAAAGGGCCAGTGATAGTCATCTAAAAGTCATGCCATTCAGCTGGAAAGAGTGCATAGTCATCCGGTCTGATGCTTTCCCTTTGTTCCCCTTTGTCCAGGGAACAAAGAGAATATACAGATCGTCCCTGTTAAGTCATTTAAAAAAAAATACTATTCAAAATTTTAACTGCTGCCAATTAAACTTTTAATTTTGAGTAAACCCTTCCAATAAGCGAGTTCGGTATTCCGAAAAACGCAAGGAATAGTGGGATTTGTCAGGGGTCACTCGCGATAAATATTTCCGGCAACTATGCTGCTGCTTGTGTGCAGACCTGCATTTCGTCCGTGGTCTGAGTCGGGCTCGGGTCTCCGGCGTTGCAGGCGCTGTTGAGTTGCTGCTGGGCCGTCCCCGTCCCCTCCTGGGTGTCCCGTCCCTGTCCGGGGGGGGGGGGGGGCAGACATGTCCGGGGTGGCCCTGGAGTGGCGGGGCGCCAGCCCGTTGGCGCTGGCTCCGGCTCGGCTCTGCCTGTCCCGCCGTGTTGACCGGCGGCCCTGGACTGGCGGGGCGCCAGCCTGTTGCAGCGGCGGCCCGGGCTTCCAGCCAGCACGGAGGGGAGGCGCTGGCTCTGGCTCGGCTCTGCCTGTCCCGCCGGATAAACCGGCGGCCCTGGCTGGCGGAGTGCCATCCCGTTGCAGAGGCGGCCCGGGCTTGCAGCCAGTGTGGAGAAGAAGCGCTAACTCGACTGCTCCGGGCCGGTGTCCTGTTGGTCCAGGGCTGTCGGTTGGCCTGGCGGGACAGGCAGTGTTGGGCTGGAGTTGTCGCTTCTGCTCCACGCTGGCTGTGTGCCTGGGCCACCACTGCGGCGGGCTGGTGTCCTGTCGGTCCGGGGCTGTCGGTTGGCCTGGCGGGACAGGCAGAGTGGAGGTGGAGTTGGCGCTTCTTCTCTGCAGTGGTTGTGAGCCTGAGACGCCGCTGCAACAGGCCGGTGTCCCGTCGGTCCGGGGCTGTCGGTTGGCCCGGCGTGATGGGCAGAGTTGGGCTGGAGTTGGCGCCTCTTCTCCGCGGTGTCCTGGTTGCGGATGCATGCAGTGGCGCAGCTGCCGAGAGTGTTTATCGCGAGTGACCTATGACCTGGGCATGCGCAGTCGGAATACCAAACTCGCTTATTATTGGACATTTCAATCTACTTATTGAGATAGTGCTGCCCATTGCCAGAGGTCCTGTCGTTCAGACTTGTCCTCCTGTGTAAATGCAAATCTAGACCCGAAACGTCACCTACTTTTCTCCATAGATGCTGCCTCACCCGCTAAGTTTCTCCAACATTTTTTGTCTACTTTCGATTTTTCCAGCATCTGCAGTTTCTTATTAAGCATCGAGTCACATGCGGTTTGCTATCTGTTGGAGTTTACTTAATGCAATCATTTTGCTTTCCCTACCCCCTTAAGCACTGACGAGGATGCAAGACATGAAAAATGCTCTATCTAAGCAAATCTTCTTTATGTCTGCGACGAATTTAAGTTATAATTAAATGTATTATTAAACAATAACGGAATGACATGTTGCTGCCGCGGTATGATTTTAAAGTTTCGTTCAACGAGTTCTACATGCTCTACGGTGATTTGGGTTATTTGCTGACCCTTATTTCCCTATACTGCACTCCAAATGAAACAATATCTTCAAAACAAGTATCGAAAGACCGTGTTCAGAATTGTTTTTCTTTTCAAAAAGCGGGTTGAATTACCTCATAGATCTGTGAGATTGAGTGAGATTTGATGTACTGTTTCAGCTCAGCATCTGCGTGCGGAATGAAGGCCATGGCTGCAGTCGTGTGGAAGCCGCCAGGGAACTCACTGGTGTTTGCTATCGCCATGGTAACGCGCTTTGAAAGGCAGGGGACCAACCGCCACTGCAAGGCCGCGAAGGATTTCCAACCGGTCACCAGGGACTGTGTGTGCATCAATGCCCATAGGCGAGCCAGGTAATTGCTCCCTTTGCCTTTCGGAAATGAATTATATAAGAATATTATTAATTGCACGCACTATCGATCTACAAACGCGGCAATGTAAAAAGAAGGGTCTCGACCCGAAACGTCACCCATTCCTTCTCTCCAGAGATGCTGCCTGTCCGGCTGAGTTACTCCAGCACTTTATGTCTGTCTATCTTCAATGTATAAGAATTACAAAGCCAAAATACTGTAAATTATTGAAATCTGAAATAGTAAACGGAAAGTACTCAAACATGTGTTAAGTTGGAAAAAGTGCAGGGAAGATTTACGAGGATGATGCCAAATCTTGAGACCCTGAGCTGAAGGGAGAAGGCTAGGCAGGCGAGGACTTTATTCCTTGAAGTGCAGGAGGCAGAGGGGTGATCTTGTAGAGGTGTATAAAATCAGGAGGGGAATAGATAGGGTGAATGCACTGTCTTTTAGCCATAGTAAGTGAATCAAGAACCAGAGGACATAGGTTTCAGGTGAGAGGGAAACGATGTAATAGGAACCCGAGGGGCAACATTGTGGAACGAGCTGCCAGAGGAGGTAATAAGAAGGAACTGCAGATGCTGGTTTATACCAAAGATGGACACAAAGTGATGGAGTAACACAGTGGGTCATGCCAGCATCTCTGGAGAAAATAGCTAGAGATACTGCCTCACCTGCTGAATTACAACAGCACTTTGTGCCTATATTTGCCAGAAGAGATACTTGAGGCAGGTACTATAATGACATTTAAAAGATTTTTGGATAGGTACGTGGATAGGAAAGGTTCAGAAGGATATGGGCCACATGCGGCGGGAGGGACTAGTGTAGATAGGGCATCTTGGTCGGCAAGGGCAAGTTGGACCAAAGGGCCTATGTCCCTCCTGTATGACTATGACTCTTTTAACAACATGAATCAAGATGGACGTAATGTACAAATACTGTGTGGCGGTCATATCGTTTGGTCAGAAACGGAATACTGGTTTGAAATCTGTGACTTACTATTTTCAGTGGAAAAACAACGTTTCGGAGGAATTCAATTGAGGGACCGCATTTTGGGTCGAGTCCCTTCACACTTTTCATCAGACATCTGTCCATTTTGCTCCACAGATGTTTATTGTGATAATATTGGCATATCCAGGCTCATAGGTTAAGTTCTCAAATTTTGGCAAGAGCTTGATGTGTGAGGGCCCAGAAAAATAATTGTTTTTTGCACTTTTTAAAATGTATTGAACTTATTATTTTACGTGTTTATTATATTATATGTTGAGTACAGTACTTTGTTTATAGAGCTGCCGTGTGATGCAAGTAAAAATGCCATTGTTCCCATTTCGTATACGACTAAAAGACCCTTAAACCTCGGGTGTGCTTTCAGTCGGACCAGGATTTCCACGCATGCTGGAAGCCGGGATGCCTCAGCTTTTCGTGTTACTGAGGAAATGGTTTTGAAATTCGCTCCTCGAGTGCATTGACCAGTTTTTGTTTGGCGTTCGATCGCAATCCAGTTACAGGGATCGAAGTAGATGGGCGCTGTGACCAGGGAAAAATGGCCTCTGAGGTTTGCAATGGGCATGTTGGCGGGGTTTGGTGGCCTGTACGCCCTGTACAGATTGGCAAAGCGGTGGCAGCAGCAGCAGGAAGACCGAGACGTTGGTTGCTGTCAGTCCCAGACGCAAATTTACTCCGACGAGCGATCGACTTGGGCGTCAACAGTCAAGAAACTGAGGACAGTCATCAGGGTAAATACAGCTGTAGAATGGACAGTGGAGAGGGACCGTTTACTCCTGTCAACACAGCCTTTTCCGGAGGATAATGACGCATTATCTCATCCCGTTAAAGTTCATTTAAAGAAAGGGCGGTCTGAATGTAATTCATCCACAACCACATTTACATTTGTTGTATTTGACAATTACATTCCCAATCAGATTAATTTTAGATAATTTACAGGTTAGTATGGAGGCAAAAGCAGCATATGTTGCCTATTCTTAGTTGACCACTAGGGTACTCGGAGGGCAGTTAAGAGTTCACCACGTTGTTGGGGCTCTGGAGACACATGGGTCAGACAACAGATTTTCTTTTGCTGAAGGGCAATATTAAACTAGATGGGATTTTACAATAGGGTTTTATAATAGTTTTACAATTAATGGTTATGTAAATTATACCAGTTTTTAATTTCAGATTTGCATTTCAACCATGCAAGTGAATTTTGAAGGGTTGAAAAATAGCAGAAAAGGAGTAACATAAAGTAAATTGTTTTTGTGGTCGATTGGAAATGAAAGCAGCAGGCTGTTCTGGGTGCCAGAATTAAGGCACCAAAACATGACATTCAGATTGAATAATATCCTATATATAGAAAAGCCATATAGAAAAAAACAAGTAGGGTTGATAGACAATAGACAATAGGTGCAGGAGTAGGCCATTCGGCCCTTCGAGCCAGCAATGTGATCATGGCTGATCATCCCCAATCAGTACCCCGTTCCTGCCTTCTCCCCATATCCCCTGACTCCGCTATTTTTAAGAGCCTTATCTAGCTCTCTCTTGAAAGCATCCAGAGAACCTGCCTCCACCGCCCTCTGAGGCAGAGAATTCCACACTCACCACTCTCTGTGAGAAAAAGTGTTTCCTCGTCTCCGTTCTAAATGGCTTACTCCTTATTCTTAAGTGATGTCACAATGCAAAATGCATAGAAATAAGTTTTGTA
>CM075985.1:14036017-14220155 GCA_038087875.1 Malacoraja senta | reverse complement strand
CGGGTTGGGATCCTTCCTCAGACTGTTCGTGCAAAGGGGAGAAAGCTGGAAAAGAGGTGGGGAGGGACAAAGGCTAGCAAATGATAGGTGGATTGAGGTGACGGGGGTTTGATTGGTAAATGGGTGGACAAAGGCTAGAGATGAAAAGGAGACGAAAGGGTGTTAGATAAGAGAGAAGATAAGTGAAATGTAAAGACTGAGGGAGAGAATATAGATGGAAAGAGGGGTAGGATATTGGGAGAAATAGGTTCGCACCAGGGTGGGGCACTGAAAAAAAGGCAGTAAGAAAAGAGGGGGTTACCTAAATTGAAGAATTCAATGTTCATACTGTTGGGTTATAAGCTTCCCAAGCAGAATATGAGGTACTGTTCCTCCAGTTTGCATGTGGCCTCCATCTGGCACTAGAAGAGGCCCAGGACAGAAAGTTCAGTATCAGAATGGGAAGGAGAGGTCCAGCAGCCCCTGAGCATGAATGTTCGGCAAAACAGTCACCTACTCTATGCTTGGTCTCATCAATGTAAAGGAGGCCACATTTGGAGCATCGAATGCAGAGTAGATAAGGTTAGAGGAGGTGCATGTGCATGCCTCACCTGGAAGGGGTACTGAGATCCCTGGATATATGTGAAGGAGGAGGTATCGGGACAGGTGTATCATCTGCCGTTGCTGGGAAAGGTACCGGACAGAAGGGGCAGTTTGGGAGGGAAGGGATGAGTGAACCAAGGAGTTGGGGAGAGAGTGGTCTCAACAGGAAGTGGAAAGGCGTGGGAATGGGAAGATGTGATTTGTCGTAAGATCACGTTAAAGGTGGAAATGTCAGAGATTGATGTGTTGGATACAGAGGCTGGTATGGTGAAAGATAATGACCAGGCCCTTGTTCTGTCTGGGGTTAAGGGGGAGTGGGAGCAGAGGTATGGAACAGAGAGGAGAAATTGAGAGTAGGAATTGGCGTCTTTGCAAGAGGCGGGGGGGGGGGGGGGGGGGGGGGGGTGTAGTCCAAATAACTGCCGAAAGACCATTTGAGATTTGAAAATAAGATTTTAAGAATTTTAAACTGAGTGCTGGGAGACATGAATCAACTCAGCATTGGAGTGCTGGGTGAATATTTTTTGTGTAATTAAAGTGACGAGCAGCAGAGTTTTGGACAAGTTCAACTTAAAAAAATTGGCGATATCAATCTCGATGGGAGTGTAAACATTTTACTTGGAATGGAGAAACTAGTTGATGATGCAAATGTAGTCCAGCTGTGTAAGAAATAGGAACAGTAAGCCATTTCCTGCTCTGCCATTCATTAAGATTATGGCTGATATTCTATACCTATGCTATTTACTGCTCTATCTCTTTATGCCATGATTATTTTAATATCCAGAAAGCTATTTATTGATCTCTATTTTGAACTAATTGTCTGATGCTCTACAGTCCGCTAGGGTAGAGATTTCCAAAGATTCATCTGTCACTGTGAGAAGAAATGTTTCCTGATTTCAGTATCCTACCCCTTGTTCAGAGACTGTGACTCCTGATTGTAGAACTCAGTTAGGGAAAATTTCCTCCATCCATCCTGTCAAGCCCTAAAAGAATTTTGTAAAAATTCAATGAGATCTCCAGTCAGTCTTCTAAATTCTTAAGAACACTACTCTACTCATTTAACCTCACCTCATACAGCAAATCTGCCATACCTGGAACCAGACACATGAATCCTCGCTGCACTATGACAAATAAATCAATTTTTACAATTATAATAAGACGTTTTTCTCCTGTACTCAAATACTGTTGTAATAAAGACAAACATGGCAGTGTTAATGACCTGAGGCACCTGTAATGTAGGCCTTCAGTGAATTGCATAACAGTACTTTTGAAAATCAACATTACTCACTCTGTAAAATACTGTTTGGTCCACCAAAGAGGATAATTTCACGTTTTCTATTCAATTTGCATTTGTCATGTTCCTGTTCATTGACTCAGCTTGTCTCTAATCCTTGAAGCCTCTTTACACCATCCTCATTACTCACAATCCTATCCAGTTTTGGAAATATACCATTTGGACCTGTCAACCAAATTGTGGACACAGACAGTTGGGGGTCCAAGCACTGATCCATGCAGTACCGCATACCATGCCAACCCAAGAATGATCCTATAAATTTCTCATTCTTTGCTTTTTGTCCAATAATCAATAAGCCAGTTAGGTATTCCGAAAAACACAAGGAATCATGGGATTTGTCAAAGGTCACAAGTGATAAAAACTCGTCAGCCGTGCCTCGGCATGGACACAGACCTGCGCCTCATCTGCAACTAGGACCGAACCCAGTTCTCCGGTGCCCCAATCGCTGCCGAACCGCCACTGGACCATCCCCGTCCCCTCCCGAGTGCCCCCCAGCCCCGTCCGGGGGCAGCCAGAGACGTCGGGAGTCAGACAGGAGCGGCGATCCCAGGCCCACAGCCAACGCAGAGAAGCAACGCTAAATCCAGCTCAACTCTGCCTGTCTCACCGGGTTAACCTACCAGCCCTGCCTAGACTTACGAAAAGGACGGCCCAGGCGCACAGCCAGCGCGGAGAAGCAGCGTTAAATCCAGCTCAACTCTGCCTGTCTCGCCGGGTTCCGGGGTCGGGCGTGGGCCTACGGCGCTGCGGGCACTGTTGAATTGCTGCTGGGCCGTCCTGGTCCCCTCCCGTGTATTCCGTCCCTGTCCAGAGGTGTCGGGCAGGGCTTGCAACCTGCACAGGGGGAGAGGCGCTGGCTCCAGTTCTGCTCTGCTTCCGGGGGGGGGGGCGTTCCCCGGCGGGCTGGGGATCGTCAGCTGCGCTTCTCTCCTTGTCCAGTGGCTGTCGGTTCCGGCGGGGGCCGAGTGCCTCATCGGTGGGGATGCACACGGGGTGCTGCGGTAGCTCGGCGGGTCAGGCAATATCTCTGGAGAAGGGTCTCGACCTGAAACGTCACCCGTTCCTTTTCTCAAGGATGCTGCCTATCCTGCTGAGTTGCTGCAGCACTTTGTGTGTATCCCTGTTGATGTTCACCCTAACAAAATAATTGTCATCACCTCCAGTTCTTCCCCTTCTCGGCAGCTGAAACTAGTTTTAATTTAGTGCTTTTTATAATTCTGACAAAATGTATCTCTGTCCATCTGGTTGTGGGCCCTGTTGAACATTTCCAACATTTAGTATTAATATAAATCAAGTAATTACTCTTGTTGATAACAGCATAAGTATTATGCTGAATGTTGCTATTAGCAACTTGATTGCCTAATTAAAAAGAAACTGAAACATGGAAGCACACAATAAAGGAAGGTCAGTAATCCATGGTCTAACTGGATTTCCAGCTTTTCTGAGTCCAGATAGTTGCCTTTTTTATCGCGATTTTCTATCACAAGCACTTTTCTACCATCATAAAAGTTGATTTGTTTGATCACGAACCGCTTGGCATTGATCACTTTAAACATATAGGTCAGACATGTTATGTGGAAATTCTAATGATACAACAAAAAGCATTTACTGTTAAGTTGTTTTAACTTTGTTAAAACCAAGCAGCACAAGATAAAATTGCGTTTACTTTCGGTCATCAAAAAAAACTTTATCTTAACTAGACAAAGTAATTTGTATGTTATTGTGTTTGGAGCCATGACAACGTGATTATCAACTACAGTTGTTGAGTGGAGCCAGCTCCTAGCTAAATCATTAATTTTAAAAGTGCTTATGTGTATTACCAATATGTTTTTGCTCTCTGAGCTGATTCGGAACAATTTTAAAGGCGATTTCTTCAACATCCATTTTCATCTTTAATCTCAAAAGTGATAGTAAATCACAGTGAAATAGTGAAATTAAGTTCAATTTTTGTTGCCATTGTGTAATAATGGCTGGCTCTTCAATTCTCAAGATGTAATTTATTTTATGTTGAAGTCACTTGCTTATACCACATTGGTTGTTAGGTTATTTAAGTCCAAGAGTGCTATTGACCCAAGTATGAGATATTTTAATTTGCAGCCTACTTACCAAGTTGGAAGATTTTGATACAGTATGTCCCAGTTTGTAGCTGTTTCTCAAGGCATGATAGCTTAGGCTAACTTTGTTTTGCTGCCTGCTATTTGCAATTGAATGTTACCCAAATTCGTAACACCAGAAGGAGAGAAACCCCTCTTAAGAATTACCCGAGGTAATGGGAGGGGGAGTTGAAGTGCTGAGCCACTGGGTGATTAGGTTGGTTAATGCGAACTGTGCGGAGGTGTTGTGCGAAGCGATTGCCAAGCCTGCGCTTTGTCTCACCGATGTAGAGCAGTTGACACCGACAGCAGTGATGCAATAGATGAGGTTAGAGGAGGTGCAGGTGAACCTCTGGCTCACCTGGAAAGCCTGCTTGGGTCCTTGGATGGAGTCGAGGGGGGGGGGGGTAAAGCGACAAATGTAGCATTTCCTGCGATTGCAAGGGAAAGTACCCGGGGAGGGGGTGGTTTGGGTGGGAAGGGACGAATTGACCAGAGAGTTACTGAGGGAACAGTCTCTGCAGAAAGCTGAAAGGGGAGGAGATGGGAAGATGTGGCCAGTGGTGGGATCCCGTTGGAGGTGGCGAAAATGTCGGAGGATTATCTGTTGTATGTGACGGCTGGTAGGGTGGAAGGTGAGGGCAAGGCGGACTCTGTTCTTGTTACGAGTGGGGGGATGGGGAGTGAGAGCGGAGCTACGGGATATAGAGGAGACCCTGGTGAGAGCCTCATCTATAGTCGAAGAGGGGAACCCCCGTTCCCTAAAGAATGAGGACATCTATGCCCTGGTTTGGAACACCTCATCCTGGGTGCAGATGCGGCGTAGACGGAGGAATTGGGAGTCAGGGATAAAGTCCTTACAGGAAGCAGGGTGGGAAGAAGTGGAGTCCAGATAGCCATGGGAGTCAGTGGGTTTGTAGTAGATGTCGGTCAGTAGTCTGTTATTTTAGTCTGACAGTAGTCTGATAGTTCAATTTGAGTAAGTGTGAGGTATTGGACTTTGGGAAGTCGAATGTAAGAGGCAAAATACAATTACGGCAAGAGCCTTAATTGGAATACCGATAGATCGGGGGCCAAGTCTATAACTCCCTGAAAGTGGTAATGCAAGTAGAGAGAATAGCAAAAATGTCATATGGTTTCATGGGGACACAAGGAACTGTATATGCTGGTTTACTAAAGACACAAAGTGCTAGAGTAACTCAATGTGTCAGACAGCATCTCTGGGGAACATGGATAGGTGCTTTTCAGCTTGGTACCCCTCTTCGTACAAGTGAGAGCAGGGTAAAGCCTGGCAATTGATAGGCGGATACATGTAAGGGAGATTTTTGATTAGTAGATGGTTGGACAGAGGCCAGAGATGAAGATACAAAACATGTAAGACAAGGATAGAAGACCTGCATATTGTGAGGCCAGAGGAAGGAATATAGGTGGAAGGTGACAGGGAGGGTGAAGCGGAGAAATTAGTGTTACAGAAAGAGAAGGGGAAAACATGGGGTGAAAGGGAGGGGGATTGTTAATAGATTATTGAAACTGAAATTTGAGAATTCAATGCTCATACCATTCCGATTCCGAGTTACTCAAGTGGAATATGAGGTGCTGTTCCTCATATTTGCGTGTGGCCTCATTCTGGCAATGGAGGAGGCCCTGGACAGAAAGGTCAGTATGGGAATGGGAAGGTAAGCACGAAACTAAGGTAAAATGGTTAGCAACCGGGAGATCCAGCAAGCCTTGGCAGACAGAGTGCAGGTGTTGAACAAAGTGGTTGCGATGTCTACGCTTGATCTTGCCAATGTACAGGAACCACACATCGGGAAAACCAGATGCAGTAGATGATGTTGGTGGAGGTGAATGTAAACTATGTCACCAATAAGAACTACTGGCGTGCCAGGCTAGGGGAGACAATCAGAAACATTTTCCCAGGATGGAAAACTGATAAGAGATTGTCTTAGCATCATGTTCGGCACAGATATAATGGGACAAAAATACTATTTCTCTCTTGTACTGATCTATGTTCAATTGAATTAAATAGCAGATAAAGTCTTAAATATATTAAAAATATGTTTATTACAGATTTGGATCCCTCGAATTTTGAAGATCCAAGAAGCTGCTACTTTAAACTCTGAGTTGCAAGTCGCTGGCCTCAGAATGCTAACTAATATCAGTGTTGTCAGTACTCATCACCATTTGATGATCAACTACATTCCTCACTTTCTTAAGCTCTTAGTAGAAGGAACTGAAAATGTAAAGGTAAGACTTGCTGATTGGACAGCTTGAATTTTATTATGTACTAGACCATGTACGGACCCGTTGGGCCTGTCCCCCAAGGCAATAATCCACCACTGACCCATAGCCCCCAACTGCGCAGGTGTGTCTGACGGGTTCCCGCTGTGACGGCAAACCTCCCCCAACTGCGCAGGTGTGGCCGGCAAGTGGGAGCACTACTGTGACGTTTTTAAAGTTTAAAATGGCAATAGCTTCTAAAATATAAGATCAATGTGAACGCATCTCACTCTCCCTCTTCAGTCCCCTATTCCCCTCCTCCATTATCCTGCCTCTCACCAACCCTCTGCTTCCTCCCCTTACCCCTCCCTCCCCTCTCCCCTTTTCCCCTCCTCTCCTCCACTATCTCGCCATCCCTCTTCCTACCCCTATCCTCCTCCTTCCCAGCACTCCCTCCCTTCCTCTTTTCTCCTCTCTTCCTCCCCTCCCCCACTCTCCTTTCCCCTACCCTCAGTCACTCCCTCTCTCCCTCTATAACCCCTCTCCCCTCCCTACCCCTCTCTCCATCTATTCCCCTGCTCGCCACTCACCTCCCCCCTATCCCACCCCCACTCTCCTCACCTCCCCCACTGTCCTCTCCCTCTATCCCCCAGATTTTTTTCCATTTCGCTAGACATTACACTTTTACATACCCTAATACACTCCTTATTAGATTTAGACATTTTTATGTACATTTTTTAATAAAATCCACCCCCGCCACTCACTCATTTTGTTGCAACCTGCTGGCCAGCCACCATAACGGCTGCTGCCGCCCGGCTCTGCTCCAAAAACGTCGACATTTTTCTTCTTTCGTGGGCGATTTTTGCTGCTGCTGCCCGCCTCTCCTCCACTGCCGCCCGCCTCTCCTCCACTACCCCCAGCCCTCCCCTGGGCCGGCGCTCTCACGCTGGCTCAAGCGCCCGGCTCTGCTCCAAAAACGTCGACATTTTTCTTATTTCGCTGGCGATTTTCGCTGCTGTCGCCCGGCTCTCCTCCACTACCCCCCGGGCCAGCTCTCTCACGCTGGCTCAAGCCAAACATCGGCTCTCCCCCCGCTGCTTTTCGCTGTCCTCTGTCCGAGGACGCCGAAAAGCAGCGGCGGAACAACCCATCTTTGCCTTCAGCCAGCGTGACAGAGCCGGCGCGTCAACGGCCTGTCGGCCCGCAGCCCCATTGAGGGCATACGCAGCGTCTTGACGGCGTATGCTGCCTACACCGTCAACACGCTACGTACGCCGTCAAGACGCTGCGTACGACGTCGAGACGCTGAAGCACTTTCGTGAACCAGACCACGGGGCTGAAGCACGTTCGGGGACCAGACCCAACGGGTCTGCACTTGGTCTAGTATACTTTTAAAACTCTGTGTGTGTGGTTGTCAGATTTGGCCTTTGATTCCTTGGTCCGCCAAAACCAAACGCGAAAACTCCGAGATTTTTCCCATTTCGCTAGACATTACACTTTTACCCTAATACACTCCACATTAGATTTAGACATTTTTATGTACACATTTTTTAATACAATCCATCCCCCCCCCCCCCCCCCACCTCACTCATTTTGTCGCCTCCTGCTGGCCAGCCACGATAACGACTGCTGCCTCCCGGCTCTGCTCCAAAAATACCGACATTTTTCTTCTTTCGCTGGCGATATTCGCTGCTGCCGCCCGCCTCTCCTCCACTACCCCCCCCCCCCCTCCCGGCTCTCTCACGCTGGCTCAAGCGCCCGGCTCTGCTCCAAAAACGCCGAAATTTTTCTTATTTCGCTGGCGATTTTCGCTGCTGTCGCCCGGCTCTCCTCCACTACCCCCCCCCCACCCCCTCGGGCCGGCTCTCTCACGATGGCTCAAGCCAAACATCGGCTCTTCCCCCGCTGCTTTTCGCCGTCCTCTGACCGAGGACGCCGAAAAGCAGCGGCGGAACAACCCATCTTTGACTTCAGCCAGCGTGACAGAGCCGGCGCGTCAACGGCCTGTCGGCCCGCAGCCCCATTGAGGGCGTACGCAGCGTCCCTGCGGCCTAGGCAGCGTCTCGACGTCGTACGCAGCATCTTGACGGAGCACGCTGCCTACGCCGTCAACACGCTGCGTACGACGTGGACTGCACTTGGTCTAAGAGGGAGAGAGAGAGAGAGGGAGGGAGGGAGGGAGGGGAGAGGGGGAGGGAGTGAGGGAGGGGGAGAGAGATGATGCATTCTAAGGGGAAAAAACATTTGACTTAAATGGGAGATTTAGGGAGATGAATGCCTAAATGTGATTTACCAGGTATCTTGCTGTATGTTTAGCTTGAGTCCTCCTACTATCTTCAGATTCTTTTCCAGTATTGGATTACAAAATAAGATGCTCATCATTTTAGTTTTCCCATCCAAGTGTTAAGCGATTGATTATTCCATGCAGATCCTTCATTGAAGAAGAGCCAACATTTTGCTTTGACACCTTTGAGTGCACTTGTACCTGAGAAATTATGGTGATTTGAATTGCACATGACAGATTGTTTAATCTGTTCCATTCTATTGTCGTTCTTGTCAGATCTGAAATAAGGGCAGTTCTAACGTAAAGAATTTGCCTTACTGGAATAAGACAGGGCTTTCCTTCATGTAGTAAAGTAACCTTGCAAAGATTGTGAGGGTCTGGAATTGGCGCTACGTTGATACATACTCAAAAATATAATTATAAGGATTGTAATATAATATTATTTTGTTTATTCAAAGCTTTATCTTCTAAATGTTAGTGTTTTATCCACTTACTGCCGAGATGTGAAATAAGTTTATCTCAATGATAATTTGAAGCTATATGAAGGGGGTAATCAGACCGTTTATGATATTCCTCCCACTTTGAATCGATTGCATGCAGTTCCTGTAAAGTCTCTTGAACGGCAAGGTGAATGCAGTCTGTTGAATTGTAAGTCAGCCGTTGAAACAAATTTTAGTTTTTAGTTTAGAGATAGTGTGGAAACAGGCCCTTCGGCCCACTGAGTCCACACCGGCCCGTGATCCCTGCGCATTAACACTATCCAACACACACTAGGGACAATTTACATTTATACCAAGCCAATTAACCCTCAAACTTTTTAAGTCTTTGAAGTGTGGGAGGAAACTGGAGATCTCAGAGAAATTCCACACAGGTGACGGGCAAGAACATACAAACTCCATATAGACAAGCACCCACAGTCAGGATCGAATCCGGGTCTCTAGTGCTGTAAAGCAGTAGCTCTACCGCTGTGCCACCCAAAAGATACTGGCGCAATGAAGGCAGATAAGAGGAATAGTTTCTCTAATCCATCTTTTTTTATAAAAACAGGTTCAGGCATTGAAAATCCTGGTAAATTTGTCTACAGATCCAGAGTTAACGCATGACCTTCTCTGTGCTCAGGTAAGCTATAAGCTGATGCTATTTATTTTGACCACATATTTAATAATACCCTTGTACACAATGATACCAATCTAACACTTTATTCAGAACAGTATTCACTTGTACTGCCCAGTTTTGAATTTTTTAAATTTTGCTGGCAAGAAGTTTAAGGTGATCATAAATCTACATATCCATTCTAAGATGCCAACACAACAGATTACATTGAAGTGTAAACTCTCTTGTGTGGTGCAAAGGCTGTTCGAGCTGCGACTTAAATGTACTGCTACAATTTTAATACTGTTGACAGTACAGGTCTTATGCTAATTTATTTCTGACTCCCTCCAGTGATGATGGTTTTTGCATGCATGCGTCTGTCTGTACATCTCAAAAATGGTTCGCGATAGCGGAGTGCGGTCGGAGCCGGGAACCGGTGAGCCCACGCACCCCCCTACCACACCCACCCTCCTCTACAATGCCCCCCCACCCCCAGCAGCAGGCCCAAGCAGCCCCGACCCAGCCCGGAGTCGGAGGTGTTGCCGATGTCGCCAAATGGAAAGCAGAGACTCTGAACCCAGCGGAGAAAGACCAGCGACCAGCGCCCGCTGCGAGTCCCCATCGCACCATCAATTCCAGCCACTACTCCTCTGGTCCCCCTCGCTGGCTCCTCCCCCTCCCCGTGATGCCCCCCTCGCTGGCTCCTCCCCCCTCCCCGTGATGCCCCCTCTCCCCCATGGCTCTTCCCCCATCTTTTCTCCGGGCTCACTCTCCCCCCCCCCCCACCAACCCACCCACACATCCTTCCCCCCCACAATCCCCCCGTACCCACACAAACTCACCCCTCCCCAACCCCTCTGCCAGCGCACCCCCCCACCCCAGCCCCGCCACACAAAACCCCCTCCCCCACACACCCCCTTACACCTCCCCCCCCCACACTTCCCTTCCCCCCTCCCCCCACAAATGAAGAGGAGGGGGAGGGAGTGCTGGGGGATGAGGGGAAATGAGCCACGCCTGTGCAGTTAGGGGCTATGGGTTGGAACATTGCGTTGGGGGACCAGGCCTCCTGTGTGACTGGGGCCAAATGGTCCAGTATACGGATACGGAATGTCAGCTGATCTACATCGGTGAGACCAAGCGTAGGCTTGGTGATCGTTTCACCGAACACCTCCGCTCGGTCCGCATTAACCAACCTGACCTCCCGGTTGAAGCACTTCAACTCCCCCTCCCATTCCGTATCCGGCCTCTCTGTCCTGGGCCTCCTCCATGGCCAGAGTGAGCACCACGGGAAATTGGAGGAACAGCACCTCATATTCCGCTTGGGTAGTCTGCATCCTGGTGGCATGATCATTGAATTCTCCCAATTCTGTTAGCCCTTGCTGTCTCCTCCCCTTCCTAGCTCTCCCTCAGCCCTCAGGCTCCTCCTCCTTTTTCCTTTCTTCTCCCCGCCCCCCCCACCACCCATCAGTCTGAAGAAGGGTTTCGGCCCGAAATGTTGCCTATTTCCTTCGCTCCATAGATGCTGCTGCACCCGCTGAGCTTCTCCAGCTTTTTTGTGTACCTTCGATTTTCCAGCATCTGCAGTTCCTTCTTAAACATTAAATGGAGTGTTGCTGGGGTTTAATGTCAACTAAAAGACAGTGGCACAACAAACAGATGCCCAAATTTCATGAACCTTGCAGTATTGTTTTTTCTCATCTTATTTGCTCATAAGAGTAGCATTCAAAATAATTCAAAAGACATCTTCCCAATATATTTTACCAAAGACATAATTTCTAATAAATTGTTAATATAAACTATTTTGTAATATAAACTATGTAAATGAATCCAATGTGTATGACATGGTTCTAGTTGAATTGGGTTGTAGGCTGAAGGTTCCTTAAACTAATCCAACTAAATATTCTATGCAGTTGTTTTGAGTGAGATTACCAGTTATTGTCCACAAGAAATTGCTGGGGAAAAAAACTTTACTTTGGGACAGCTACAGTTGCTCAAGACCACATATCCCTAATAGAAATGTCAAAAACAATGATTGAGTGTTTTAAATTTAACAACCCTTATTTGTTTGTGAACCTTAATTGGACATTGTATTTGTATACTTTACTCGTGATTACAGGCATTGATTGCACTATAAAATATTAATATTCAAATATACATAAAGATTAACATATCGCCATTTTGTAATTATTCTTTGTTCAAAGGAATAACCATTTAATTGAGATATAAATAAAAATAATTGTAGGAGGAAATATTCAGAGATGTCCAGTGTACACTTGGATGAGTATACCCCAGGTTAAATCTAGGTGTAATCTAAAACCCAATTTAAAACTGTGATTTATAAGGCTTTGTGAACATGTTTATTTTTTTTGTTCCAGGTGCCACCATTGTTCCTTTTGTTTGACAACACCATAAGCAAAGAATTTCTTATACGAATGCTTGTGTTCATTGCAATTCTAAAGGAAAATATGAACTTGTTGCACGACTCTGTTCAGTATGAATATAGAATAGAATCACTTCATTCTGTAATATTTGGGTGTTCAACACAATTTTTTCAGAAAATTGCATCACTTATGTTATACCAAGATCCTGAAGTGAGACAACACATGGCCAGAATTATAGTCTAAGACAAAATGCTCTTTGATATTTTTTATTCCCAACTAATCCTGTTTTGTTCACTATATAATGTAAATGTATCAACTTAAGAATAAATATGCAAGTATAATAGTAATTTAACGTCAAATTAAATGCATTGTGTATATAGCACTCATTCCAACACTCATTAAATATCTTTATGCTAATGCTGATTTTGCTGTAATTGTGCTATCTGTAGAGATGGTAATTAAATCTTCTAAATCAATCTTACCTTGGGCATTAGTCCAAAAGGAATGTTGAGAACATAATCCAGTCTAAAAAAGGTATAGTGGCTAGTCAACATTTCTGAAGTATTTTGAAAAATCACTGTAAATTGATGTGCTGTGATACTGCTGCCTCTTTTTGAATACTTAAGTTGTGATACTTCTATTTGTTTAATATAGAATGTTTGAAAAGTGGATAAATTGTAACTTGAAAAGATATGCAAGATAAAAACACTTCCCCATATAGTTACCCAAAAATAGATAATAGTTTTAATCATTCTCTCCAGGGAAAGAGTGGAGGAAGGAAATAGAAATGGTAAATATTTACATATTTTGACATTAGATACCATTGGGAGGGTACTCACCACTGGGATATACACGAACAGAGACCAACTGCATTTAGATTGGGATACCAATGTCAATGGAACAGCAGATTATTTTGTTTTAAAAACTTAACTTGTATTATGTGGACACTTTTTTTCATTTGAACAAGCAGCAATTATTGCTATTGTAGATTTATGTTTCTTCTGCATTGATTAATAGTAAAGTTTTTCTTCCTGTTGCCTGTTGTTCTTGTTGAAGACAGCAGAAGGAACTCCAATAGAAATCTAGCCACTTTGTACTCATGTAAAGAAATAAATTGTAATCAGAATCAGAGATAACTTTTAATTTTTATCTGAACAATGTATCTGGGAGATTGACTTATTTTTCGAAATCTTACATTTTATCATATATTTACATGTATTAACATTTTACATTTCTATCTAATATTTATGAAAACTGAAGTAGGCTCCACATGAGTACCGATGCACAGATTTAATCAACAAAACAATAGATTTTAACATAGGAAAATAAATCCAAGGTGTAGGTACTACTATTTTTAAAGTGACCTGCCCACCTCTAGAGTTGATTGGAAACAGTTCAAAAATCTCCTAACAAAAAAACAAATTGCTAGAGGAACTTAGCAGGCGAGGCAGTATCTGTGGAAGTGAGGAATAGTCAATGTTTCTCTGCATCAGTTTATTTTATGTTCCAGTTACCAGCATCTGCAATCTCTTGTGCTTCCTAAAATAAAATATTTCCTGAGTGGAGAACTGTTATTTGTAAAATAGCCAGGAATGCAAAGTAGAGACATAATATATGAGACAGTCACCATTACAGCAAAGTATATTTGAAACAGTTGCATAGGAGATTACAAACACCTGGGTAATGTTATTTCTGCCTTCAATCCTGGAATCTACTCTGGTTCTGTAACATATTTTAGCTTCACAATACAAACTAATCTCATAGTTCAGGCCCATGGGACCATTCATTCTGGAAAGAAACACTGATATCTTTGTGCACCACCAGGCACCAGTGCATCCGTGGTGTTGATTCAAAAGGCACATGGCGTAAGGTCAACCTTCCATTTAAAAATCAAGGTCACAACACAAGTTACATTGAAATAACTGCTTATATACAGTATTTAATTACTGTAATGTTTATGTATTTTTAACACACTCAAAATACACATTTAACTGCAATCTTGAGTTATTTTGGCAAACGTGCAGTAAAAACTGGAATAGAGGACAACCACGGATTCCCTTAAGGCAACTGACACTTGGAAAATCCATAAAGCTCCTATCAATAAAATGCTACGTGATGGCTATTTGATAAAATAAACATTATATGGGCTTTGATTAACTAACATAAAACTGAAAATATTGATTAATGGTTTTAATTATGTAATTATGTTTTTACTCGTGTAGAAACAGTTTTCTGATGTCCAAAGCTTTAACTGATGGTTTAATGCGAGTGGGGAGAAAGCAAGTGTATGCAATGTTTATAGTTAGAGCACATTAAGTAGGATAAATAAAATGTAACATTTAATAAACTAATAGTTCAATGAACGATCAACCCAAAATTAAAGACAATGAGCGTCAGATGTATCAGATACAACCTTTGTGTGAAACAACCACACATTGTTTGTTTATCATTGAAAACCTTTGTTCTCACTCAAATTTGTTGATTCTCCATGATTCAAAACAAAGAAATCCTCCGATTTCAATCCATATCTTTCTCGAGCTTCTTCAAGTTTTCTTCGTGGTTCTAAGTAGTACTGGAATAGAAACAATTATTTAAGGATTTAAGGATTCATATTACTGTTTTAAAATTAAATAAGATATAAATATTTTATCCTTTTAGTATAATAAAATAGTGCATTAATACAAGGCAGCCTCATTTAAAGTTACAAGCATATCTGTACAATTTTGTTTTTTGCCATTATTGGGTCCATTTTATTACCAAATTTGTGTGCCTTGAAGGATTTGCAGCAGCATTCCTGTGACAAATGAGAGTATGTTCTTAGGGTACCTGGAGACATTAGCTTACAGATTTATTCCCGATGAGAAAGTAATCAGTTTTCACACTTTGATACCAATTTTTGCTTTTGGTCGTGCAATAAATGATTATGGTTTTACACGTTGTGTTTTTGCTTTGTTAGAATTATTTGAAGTCACTAAATGCAACTTCCAAGAAAATATTCCATCAAACCCGAGTGCTATTTTCACAATACAAAGCATTTCACAATTTTAGCAACAAGTGCTATCGGTGTAGCAAAACTTCTAGCTGGCTAGACCTCAGGAACTTGAAAATACATTTTCAACATTTGATCATCTTAAATATAATAAAGAAAAACACCTACCTTTCTCTTGAATGATTAACGACGAGCAAACAAGGACAACGCAAACTCAATGCTAGCATTTATTTCGAGAGGGCTTGTATACAAAAACAGATGCAATGCTGAGGCTCTATAAGGTGCAGGTCAGGCTGCATTTGGAATATTGAGAGCAATTTTGGGCACCATATCTGAGGAAGGATGTGCTGGATCTGGAGAGAGTCCAGAGGAGGTTTACAAGAATGATCCCAGGAATGAGTAGGTTAACATATGATGAGCGTTTGATGGCACTGGGCCTGTACTCACTGGAGTTTAGAAGAATGAGGGGGGACCTCATTAAAACGTACAGATAGAAAGGCTTGGATAGAGTGGATGTGGAGAGGATGTTTCCACTAGTGGGAGAGTCTAGGACTAGAGGTCATTGCCTCAGAATTAAAGGACGTTCTTTTAAGAAGGAGATGAGGAATTTCTTTAGTCAAAGGGTGGTGAATCTGTGGAATTCTTTGCCACAGAAAGCTGTGGAGGCAAAGTTAGTGGATATTTTAAGGCAGAGACAGATAGATTCTTGATTAGTACAGGTGTCAGAAGTTATGGAGAGAAGGCAGGAGAACGGGGTTAGGAGATGGATCAGCTATGATTGAATGGCAGAGTAGGCTTGATTGGCCAAATGGCCTAATTCTGCTCCTATCACATGATCTTATGAAAACTGATGATAGATATCAAACCAAAACATTGAACTCCTTTTTTCCAAAGATTCTGCCTGATCTGCTGAGCATTTCCAACCTGTCACATTTTTTCTCATTTCGAGCATCTGCAGTATTAAAATTGAGTGTCCATAAGCGGTGCTGCCACAGCCCTCCTCTTTCTCCTAAATATACAATGGGAGAGTCCCTTTGGAAATTCCATTCATGATATTAATCAGATTTAAGACACAGAACAGTTCAACAGGAACGAGCCCTTCGGCCAACAATGTTGCCAAGTTAAACAGCTCATCTGCCTTACATAATCCATATCTCTCTATTCCCTGTGCCTATCGGACGGCCTCGTAACGCCACTATCATATCTGCCTCCACCATCACCCCTAGCAATGCATTCCAGGCCTCCACTACTCTCTGTACAAAAAACTTGCCCCGCACATCTTCTTTAAACTTTCCTCCAAGTCTATCTAACCTCTCCCTGTAGCTGACACCCTCTAATCCAGGCAGCATTCTGGTCAACCTTCTCTGCACAATCTCCTGCATTTTACACAGCGGCCTTCAATACTCAGGGGCTTCCCGAGTTAAGGAAGATGCGACTTATGGAAATCTTCCATATATGTTTAAAGAATTTATCAAGATACGAAAGTTACAGAAATGAAAACTGGTATTCATTAACTACTGATACAGAAGATGTTCCATTTGTTTAATTATGTGTAGTGCTAGCCTGGGTGAACATAAAAGATAGTAAAAGAATGATAGTAAGTTTATACAGAACTATACGATGTGAGTAGCTCTATAGTCTAACAAATGAATACTATTCAACAATATGGGATGATTATATTCTGATAATAGTTCCAGTTACCAATCCTATTTAATTAGATTTTTGTTGAAATTTGGTTTTGTGGGTGAATCATTGATGGGCTTGTAGAAATCTATCACAATATTAATAGCAAGTCCTCTTTTAATGTATTAAAAAACAAATTTTCAGTTGCTCCATACACCCAGGGGTGTTTCACATCATTATAGTACGAAATACAGCATGGCTACAGGATAGATAAACCAAAACCCTTCTGTCCACATCCCAATTGGCACCAATGTTTCTCTTGCCAATCACTTCTGCACTTGCAGATCGGCACTGACGTGGGGAAAAAATTTGGTTTGCCTAGAGTTCTCAGAAATTGAATAGTTATGTAACTTGGGGACCATGTAGTTGAAGACACAGCTGCTGCAGTCTCTATAGGCAGTTGCTGCTAGGGAGTGTGGCAGGTTGCATTTTAGTGCATCAAAATAATTTAAGGTGGGTGGGGGGGGAGGCAGGGTTATTTGGAGATTTTTATTTTGTTTTAAATATGTATATTTAACAATGCTTGTGGGTCCTTAATTGCAGATTGGGCCAAAATACAGCACCAATCGATTGCATCCGAAATACACAAAATCCTGCAACGGTTTGCTATGCTATGATGTCTATCATAAACCTGACTCCCGCTAGACTACACTTCTTCCCACCCTGCTTCCTGCAAAGACTCTATCCCCAACTCCCAATTCCTGCATCTCATCCGCATCTGCGTCCAAGATGAGGTGTTCCATACCAGGACATCCAAGATGTCCTCATTCTTTAGGGAACTCAGGTTCCCCTCTTCCATCATGGATGAGGCCCTTACAACTGTCTCCTCGGTACCCCACAGGTCCACTCTTGCTCCCCCTCCCTCTAGTCACAACATGGACAGAGTCCCCTTAGTCCTTACCTTTCATCAGCCGTCGCATACAACACATAATCCTCCAACATTTTCGCCACTCCAACGGGATCCCACAACTAGTCATATATTCCTATCTCCACCCCTTTCCGCCTTCCGCAGAGACCGTCCCTCCGCAACACCATGGTTAACTCACCCCTTCCCACCCAAACCACCCCCTCCCCAGGTACCTTCCCCCTCAACTGCTGGACATGCAACACCAGTCCCTTTTCCTCCTCACCCTTGTCCAGGGACCCCAACAGTCCTTTCTGGTCAGGCATAGGTTCAAATGCACCTCCTCCAATCTCATCTACTGTATCCATTGTTCAAGGTGTGGACTCTTATACATTGGTGAAACCAAATGTAGACTGAGCGATCGTTTAGCTGAACACCTTCGCTCAGTCCATCTGGACCTACCTGAACTCTCGGTTGCCAAATACTTTGATTCCCCTTCCCACATTGACCTTTCTGTCCTAGGCCTCCTCCATTGTTAGAGTGAGTCCAAACGCAAATTAGAGGAACACCACCTCATATTTTGCTTGGGCAGCTTACAACCCAGTGGTATGAATGTTGATTTCTTTAGCTTCAAATAACCTTTGCATTCCGTCCCCCTCTCCATCCCTTCCCCACCCAAGTCGTACCGGCTTCAAAGTTGTCTGGTTGAATCTCATTGTCTGTACTTGTTCTCACCTAGCACACAGCTAACAATGGACGGTTTCCTTTATCATCGTTACTTTTTTGCATATCTTTCATTTGTTCTAAATCTCTCTATATCACCGTCTATATCTCTCGCTTCCATTTCCCCTGACTCTCAGTCTGAAGAAGGGTCTCGACCCGAAACGTCACCTATTCCTTTTCTCCAGAGATGCTATCTGACCCGCTGAGTTACTCCAGCTTTTTGTGTCTATCTAATAGTTGCTTTGTTGGCTCTATGAAGTACTTGTACCTAATTCACACACTACTGATTAGTTAAAAAGGTTCATATTTCAATTACTCAGAGGGACACTCAAATGCTTTAAAAGAACATGGAAAATGTTGATGTTATTGACATCAAATAATGAGTTAAAGGTCCAGAAGGAGAAAAAGCTTAAAGAAGAAAAGGTGAAAATTAATAGCAGGTTTTGAAAGTCCTAAAAGGCATAGGTGAGAATATTTTGCTTATGTCAAAAACTAATTTCACCCGAGGGTTTTCAAATAATTCTGGATTACCACTCTGGTGCCTGGGTAAAAATGCTATGCGTCACGGAATCAACAGCATGGAAACACCTCCTTCAGCCAACCAAGTCTTTACCAAACACCAAGCACCCATTTATACCAATCCCTTTTATTTTCCACAAATTCTGATCAACCTCACGGATTTTACTATTTACACTTTGAGGTCCATTTGGAAAGTGGTGAAATCATTGGACAAAGTCAGCATGGATTTACGAAAGGTAAATCGTGTCTGACGAATCTTATAGAATTTTTCGAGGATGTAACTAGTAGAGTGGATAGGGGAGAACCAGTGGATGTGTTGTATCTGGACTTTCAGAAGGCTTTCGACAAGGTACCACATAAGAGATTAGTATACAAACTTAAAGCACACGGTATTGGGGGTTCAGTATTGATGTGGATAGAGAACTGGCTGGCAAACAGGAAGCAAAGAGTAGGAGTAAACAGGTCCTTTTCACAATGGCAGGCAGTGACTAGTGGGGTACCGCAAGGCTCAGTGCTGGGACCCCAGCTATTTACAATTTATATTAATGATCTGGGTGAGGGAATTGAAGGCAACATCTCCAAGTTTGCGGATGACACTAAGCTGGGGGGCAGTGTTAGCTGTGAGGAGGATGCTAGGAGACTGCTAGGTGACTTGGATAGGCTGGGTGAGTGGGCAAATGTTTGGCAGATGCAGTATAATGTGGATAAATGTGAGGTTATCCACTTTGGTGGCAAAAAACAGGAAAGCAGACTATTATCTAAATGGTGGCCGATTAGGAAAGGGGAGATGCAGCGAGACCTGTGTGTCATGGTACACCAGTCATTGAAAGTAGACATGCAGGTGCAGCAGGCAGTGAAGAAAGCGAATGGTATGTTAGCTTTCATAGCAAAAGGATTTGAGTATAGGAGCAGGGAGGTTCTACTGCAGTTGTACAGGGTCTTGGTGAGACCACACCTGGAGTATTGCGTACAGTTTTGGTCTCCAAATCTGAGGAAGGATATTATAGCCATAGAGGGAGTGCAGAGAAGGTTCACCAGACTGATTCCTGGGATGTCAGGACTTTCATATGAAGAAAGACTGGATAGACTTGGCTTATACTCGTTAGAATTTAGGAGATTGAGAGGGGATCATATAGAAACGTACAAAATTCTTATGGGGTTGGACAGGCTAGATGCAGGAAGTTTGTTCCCGATGTTGGGATGTCCAGGACAAGGGGTCACAGCTTAAGGATAAGGGGGAAATCCTTTAAGACCGAGATGAGGAAAAACGTTTTCACACAGAGAGTGGTGAATCTCTGGAACTCTCTGCCACAGAGGGTAGTTGAGGCAGTTCATTGGCTATATTTAAGAGGGAGTTAGATGTGGCCCTTGTGGCTAAAGGGATCAGGGGGTATGGAGAGAAGGCAGGTACGGGATACTGAGTTGGATGATCAGCCATGATCATATTGAATGGCGGTGCAGGCTCAAAGGGCCGAATGGCCTACTCCTGCACCTATTTTCTATGTATCTATATACAGTGGCCAATTAGCTACTAGTCCACATCTTTGGGATATGGCAGAAACCATAGTACCAAATGTGGTCAAAGGGAAAACATGCAGACTCCACTAAAACAGCACCAGAGGAGTGAAGCTGGAGCTGTAAACAACCCTCTACTAGTTGTAGCATTCTGTTGTCCATACACGAGTGACCTTGGAGCTACCCTGAGGGGCTTTAAACTAAAGTAATTAGCATTGATAATCTTACATGTAACTGTTCAAGAAACTGCCAACACTTAATTTATAGACTATGAACATCAGTAAAATTGATTGTCTATATAAACCCGCTAAGAAACACCAAAATTCTGATTGAAACATAATGACAATCATTTAAGGCAATGATATGTAACACTTTTTTTCGCAGTAACTCTTCCAATGCCCACTCATCTGAAACAGATCTGCAACACAGCAGTATGTTCTCGTATACGCCTCTTGGAATTTCCAAAGCTTGCTGTCACTTTTTTGTGCCTATGATTAAGGGTAAACATTGCCGTTTTAGTTTCAACCCAAAATAAACCCTCGATATATTCACATGTAGTTCAAATTGCCTAATTACAACCTATTGAATATGAGTAAATTATAGACATCCAGAAGATTATTTTAAGGCATAAACCAGAGACAGCTTTAAATTGCTATTTATGAAGTAGTAATAACCATAAATTAGGTCCAGAGTCAAATTCCATAACATGCACGTGCCCTTGTTTAAAAAAAACCCCAGCATAGTTTCCATATGTATTCATTTACTGCGCTACATCTACTCAGAACTATATTTAAAAAATGTTATGGTGCATAATGTTTTGTAGGGCAATAGCCAAAGCCAAGTGATCCCACAATCAATGGATAAGATCAAAGGTCTGCAGTCATTCCTGTCACAACTATTACGATGGACAATTTAACAATGACATGAGAAGAAAGAGGCTCCAAAAGTATCCAATCCTCAATAATGGCAGGCTCCAGCATGTAAGTGCTACAGACTTGCATGCTGGACTACTGTAGCAATTATATGCTGCAGTTTCTGTTACTGTCACGAATCAGATGGCAGCCCCCATTGTTATCATCCCTTTCCCACCTCACCAGAAACTCAATTGCCCTTTTCTCTCCGTAGCTGCTGCCTGACCCACTGAGTTTCTCCGGTAGTTGGTTCTAAAGTCGAGAATCTGCAGTCTTTTGTGTCTTGGTCACTTCATCTAGACTTCATCCTAAGAGCCCCACCGGGGCAGCATAGAGGCACAAGGGTAGAGTTGCTGCCTTACAGCGCCAGAGACCTGGGTTTAATCCTGACTACGGTTGCTGTCTGAATAGAGTTTGTACGTTCTCCTCGTGGCAACGTGGGTTTTCCCCGAGGGTTCCTGCTTCCACCCACATTCCAAAGACATACAGGTTTGTAAGTTAATTGGCTCTAGTAAAAATAGTAAATTGGCCCCAGTCGATGGGGATCACTGGTTGGCGTGGACTCGGTAGGCTGAAGGGCCTGTTTCCGCAATGTATCTCTAAACTAAACTAAAAAATCTCAGAAGCCAGTCTCTAGCCAATTCAATTTGCCCATGTGATTTAAGGAAATCACTGAGCACTGGGTAAAGCAAAGGACTCAGCTGCAGACAAAATCCCAACTGAGCTCCACATAGGCCCCTAATAAAGCTATTCTAGAATCAATACAACACTGGGGAAATTGCCTAGATATGTCCATTCAAAACAGGATAAATCAAATCCAGCAAATTAATTACCCAATCACTCTACTCAATCGACAAAGTGTAAAATGCCTAGTTTGTGTTTTACCAGAACGACGTGGCTCCAGATTTCATCACAGCCCAAGGACCAGAAAGCTGAATTCCAAAGATAAGGTTGAGAGAGACAGCCTTTGACCAATGTACCATTAGATGATGTGACATCAAGGAGATTAAGCTGAAGTTAATGGGCAAGAAGGAAAACATGCCAATGGCTAGTCATACTTCACACAATGAAAGCTGGTGGAGATCGGTGGCACAGGAGTTCCTCAGGACAATTTCCCAATTTATCAATAACCATCCTTTCATTAGTGGGAATGTTCACTGATGACACAATATAATCATAATTCCTTAGAAAAATGAAGCAGTCCGTACACCGACCTAGAGAACACCAACGCATTTGTGTCACCAAAGTGCCAGGCATTAACCATGTCCAACAAGAGAGTATCTAGTGTTCTGTCCATGATATTCAATGGCATTACTTTGTTCTAGTTTACCATTATCAATAGCCTAGAGGTCAGCTTGTTCAGATCAGCCACATAAATACACTTAATAACTCATCTCCTGAGATCTCAGAACCTTTCCTCCACTTAAAAGGCACGTCGGAAATGTCATGAAATTCTTTCCTTTTGCAGTCATGAATCAGGACAAGGCAGCCTACTTGACAGGCAACCTATTCACCATCTCATTTCCTCCAGTATAAGTCAAGTCTTTTAGTTTTCAAGTCAACTATTTATTGCCATATGCAGTACAGTTAGGTACAGTGTACAATGCAAATATTGCAGACATGGACTCAGATAACATACAAATCCAAAAATTATACGTAAATTGTCTAAAATAGCAAAAATATATATATTTTTTTAAAAAGACGTTAATGCAAAAACACAATTAGAAAACAAGTCAATGGTAGTGTAAATGGAGGTTTATAGTGTTCTGTTTCTCAGGTAGGATTAGGGTTAACAGGCCCTTCGGCCAACAATGTCTGTGCCGAACATGATGGCAAGACCATCTGCCGGCACATAATCCATATCAATACATTACAATACCATTTATTGTCATTTGAACCTCAAATGAAGTTCAAACGAAATTTGGTTTCTGCAGTCATACAAACAAGTAAAAAGAACCAAGACACAACACAATTTACACAAACATCCATCACAGCGAATCTCCTCCTCGCTGTGATAGAAGGCAAAGTCTTATCTCTCCCCTGCACTCCCCATTCTCCTCCCGATGTCAGAGTCAGAGCCCCCGGCGGGCAATGGAAAATAAGTCCCGCGGCCATTAAAGCCGCGCCGGGCGATGCAAGACCGCCCTCCGGGTCTGGATGTTGGAGACCCCGGTAGCGCTAGCAAGTCCCGCGGCCATTAAAGCTGCGCCGGGTGATGTTAGACCCAGCTCCAGGTCATCTTCAACCCTGCAACTCGGGCGGGAGAAGTTGCCGTTGCGGGAGCCCCGAAAAGCGGTCTCCCACCAGGGACCCGCGAGCTCCCGATGTTACCGTCCACCAGACCTGCGGCTGGAGCCTCCGAATCTCCGGGGTCGGGTCACAGCCGCGCGTCACCGCAGCTCTCCATGCTCCGAACTCGGCCAGCTCCACGATGGTGAGTAGTCCGCAGGCTCCGCGACTGGAGCCCCAGGTCGTTCCGGTTGGAGGCCGCTCCACGGTGCTAGGCCCCAACGACAACGGAGACCCGACAGAGAAAGGTCGGGTCCTCCATACAGGGAAGAGATTTTTTTAAGTTCCCCCCCCCCGCCCCCCATATACACAGTTAAAAATAATATAAAAAAACACAAACAACTACATTTAATTAGACAAAAATTTAAAAAAGACAGACGGACTGCAGTCGAGCCGCTGCCGTTAGGCGCCGCCACTTCCTATCATTCTTCCTATCCTATCCCTTCATTCCCTGCATATCCATATTCCTATCCAAAAGTGATTTAAATGGCAGAATCTATCTCAATAAATTCTCTTAATACAAATTTAAATGTTTCCTCTCTGAACCCAACATTGATCCATCAAAAAATTGGAAGGAATCAAAAGAAATAAGGGAATAAGAAATTGTGAGAAAATAAACATATTTTCTCACAACACGGAAGGTCACTGCCCACAGAATCTATGCTAGCTCTCGGGGCTATCCTGTCAATTGTACACCATCCCCCTTTTTTCCCCGTAACGCTTTTCTTTCTCACGTGTTCATTACCTCCCATCTGATTCTCCTATCACCTAATATCCATCGGGAAATTTACAGTAGCTAATGAGCCCACCAGCTTAATTCAATTTATATGGCGTTTGATTCATGCTAAAAAGTTGGCTCATAATTCATGAGAAAATTTGCAAAGAAAGTGGCACTACAATGCTGTAAATCCAGCACTGCAAATTAATGCCCGAGTTTAAAGCACTCCAATTATTCAGCATCAGATAAAATCATTATATTTTAAAATCTTTAATTCAACAGAAAGACTTAATTTTATGGTAAATACATCATTGTGCAATATAGATTCATAAAGTTATCTAGCAGAGAAACAGGCCCTTCATCCCAACTCGGCCATTTTGCCACTCTGAGCTAGTCCCATTTGCCTGCATTTCTCTAACCGGCAGCTTGTTTCACCAGCCTGTGGTCCCTCAGGTCCCCTTAACATTTTTCCCTCATCTAAAATCTAGCCCCTAAAGTTAGATTCCCATATCCCAGAAAAAAGACTGTGCCCACCATATTCGTGCACCTCGTGATTTTATATACCTCCATATGGTCACCCCTCAGCCTCCCTTGCTCCAGAGAAAAAAGCTCCAACCTATCCATTCTCTCCTTATAGTTCATTCCCTCTAGATGCAGTAACATCTGTGTGTTCTATATTGGTGCAGGAGACAGCACCAATGCAGGCATCAATTTAGCAAGGGGGCTATATGTGGCAGAATTGTGATACATTGCCAACAAAGACAGCCACAGCTGAGGCCCATGCAAGAAATAATCGCCACTCATTCGATCTGCAGAAAATGGTAGGAAGTCAAATAGAAGTTCTTGAGGATAAGGACAGGTTCTGCCAAGCAGATATGAACGTTAGTGGAGGGAATAGTTCTTCATGTTAGCACTAATTCCGGTAAAAGAAAGTGGCCCTGTTAACAAACCACCAAATTAGAACTACACAAATGTTTCCACAACAAGATGATCTGGCAAATTTGGCTCAAAGACTTAGAGTTGCAGTGTAATGAATATTCAGCCAGAGAAAAGAATCGTAGAAAATTGTTCAGTAACGTTGAGCCAAAAAAACTATCCCAAACAAATTAAGTGCTCAAATTACCAAAAGATTGCCTGTAAATATAATTCTTTATCAGAGACCTTCTGTGAACGTTGTTTGAAGGAGTGTGTTAAAAGACAGCTCAACCCACCCTGATCACTGATACTGGATAGCATAGTAATTCCTTGTTTTGTTCATTTGTGCGCTCAATTTACTTCTTGGCATAACATCACCGAACATTTTTAAATGATTTTCTCTTTGTATTTCACATGTTTACACTAATTGCTTGCCCAACTCTTTCTTGTAGGCGTACATTTAGCTCTACACAGCAATAAAATTAACATCAAAATCTCCAATAAACTATTGCTAAACTCGAATAAAGTCCAAAAGTTAGCAATATGCCCAAATATGTAATTCTAACAACACAAACAAAAAAATGCAATATTAAGCTCTCAATAAAACTTTAGGATGGCCCCATATAAACTGGTAAACACTCACCCATCCCACCAGGCATTCCTCAACCTTGTAACCTCCTCTCTATGTCTGCCTTTAAACATTTTGGGCCCTGAACAATACAAGACTCATCAATCCTCCGCAAACTAAATTAATTAACTCATCGTAGATGTGCATCATTTACACTGGCAGAATACTTGGAATGGTTACATAAGTAATAAACTGCTTGAGAAAACCAACAGACAAGAGGAGAGGAGTTTCTAATTAATTTCCAGGCCAACCTTTCGATTGCAGTAGTGGTGATGTTGTCAATGGCTTTCACTCATGCTACTGGGCTCAATACAGAAGAGTAACAGAGATCTACGGAAATGATAAACAAACTGAAGCAGGTTGAAAACAGGGGCTTACAAAATAACTCAATATTTATATTAAGCGTGAATTATAAAAGAGTAGATGAAAGGATGTATGGTTAGAAAAGATTACATGCAATAAATATAGAATTTGTCAAGAGAAAAGTAGTTAAACTGGGTGGGTTTGGGGCAAATGGAAAGCTCTTGCAAGGAACAACATTTATATTATCATAAAATACCCAGAAATAATGAGGGAATATTAGGCAAACTTAATTAAAGGGATGACAAACAAGTTATTTGGTGGAATTGATTAATTAATTAAAACACAACAATTGGTTTCATTTAGGTAGTTTTGAGTAAAGTTGTTGAAATCTCAGCCAACGTATTCTCACTATTTCTTCTTACAACCACAGTCACTTCACTCTCCTAAAATATTTGATCTTGCAAATTATAATAAAACTGAATTTAGGAAACCAAATTTTGTTTATTTAAAAAAAAAATACATACACATTCCCTAGAGCTTTCTCTAGTTGGGGGTGTGGTGTAGAGACAAGTCATAAGTATTAAATAGATGTCTCATAGCCAATTTTTTACTCCTTTGGGTGGGACAGTCAAAGTCGATTGGCTACCAACTGATTAAAATAAACCGACTACTTCAATTACTGTGCTGAAAAGAAGCTTCATATGAGCTGAAAATGGCTTTAAATCCACGAGCTGTCTATTTATATAGAAACCTAAACATTTGCAAACAGATAATTTTCCATGCGTTAATTATTATGTTGGACATTCATAGACATATTTCAAATAAGCATGTAATGGATAAGAATATACCATAAATAAACATGATTATGATTCCCTTATTACACAAACTGACAGACATGCGATTTTAAACTGCAGTAAAAAGTGGAGTGTAAAGTTAGTCTCACACAGATGGAGTCTACCAGCAGGTCACAACCTTTGTTGAAGCACACAGGGCTGGACTTGCACTCTCTACTAACTAAAAATCACTTCCTGAGATTTCTGTTCTCTTAGGTTGGCAAGTTCAAAGTCACATTTCCCCTCTTTCAGGCAACTTCAATTTACATTTAAAAGTATCTTCAAAAGCTTCACAAAATTAGGATTAATCTAACAGAAAGAGATAATGGGTCAGATGACCAAAGAGTTACTTTTTAAGGATTACTTTAAAGAAGGAGAAAGGCACTGAGATGAGGAAGTAATGCCAAAGTTGAGAGTGAAGGCACAGCCATCCATGGAAGGGTGATTCAAATCAGGGATGTGCAATGCAATAGTACAGGTTTTAGAAGATTGTAGAACTAGAGGATCCTACAGAGATATGGAACGCCAAGATCATGGAGGAATAATCTAAGGCGTCAGGCCTTTCCCAATCTTATTTGTCTATACAACTTTTTAGTATAAAAGCAAAAAATACCAAAAATATTCAGCAGGTCAGGTAGCATTTGTGAAATGAGAAACCGAGTCAATGTGATCTCCTCTGCAGTGGAGAAACCAAGTGAGGACCTTCATTCAGTCCACAAAGATGACTTTGAGCTCCCAGTTTAATTCCTCATCTCACTCTCACAATGACCTAACTGTCTGTGACCTCCTACATTGTTATACTGATGTCCAACATAAGTTTGAGGAATGAGGACCTCATATTCCACCTGGGCATTTCGCAGCTTTCCAAATTCAATTTCCCAATTTTGAAAAAGTATCTTCAACCTGAAATGTTACATTTTTTACTCTTTCCACAGATGCAGCCAATCTACTGTATTCTTCCAGCATTTCCCATTTTTATTTCAGATTTCCAGTATCAAAACTTTGCTTTCTGGTATCTGATATCTGTTTAAAGCTCAGTCTAGTTTGATCTCATCTGCAAATGTTAGATAATTTTATCTCTATCCCCTCATGTAAGCAAAATGGACGCCACTGTCATTCACATTAACATCTGCTACAACTGAATTATGTAAGAGTTTGAAGCACATCCCAAATGGAAGAAAATTAAAATATGAAGAGAAAACAAATATGATGCACGATTGAGTGGAAATGTATCATATGCACCTGAAGCTGATGAACAATGGCTCTTGTGCAACTTGCTGTTCTCCCCACATTGGTCATTCTTTACCAAGCTAGTCAATAGCAAGGGTCTGAAATTATTTGGTTTTCCTGGCAATATCATTCCATTTCTCCAGCAGATCCCCCAGGAAGCCCTCCACCTACACCCTATAAAAGATATGCACCGATAGGGAGCTGGCCCAAGACCAGGACTCACACAGTCAAGAATTTGTACAATGCCTGGGCCTCACTGGGAACCTGTTAGTGCAGTGGTGTCTGCTAGACCCATTAACCTCAGGACCACCAGATGCTAAAAGGGCCAAGAAAATAGTAGCCAGATTGGTTGATTTGATTGTCGGGATTAACAGCACTAGTGCCAAATAGGGGAACAATCACAGTCATATAGATGTGCCCTATGGAAGAAGGCCCTTTGCCCCCTAAATCTATGCTGCCCACCATGCCCATCTATATTACTCCTACTTGCCTGCATTAATTCCATATCCCTCTGTGCCCTGCTCATTCAAGTACCATTCCAGATGGCCCTTAAGTGCTGTTACCATTCTTGCTTTCACAACTGCTCTGGCAGCTCGTTCCAGATGCCATTACTCTTTGTATGAAACATTTACCCCTCAGATTTCTTAAACCATTCACCTTATACCAATGGTCTCTATTTTTAGACACCAATACCATGAGAAACAGACCCTGGCTCTCTGCCCTATCAGTATCTCACACAATCTTATATACCGCTATCATGTCTCCTCCCAGCATCCTTTGCTGCAGGCCAAACCATCCAAGCCAATCCATACTGTCCTTTGAATTCAAACCTTGCATCTGCATCTTCTCTAGTGTAATCAAATCTTCTGTATCATCTCTAGCTTAATCACATATTTTTGATGTGCTCTCTGTTCAAGACTATAATTTCTGTCATTCTGTAATAAATGCACACCAGGCATTCACCTGAAATGGCACTTTTGCCTACTTGGCATACTGTTATTGAGCCGTCCTCCCAACAACCTCTGCAAACATAAATACATTTAGAGCTTAAAGCGAAAATCTAGTTGTCTCTAATACAATTACAGCTCAGCAGAATACAAGTCTTCATCATACAAATGCAGGACAGATCAAAAGGAGTTTGGCAATAAGAAGCCCCCTTTTCAAATGATTTTTAGCACAACCAGATTTGCATCCAGTGCCTTTTATGTTAACCAACAATTTCCTCTACCTCCTGCCCTGACGCTTCCCCTTGACCTTCTTTTCTGGCTAATTTATTGACACACTAAAATAAATCAATTTCCAAGTAATGCAAAGGTTTGCACCATAGCTGAAGAATGGAGGGAAAAGCCGTTGAGTAAGTGCAAGTTCTATCATTGCACTGCTAATCTGAAACTTGCCGTATGTTAAATGTATGGGTTTGCATTTTGATTTACTTTTCAACAGTGTTAGCTGATAAACATGTCCAATTTATTTTATTCCTATGCAAAAAAATAATGTATTTGAAAGTAATCTACAGGATGGAGACGATAAAGAAAAAAGTAAACTATTTCTATAGTGGTTTCCTCCATCTCAGGAAGTCCCAATACAATTTACAGTCAATTAAGTACTGTTGGTAATGTGTTAGTGTAAACATTATTAAAATGTATTAGTCTTTTTAAATCTAAAAACTTCCAGGGGTTTGGAAACTATTGTCTTTAAATATTTTTTTGGTTCCAGATCAGGGCTGAAATTATGGAATTTCTATTACTGATAAAATGTACCTCCCATTTGCAAATTACACGATGGATCAGAAATACATTAGGTTGGCACCACAAAACCTCACAAATGAGCCTTTTCCTGGAAAATCTCAAGTAAATATCAGTAAAGATTCATTTATAATACTCAATTTCCTCTAATCATGCACCATATGACAATCTCATGCCTACATTCTCACGTCACCCTCATTTTCAAACCGATGAATCATACACCACTGTTTGCAGTTTGTCCTGCCCTCCTACTAATGATGCAAGAGGCTGAAAAAATAAATACTGTATGGTTTAGTTCCTGAAGATAAGAGTACAGCCTATATCTGTATGGCTTTACCTATACGTACTGTAGCTATTAACATCATTAGGTTTTTTTTGGTTGGAAGTTAGCTAATTTTCCCTTTGACTAAACAAACATTTAACTGACAAAAAAATGCCTTTAAACCCAGAGGATATATCAGTGATAATTACAAACATGTATGCTGTCTTGAAAGTTACCGAAAATTGTTTGAAACCACGTGACTGCTTCAAGAACAATATTCCCTCTCGAATAAAAGCTCTGCTGGCCTTATGTATGTTTGAATGATGCCCAGGAGCGGGGGTGAGAGCGGGGCACCACACAGAAAGGCTGCACCACCGTCTTTAGAGACCAGTTCACAGCGTCATTCCTCACATAATAAGTTGCTGCTGCAGCTCTCAACAGTTCAGAATGTTCAATTTTACTTTTAACCCCTTTCTCGTGGGCTCCATTTCCCCTTATCCCTCTCTGCCTTCTTCTATCTTTTATATATCTCTATCAACAGAGGAGCCAGACAAGAGGAAAAGAGACAAAGGGTGGTTTGATTAAAGTGAGCAGGAATAAAAGCACAATGGAGGCAGCTGAACAAGGAATGGAAGCGAAGACAGCAGCACCATCTGGAAGAAAGAGTAATTGCTGACAACTGGAGCTGGACCTGAACTCAAGACAGACCAGGGGAAAGGATTAAAGTCCTTCTGGCACTAAGTAAAGATTGGACATTTCAATAGAACACACCAACAGTTTGTAAACCTTTTAATTGCTCTGTGAACTTTACCACAAACATGTCAGCTAACAGAGATGTATTTTTCCCAACTTAACAACCTTCACCATTTCACATCATGGTTTAATTGTTTATGTGCCCTGTATTCCTTAACCCAATTCAGTTTCTGTTCACTCATGTCCTCAGTACCTCCCCTGGACTTCTCAGATCCATCCTCATCACAAGTCCTACACCACCTACACTATTGGTGCACTGCAACTCTCCCCCCCCTCCCCCACCCCCCCCCCCCTCCCAGCGCTCCTTACTCACCTTCACTGCCAGCCAAACCTATCATGATCCTGGGCACCATATTGGTGGAGCTAGAAGATTTTTGACACAAAAAAAAAGCAAAAGAATTGCCGATGCTGGAAATCTGTAATAAATATGCTGGAGTACGTGACAGGTCAGTGAGCATCTGTGGAGAAAGAGAAACAATATTCCAAGTAATGTCAATTACCTGAAACATTTCTGTCCACCAGCTCCTAATCGTCTGTGACCTTGATCCTGATTCCTGGTGCTGTTTGTGTGGAGTTCATACGTTTTCGCACTGACCACATGGGTTTTTGCATGTGCTCTCATTTCCTCCCACAACCTAAAGAAGTGCCTGCTGGTAGATTTACTATATGGGTGCCCCTAATATGGGTGGTGACACGAGAATCAGGGGGAAGTTGATGGGTGTGGGAGGAAGAATCGATTTCTAGAGAAACTGATAGGTCTGCTTTGTGAATCAGCATAGACTCGACGGGCATAACTCGTCTCATAGCCAAATTAAAATAAGGTCATTTAATCAGCTGCGCCTGACTCAACTGAGGTTAACAACATGAGGAAGCTGGATTTATAACAACACAGTTGAATTAAAGTGTTCTGCGGTATTCTGGTCTAATGACCGCTTCTATTGTTTTTAATTTACCTCCTTGCCATTGTTGTACTCAACAATGTATCATTTTCCTACATTATCATCCTGATCACATATCATTATAACAACAATAAGCTAAAAAAGATTGACCCTTCTCTCTGGAATGAAGCAAATGGTTACAATTTGGGCTAGTGTCTGAATGTGCAGAGTGGTGTTGTATAGATAGTCATTTCTGTGTGATTAGCCTGGTTATAGGAGGATGGCTTGGGATATGGGTACATCTATTGCCTATCCTCGGAGACCTGTCAAACTGGTGGAAAAGCATGGTGACTAGTCGTACCAGTCAGCTGAAGGGAAGAGATGGACCCAATCCAGACATGATGTGCTAGAACCCCCAAGATTAACAACCCTAATTTGGTTTTGATTTATATAATTCCAAGTTTAAATGCTGAAATTTGTGATGCATGAATATTCTGGATTTTATTGACCAGGGAAAATGTTCAAAAGCCATAAATTAACAGGTGTAATCTGCATGTGAATAAAATTATCCAAATGTTATACAGAATTAAAGTGGATAAATTAGATTACTGCCTGGGGAAAAGATATGCAGTTCAGGAAATAAATAGGCAATCATTGCGCACAGTCACAACAGAACCTTCCCAGGTTTTCACGTAACAAACATAATGTGGATGGAATGGAGTTGATTACAACTGCTGGTTGAATACCTAGTTGTGTGTTTTATGAATAGCTGATAGAGTCATAGAGCAGGGAAACAGACCCTTCGGCCCAACTTGCCCACGCTGACCAACATGCACCAACTTCACTAGTCCTATCTGCCCATGTTTGGCCCTTATCCCTCCAAACCTATTCTATCCACATACCCGTCTAAATGTTTCTTAAATGTTGTGATAGTACCATGTCTCAACTACTTTTTCCGGCAGCTCGTTCCATACACACATCACCCTTTGTATTAAAAAGTTATCCCTCAGGTTTCTATTAAATCTTTCTCCCCTCACCTTAAGCCCGTGTCCTCCGGTCCTTGATTCCCCTACTCTGGGCTAAAGACACCGTGTGTTTAACTGATCTATTCCTCTCATGATTTTGTACACCTTTATAAGATCACCCTCAACCTCCTCTGCTCCAAGGAATAAAGTCCTGTGCTGCTCAAACTCTCCCTGTAGCTCAGGACCTGGCAACATCCTCGTAAATCTTCTTTGCATCCTTTCCACCTTGACAACATTTTTCCTATAACATGGTGACCAAAATTGAACACAATACTCTAAATGTGGCCTCGCCAACGTCTTATATAACTGCAACATGACGTCCCAACTTCAATGGTCAACATCCCAACCACTACTCTATGATCAATTTAAATTTCTTTATACCATTTCTCCTCACATTACCACTGGCTGTTGTTTTTACATTAAAGTTACACAAGAGAGATGAAACTCAGGTATGTGGGCTACTTATCCACAGTTGCACTTTCTTGTCCATTCATGCCATTCAGCTCTTCCAAACACAACTGAAAGAAGGTAATCAGATCCATGACCTTTTCTAAATAAAACTCTCAGCATTCCAGATGACTTGAACCGACCTGTACTGGATCGCTGTGTATTGTCATCATTTATTTACCTGTAAATGTAACCTGGGTATCGTCATCGGGATAATTTTACCTGGATAATTTAAAATAAATATACATGGGATAACAGTGACTTTGGGAAGAGCATGGTGACTAATATGTTCAGGAAATACAGCTTTGCTAATACTTTTGGGAAACTTCAGAAAAGACACCTGCTGAGTAGCTTCAGCTGACTTTGCATAACATACCCCATCTAAAACCTTCGAAGAACACGCCCTAGCTAAAACCCTCAAGACGTACACACTAGCTATATTGTTAATGAATTACACCATGGTTAATACATTCATGAAACACACTCTGCCTGAAAACTTTGGGAACCACACCCAATTTTTAGGAAATACAACCTAGATCATAGCTTCAGGAAATGCACCACAATTAATACTATGAACAATCATATTCTGGCTCATGCCTTCAGGAAGCATAACCTGGGCAATACTTCTGGGGAAAACACCTGAGCTAATATCTTTAGCTTCTGATAATAAACTAAACTAAACTAAAGCTTGACACACTAAAGTGTGACAATAAACCAAACTAATGTGTAGTTTCGTTTATTGTCACGTGTACCGAGGTACAGTGAAAAGCTTTTTTGTTTTTTTGCCAAAATTCTTTGTGGAATTTCACCCTGATTAGTACCTGCAGGAACATAATTTGCCTAATACCTTGAACCGCTGTGTAGATACACATCACATCAAGGTTATTAACTTCACAAAGCACATCTCAGCTAAAACCTTAGAAACACACATGAACAAATGCCTTCAGGAAATACCCCCAGAGCAATGCTTCAGGAAACAGACCACAGATAATATTTTCAGGAAAAGAACAAATAATATTTTAAGGAAATCCATCCCAAATAATAATTTCAGAAAATAAAATATCTCACCGACATCTACATGAAGCACATCCTAGCAAATACCCAGAGCCACCTACAGAAGATGCATCCTGCCTAATATCTTTGTGGAGGTGCCTCCTGGTTAATACCTGCAGGAACATCGTTTGTCTGATACCTTAACACACTATGTAGATACACATAGGAAGTGCAGTTGAGTTAATGCATTCAGACAACTTTGGGAAACAAACGCATTCTGATTGATAGATAAAAGAAAATCACACTGGTTAATATTTTTGGTTAGCACAGCTAATAGCTTCAAACATCTTCTGCCCTGTCCAACATTTTCAGGAAACAAATCCTTAGTAATGTCTTCAGGCACCTCAAGGCAGTTTACTATGTCCAATATTATCAAGTTTGACTGGATACAATCTGGTTAATACTTTCAGCCACATCCAGGAAATTTACCTTGGTTAATACTTTCAGGAAGAACAACTTGGCTAATACCTTAAGGCTAAAATGCTACGGTAAAGGTGTTCCTATACCCACTGGAAACATACCCTGGCTAATAGCTTAAGGACAATTGTGACGTGTATCTTCAGGAAACACAGCTTGGCTAATAGGTTTACGAAACACACCTGGTGAATACTTCAATGAATTGCATGCCGGCTAATACTTTCAGGAGTTACACCTTTTGCATTACCTTCAATTACCTTCTATCAAATAATTTCAGGAAGTCGCCATTGCTAAAACCTCCAGGAAACGCAACTTGTCTAATACTTTCAGAAAAGCACTCTGCCTAACATCATCGACAAGGTTCCACATGGTAGGCTGCTCTGGAAGGTTAAATCACATGGGATCCAAGGAAAAATAGCTGAATGGATAGCAAATTGGCTTCATGGAAGGAAGCAGAGGGTGATGGTGGAAGGTTGCTTCTCGGACTGTAGGCCTGAGACTAGTGGTGTACCTCAGGGTTCGGTGCTGGGTCTGTTACTGTTCGTCATCTACATTAATGATTTGGATGAGAACATACAGGGGAAGATTAGCAAGTTTGCTGATGATACAAAAGTGGGTGGTTTTGCAGACAGTGAAGATGGTTGTGAAAGATTGCAGCAGGATCGATTGGCCAGGTGGGCTGAGGAATGGTTGATGGAATTTAATACAGAAAAGTGTGAGGTGTTGCATTTTGGGATGTCTAACAAGGGCAGGACCTACACAGTGAATGGTAGGCCTCTGGAGAGTGTTATAGAGCTGAAGGATCTCGGAGTGCAAGTGCATGGTTCCTTGACGGTCAAGTTGCAGGTAGATAAGGTGGTCAAAAAGGCTTTTGACACATTGGCCTTCATCAGTCAGAGAATTGAGTATAGAAGTTGGAAGGTCATGTTGCAGTTGTATAAGACGTTTGTGAGACCGCATTTCGAGTATTGTGTTCAGTTCTGAGCACCATATTATAGAAAAGATATTGTCAAGCATGAAAGGGTTCACAGAAGATTTATGAGGATGTTGCCAGGACTGAGTCATTGGGAGAGGTTGAGTAGGCTGGGTTTCTATTCCTTGGAGCACAGGAGGATGAGGGGTGATCTTACAGAGGTCTATAAAATCATGACAGGAATAGATTGGGTAGATGCACCGAATCTCTTACCCAGAGTAGGACCAGAGGATATAGGTTCAAGGTGAAGGGGAAAAGATTTAATAGGAATCCGAGGGGTAACTTTTTCATACAAAGGGTGGTGGGTGTATGGAACAAGCTGCCAGAAGAGGTAGTTGAGGCTGGGGCTATCCCAACGTTTAAGAAACAGTTAGACAGGTACATGGATAAGACAGGTTTGGAGGGATATGAACCAAGCGCAAGCAGGTGAGACTAGTGTAGCTGGGACATGTAGGCCGGTGTGTAAAAATGCACCCTGGCTAATAGGTCAGGTGCGTTCAAGCAGCACATTTCTGATTTATATCTTCAGAAACACATCCCAGCTAATATCTTCTTTGAAATTGAGCAGAAAATAAACTGCAGAGTATGTTTTTTAAACAAATTAGTATGTCATTTATTTTAATTTATCCTGAAGGATGAAGTTATGCTTTTGATTATATTTTTTTGGGAAAGGATCTTGCACACAATATTGAAGAGACAGAATAGTTTTTTAAAAATTGGGCTAAAGTAGGGAAAGGTGAAGTCCTATTCAAACAGCAATATGACCCACCACAAATCAGTGAATAGGGCAACTGGAACATCCACACTGTAAATAACCTTTACAATGGAAATTTTGCCTGGACTTGTGGTTTATTTACAGGTAATTACAAGAAATACACAGTGGCATCATGACTCAGACGAGGTGCAAATTATGTTGATATTTCCACATACAAGAAAGCATTTTTAATAATAATATATTTTATCTCTGAATTTAATTATAGACCCTGATGCTTTTTATTACTCTTGAGATGAAGAATCACATCAACAGGCAATTAAAATACAAGAGGTGCTAATCAGTGCTGTAAGAGAAAAGAACTGACTTTCTCAGCAAGTCTGTAACAGATCAAACTTTACAAACACATTATGGCCAATAATAAGGAGAATGTTAACCAGAGTAATGTACTTAGCTCACTTACAGCATCTAAAAATGCAATGGTATTGGAAGGGTTTATTGTGAGGGATGGCAACGGAACATACAGCCCTTTTGTCAACGTCAACACAAAGCCTATATTCAAGAATGGAGTCAACGTGCTTGGGGGAGAGTGGAGGAATGAAAAATTGCCAACAAAAGAGAGTGGTTGGTGATCCAAAATTAGAATTGGAGTCGATTTTTCCTTCCACCTGCCAGCTTAATAACAGTTGGAATCAGGGTTGACCCATTCCTTGTTCCAAACTATTTGGTTAGAAGCATAACCAAATATTCTCAATGATATTACTGTACTATGGGTCCACATGTCCAAAACTTTTAATATGTCACAGTTATGAAATCTTAAAACGTTTGACTTTCCTTAAATGATGTTGGTAATTTTGTGAGCAACCTGCCCTTCATAACATACCAGACCAAATACCAAGATTGTCCTGAAATAAGCTCAGTCAGGGCAATGTTTTTTTTGTGTGTCAATAGGCTTATTGGGCGTCTCCTCTTTCAAATGGATCTGCAAGTAATTTTATATTATTCAGCCATTTAGTAGCTTTGAACATCTTACCATCTTTTCCAGTGCCTTTGAGAGAATCCCATGATTCCACATCTTTAGTTGGACAACCTCCCTTGTGGTGTGTTCCAGTTGCAGTTTGTTTAACATTTTCCTGACCTAGGAAAATGGATTGGGGTTGGAGGGGTTAGGGACCTCTCTCACTCCAACATTTACTGTATTTCCATCCAGGAGTCTGGACAATTGATCCAGGGAAATAAGTATGAATCATGCCATTGCAGTTGCAGTTGGAAGATTACAATTTATCTAGCATTAAAAAAGCAACTTTGAACAATGATGATCATGAAACTATGGATAGTAAAAATCCATCCATTTCATTTAGCTCATTCTGGTGAGGAAATGTGTTGGCCTTATGTAGTCTGACTAGATATCAATGTTATTGAATACTAACTGCCTCCATTGTACAGAGGCATTTAGGGATAGACTAGACTAAGTGTGACCCTTCAGGTCCCAGTCACACAGGAGGCCTAGTCCCCCAACACAACCCATTCCCCCCAACGCAATATTCCCCCAATGCAACGGCGGGAGCGTTCTGTAGCCGGGGGACGGAGACAGCTTCAGGCGGGAAGCGTCCTGCAGCCAGGGAAGGGGGACGGCTTCAGGCGGGGCTTGTCGGGGGCTGGTGGGGGGGGGGGGGTGGGGGAGCGGAGTGTGTGGGGGAGCGGAGTGCGTGGGGGAGCGGAGTGCGTGGATGTGGTGGTAGGGGGTTGTGGGGGTAGGGGGTGTGGATGGTAGGGGTGGTAGGGGGAGTGTGTGGGGATTGGGGGTGTGGGGTAGGGGAAGTGTGGGGTAGGGGAAGTGTGGGGTAGGGGAAGTGTGGGGTAGGGGAAGTGTGGGGTAGGGGAAGTGTGGGGTAGGGGAAGTGTGGGGTAGGGGAAGTGTGGGGTAGGGGAAGTGTGGGGTAGGGGAAGTGTGGGGTAGGGAGCGAAGTGTGGGGTAGGGAGCGAAGTGTGGGGTAGGGAGCGAAGTGTGGGGTAGGGGGGAAGTGTGGGGTAGGGGGGAAGTGTGGGGTAGGGGGGAAGTGTGGGGTAGGGGGGGATGTGTGGGGTAGGGGGGGATGTGTGGGGTAGGGGGGGATGTGTGGGGTAGGGGGGGATGTGTGGGGTAGGGGGGTGTGGGGTAGGGGAGGTGTGGGGTAGGGGGGGTGTGGAGGGTTTCGGGGAGGAGTGTGGGAGGGCTCACCGGTTCCCGGCCCCGGCCGCACTCCTGGCTCCAGGACCCGGCTCTGGACTCACTCAGCTGCTCCAGTCCCCAGCGCTTGTCGCGCTCACAGCCCCCGCCCGCAAACACAGCCCGCCCTCTCCCACGAAACACAGCCCACACTCCGCTGCTTCAGCTTTATTCTCAGCGGCTTGTGGACGGACGGCTTGTGGACGTGCTCACGGAGTCAGCCCCGCCTCCGGGGCTTTATTCTCCAGCGGGTGCCGGAAGGGGCGTTACCTTCATTGTGACTGACAGGCGAGAAGACCAATCTGCTGATCTCACGATTTTTAAAACCTTCATAACTTTTGTAATCTTCCACCGATCGGAACAAAACTTGGTGTGCTTGGAGCAGAGGAGAACGGTGAGTAAGGTGGGGAGTAATCCTAGCGATATAGGGTACCATCTTTGCGCAAATTTAGAAACAACACAGACCGGAAGTGGTCAAGATGAGAGTTTTAGTAATAATATAGATAGATAATAAATCAACTCTCAGTGATATTGACTTCCTGTGCATGAATATTTTTAAAAATGCTGCTTATGCAGGTCGAGTCAAATTTCACTTTCCCTCATTGCCTTGTGCCCCATGGCCAACATTTACCCACTTTCACCGGGATCCCAGTTGAAACTAGCTGTCATCCAATAGTACCCAATAAACCATGTAGTGAGTAATCCCTTTCCTAACGATAAGGACCAGGCAGCTGTGATGCACTTCATGGCTATCAGTCCATGTACACTGGGGTCAGTCCATTGATGTACACTGACCCAGGTTGACATTTAATTGGTAGGACAAGACCTCATAGGTTGCTAGTTATACTTCCCATCTGTGCAGGTAAATAACATTAAAATCAAAGTACAGGAATACCAAACGTGAAAATTAAGTTTCAACTTTAGAAGCGTACAAAAGAAACTTTGAGCTATAAACTACTTACCTCATTAGCTAAAGCAAATGTTCCCCAATGTATTCCTACAGACCTCTTTGATTGAACATCTATGTGGATCCTCACAGCCTCTTCTGGATTCACATGGTTATACTTCATAAACCATCTAGAGTAGAGACCAAGAAATTGACTGGTAAACAAACCATGAGCCACAAGTCTGAGAGAAGCAGATGGTGCATGTTTCTGTGCTTGAATGACACAATACGTTATGACCCTCCTTCCGGCCAGACATACACTTGATCAATTCAACAGATATTGCAAAACAGAAACAGGACGAGTGACTGAGAGATTCAGAATCAGCTTGGCCAGTGCATGCACAAATTATATTACTTTGCTCGAACTATATTTGTTATTCCAAAAGCTCTATCATAGTAAATAGGCAAAAAGAGGACACCAGCAACATTCAATCAGACTCATTCTGCCATGAACTGAAAACTGCAGTTAATGCAGTTAATACAAAATAAGGATTAATAACAAAGCAAGCATGAGAAATGCAATCCACAAAATAACATACATGGTGAGTTGAAAACAAATGTAGTTGTCATATCTGAAAATGTCACAACATTTCATACAATAAACTCTTTTTCAAGAGAGGTTGTTGTCATGAAGGTAAATGGAGCCATATGGTAAATGAAGGTAAATGCCATAAAGATAACAATTAATTTCCTAAGAAACATTGATGAAGCAAGATTTTAGCTTGGAGTTTTGGTGGATTTCAGTACGAACAATTCTAGAACAGCCAGATATGACACTTCTTACTGTTTTAGTGAACAGTATTTCTAAAAATGCAATAACTTGGCACTGTGCATCTAAAGTGTGATCTTAAATTATAATCTTGAATCGCAATCCAGCCCCGTAAGAAAGAAAATCTCCTAAAATGATTGCAACCGAGTAGGAATGACATAAAACATACTGTCTCCTCGAGAAGTCCATTCTTCTTCCCATGCAAAAATGTCAGGGGTTTCCTTAGCTTGTGGGACAACTGTTCAGTTATCTGATAACAGCAGTGAAGAAGATATTCCTGAATCTGGTGGTACATGCTTTCAAGCTTATGTATCTTCTGCCCACATGGGAGAGGAAAGAAGAGGGAATGAATGGCGAAAATGGTCCTTGAATATGTTGGCTGCTTCCCCAGGGCAACATAAAGTGAAGATGGATTCGATGAGGGAGGAAGCTCATTTGGATGATGGACTGGAGTAATCCACAACTCTTTGCAATTTCCTGGGGTCGGGCAGAGCTGTTTTGCCAAACCAAGCTTTGATGCATCCTTATAGGATGCTTCCTACAGTGCATCTAAATAGGCTTGCTAGAGACAAGCTAAACATCTGAGAATGTAGAGCAAGGGTTCCCAACCTGGGGTAAATTTACCAGCAGGGGGTAAATTTCGCCTATCCAGGGGATAAATTTGTTGATTCTGGATTTGTACATATTTTTTCTCATTGACTGACTGTGTTTGGTTCTGTTCATCATTTATTGTTCATAAATAAGTGAAATAACATTGTTATGTGCTATTAAAGTTGCCAGGGGTAAACGGGACGAAAACGGTTGTGAACCCCAGATGTAGAGGTATTGGCGTGTGTTCTTGTCCATAGTGGTTGGTCCAGGATGGATTGTTGGTGATATTTGTTAGAGAGATAGACTGGTGCTCTACTTAATAAAAACACGTACAGTGTTAAAAATTACTATATCAGATAATGGCTAAATAAGAGAGATGGTTTTGGTTTGTTCCTACACTTATCAACATCACTAACAAACTATACATGTTAACATTGTACCAACATGTTTCTAGTATTTATCATTTCAAATTGCATTCAGCATCTCAACTGTTTGTGGCAGATAGTACCAGCAGCAACTTGCATTGGCATTGCAGAACACAAATGTTCTCTCCAGATGCAACTCACATTTCTGATAAATCTATTAAAGAGACGGCTGTTTGCACAGTTGAAGTGGCTGCAGGGAAGATCATATATTGTGCTGGATATCTTATCAGTAAAGCAGATTGTAATAGCTTTTCTGATTTATTAAATCCTGTGGGCAACTCCATTAAAAGGAATTTACTGTCACAACTGTTCTGTACTTAGACAGAAAATACATCTGGTACAACAGCGATGTCGGAATCAGAAACAAAACATTATGCAACCTGATTTGAATACTAGAGCAAGAAAGTGTTGATGTGTAAAACAATAATTCAGCCACAGCTGGGAAATTATGCACGGCTTTTAAAAGAATAGAAGAGCTAAAAACAAATGCGTGCGGGTGACTCACTTGGATAATCTGAAAGATAAGGGAAATATTGTAATGACAGAATTCTAGAGCAGACCTAAATTCACTGCAGTGAAGATTTAAGATTATAAGCATTGAAAAATTGTTTCCATTGACTGGCGAATTTGAATCAAGATTAGTATTGAAGGGGAAGATGAAAGATATTTTTACGCATACAGTATTATTAAGTGAAAAGCATTATGGTAAGCAAATGAAATGGATTTATGTGGCGAAAAGCAAAAAAACTGCAGATGTTGAAAAACTAAAATAAAAACAGAACATGCTCAAAATATTGAGCGTCAAACAGTATCCATGGAAAGAAAAACAGCATTAAAGTTTCAGTTCAACGATCCTTCATCAGAACTATAAAAGTAAGAAGACAAGTATATTTTCAGTTGCAGAGAGGTTGAGGATTGGAGAGGACAGAGGAGATTCATTTGATACGGTTACAATCAAGGCCGTCCACATTTACAAATGCTTCAGTTCTGTTGAAAATAGGGATATGAATGCTTATTAATCACACTTGATCTGGAGAAGTGCAAATAGAGGAAGATGAATAAGTATATGAGATAACCTGTCTTTCCTCTTCATGTCGTACCTAGCCAATTCTGATGCAAGATCACCTGCCAATAGCTTTTCTCTCACCACAGATCCCATCTTAACTACTGAGTATTTACTGAATACCGTCCTAGAGCATTTGCTAATTTACTAATTTCTGATTTCCAGCAACAGCTGTGTTCTACATCTCACCGCTCCAGTGAGTTTTCTTTCTCCAACTTCCTTTGTCTGACAATCCTGACCTGAAACATTGCCTGTTTATTTGCTCCACAGATGCTGCCTGATCCTTTGTGTAACTCCAGCATTTAGTGTTTTGCTCAAGACTCCAGCATCTGCAGTCTGCAGGAAAAACTGAATGAGTGAATATTCCTTTCTCTGGGAAAGAAAAGATGAGAAGACACTTCCCTTGGAAGGGAATCTAACATTAGCAGCCATGTAGAAAATAAATTCAATAAGAACTCAGGAGAAATGTCTTCAACCAGAATCTTGCTCGGCCTGGAGTAATGCAATTGAAACTGCAGGGAAGCTAGGAGATGCTGGTGTGAGCCAGAAACATCTGCTCTGAACTGTTGGGCCGACCGGATTGTTGTTTCTTTAAATTTTACATGAAAACCAAGAGTGATGACAGGAAAACCGATGAAGAATGGAGCGGAGAGGGATTGTAAAGATATCTATTCCATCCTGATCCCGATGAGTCTCTCGCCCCCTTTAATTCTCCGGTGATGTCAACAGTAACCTTTTTGAAAGAAACATTTTATTTTTTTATAAATCACTCATTAAAGAAATAAAGAGGAAGGCTGGATTTTGTTGAGTCTATCTCTTTTGGCTACATGCAGCACACCCCCTCCCCAGAGAATGGAACTAACATTCCATAATCCAGGCTGGGTCAATCTCAGAAACATGGAATGTAGCACCAGGCCGATGGGACATGCTGTGATTTGTCTCCCTCATGATGAAGGGAGTTGCCCACATTTGTGACTGGTAGCTTGATGAGTCATAGCTCGCAACTGATTCTAATGTTCTGCTGCCTAATGGTGCAGCTACTCAAATTGTTAAAAAATATTAAAGCCATAGTTAATGATATTTCCTGGCAATGGCTTGCTTTTTTTACACAGTCCATGGCAATGACAGATGTTGAATTTTAAATTATTCAATGTAATGAGATTTTGTTGAAAATAATGAATTAATAAAGTGAAATACTTGCATTCATAGTACCTAATCACTACCTCCAAGTGCTCTAAAATTCTTTATAATTTATGATTGCTGTTGTACAGCAAGGAAGATACCAGCCAAATTTCACATAGCAAGTTCTTACAATCAGCAAGGATATAAACCAGTTAGTCTTGTCAGTTGATCTGGGACACTGGACATTTCCCTTGCTCGTCAAGATTACATTGGGTCAGCCCAGTGGCACAGCAGAGGACTTGCACCCTCACAGCACCGGAGACCCAGGTTCATTCTGACCTTGGGTGCTGCCTGTGTTGAGTTTGCACGGTTTCCCTGTGATCACGTGGGCTTCCTCTGGGTGCTCCATCCGGTTTCATCCCACATCCCAAAGATGTGTGGATTTGTTGGTTAATTGACCCCTGTAAATTATCTCTAGTGTGCAGGAAGTGGATGCAAAAGTGGGGATCGATGGTCGGCGCACTCAGTGGGCCGAAGGGCCTGTTTCCATGCTATGTCTCTAAACGAAACTAATTTAAAATAATGTCAAGGGATGTTTTATGTACTTGAGAGGGTAGAGCAAGGAGATAATGTCTCATCTAAAATTGATCATTGCCAGCTATGGACCTCTGCATAACTTGACACTGAGTGAGACAGGTTTGCTCCAACAATTCAAAACATCTCCACCTCCATCTCTCAATATTTGAAGGAAGCATCCAGGCAAGGTGCCAGAAAGTCTGCAACACCAATACTATAAATGCACAGTAGCTCCTCTGGTATATGGGAAGATAAAAATATTTAAAAGGATGCTCTCAGTACTGTATTCAGGTGCTCAGGTCTCTGCAGTAAGACTCAGTATCCAGAGCCTTGGCAGATGCTCAAGACATCAAATGGTGATCCTGCACCTTTTCTCTCCCTTCTCACTCAGACTTACATGACTCAGGTAGCATTTTCATCAGTTTGATGTGTTTCCTTTCCCTAATACCAGAGGAGTTGTTGTGTATTTATCATTCTACTTCCTACAGACTTTCTGATGCATTGCCTCAATGCTCACTCCAAACGTTAGGTAATTTGCAGTAAGCACTAACAGGGAACTGAATTGTTGTTAGGAGCCCAATTCCGTTTTCACTCCATGTCAATGCATGCAAAGGTCCACATTTACCAACTGACAGTTAATTCTAATCACTAAATCCAAGGGTTACATTTAACTATCTGTCTATCACTTATGATCATTAAATTGCATTATGTGAATCAACTCAGGGTGTCCTGCTCAGAACGTATCAATTACTTTCAGCCGTACCAACTAGCCCATGTAATTTAAAGGTTGGTAACTCCCAGAGTTACCTTCACCCAATGTGGCATCTCATGTATTCCAGGCAGTTGTGGAGATGACAGTGGTGAGTTTTCTCTCATGTATGCTCTCGTGTAAAACTCAGGCCATAATGCAAGGAGGTTTCTCTCTCTGGCAAATGCTTCCTGCAAGTGATCTACACACCTTACATGATCAGTCCAGTAGAAAGGAAAGGAATGCTACTATACTTTGTGAAAATAATTATTTCACTATTGTCCCGTTTTGACGTTAATATAGATTTGAGGCAATTTTTCCTTGAAGCAATTTCATAAATTATTGGGCCGAGTCAAATTAATCTACAATTGGAAATTATGGACTCTGCTACAAGAGGAGGAGAATATTATTCTACCCCCCCCCCCCTCCCCCATCCACTGAAGGCCAAAATGCATCAAATACATAAAATTACAACAAATAAAAATCAGACACAATAGGCTGAAATAACTCAGCGGGTTAGGCAGCATCTGTGGAGAAAAGGAATAGGTGACATTTCGGGTCGAGACCCTTCTTCAGACTGAGGGTCACCATATCACATAACCAACAACCAATAATGGCCCATTGTGTGCCCCACATTTCCTTGATTATTGTTGCTTTTTGCATACCTTCCATTAATTTCTCCCAGGAACCATCTATATCTCTCATTCCCCTTTCCCCTGACTCTCAGTCGGAAAAAGGATCTCAACCTGAAATGTCACCTATCCCTTTTCTCCAGAGATGCTGCCTGACCCGCTGAATTACTCCAGCCTTTTGTGTCTGTCTTTGATTTACACCAGCATCTGCAGATCCTCCCCAACATAAATTAAAAATCTGAAATAGCTGAATATCGGCTTACCTTGGCTCATAGGCACCAATAGGAATAGCAGCAAGGTCAAATGGTCCATATCGTTTCCCTATTTGTTCAAAGGCCACGCAATAACCGGTATCTCCAGCAAAAAAAAATCTGTTCCAGGGTCCAAGGACACACCAACTGCCCCACAGTGCTTTGTTGTCATCTGTCACAGTTCGTTTGCTCCAGTGCTGTACAGGTGTAAAAACAAATGTAACCTCATCGTGCCCAGGGACGCAGTTTTCTTCCCACCAGTCTAACTCGATAACATTCTCACAGCCGCAATTCTGCATCCAGCCTAAGAGACCCAATGGTACAAACCACCTCAGGTCACTGCCAAATCGCTCATTAAGACTAAGCACAGTGTTGTAATCCAAATGATCATAATGGTTGTGACTAATAACCACAGCATCGATCTTGGGCAACTGAGCCACTGTACAGGGTGGGTTTCGGAACCGCTTTGGTCCAAAGAACTGCACCGGTGAGGCTCGTTGGCTGAACATGGGATCCGTCAGAAAAGTGAGCCCTTCCATTTCCACCATCAGCGAAGCATGTCCCAACCATGTCACTCGGATTCCATTGCTCACATCACCTACCAGTTCTGGGTTTTTTACAAAGTATGGTTCTTTTATTGGCAATCCTTCATCAAGCTCCTGGAAGCAAAGAAAATATATATTTTAAAAACAAAATAACCTGTTCTTTCCTGACAAATTGCTGTCACATGTCATGTTTAACTAAACATTTTATAGAACAGCAACGCTTTGAAGGCCAACTAAATGGACCACCTTTACTTCAGGCCAATTTCTAAATCACAATGTGAACTAATGAGGTGCTCATTTTTACCCAATAGTCTTCATGGACGTTTCCTTTAGGTTGGAATTTAGATTTTCCTACTTTCTTATTAAATTAGCAGTCAAATCTAGTTGGAGCTCAAGTAAAAAATAACACTCTTGAAAGAGATATTGGAAGGTAACCAGTGCCCATGAATCGTGCCCAAATAAGGATTAAAAGAGGTAAATTCTAGAATATTGACATAACTAAAACACAGGAATGGAATGTGTGTGATTTGTGACTTGGATCAAACTTGGAGAAGGTGGTCCTCCTTTGATCTTGTTGGAAAAGGAAGCTGGTGGGGGGGGGGGGGGGAGGCAGGGTGGATGTGGGAGGAATACTGGATGTTGCATAATGTGTTCTTGTGCCACAGCCAGAGGTCAGATATGGGTCAGTGACAAAGAAGAAGTCCTTGAACCTCTCAGCCCTATAAACTATTGAACCTCTTCAATTCTAACCCAGACAACAGGTGAAGACTCTTGTACACTCTGACTTCATTTGGAGATGATTAATATTATTTTAGTTTTTGTGGAGATTAACAACTTGTTGCAGAATAGCCAGTCACATTACGGCCATGGCTAATACTGTTAAATCTCCTGGCCAATGATTTACAAGAAAACAATGATGGATACTTCAGCAATGGATATGATGTTGAAAGCTATAAGAGGTTTATTTTTGATTGAAAGTTACAGCATGGAAACAGGCCGTTAGACCCACTGGGTACACACCGACCATTTATCAGCTGTTTACACTAGTTCTATGTTATCCCACTATCTCATCCGCTCCCTACACATTATGCGTAATTTACTGAGACAAATTAACCTACAAACCTGCTCGTCTTTGGCATGTAGGAGCATTGAAGATCTCATACGCGGAAAGTATAAAACATAAATCCTAGCTACAACAGCTTAGTTTAGATGGTGTCCAAAGAATGCTAGAGAAGATGCTACAGAAGAATATTTGCAGAAAGCTATAATCTACACCATGGCAGTTCAGATATCAACAGACGTGTTGCTGAAGCTGTACACCATACTATCATTAGAAATTCCCCAAGACAAACAAAAAGCCATTGATGATAATGTCTGGGAAGAGGGTATAATTCTGTGGATGAATGTAATGAGATCGAGTGACTGTGATCAATGGCTTCCCAGAAATATAATCACCTTACTTTGCTTCACATATAACTCTAACAATTGCAAACTATTTTCCTTAAAATGCATGCACATACTTTTTCGTAGGGTCTTATTTAACCTGACAATCAGCGATACTTACCGCTCAGTATTCCTTGTTTACACCCATGTTTGGATCAAGGCAATTAGGAACATAGAACTGTACAGCATAGCAACAGTTCCTTCAGCCCATCATGTCTACACTGACCATGATGCCAATCTAACCAATCCCATCTTCCTGCACATGGTCTATATCCCTCTATTCACGTGTTTGGCTAATTAGAGAGTTGTCAGATTTCAAACAGAACATGTGAGGGCACGTTGCTGGAAAACTAGGATAACTACTCTGCTTTTCTTTGAAATAGTGCCACAGCAGGGGGTCTTGCATGTTCATCGGAGGGAGCAGACAGGCCTTGATTGCACATCTCATCTGAAAGACAGCACTGCCTTAGCACTGCACTAGAGCCTCGAGCTGGAATGGGATCTCTACCTGAAACTTCATGACGCAGAATAAAAAGCAATTTACTTTAGACTTTAGAAATACAGCACAGTAACAGGCCCTTTAGCCCACCGAGTCCATGACGACCAGCGATCACTTCGCACACTAACACTATCCTACACACTAAGAATAATTTACAACTTTTACAAAAGGCAATTAACCTACAAACCTGTAGTCTTTGGAGTGTGGGAGGAAACTGGAGCACCGGGAGAAAACGCACATGGTCACAGGGAGAATGTAAAAACTCTGTGCAGACAGCACCCGTAATCAGGATTAAACCCGGGTCTCTGGCGCTGGAAGGCAGCAACTTTACCACTACACCACCCCAATTGTGCCAATCTGAAAACAATAGAATTGTTCAGCTTTTTCAATCATCCATTCTTTTATATTCTACACTATTTTTAAATCTCCACATTAACACAGCTGATCACTACTGCTTAAACAACCTCACCTTCTCCCTTCACTTGGGTGGCACTCTATGTTATGCAGTGAGACCTTGCACCCAGCTTGCTTGGACCACTGATGTCTGCTTTCATACACTTTCTGGTGATGGGGAGGGGCGGGGCCAACACCAATGGGGTTCTCATTGACCAGCCTAGATTTACCTTATTGTTTGACATTATCAGGCTATTTTCAGGTTGTTGAACAATTACCAATGCCAGAGCCATCAGTATTTTGTTTGTGTCAATGTACAATGACTAAACTGCTGAAAAAGATCTACTTGCTTTGATAAAGGCAAGATTAGAAAGTTTACTTTTTTGGAAAAGTTTCTGCCAATACTCATCTATGATTTTCTTTCATCTTTATTATTCTGACGTGTAAATATTGTGCTAAAATGCAAATGTTAATGCTCATTTGTATTTAAAAACCTTTAACATAATAAAGCAACCCATTGTTTCACAGAACAGTGAACGCAGAATCATAGAATAGTTTCAGCACCAAATGAGGGCACTCAGTCCATCGTGTCCATGCCAGCTCTTTACCATTCCATCCCTGGCTTCTCCATAGCTTTGCAAAGTCTTTCTCATCAGGTGTTTATCTTACTTCCTAATGGCCAGATGGAACCTACCTCCACCACATCCACATGCAATGCTATCCAGATACCATCTACACATAAAGTTCCTCTTTCTACCATTCTTAGTTCTCTTCCCCTTTATTTTACATTAATGACATCTGATCCTCGACGACTCCACAAGCTCTCGCTATTCACTCTTTCCAAACCATTCCTCATTTTTATACTTTGATGAAATCTCTTCTCATTTTTCTCTTCTCAAAAGAAAACAGTCCCTGCACCTCCTTGTAATTGGAGACTTCCTTCTCGTAAACCATGTTCCCAAGTCTTTTCAGGATACTTGGCAATGACTTAATGTAACAAGGCAACCAGAATTGAACACAATACTCCAGTTGAGGTCGCATTAGCGTTTTATAAAGATTCATCATAACTCCTCTGCTTATATACTTTATGCCTCTAGTAATAGACCCCAGAATTGTGTATGCTTAATTAAACGCTTTCTCAACCCATCTTGCTGTGTTCAATGATTTGTGCATACATCCCCCCAGGTCTCTTCCCCTCTGCACATGTTCACTGAATCTATATGGCCTCTCATCAATTTTCAGACACAAATACATCACATAAACTGGTTTCAATTCAAAGAAGAAATTGGAAACAGAAGGGGTTTCCAAAAGTCTTGTTAAAGAGGTAGGTTCTAAACAGAGCCTTAAAGAAAGGAGAGGGGAGTGAAGAGGCAAGGAAGTTTAGACAGAGTAGCTGGAGGCACTGCCAAGAAAATATATGGCATCTAAATTCTACACGTGGATTAGTGTATGTGATATGTATATTGTTTTTAATTACTTTGTGTTAACTATCATTTTTATACACCAAACTAGCTTAATGTGTACCACGGAGATAGATTTTTCTATTGGATTTGGTGTGTGTTGGCCCTAACATTGTCTACCGGCCAACAGTTCACTATGCTGTCCCGAAATTGGAGTTATTAATATTAAATGCTTTTTCCAAGAATTTATGTCAGTGAAGATATCTAAAGTTTGATGTCCTGAGCAGTGGAGGTTTCCCATCATTAAATTAAACTCTCACAGCTCTTTCAAGCAACCCCATAAACAGAGTTTCCTTTCATTGCATAAAAATGTTAACATTCCAAAATTCCCAAGTTTGTCTGAAGTTGGATTATAATTCACTTATCCGAGGTAACTCTTTTAAGATTTTGCTTGCTTTCCTGCACAGAACACACAGAGCTCATCATCTAATCTTTAGTCTCCAGTCTCTCCATTGTAACTTAATGTGCACTGGATAATTTTATTGCTGTCCTGTATTATATTCAAAATTTTCCTCTCTTGTTCCATATTTTCCTTTTTTGTGGTGATGTAGAAGGATATAATGACAAAACCAAGCCAGCATTTTTGGCACAGCTTCATGAGAACTAGCTCCCACAAGCAACATGATAATGACAAGATCATCAGCTGTTGCAAAAGTTGATGGAAGGTTAAATATTGGCTAAGACAACGGGAGTCAGGGCCGGCCTTAAGCCGATTGCTCCTAATTGGGCCCTGCACCTCCTAAGGCCGGCCCTGACGGGAGTTACTCCCAGAGTGCCACAGGTTTTACGTGCTTACATGCTCGAGGGAGCAGACAGGTCATCTCTTCTGAAAGACAGCACATCTGATGGTACTGCAATCCCTCGACACTGCACTAGAGCCTGGAGTTTTACACTCAAATTGCAGGGACGGTATCTGAAACTGAAACCTTGTGATCCAGAAGCCAGGCAATTGTGCCGCATTTGACAATCTCAAAACAACGGAATTCCTCAGCATTTTCTAATCTCTTCTTTTTATATTCTACACACTTTTAAAACTGCACTTGTAACAGCTGGTTGTTACTTTTTGAATTATCTGACCTCGTCCCTTTGTCCAGGTAGCATTTTACATTACAAGGCTTCTTGATGAATAAAAATTCAACAATCCCACTTTAACAAATAACATGACCCAGTCTGTCAAGCCAAGCAGCAAGCATTTCTTTACTATCGATCCTTTGGCCTGACGAGTGAAATAGATGAATCATGTTTTAATGATATGGGTGGTGTGTGGTACCTCAAGCTCCAAGGCTTCAATGTAAGAACTAAATGCAGAATGCAGTGGTTACTGGGAAAATACCCATTACTTTCTCCTACTTGAATATTTTAAGCCCAAAATAATCTACATTTAGACACTGGGCTGCAAAATCAGCAAGAGGCACTTTAATGATCTCAGAGGGTTGTTTACTTTTATGAAAACCATCAATCTAAAGTAATGATTTATACTTTGTAGGCTTCACATTATTTAGACGAAAAAGTCATTTGCTGTTTTACAGCTGTTCAATTACAGAATAAGGAAAGTGTACAGCATGATACGAATCTAAATAGTTATAGTCATAAGGCAACATCTCTGGATAGAAGGAATAGTTCTCCGACCAGTTTGACTGTTCCTCTGATTACATTGCATCTCTGTCTGCTTTATTGTCACCCTCTCCGAGCTATCAATGGTCTGTTCTACATTTTCCTTGATCTGCATCTTTTTTGATATCATACACTTCCTTATCTCTGTAACTCCCTCTGGCCTGACGCTCAGTCTGAAGAAGTCTCGACCCGAAACGTCACCCATTCCTACCATCCAGAGATGCTGCCTGTCCCGCTATGTTACTCCAGCATTTTGTGTCTATCTTGGGTGCCAACCAACATCTGTGGTTCTTTCCTATACTCATCTCCTCCCACGATTAGTATTCTCATCTTTTCTTTTTATTATCTATTTAGCATTCTTTTAAACTGCATTGATTCTGCACATTATTAGAATGCTCTTATCGGCATGGATGGAGTGCCTGTTTCTGTGTTGTTTGACTCTATGACCCTGTTATAATGTTGTATCTACTTGTTACAAATAATCTCTCCTAGAGAATACAATTGAAACCGTATAATTTTCCCCGGCTTACTCACCATTTTTGAACTTGGGATGTTTGTGTGGTCCTTTTCCATCACAGCAAATTTCAACACTTTGCCGAAAGCAGGAGCGTTCCATGTTGGCCACGGATTGATAAATCTGCCATCTTTGCCTTTCTTGGATTTTGTAACATCCTCTTCCAAACGGTAGTCCAATCTGAAGCTTTTCCTGGAGGATCGGGATGAAGTGCTCCCTCTCGACTCTCGACTCACATTTCCCGGCCTTTTCTTCACAACTTCCTTGGGATAATGACTCCTGGAATTAGAAACGTGTTCTTCAGTGTTCACTTCCATGCTCCCATCAGCTCTATATTCCAGGGTAAACAAGGCAAAGTATATATTAAAAATGGAGTTCAAGATCCCTGAGGTTTCTGATAAAAAATATCTGCAAAGGCAAAACACAAATCCCAGCTTCACACCACTCTCGTTATGTTCTCTGATGAATTAACGTTAATTTGTCACTGTGATAAGTAGTTTCAGAAAGACTTTTACTTTCAGTTAATGACCTTATCATTCCCAATTTTGAGTTCGCCATCAATCTACATGGTCCACGGTTCAATGAGAACCCTACTGATCCCCCTTATACTACCCCAGCCCTTTCCATTAAGTAATCGGCACTTCACAGCCGCCACCTTGTAACTGGTGCTCCACAAACAGCCATACTAAAAGTCATATTTCAACGGTGTCCAATCATCGCCTTGACGTGAAGGAAGCTTTCGGATTGAATTCTGTCTTTAATTTGTGTACTCGTGATGTCTTTACTATTTATTTTATTCTGCTTACATGTTTTTACACTATTTGTTAAACTTTGTAAGGTGTCCTTGAGACTTTTGAAAGGCGCCCATAAATAAAATTTATTATTATTATTATTATTAAATGTGTTATTTTTGGTGGGTGATTACTCCATGTTCTAATTACCCCCCCCCCCCTGTTTTTTTGCACCCCGACCCTCAGTGTGACCCGCACCAAGGCAGCCGATGGCACGAGTGGTCTGTCGGCCGTGTATCTATCGCACGCCGTCAATATCAATACTAATCAACGGCCAAAACTGCGGTGTAGATGGCATTGAGGTAACCTTGCTGAACAACTCTGGCCGTCTTTAAAACAAAACACCGCTCAGAAGCCGAACGATCAATATATGTCTGGGAAAAAAACCCGGAAAATTCTAGATTTGTTTTCAACAATGACAAATAATGCACTTTAAATTGTCAGCGGCACGAATGTAACGCTGATATATTCCAAAGACCGGTGTTCCTTCTTGTGTGGGTCTTCACACCATCCAGTCTCCTAACGAAGCAGTGCCCACGACACTACGCGGTGTACAACGTGAAGCTATAAACACACATACACACAAACTTTCCGATTGTTCAACAATAACGTAAGATGATACTCGCCACCCGGGTCAATTATCGCAGTAAGCGGGTGATCAACAACAACAATAACATAAAAGTTCACCCCAAAGCCAGGGTGCAGTTTTTGATCTTACGTCGTTGTATCTATGCTATGGGGAACTGTTAGCTCCACAAGCAGCAGGACGGAGCACTGGAGGGAAAGGGGAAACATTGTGGATGTTACCGATGTGTTTGTGTTTTGGGACAGACTCCGAGAGGTGGAGGTGGATGTTGGGGGAGGGGGCGGCGGCCCCGTGCTCTCGCACTTGATCCACTTACTGCATAGTTTACCTCGTGTGGTTGCAGCCAGCCCGCCCGCCCGCCAACGGATGAGGTGACAGAGGAACAAGGCGAAGCCGGGGGGAGGTCAACCCCTGCCCTGGTCCGACACGTGACGCGGCGTTGATATCAGCCAGCCAGTCCCACGGGCACATTACTCAAAGCTGCTCTGTCGGGGGCACAAAGAGAGATTTCTCCTCCTAAATCCAGCACCCTCCACTAAAATAAGCAACCGAGTAGCCCAAATTAATCGCTGGAATTCGCCGCCGGCCTTTACACCATTGCAGCACCAAGCCACTCGGAGGTTTATTTGAGCTGTGAGGTTCTGCATTTTACCAACTGCATTCAGATGGAATGGAAAACAAGATTAAAGTTTGCGTTAAGAAAAGCTGTCCGTGTGGAAACTTATACACTGGTTAATTTTGTTTCCGATATATCCCTGAAAACGCTTGCGAATATCGAGCTGGATAAAAGCAACAACCTTTCACTTCACTGTATAGACACGGTTACTGTTGGGCATGTTTGATTTGTAGGCAGTTAGCAGCAACCGATTACATTGAAAATATTAAAATATAAACAGAGAAAGCCTGGGAGTTTCGTTACCCTGAGGCTCCTGGGGACGCCGGAGCTCCTCCACTCTCTCTCGGCATCGCCTCTATGTTTGGTGAAGTTGGAGAATGGTGACAGGCTGCGCCGCTCCCGTAAAACCAATGGAAATAGAGGGGCTTCGGTTTAGGTAACCTATAGTCCGACTTAATTTTAGATCCTTCCAATTTGGTAAAACAAATATTCTCTTCAATGATTCCGGTGGGTGGAGCGGTGGTCGGAGGGGTTTCGCTGCTGATCAGTTTACTCGTGACAAACCTGTATTACAATAATTTCCTTTGTTGAAACTCCGCCCAGACCCGGCACCCAGTGTCAAACCGCAGGGATTAGCACCGGATCCTGGCCTGACGGGGCAAAAAATAACAAAGGCCATTGTAGTTTGGATTAACACCAAAAATGTATCCAAAAAGTTCGAACCGTTAAGAAAAATATTAAAAACTAATTATTCAAGTTTCTGGATCTCCGTTTAATTTCTCGTTCCCCTTAATGATTTTAAGTCCATGCTGCTCGATTGCAAAAAGATTGGCTAAGGCCGCATGACTAACAAAAAAGAATGAGATCATTTATTGAATTAAAAGGCGCCAAAGGTATGTCGAGGGCGAGGTTTGGTGCCAACGTGGATCAGGGGAATGAGATGAAAGGTTAGAAATTCACCTGGGATAGACCTCCCCCTTGCTGGCTCTTGGGTCTGTCTCGCCGCACTTCCAGTATCTGTGGATCAGCCTCAGCAAATTAATCGCTGCTGCAATACAAACCGCCGAGAGAGGCCGACAGACCGCCAGAGACGTCTCTGTCACCATTGCCTCTCAGATCCCCAGCATTGGTGCGTTAATCCCGTTCCGTCTGGTTAATATATAATGGGAACTCCATGAGGTCGAAAGGCAGAACAAACGATGGCAGTTCGCGAAGTTCTCAGGAATAAGTCCCCGCGTTACGTGCTTTTGTAGCCATCCGGTAACTGAATGTCACGCTTGTGCTGCAAGCCAACCAGCTCCAAACCCGATCACCGCCGCCCGGGATTTGTATTTTATAAATTGCATTGTTAACTTTGCCCAGAGATAAGATTAAAATAATAGATCTAGCTAACCTCCGTGATGTGCCTTTGAGATTCTCCGAAAGTCTACAGGTTAGGAAGAGGTTTAAAACAAACATATAAAACCTCAAGATTAACGGGACGGAGGTGGAGCGTGTTTCCAGCTTCAGGTTTCTGGGGGTCAACATCTCTGATGACCTCTCTTGGACCCACAATACCTCAACACTTGTCAAGAAGGCTCACCAGCATCTCTTCTTCCTGAGGAGACTAAAGAAGGTCCATCTGTCTCCTCAGATTCTGGTGAACTTCTACCGCTGCACCATCGAGAGCATCCTTACCAACTGTATCACAGTATGGTATGGCAACTGCTCTGTCTCCGACCGGAAAGCACAGCAGAGGGTGGTGAAAACTGCCCAACGCATCACCGGTTCCTCACTCCCCTCCATTAAGTCTGTCCAAAGCAAGCGATGTCTGCGAAGGGCACGCATCATCGTCAAGGACTGTTCTCACCCCAGCCACAGACTGTTTACCCTCCTCCCATCCGGGAGGCGCTACAGGTCTCTCCGTTGCCGGACCAGCAGGTTCAGGAACAGCTTCTTCCCTGCGGCTGTTACACTACTTGCACCTTGGTGCTTGCCAGTCACCCCCCGGGCACTCCTTCCCCCAGAAAAATGGCACTACTGCTACTGTTTGTACATATATATATTTTATTGTTCCATTTTTCTATGTTCGCTCATCTGGGTGAGATGCTAAAACCCCTGTCTCACGGTGCGAGCTGACCCACGAGGTACCCTGAGCTTAAAACAAATTTAACTCGTGGTAATCACGTACGATTAACGTAGCGGGAACGTCGGAACTCGTGGACGCAACTTAGCGACTCTTGGCACTAACGGCAGGTACCCGTGACACTTGTTAACTCTTGGAAAAATTCAAACATGTTTAAACTTTTCCACGAGTAAAATGTACTCTTGAGGTTAAAATTTGAAACATTTAAACACGTTGTAAGAACGTAGTGGCCCGTGCGTTTACCTTAGTGACTCGTGAGTCTACCGTGGGAACTCTTTAACTCAGCGGGCAGGCAGCATCTCTGGAGAGAAGGAATGGGTGATGGGATGACATTTCCAAATTGGGGGGGAGTGGGGGGTTGGAGGAGGGAGGGGGTTGGAGGAGAGGGTGGAGAGTGGAGGGAGAGGAGGGGGAGACAGATGGGGGTGTCTTCATTCACTAGCGGCGGGTGCCGGTCACTGAAACAGGCAGGTGAGATTTCACATCCACCTTGTGTGTGTGTGTCTCTCTCTCCCTCATACAGGCTGAGAGACTCTGCCTCTGTGAGTGTACGTCTTTTTGTCCCCCTCTCCCACACACAGTAAGACCGAGGTAAGTCCATCTGTGTAAGTCCATCTGTGTCTCCCACATACACAGTAAAACTCTGCTTTGTGTGTATAAACGTCTCCCCCCATTTCTCTCTTTATCCTCCCCACCACCTCTCTCTTTCTCCCCCACACACAATAAGATGTATTCTGCTTAGTCTTTCTTTCCTCCCACACACACAGATAGACCGAGGTCCTGTGCGCTTTCTCTCTCCCCCACAGTCACGCCGAAGTACACCACACTGCCTCTGTGCCTCTCTCTCTCTCTGTCTCTCTCCCCCTCTCTCCTTCATACACAGTCAGAGGTCCACACTGTCTCTGTGTCTCTCTCTCCCCTACACACACACACAGACTGAGGTACACACTGCCCGTTGTGTGTGTGTGTGTCTGCCTCTGTCTCCCACACACAGTTAAAGGTACTCCACGCTGCCTGTGTGTGTGTGTGTGTCTCTCTCTCTGTCCCACCCCCCACACCCACACACAGTCAGTCAGTCAGAGGAACTCCACACCGTGTGTGTGTGTGTGCGCCTCTGTCTCTCCCTATCACAGTCAGAGTGAGGTACTCCCCCCCGCAGTCTCTCCGCGGCCTCTCCCCGGGCAGGGTGCATCTGCCTCCCTCAGGCTGCCCAGGCAGTCAGACACGACTCCGGTGGCGGGCTCCATGCACAGCTCCTGCCGGCCGGCTGGGAGCGGCGACGGAGGACAGGGGGAAGTTGGCCACCAGCGGGGCAGTCTCGGCTCTCCATGCAGTCCGAGTCTCGCTGGATCCTCGTAATCCTCTGCCTCTATCAAATGGGTGAGTTTAACCTGAACCACCCCCCCCCCCCCCCCCCCCGTGTGTAGACCTGGCAGTAAATGCAATTAAAATATAGCAAACCTCTGCCTGCTGGTCTTCTAACTACGTGATGTGTGTTTCAAACAAATCATCAGTATAACTGCTCTGGCACTGGACGGTGCACATTTTCCCTTTGTAGGTCACATCAATAGATGCGGTCGCGCTGAATTCTATCTTTAACTCAAATCTGCAGGATGGAGATGTTGCTTATTAAAACAGACCTTCATTGAAAGTTGGCTCAAGAGTAACTCGGGAAAGGAACTTGTTAACTCGGGAGACGAACTTGGAACATCGCAGAAATGACAGTTAACGGCAAACTTGAGTCATACCTGTGGGAACTCGGTTAAACTCTTGATCATACACTTGGAATCTCGTGCACCACCATGAGTCTTTCGCTCGGGGTACCTCGTGGGTCAACTCGCACTGTGAGACAGGGCTATAACTGCATTTCGTTGTCTCTGTACTGTACACTGCACAATGACAATAAAGATTGAATCTGAATCTGATTTGTACAATGTCCTTGCTAAAAATAAACTTCTCAAAATCTCCTTCAGAAAATTATTTTCTTGAATGTGATATTACACGATTCTATTCCGATACATTTTTTGTTGATAATCTAGTTTCTACATAAAATATAATTTCTATTGAGAATAATTTAATTTGGAATTTGCAAAGTACTTGCGTTTAAATGAGTGCAATCAGAAATCAATACTATAATTTCATTTTTGGCCCTTACAAAATGATTATACCCAAATTATTAAGTAAGGAAAAGTTAATATTTTTCATAATGTGTCAGATATATGTGTCTCAAAACTAATCCAAATAAGATTAAAAATATTGGGCACTTACGATCATTCATGTCTCACATTTAGTGCGATTATTTTGAATGTATTTAAACTTTTTTAAATGTAACCAGAACAACATGCAACTGGCACCGAAGGTAGACACAGAATGCTGCAGTAACTCAACGGGTCAGGCTGCATCTCTGAAGAGAAGGAATGGGTCCGTTTTTTTTCTTGAGATGCTGCCTGTCCCGCTGAGTTACTCCAGCATTTTATGTCTGTCTTCCGTGTAAACCAGCACCTGCAGTTCCGCCCTACATGTGCAATGAGCAGAGTTGCGAGCGGAGCGCCCGAGCACTTGGTCGATGCATCGATTGGAGCCGCCTGTTGTGAGTGACGCCGCCTGAGCGTGGTGCGGCGGTAAGATGGCGGCGTTGTTGCGACGGACAGCTCGCCTCGCCGGCCGCTCGCTGCTGCGGACCGACTGGCCCGGCGTCCGACGGCAGGTGGGTCCATGTTGGTCCGGAGTCCTCGCCGCCTGACCTGACCTGACCTGACCTGGCCCGGTGGCGGTGGGGGTTTGGGCCGTGCGCGGTGTCACAGCTCCAGACTGACGCCATTGATTGTTGCGGCGTCTGCGGCCCAGGGCCGGACTCGGCGGGGGTTTACTTTGGCCGAGTGATGTTTTTGTTTGCTTGTCCAGAAACAACCGAACCGGAAAGGCCAGGTGCTGAAATGGCCAACCTAAGCTTCATTCGTGTGAGGTGACCAGATCACAAGGAGTGAGACAGTCATGGTTTAGTCTGTGTGTTAAAATGTTGTGTAATATTGATGTGTAGGAAGGAACTGCAGATACTGGTTTACACCTGCTCCAGTAAGATTTGATCGCAGACTCCAGGTTGATCCTCCAAGTCAAGAGAGTTTTATTGTCATATAGGACAATGAAGACCGCACAGCTCCAGAGGGGAGCTATGCGGTCAGATGTCACCAGTGGCAGGACCTGGGCAACCAGCAGACCTGGTTATGTTATTTCAGCTTGAATTAAACCCTTAGCCTAGTTTGCCAGGAAGCATTTTCCTCCAGAGACATCAGGAGGTTCTTACAACTGAAATGTTAGACTTACGTTTTACTTCTCTAAGATTAACATTTCATAAAAATATTTAGTTTTGAGAATTGTTATAATTGCTATGTCTCAGTTAGAAAACATCAAATTCCTGATCCTCCAGAATAGTGACGTGACATCAGATGTGCATTTTTAATGCATAATTAATTTTGTCGTCCAGTGCAAGGAGGTGGAAAGTTTTCTGGGGTTTGCGCATTGTACATTTATGAGATTAGGATTTGTCAGCAATGTCACCTGGTGAGCCAGATTTTGAACAGTTGGATAGTGGATTATCAGTTTTTCCTTTAATTATATTTCTTCAAATGATCTTGATTTTCTGCAGATTAACATTGATGATTAAACCTTATTATTTCAGGCCATCTTAAACAGCTGTAAAAGATTCCAGGCTACTCAAGCTGCTGCTGCACATGTCATTCTGAATGTCCCAGAAACGAAAGTTACCGTTCTGGAAAATGGGCTCCGGGTGACATCTGAAGATTCTGGCCTCCCAACATGTACAGTGAGCACTAAACTGATCTGTGGGCATTGTTTATCATGAATATATCCTTTGTATCCTGTATACAGCGGCGGAGACCCAGTTTAACCCTGACTATGGGTGCTGTCTGGAGAGTTTGTACATTCTCCCTGTGACCACGTGAGTTTTCTCCGGGTGTTCCGGTTTCCTGCCATTTCCAGAGACGTGCAGGTGTGTAGATTAATTGGCTTCAGTAAATTGTCCCTCGTGTGTAGGATAGAACTAGTGTACGGGTGAACACTGGTCGGCACGGACTTGGTGGGCCGAAGAGCCGTTTTCCACGCTGTTTCACTAAACTAAATTAAACTCAAACTAAACTAAAGCTTCTTCCCCCTCGTATGCTTTTGAACGGTCCTTCCATAAACTAGGTTGCTATGTGAATCACCCTTTATCCCATTGAGGACATTGGACTTTGCCTCTGGAAATTATGCACTCTGTTTCTTTCCCCATGCTTTACCTATTTTATTTGAGTTTGGCTTGAATGTATTTATGCATGATATCTGATTTAATTGGACAGCATGTAAAACATAGCTTGCACGCTATACACGTGACATTAATACACCTAAACTGGAATCTTAGGGTATCTAAACATAATCTCAGTGGTCATTTAGTAGGTTACTTAGGATCAGGAATGGTAGTCAAATGTGTAAATGATGTAGAATCACGAGCCAAATAATCATAAACTTTACAAAAACAAATACTGGTGACTTAAACATTAAAATTAAAACTGAATTCCACTTATCATCAATGAAGATCAGTGACCATATATTTAGTTTCTAGTCTTTTAAAATTTAGTTCTGTCATTTTAAGGTGTCATACTAAAGAAAAATGGATTTTAAATATGGATTTTAAATATACCCTTCTTCCCAGGTGATTAACATATTGTTCCTCGCTGTGTGCATAATTTGGATGGCAGTAGAATAGACTCATCCCCATTTCAAAATAACCCAACAGGGAATTGTATTCAGTGAGGTCTCCTGTAAATCACAAGGGATGACCAATGAGACCAGTCACATCTTTGCCATGCACTGATGATTGATAAGCAGTGCAGTTTATTTTCAGAGTTTGGAATGTTGTTTGTAAATGGGACAGTTCGTGGCTGGAAAATACATCTGCGAGTCATGGGTGATCTGGCCCAAAACATCTCAATGCTGATCTCTTCCTAATGAATCTGTTGTAGCCGAGACCTACTTGTATTTGTGTGTGTGGTCTGGCTTTTAAAGAGCTGGGCACCTGCTCTTTTTCCTTGCACTATTTCTAAATTCATTTGTTATCAGAATATTTTTCCATTCCAATTATTTATCAAAACACACTCACATTTTGCTTTGTGTCTGCTTTAACCTGATTTTTCCTATAATCTCATATTTGCCATGTTCCCAATTTGTTTCTCCAGCAAAATTTGATTTTCTGTGCATGTACTCAAATTTTTCATGGAAATATTGAACAAGATAGACTGCTATATCATGCCAATGTGGGAAGTGTCGATTAACTACTTTCTTGCCACCCCACTAATACAGATAATCTGTTGTACGTCTCTAATTATCCTGTACATTTGATCTTGAGTGATTTAAAACATTACCCATTCAGTTCCTCCCCAGGTTATGGTAGGTTTCGTTTCTGCGAACTGTTTGTAATGCAAGCAGTTTGATGATTGGAATGTGGCTGCGATTTATGTTCTCACATGGCAGAAGATGCATCCAGCCCTCCAACAGCCAACAAATCCATCTCGCTGGTCTCCAAAACGCTTGTTTGTATCAGATGTGCATAATTCAGGCATTCGGTAGCTGAGGGAGGACTTGAGCATACATAAAACTGGATTTTTAAAAAATCAAATGGGGGGGAAAAATCCCAGTCTGTTGCATCAGCATAAAATAACATGCCAAATTTGAGAACATTCCCCTTTGTAATTTTGCATTGTATTCTTGCCATTGTTTGCCTTTAAGTGTTGGTATCAGGAAATTGTTTGGCTTGAATTTAAATTAAATTTGTGTTACTTTTTCTAGGTTGGATTGTGGATTGATGCAGGGAGTCGCTATGAGAATGAAAAGAACAATGGAACAGCTCATTTTTTGGAGCACATGGCCTTCAAAGTAAGGACAGCAGCAATTACCATGAGAATTTTCACTGTTCATAAATTCTCGGGAGCAGAATTAGGCCAGTCCGCCCATCAAGTCTACTCCGCCATTCAATCATGGCCTATCTATCTTTCCCTCTCAACCCCGTTCTCCTACCTTTGCCCCATAACCCCTGACACCCTTACTAATCAAAATATCCATTGTTTTGGCCTCCACAGCCATCTGTGGTAATGAATTCCACAGATTCACCACCTTCTTAATCAAGAAATTCCTCCTCATCTCCTTTCTAAAGGTACGTCCTTTTATTCTGAGGTTATGGCCTCTGGTTTTAGATTCTCCCACTCGTGGAAACATCATCTTCACATTTACTCTATCCAGGCCTGATAAATGCAGTGATGAAATTATTTAATAACTACTGCTTTTATTTGTACATTGCGTTTAATGTAGTGAAGTGTCCAAGCAATTTAACGATTTATAGATGGAATTGGATAGGAATAGGGAGAAGAATTTAGGCTTTCGATTCAATGAATGAATGAATGAATGAATGAAAACTTTATTGTCATTCAGATATACACCTATACACAGTGCACCTAGAACGAAATTTCGTTGCATTTGACTCTCCAGTTTTTTTTTTAGAAGTGTCGATATTTAAAAGTTCTAGCCTCGGTTTAATTGATTGTTCAATAATCTTATGGCCTGGGGGATGAAGCTGTTGCAGAACCTGGTTGTCCCGCTCTTCATGCTGCGGTACCTCCTCCCAGAGTTAAGCAGTATAAACAGTCCAAATTGTGGGTGTGTGGGGGCTTTGGTAATGCCCTTAGCTCTACTCAGACAGCGCTTGTACCCCATGTCCATGATGGAAGGAAGAGAAGTCCCAATGATTTTTTCCGCTGTCCTCACCACTCTCTGAAGGCACTTCCAGTCTGCAGCTGTACAGCTGCCGCACCACGTAGAGATACAGCCGGTCATGACCGACTCAATTGTGCTTCTGTAGAAAGTGGCGAGGATGGGAGGGTGGAGGTGTAAACTTCTCAACCTGCGGAGGAAGTACAACCGCTGATGTGCCCGTTTTGCCAGAGATGTAATGTTTGTGGACCAGTTTAGGGTGTCCGTTATATGCACCCCCAGGAACTTGATGCTTTTCACCTGCTCCACTGCTGAGTTGTTGATGCAAAGTGGAGTGTGACTGGGCTGAATTTTCCTTCTGAAATCGACTACAATCTCCTTGGTTTTGTTGCCATTTAGGAGAAGGTTGTTCCTGCTGCACCAGCTCACCAGCTGTTCCACCTCCTCTCTATATGCCTGGTCGTCGTTATTTCGGATGAGGCCCACTCAAGGGGTAGGTTTTAAGGCAGAGGAAAATTGTACTGAAGAGACAAGATTGTGCTGTTAATATTTTAGCCTGAGAACTAGGGTAGAAAGTTGGAAGGAAGTATCAGCAAACAAAAATGACTTTAAAAATGGAGACGAGGGGTGAGATTGTGGAATAATTTATACTGGGGACTAGAGGGAAGTTCAGTGTATAGAATAGTTGGAAACAAGCATGGGCTTGTGCAAAACACTGGAAAAGATGGTTGAGAACTAAACCATTTTTGGAAGTTGAACTAAGACTACTATTGATATGGATTAATGCTCAGTTTCATATGTAAATTCGGTGTCATAAAAAATACCAGTTCTTTCATCATAATTCAATAAATTATTAGTAAGCCTTTTTCTTTTCCTTCTTCCACAGGGCACAAAGAAACGCTCTCAGCTTGATTTGGAACTTGAAATTGAGAACATGGGAGCCCATTTAAATGCATACACTTCTAGAGAACAAACGGTGTATTATGCTAAAGCATTTTCCAAAGATTTGCCCAGAGGTGATTCCCTTGATGTCTAATTAGCTTTTGAACCTGGATGCCAGGAACAAAAAGGTTCTTTTGATTTGAAAAGAGCTGTAGTTTTGCAAATTAACTTTGAGACTCCTTCCATTTAGCAGAGAAATTAATTTATTTTCCCTCCCCACTCACAGATCTATTTCATTGTGAATGCAATTAGCATTATGTTTTCAGAAGTTATAATCATTTATCTGCTGTCAAAGCTGTATAGTAGAGGATGCAGTGAAGAGATTTGGGTTATAAAAAGTCTGATTAAAATATATCTTCATTTGTATGCCATATTTTGCACACAGCTGTTGAAATACTCGCAGACATCATCCAGAACAGCACCTTGGGAGCAGCTGAGATTGAGCGTGAACGTGGTGTTATCCTGAGAGAAATGCAAGAAGTTGAAACCAACCTTCAGGAAGTTGTCTTTGATTATCTACACGCAACAGCCTACCAGTGCACAGCATTAGGCCGCACCATCTTGGGCCCTACAGAAAACATCAAGTATGCCTCTGTATTTTGTTTTTAGTATCTATTATTGATTTTCTCATTTTAAGCTTACTGTAACATTTTCTGGAACAGATCTATAACTCGTAATGATCTGGTGGAATACATCACAACACATTACAAAGGACCAAGAATAGTCCTGGCTGCTGCTGGAGGTAATTGCATTTTACTTTCAATATATCATAAGCCTCATTCTAATCGAATTTAGTCACAGCTCTTTCCGTCGACAGGGATTTGGAGTATTAAATGATATTTGTTTCTTAGTTACCGATATGATTATTTTCATGGGTAACGTCATTGGATGTAAATGCCATTTTAAAGGAAATTCACTAAAAGTATAAATTAAGAATTGTAACTTAGCTTACATTTTATCTCATTAAAATTTTAATAAATTGTTCAGAACAGCATAATTAAATAAAACATAACTCTTTATATTTTCTATTTTTAAGATTGATCTGAAGGATTTTACATCATAGTATAGAAACAGAAAATAGGTGCAGGAGGAGGCCATTATGCCCTTCGAGCCAGCACCGCCATTCATTGTGATCATGGCTGATCGTCCCCTATCAATAACCCGTGCCTGCCTTCTCCCTATATCCCTTGACTCCATTAGCCCCTAGAGCTCTACCCAACTCTCTCTTAAATCCATCCAGTGATTTGGCCTCCACTGCCCTCTGTGGCAGGGAATTCCATAAATTCACAACTCTCTGGGTGAAAAAGTTTTTTCTCACCTCAGTCTTAAATGACCTCCCCTTTATTCTAAGACTGTGCCCCCTGGTTCTGGACTCGCCCAACATTGGGAAACTTGCAGCAAAATCTAATTCATAGTCGTGCAGATAAGACAGCGATGAATGATACAGGCCCTTCGGTCCAACTCGTCCATGCCAACCAAGTTGCTTACCCCAGCTCGTCCCATTTGCCTGCACCTGGCCAATCCTTTCCTATCTATGTTCCTATCCGAGTCATCTAAATGCCGGCATTGTACCTGTCCCCCACATGTTCCATGTAGAATCCATCCTCTGTGAAAACATTTTATCTATGCCCCTCATGATTATACCTCTATAAAGTCACCCCTCAGCCTCTCATGCTCCAGGGTAAATAAGATCCAGTCTATCCAGCTGCTCGTTATAACTCAGACCCTCAAACACCCAGTACCATCCTCCTAAATCCAGTTCAATGACATTCCTCCTAAAACAGGGTGACCAGAACTGTACACAGTACTTCAAATGTGGCCTTAATAACACTTTGTACAGCTGTACATAATGTTCCAATTCCTCTACAATACCCTGACCGATGAAGGGAAGCATGCCAAATGCCTCCTTCGCCACTTGGCTGGATTTATTGTGCGTTATGTTATATAGATGAGGGAAGTCTCATATTCAATCCTTGACTTGATCTACAAGGTTACTATGAATCATACTCTACATCTGAGTGAGGAAACATCAGGGTTTGCTTGCATTTCGGTTATGAAAGGACTCAGCAATAAATACAGATGCCAGTGGAGGACAGAATTCAGCATTGGTACAGTGCTCTGTTTTGTTCCTTAGCACACTCACATTAAGACTCAAGGTAGTTGGGCAGAATACTGCAAGACAAAACCGGTTAAGCAATGAGGAAAGAATAAATAATTGGAACCATGTGTGTGTGTGTGTGTAACATGGTTCATCTTTGTCCTAATGATAGGATTTAGAGTGTGCAGAAATTAACTGGAATTTTACATGGTTGATTCCTTGTGTATATTTGCCAAGGTTGATGTACTTTTTCTACAGTAATAAAGTGTAAATGCCTTCTTGCAGGTGTGGGACATGATGATTTGGTTGACTTAGCAAAGCATCACTTTGGTAATTTAACAACCTATGATGGTAACATCATACCAGATCTGCCTCCTTGTAAATTCACAGGAAGTGAGGTATGTGCATAAAGATCTCATCATTTCAGTAGTTTAAAGCTATTGCTGAACTGCGGATGTGGGTGGTTGAGGCAGTCCCAAATCCATCTGTACATGGTTATTTTTTTGCTTGTCTCTGCATAGCTTTTAATTTTACACTCGCTAATGGGACGAGTAACCAGGGTGGCTTTGATCTGCATTACTTTCCTTTCCCCATTTTGTCACAATTGTTTGCATCTTCACAGCAAAGTGAAGTGAGTAACATTTTTAATCGTTGAATGAACCACATTTTCTTTGATTGGGCAGTTCTGAAAATGTTTTTGCTATGTTTGCAAATCAATAAGAGGCAGGAGGAAGAGGGCAAAGAAAATGTACTGCCCGAGTTACATAATAATCGTTTAATGTTTAGAGTATGCATCACACTATGGGAAGTGGAAACAAGTTGCTCCAAGAATCTTGATTGAGAATTAAGTTTGTGTGATGTCTGAGAACTAATTCCTTTAACTGAATTTCCTGATTATTGGACTATTATACTTTACAACATAATAGAGTGTAGCCTGTTAAGATTAGTACTTTATATAGGTAGTTCAGAATCTAATGGTTTCTTGCTAAAAGCTCTAGGAAGTAAGTGCTGTAACAGTTGCATTAATGATAATTGTTCCACAGATTCGTGTAAGAGATGATAAGATGCCGTTGGCACATATTGCCATTGCTATTGAAGCTGCTGGTTGGTCACATGCAGACACTATTCCTCTAATGGTTGCAAACACCTTGATAGGTAACTGGGACCGTTCTTTTGGCGGTGGTGTGGTAAGTAAGCAAGCATGAAAACCTCAGCAGAAAATAGTTTTGTTTTAGAGCTTTAAAGACAATCTGTACCCCCTTATAGTAGAAGTGCCATGGTTATATTTGCAGTAAAGTTGCGATAGAAACGGAAATCAGTGGAATAGTCAATGTAAGAAATTGACAATCATGGCAGGAAAAATTGTAGCTGATCATGTACCTTGTCTTTTGTGTCCAAAAGTTCTGTCGATCTGTCTGGAATATACTAAAAAAATCTGCATCTACAAAACTCTACATAAGACTAGTGAAAATAAAATTCCTTAAGTGGCCTGTCTTTTATCCTATGATTCTAGCATTAGGAAATAGTATATTAACAAATTTTAATCCTGGAGAAGGCAATTAAAATGATTTCTACTGTGTTTAAAATTTATCTACAAATTACAAGTAATCAAGACCATAACCCACCCCAACCTGGGTGTTTTAAATACTGTAATCTGCAATGTTTCCATCCAAACTCATATTGAATATTGTGTAAAACATTTTTTTCTTAAAAACAGAACTTGTCCAGTAAATTGGCACAGATTGCATGCCAGGGTAACCTCTGCCACAGTTTCCAATCATTCAACACCTGTTATACAGACACTGGGCTTTGGGGGCTCTACATGGTCTGCGAGTCCAATACAATTGATGAGATGTTGCATTTTGTACAAAGAGAGTGGTAAGTATACATTGTACATACTTTTTGTTTTACAGATTAAAGATTGCTAAATTTTTGTTTGTGTTATGCCCCTGTCCCACAGACGATTTTTTAGGCAACTAGGCTGTCTCTACATGGTCGCCAGGGTGTCGCCTGTATAGTCACCTCAGTCGCCCAAAGAATCGTAGCGCTTTTCTGGTCGCCGCTGGATTTTGAAATGTTCAAAACTTTTCGGCGACAGTTGGCTTGATGCCAAGGAGCGTAGCTTGACGTAGGTGCTGTCTTAGGTTGTCGCCGGTGCTGACTTCGGTGAATTCCAATTGGCGACTACCTACGTCAACCTACACCAACAGGTACCAGCGACTGAATTGTCTTACCTTGTCGTGGGTGGACGTAGGTTGTCGTAGGTGGACGTCCAAATGGTCCCCGGTTGTCGGTAGCTTGACGTCGACTAGGAGGTAGGTTGTTGTAGACATTGTCGTAAGGGGGAAAGGCGGCGCCGAAAAAAATTGCGTAAGTGGGATAGGCCCATAAGCTATCTTTAAAGGGTATGGGGGAGAATATTACTGGCCTGCCTTGTGGCAGTACAGCAAATGGTTAAAAGTAGGGGAAACTAAATTCCAGCTTAATTTTGTATTTCAAGGATATCCTCAACCATACACTTTAGACATATCATTTACAAAGTGAAGATTCAATTAAGATAACAGCAGTGATATCTGCTTAATCACATAATGGTTTGAACATTTAAAAAACATGACTATTTTGATCTTAGTGCACTTTACTGTAGTAAACGTGGCAAAGTTGATTTCAAGTCACCATGATACAAACCCAAGTGCACTGAGCGTAATGCTTTTACTTTAAGCTTTAAGTGAACTTTTAAGTGCTGTAAAATTTCCTACCTGAACCTTTCTGCCTCATTTCAAGATCTTCTATTGATATTTTCAGTTGGAAATAATGTTGAAGTCAGTGAGGCTTTCAAAAAACACTACAGCAGAAGTTTTTTTCTATTTCAGGATGCGATTGTGCACTAGTGTTACCGACAGTGAGATTGCAAGAGCCAAAAATCTGCTAAAAACAAACATGCTTCTGCAGCTTGATGGTAAGAGCAGGGTTCATTTTTTTTTGTTATTTGTTATTCACTTTCAAGTATTCATTTGGAATTTCATTGTTTCCAGGTTCAACACCAATCTGTGAGGATATTGGCAGACAGATGTTGTGTTACAATCGAAGGATTCCTCTCCCTGAACTTGAAGCTAGGATTGAAGTAAGTGAATATTGTGCTGATTGCAGGTAATTGTCAAAAAGAAGCCGAAGTTTGAATTCCATGCTTTTCCACCCTGCCATCTATACCAGAACCCCCACTTATTACAACAGTTTGGTTAATGGAAATTTGCTCTTCCAGAATTCACAAAAACGACCAAAATTTGAGGTGCAGATTAAATATTTGCACTTGCAAAAATTATACATACTGTTTCCGCATTTCTAATGTGCAGCTTTGCATTACAGGAAATTGTGGTCATATAAAGTTTTAGAACTGCAAATCCACCATATAGTGGGGGGTCACCTGTTTTAAACCTAGCATCCAAGTTAAATATCGATTATCACGTCATTTAATTGTATCCCAAGATGATTTGTGTAAATAAATTAATCTGCCTAAATCTGTCTTGCTTTTGAACTAGGCTGTTGATGCCAAAACAGTAAGAAAAGTATGTAACAGATACATCTATGACAAAGCCCCCGTCATTGCTGCTGTTGGTAAGTGCATGTCATAAATCATGGATCTTCTGCAGAGCATTTAAAAATTTGATCTGCAATTATTTTGAAACTTCTTTTGCAGGTCCTGTTGAACAACTTCCAGACTATAACAAAATTTGCAGTGCAATGTACTGGTTGAGATAAATGTTATACTATTATGAAATAAAACAAAACATTTATATTTGGTTTTATCATTTTATTATCAAATAATCACATGCACAATGATAAAAGGGATTTAGGATCATCATTTCTTCAGTCGAGTGGTATTAACTTGGTCTTGTGCAGCTTTCTTTGCTTTAACCATTTCAACAAGTTCCTGTTAAGAAGGAACAAAGGTTTCACAATGCAGGACAGGCAAAGTACAAGATACAGTAGCTATAAGTGTGTTCTAATGTAGTTTGTCTATATTAGCCGAGTAGCATTTCATTAAACAATATAATTTGTACATCCATTTAAAGATACAACTTTCTTCAAGACCTGTCTTATATATTTACCTTGTATCTCTTCATGCAATCTTTCTTATTTCTTCCTGGAATAGTAGCCGCTATTTTTTCCCATCGTTCAGGTGTGTTAACTGGATACGTCTTTAGTGCTTGTTCCAAAAGCTTCTGTTCTTCGGCTGTCCAAGGGTTAATTTCATAACCAGGCACTAACAAAAAAAGTCTTCAAGCATCAGTAAAGTGTTATAAAGTTTTGGTCAATAATGAACGCAACTATAAAGCACCATGAAATAACCTTAATTAATGCCTGCTGTAACCAAAAAGCAAACATCTGAGAATCATGGTTTACTTTCCTCCCATCATACTTTCTTTAGTGAAATCCTTATTTGATATATCAAGTTATGTCACATGCACCACATTCCTGCACAATCAGTTAGACTTTGACGCCAGCAGCCATTGCCCAATAAGGAGTTGTGGTAAATGCCTTATTTTTCTACTACACTCCACCTGTTTACTAGGCTCAATGTTTTTATCATTTTTGAAAACCCAGAAAAATCCATTACTCTGCAAAGGATGGAGAGCAGTTAAGTGTTAGTGATGTCCAGAGTACGATCACCAGGGTGGAATGAGGGGGCAATGGATTCAGTGTTACAGAAATTTACAACTTTTTCAAACCGTGTAAATTTCAAACCTTGTTCAAAAAAAAATCATCTGCAAGAAAGAGGCAGCAAATTGTGAAACATCTGCTATGGGAGGCTAAAACAATTTTGATCAGTAGTTGCTAAGGAGTCATGACAGTGCTTTTGCCTGCCTGCAAAAATAACTAAATTCAATCTGTGTACTTTCCTCTTCCTCCTGAATATTTGTTAATGAGAATGGATTTGAATGAGTGCTCAGAAGGTCAGTTTTAAAGAATCAGTAGTTCACACTTTTACCCTCAAATCTCTCTGAAGGAATCACTTTATCCGCTGTTGCAGCTGCTGTACTGTGTTCCTTATTAAATTTTTCAAATGCTTTCTTGTTTATTTCATCTTTTTGTTGGGGATCTGCAGGGCAAACAGAATCATTAAAACTAACCATTTTTAAGATCTTATGAATCACATGGTTCATGTAAGCCAAGCTCAAAATATATAAAAATAATCAAGATATTCTGGAGAATATTAACAGGTGTTTCTAAATTACACATTACTTTATGCTCTATCATTTACTCTATAACTGATAAAACATGAATTGAAATAACATCTGCTTGTATACTTAAAATTTTTACTCAACCCATTTTAAGGGAGGATTTAGTAAAAGGCTCAGCACCTACCAAGTTTTTGTAAATTCTTAGCCTTGTGGATTACATCCTTGGCTGTCCTTTTAATTCCACTTGTTGAATGTGAATTGATAAAATTAGCAATTACTTCCCATCTGAAAAGAAAGCACATGCCCGTGATCATGAATTCATTAACCACATCTGAATATAAAAACATTAGTTAAATTGGATATTAAAGCATTACAATTCAATACTGTATAAATCAAAGTTAATGGGGTTTTGAACTAAGTACACGATAAAAGTATTTACACATCCACTTAACCAAGCAATTTTTTTTGATGAAATGATCCACCCTGAACATTGAAACTTTGCTTTCACATATAATACCAATAAAAATCACAGATACTGGAAACCTGACTAAATTCTGGAAACATTTAGGTCAAAGATACTCAAGTGGAACTTAAACATGAAACATTAAATGATGCTCCTTCACCTCCTGACTGTTTCCAAAATGTTGTGTTTGTTGCAGTCTGACTTGTGCTCACTGATGCAAATACACATATTGAATAAATTAATGAATGAATGAATACTCTGTCACATGTGACAAGTCACAGTGAAATTCTTTGCTTGCATACCCAAGGCATGCAAATAGTCACCACATCAAGGGCGCTTACAAAGTATTCACGCCAGGTCCTCCTCCCAGCGGCACCCCATGCCGGGTCCTCCTTTGTTCTTTCTCCCCTCCTCACAGCAGGTCCCCCCACGCCGGGTCCTCCTTTGTTCCTTCCCTAGGCAGCGGCGTCCTCACTTCCGCATTGTCTATCCTCGTCAGTCGGCCGGCGCCATCATCGACTGCCGCACTGACCTCTCCCCTATCGCTGCCAGGTCCTCTCCGTGGCGCCAACCTAGGCCCCAGCCGTCGACCACAAGCTCCGGCCTCGGCTTCTCCGCGGGCTTCGTTGACTCTGCCGGCTGCGGGCTCCGACCCGCAAGGCTCCAGCCATGGCCATGCCCTTGCATGACAGGATTAAATGGAGCTGACATGACAATGCCCACTAACTCTTTCTTGAGATGGACACATGATTAAGTCCCTGGTGAAATACTACTTCCTTTGCAAAAATGACTATCTTAAGTAGGTGAAAGAGGAAGAGAAAATAGTTTAAAAAGAGCCAGAATTATAGATCTCTGAACCAGGAATAAATAGAGCTGCTATGCTTTTAATATTACTGTTCAGAACAGAAACTAAGATGTACAGAGGTGGAAAAGGAAAATTAAAAGGTTCAATGAATCAACCTACTTGCATTCCACATTTTTTGTAAATATGTTAATCTTATACTGCTGCCAAAGGAGAATTTGTGGTCACCACCCAACAAGTAGCACCCCAAAGGACCCGACCCACATGTAAGAAATGTGAAAAACATGCATTGCTTAAGATTCGTTCCTTTAACTTGCAATATTACAACCAGAAATTAATACCACCAGAAGCAATTTAACTTAAGCAGAAATGTGCCATATTTTCAATTCTTCCAGTGTTTCACAAGACACATTATAAGTGCTGCACATAACAAGACACGTTATTTCAGAAGTAACTCATTCGATTAACATTGCCATGACATTACCTGGCATTAGTTCCAGCGGGAAAGATATTTACACCCTTTATCAGGAGCTGCAAGTCCTCCTCAATCCAGGCTTTGCTTCCTCCTCCATAACCTGCAGCGTGATCTGAGCTTTTTGTAGCCTGCCTCGTCCGTGCCTCTGCCTCCTCCTTCTCTTTTGCTAACTGTGCATTGACTTCTTGGATCTTCCAAAAAAAAATCATGTAGACTTAAAGAACTGTAGATGCTGGTTTACAAAAAACAAAGTGCTTGAGTAACTCAGCGGGTGAAGAAGCGCCTCTGAAGAACATGGATAAATGACATTTCAGGTCAGGACCCTTCCCTGGATCATTGCTCAATTGCTTAGGACCAACTTTTCTACATCTATCCATTTTTGTATCATCATCTAGTATCTGGTATTTTACCACTTGACTAATATGCTGGACAGCAGGAATGAGTGAGGTTATAAAACTTCATCTAAGCAGCAAGTGGGAGAATTGTGAGGAATGGAGCAAGAGGACCATTCACGGCTCTCCAAGAGATTTTAAGATAGTATTAGATTAAAGGGGAAAGCTTAAAATGCCACAGAAAAAAAAGAGGCTTAGGAAAGTTTAAGATTTCATAAAAGGATCAAGATATTGGTAAGGGAAGAAAAAGAAGAATGACTATTGGCGAAGTAATAAACTCAAAAACAGACGAGCTTATAGGCGAGCCTCGCGCAGCGGGAGTATCCCGGTGAGCCGCGGCCAGAAAGGTCCAGCTCACCTGCTGGAGACTGGGGACTCACCCGGTATGCCCGACTCACCCGCCACGGATGGAAGACCACACCGCAGACAGGGAATCCATTTGGAAGGCCATGCTTGCCCGCCCAGAGTGGAGGGAGTCGGACAGAGGGCAAGTAAGCAGACCGGCTGCGGTAGGGAGTGCACTGCCTCGACAGTGTTCAGAGGCCGAGCCTGTGGATCACACGCGGCCTACAGCAGCACGGGGCGGTGGAGGACACCATGGCTATGCTTGGCCAGGCCGACCCTGCAACACCGTCAGGACAATGGGCCTTCATGGTCAGGTCAACCCTGCACTTACAAGAACTGGGACTTGAAAATGGCAGGCGACTCTATACTGCCTCAGTGTACTACTGCTATATACTGTATCCAAGATGCTTATATAATATGTATCTAAGTGCTTATGTATAGTGATACTTGTACTGAACTGTATACAAAAATGAATTTCACTGTACATTGGTAAATGTAACAAATAAAGTACCATACTATAAAAAAGACTCCTGAATTTAACGTTATTTCTTTTCTGACTGAAGCAAGAAAAACTACAATGGGGGCTATCGAAATGGTAGAAAATAAACATATTTTATTAATGTCTTCCTGGAAGGAGACCAAGAAACCTCCAGAAATTAATCGACGACTAAAGATCAAAAGTGAATGAGAACCTCAAAGAAATTAGCATTAATAAAAAGGACTAAAATTAGAGAAATTATAGCCCTTAAAGGCAATTAATCTCCAGGACACGATGACTTGCATTAGCTAAGGTGACAGCAGAGGCACTAAAATGAGGAAATAAACTCACCAAAATTAGTTCTTACTCGATGTGGCACAAACCTATCCATTTTGGTCCCAAGAACAATCAAGCAACCAATGCCTTAAACCAAATTTTGCAGACTACATGCCAGGAAAAGACTTCTTGTGCCACCTCAACAAACATTGTACCTGTTTCTGTATTTCAGCTTGACCTTCATCCCTTGTACTTGATGCAAGTACTTCATTTAAGGTTTGTAGGCTACGAAAAAGAAAAACAAACAAACATTGAAATCCATGGTTTTTATGTCTTGTTCGAGCATAATTATGTCCATGTACATTTAGGCAGAAATAATCCAGTAATTGAATGGACATGGATATTACAAGTCAAAGATAGTACCTACTTAGAAATTTTGATCCACAATTTAAAAAAAATGTTGCTCATGTTTATAAACAACATTACAAAAAAAAGTAGATTTGCATTTATGTGACGTTTAAGATGAAACTTTATTCTCCCTAGCGGGATGGAATTAAATTTGACTCCAGTCCAAAGAGACTTTTAAAAGCTGGGATAATGACATGGATTTCAAAGAGGATGTTAAAGGAGGAAATTATTATATAGATGCAGGTGAAACATTTATAATGGGCAGAGCAGAGGAAATGCACAAACAATATAGATCAATTACAAACTACTATTAGAAATCCTTTTATTCTTTTCTATTTATTTAGCTTTCCTTCAAATGATTTGCAGCTGCCTGCTCATGTCACAATCTCCACATTCTAATCGCTCTGTGAATAAAGGCAACCCAAGTTCTTTGTTGAATTTATTGCTGCGCCTCTTATAGCAGTGGTCCTATTCTGATATTCCCACATGTGTTCGCCACATCAACGTCCCTTTCACTATTTTTCAATAGAGCCCTACAGGTAAACATTCTTAATACAATCTGTTAAAACATTTGGTTTCATATTGTATATAGAAAAATCCAGTTCCTCGCATTCACTCTAGTTGTATCAAGTTCCATGTTATCATCTTTCTCTGAATTGCATACTTTATTCTTGGTAGCAATCTTGCATTAATGGCTTAAGGTTTTTCTATTCACCAAAAGTAAAGATATAGTATTTTTATGTACATTATGAAAATCTTACAATCTTAAAGATCTCTATAGGTCACCCCTCAGCTTTCTCTGTCAAAGAGATTCAGTCTGTTCATCCTTTCACATACAGTGCCCTCCATAATGTTTTGGACAAAGACCCATCATTTATTTATTTGCCTCTGTACTCCATAATTTGAGATTTGTAATAGAAAAAATCACGTGGTTAACGTGCACATTGTCAGATTTTAATAAAGGCCATTTTTATACATTTTGGTTTCACCACGTAGAAATTACAGCAGTGTTTATACATAGTCCCCCATTTCAAGGCACCATAATGTTTGGGACAGGGCAGTGTCATGTAAATGAAAGTAGTCATGTTTAGTATTTTGTTACATGTCCATTGCATGCAATGACTGCTTGAAGTCTGCGATTCAAGGACATCACCAGTTGCTGGATGTCTTCTCTGGTGATGCTCTACCAGGCCTGTATTGCAGCAATCTTTAGCTTATGCTTGTTTTAGGGGCTAGTCCCCTTCAGTTTTCTCTTCAGCATATAAAAGGCATGCTCAATTGGGTTCAGATCGGGTGATTGACTTGGCCACTCAAGAATTTACCATTTTTTAGCTTTGAAAAACTAATTTCTTGGGCATTTCCTTCTCTCCTCCATACTTTGCTGTTGCCATCACTGATATGTTAATCTTCGTCTCATCTGTCCACAAGACCTTTTTCCAGAACTGTGGTTGCTCTTTTAAGTACTTCTTGACAAACTGTAACCTGGCCATCCTATATTTGCGGTTAACCAGTAGATTGCATCTTGCAGTGTATCCTCTGTATTTCTGTTCATGAAGTCTTCTGTGGACAGTGGTCATTGACGAATCCACACCCGACTCCTGAAGAGTGTTTCTGATCTGTCGGACAGATGTTTGGGGATTTTTCTTTATTATAGAGAGAATTCTTCTGTCATCAGCTGTGGAGGTCTTCCTTAGCCTGCCAGTCCCTTTGCGATTAGTAAGCTCACCAGTGCTCTCTTTCTTAATGATGTTCCAAACAGTTCATTTTGGTAAGCCTAAGGTTTGTCTGATGTTTCTAACAGTTTTATTCTTGTTTCTCAGTCTCATAATGACTTCCATTGGCACAACTTTGGTCCTCAAGTTGATAAACAGCAATAAAATTTTCCAAAGGTGATGGAAAGACTGGAGGAAAGACTAGGCGCTGAGAGCTCTCTTATACCTGCATTAAGGAGGTATTTAAACACCCCTGAGCAATTACAAACACCTGTGAAGCCATGTGTCCCAAACATTAGGGTCCTCTGAAATGGGGGGGATTATGTATAAACACAGCTGTAATTTCTACATGGTGAAACTAAAATGTATAAAAATACCCTTTAATAAAATCTGACAATGTGCACTTTAACCACATGATGTTTTTCCTATTACAAATCTCAGATTGTGGAGTACAGAGGCAAATAAATAAATTATGAGTCTTTGTCCAAACATTATGGAGGGCACTGTATATTTCTGGTAACACTGAAGTAAATCCATATGACAACCTCTCCAGTACCATTTTTTAATAAAATGGTAACAGATTTCCATGCAATACATCTAGTGCAGTCTAATCAAAGTCCAATGCAAGTTTAGAATAAATAATCACAGAACTGAACAGCATGAAAACAGGCAATTCTGACCAGCCTGTCCACGTCAATCTGTAGACTTTCTTCTGTATTAATTCTATTGCCCAACACTCTATGCCAAGGCAATTCATCACAGCTCAGCTAGATACTTTATAAATGCTGTCGGCTTTAACCACTCTGTCAGGCATTACACTCCAGGTACTTGCAACACTCTGATGGAAGGTAGTTCTCGCATCTCTAAATCTCTTTCCCCAAACCCATGTCCTCTTGTTTTATTTACCTGCAATATGAGGAATGTTTTCTGTGGTCTACCCAGTTGTACCTCTCATTATTTTATATACTTCAATCATGTCCTCTCAATCTTTTCCATCCCCACGAGTATAGACCCAGCTTCTCCAGTCTCTCCTCGTAACAGAACTGCTGCATCCCAGGCAACTGTGGTAAATCCCTCTCTATCTTCTCCAGCACTAACACATCCTTTCTATACGTTGGCTACCAGAACTGCATCCAGTAAGTACTGCAGCTGAGGTCTGGTCAACGTTTTAAAAATTCTAGCATAAGCTCACATGTTCTAATTTCAGTCTCCTGACTAATCAAGGCCAGTATCTCATATGGCTCCCTAACTGTGTTGCCACCTTCAAGGATCTATGTAACTTGACCTTCAAGAGCCCTCTGTTTCTCAATACCCCCAAAGACGTTACCATTCTGGATGTCCAAGCCTTATGAATGCTCCCAAAATGCTTCACCTTGCACTTGGCTGGATTAAATTCCATCAGCCACTTATTTTAGCCAATTTCACAACACATCCATAGTACTCTGCAGTGAAAGACTATTTTCTGTTCTATCGACTTTGCCAATCTTTGGGTCATCTGTGAACTTAATTATGTTACCTTGTACCTCTTCGTCATTCATGAATACTACAAATACCATTTTTTTCAATCATGTCCTCAAAATCTATGTTGTGGATTTGCTTCTTTTTCTTTTAAAATTACAGTGCTTGGTTTTTATTTTAATGACTTCATTAACCAGGTGACTATTTTTTCGTGATTTGTGTATCTGGGTCAAGGGGCTCAGGTCGGATTAAACCAGATGCAGAAAGGGGTTCAATAATTTAACAGCCAGGGAAGAGCTTCAAATCATGGTTAAGTATGGAGCTTGTGAAAGAAGAAGAGTAATGAAAAGACTCATATAGAAAATCATGCTTGCATTATTCTTGCTCATATCACTGCTTGCATTATTTTTCTTCTATGTGTAGCTTATATTCCATTTAGAGATAATGGTGGTGAGGTGTTTGGAAAAAGAGGAAGGAAGTCCTGAATATCATTTATATCAAGGATTCTCCATTGAAACCCAGAGCACCAATAAGAACTCAATTGTTAAAAATAAACAGCAAGTTATTCATCTTGTAAATACCAGATAAGGCAGATAAGCAACATTAAAATATATTTACCTCACTAATTCAAGTCGGTCACAGAGTTTCTCCACATCCTCCATCATTTTCACATTTTCAGTTTGATTATCAGTAAAGTAGTTCCAATTCTTGTAAAGTACAAAAATAAGAATGAATCACTCATACAGTAAACAGATCGGAAAGCAGCGATGACTGACTTCAGAATCCACTGGCATTGATGCAATTCTCATATCCACTTATATAGTGATGGCAGCATCATAGAGAACACAGCCGAACATCATTTCATACATGGTGATATGAGGTTGACTGATTACCTTCTTAAAGGGGAAAGTCCAAATTTTAGTCTTTAGTTACTAGTTGAGAGACGACACTGTACTGATGATGCTATGGTCGTTCTTAAACACTTCATTCTTAAAAGGACAGGTCAAAGAAAATGAAATATAATTTCCTTTCCCAATTGCATAACCCACAAATAACAATATAGGTTCAGGGAGACAAATATTGCACCAAACTGACTAGATGACATTTCTAAGCTGCCAATACAGAGTGATCATTTGGACGGGCAGCTAGTTCAATTTACACTTGGACTTTTGCTTTCTGTTTTGAAGATGTTGCCGTGCACTAAGGTAATGATGAAAGGACTTGTAGGTCAAAGGCACTGCCTTCTTTGTACTACATCCCAATCAGGTTTGCTTATGTCAACTCAATTTTAGGCTTTATATTATTTATGATCAGCCCTTTATGTTGCAGATGTGTAATGTCAAAAGTGCACTTTTTAATGGTTATAGTCATGAAAAAATATTTCTTACAAAGGCAAGGAAAAAATAGGTGAGGCATGAACTGAGTCAGCGTGCTCTTGACTTTGATTTGTTGTTACCCATTGCAATAATTTTGTTGTAAATTTAGAAACTGAGATCTAGGTGTAAAAGTGAGTGAAGAGCTGAAAAAGATTAAGTCGCTGGAAAGTTAACGAATAAATATTATGAAGTATAGTTAAATAACCCATTATAGTGTACTACACGGAGCTCACAGTTCAGACCTGGTCAGCCAATTATAGAAAGCCAATCACTCATTTTGAATTGGTGTACAGAAAAGTGAAACAAAGAATTTGAGGTTCAAGAGTAATTTCTTAACATTAGCTAATTAAGGTGTTGATTCTCCAGCATGAACTGAGTTAGTATTGCTGGAGGTGCATTTTCCAATTAATTATTAAATCTTATTTTAATGTAAAATATCCCATGATATAATTCTGAAAAGCAGGGGAGTTGTCGCTAAAATACCACTGATAGAGTCATTGTTATATTGTTATTGTGGGATCCGTGCATGTGAAAATAGACTTTCACCTTTGACAACCCCACGTGCAAGAAGCATCAGAAACACTTGATGGTAATTGATTCACCTTTGTTTAACTGAAGCCTACATCAGGGGAACAGAAACCATACAACTTGCAAGGAAGAAGATGGAGAAATGACCAATACACTAGGGCCTAATTATGTGCAGATGCCATTTACAGCCTGCTAGGAAAGATGCTAAAATTAAAAACTATCATTGGAATTAGAATGCCGGTTGAAGCAATTAACAATGGTTAAATCAACATGAACAAACAGAAGGGAAGTTAATAGATCAATATGAAACAGAAAGGCTAATAATTTGTTCATTGTTATCCTGATGACAGAGAGCAAGGAAGTTAACAGATAAGGTCCAGCTAAATTAAATTTTGTTTTTCATCTCTACAACAAATTGAACATTTTTGGACAAGGATGTCTGTCAGGAGCTGAAGAAATAAGATTCGCTGTTACCTCAGTGTTGTTATCCTTGCTTACACTTCAAAGGACATTTAGTGGTGCATGCTAGTTTTAACTCTTAACTGCCAGAATGCTAGTTTTTTTAATATATATTATGCCAGGAAAATTTGCACTCAATCCATAAATTTATATTCATTAATGTACAGATAAGAATTTTTGTTTTATATTCATGGTGAAATTCCGAGAAGTGACCAACCGTGCCACTAAAACAACATTTCATCGCACCTTACAAACTGTTCGTAGCTTTTGCCTTTCTTTCTTAATTGCTTTCTTCTGTATTTCCTTTTCCTTCTTTGATTGCAGTGCCTGTTGTCTGGCTTCTTCATCCTCTTTTTCTTTGGCCAATTGGGCAACTTCCAATTCAGCTTGTTTAAGCTATTTAAAAACAAAATATATTTGGAATTTCTTTGTAGAACACATTAAAATTAGCACTGCTGTTTGTGCAATTAAAAAATAACACAGAGTCCCAAACTAAATTGCACACATATAGAAATTACACCTTATTTATAATATTCCAACATTAATTGCCCAAAAGGTTTTTTATAATACTCAAAAAAAAAACTGCTTACATTTTGCAGAGCAGCAAATAAAATGTTTGGGCAATTGGCACAATTCACATTTCCACCAATGGACCAAAGACATGCAGGTTAGGAGGGACCTGGGCAGAGTCAAGGCAGGGCCAAATATGTAATCTATATGGACTTCATCAAAACGTTTGATAAAGTTTGCACGTTAGCTACTTTGTAAGGTCAGATTGCATGGGATCCAGAGCTAGCTAATTGGACACAGAAACATTTTCATGGTAGGAAGCAGAGGGTGGTGGTGGAAGGGTGTTTTTAAGACAAATGGTGTGCCTTAGAGATCGGTGCTAGGACCATTGTCATTTATCATCTATATCAATGATTTGGATGATAATGTACGTGTATGTTCAATAAATTTGTAGATGATACTGAAATATCAAGGTGGCATCATAGACAATGGTTATCATAACAATGGGATCTTGGCCAGCTGGGCAAGTGGGACAAAGGATGGCTAATGGAGTTTCATTCAGATAATGAAAGGTGTTGCACTTTGGAAACTCAAACCAGGACTTTCAGTGAACGGTGGGGCCCTGGGGAGTATTGTAGAGCAGCGGGATCTAGGAGGTTAACTGAAAGTAACATGGTTTCCTGAAAGTAGTGTTGCAGGTAGCTAAGGCGGTGAAGAAGGCATATGACACATTGGCCTTCATCAGTCAAGGAAGAGAGTTTATAAGTTGGGACGTTATGTTACAGTTGTACAAGACGCTGGTGAGGCTGCACTTGGGAGTAGTCTGTCTAGTTTGTTCACCCCGCTATAGTAAAGATGCCATTAAACTGGAAAGAAGGCAGAGAAAATGTTAAACATTTATTAATCATGGCCTATAAGATAATTTCGGGAAAGGAAATGTTTTCTCGCAGTTGACAGTTAAAGCATGGCATTCCCATGTTATCCTTTCAATTTAATAACAGAAATCAAATTGTAGCATATTTAAAATGCAACCAGACTTCCTCAATTTTTAATCCTTACTTTTTCTTTTTCTTCTTGCTCTTTTCTTTTTGCCTCAGCTTTTGCCTTCTTCTCTGCTTCTTTTCTTGCTTTTTCTTCTTCTTTAAATTTTTTAATTCTAGGATCACAATTGTATGCAGTGTCTGTAAAAGAAATCATCACAATAATGTCTTGGGTCTTGAGATTTTACATTGCAATACATTGAGACCTTTGTGATATTCAGACCATCAATCACAATTAAATGACCCAAAGGCAAGAGTTAGGTCAACTCTACAAATTAATATTTAAAGACTGTTTATAGCTTAGATGGTCAAATAAAAATGCACCCAATTAATTTGATCAGCCTATATTGTAACAATCAATGATTCTAAATTGGGCAAAAATATTAGAAACATAGGACTTCGAAAAATAGGCGGAGTAGGCCATCCGGCCCTTCATGCCAGCACCATTCATTATGATCATGGCTGATCATCTTAAATCCGTACCCAGTTCCTGCTTTTTCCCCCATGTCCCTTGATTCCTTTAGACCCAAGAGCTAAATCTAACTCTCCCTTGAAAACATCCAGTGAATTGGCTTCCACTGCCTCCTGTGGCAGAGAATTCCACAGACTCACAACTATTTGGGTGAAAAAGTTTTTCCTCATCTCAGTCCTAAATGGACATAGTAAATAACATTGCTTCATCAGTCTTTTAATTATCAGAAGTAAAGTACTTTGTTTTATGACTTTCAATTGCAGTCATCACTGAGTGGCTGACAATAGAAATAATGACAATACCGAAAATGCAAAGTTACTAAGGAACTTGTGAACAGCATATTAGCATATTCCAAAACACTGATTTATTTTTAAGACATACTATGAAGACAACAGTCAAGGTTCAATGATCAACTCAATCTTTTGGGCCTGCACTGGTTGGAAAATTGTTACAGGATTATAGGAGAATTCCCAGTTCTTTGTTGAGCAGAGTAGGTTCTCCATCTTGCATGGAGGTATCAGGCTAGTAGTGCTAAAATGCCAATGTTCTAGAGGACCCACAAGAAATAAGGCTTTCATACAGTCAACCACTACTGTTCATACATTCCCTGAAATGTACCCTTCCCTAACATAGGACAAAGCAAATTAGCTTTAGAACTAGCTCATTTTACTATACAATAGATGTTTATAATATCAGATTTATTTCGAGCTAGAAAAATAACTGACTCAGTAGAGAACTACTTAGTAACATTAGCAAATTTGCAGATGACACAAAGCTGGGTGGCAGCGTGAACTGTGAGGATGCTATGAGAATGCAGGGTGACTTGGACAGGTTGGGGGAGTGGGCAGATGCATGGCAGATGAAGTTTAATGCGGATAAATGTGAGGTTATCCACTTTGATAGCCAAAACAGGAAGGCATATTACTATCTAAATGGCGTCAAGTTGGGAAAAGGGGAAGTACAACGGGATCTGGGGGGTCCTTGTACATCAGTCTATGAAAGTAAGCATGCAGGTACAGCAGGCAGTGAAGAAAGCAAATGGCATGTTGGCCTTTATAACAAGAGGAATCGAATATAGGAGCAAAGAGGTCCTTCTGCAGTTGTACAGAGCCCTACTGAGACCACACCTGGTATTGTGTGCAGTTTTGGTCCCCTAATTTGAGGAAGGACATTCTTGCTATTGAGGGAGTGCAGCGTAGGTTTACAAAGTTAATTCCCGGGATGGTGGGACTGTCATATGCTGAGAGAATGAAGCAGCTGGGCTTGTACACTCTGGAGTTTAGAAGGATGAGAGGGGATCTCATTGAAACATATAAGATTGTTAAGGGCTTGGACAAGCTAGAGGCAGGAAACATGTTCCCGATGTTGGGGGAGTCCAGAACCAGGGGCCACAGTTTAAGAATAAGGAGTAAGCCATTTAGAACGGAGACGAGGAAACACTTTTTCTCACAGAGAGTGGTGAGTCTGTGGAATTCTCTGCCTCAGAGGGCAGTGGAGGCAGGTTCTCTGGATGTTTTCAAGAGAGAGCTAGATAGGGCTCTTAAAAATAGCAGAGTCAGGGGATATGGGGAGAAGGCAGCAACGGGCTACTGATTGGGGATGATCAGCCATGATCACATTGAATGGCGGTGCTGGCTCGAAGGGCCAAATGGCCTACTCCTGCACCTATTGTCTATCCTATGTAGTAAATAATGGATTTGTTGTTCAAATACAAAACTTACCGACTAGTGTCCTTATTCTATTCATTTCTTCTTTTTTCCTTTGTGCACGAGCTGCTCTGTTCTGCTTCTCAATCCACTTTCTCTCATCTCGGCTGCAGATGAATAAATCACCAGAAAAATTAAGACTACATTACTGATCCTCTGTGATTCTCGAGTGAATTAGGGTGGTGCTCCAGGTTACGCTGAAATTGTACTGAAATGGTCCTCATTTTCCACCCCATCAGCCGTAGCATACAACATATAATCCTCTGACATTTTCGCCACCTCCAACTACTGGCCACATCTTCCCATCTCCACCCCTTTCTGCTTTCCGCAGAGCGTTCCCGCCGTAACTCACTAGTCAATTCGTCCCTTCCCACCCAAACCACCCCCTCCCCGGGTACTTTTCCCTGCAACCGCAGGAGATGCAACACTTGTCCCTTTACCTCCCCCCTCGACTACATCCAAGGACCCAATCAGTCTTTCCAGGTGAGGCAGAGGTTCACCTGCACCTCCTCCAACCTCATCTACTGCATCCGCTGTTCCAGGCTTCTGTCCATCGGCGAGACTTGATCTCCCGGTTGCTCAACACTTCCTCTCCCATTCCAAATCTGACCTTTCTGTCCTGGCCCTCCTCCATTGTCAGAATGAGGCCTAGCGAAAATTGGAGGAATAGCACCTCATATTTCGCTTGGGTAGTTTATACCCCAGCAGTATGAACATTGACTTCTCTAATTTCAGATAGCCCTTGCGTTCTCCCTCCTCCCCCTTCCCAGTTCTCCTACGTCCTACTGTCTCCGCCCACTTTCTATCTTTTTCCCGCCCCCCCCCATCAGTCTGAAGAAGGGTCTCAACCCAAAACGTCATCCATTCTTTCTCTCCATAGATGGTGCCTCACCCGCTGATTTTCTTCAGCATTTTGTGTCTATGCTGCCTGACATGCTGAGTTACTTCAACATTTTGCATTGTTCCTTGGTAAACCAGCATCTGCAGTTCCTTGTTTCTAATATTTAATGGTCTGTTTTTCATTGAGGCATAGAGCTGTGCAGCGTGGCTACAGTCCATTCGGCCCAGCTTGTCCCTGCTGACAAGTCGTAATTCTGTGCTAGTTCCATTTGCTCCATATTCCTCTAAACTGTTCCCACCCATATATCTATCCAAATATCCTAAAACAAATTAAAAATTTATCTTGCAACTTTAGAAAACGTCTGTGATTATTGTCAATTAGATTGGCAAGTGGAGGCGAGGTTTGGAACAGTGAGAATAGGTTATAACTGATTAATGATGGCGAGGCAGGGAGAATGAAAACCAATTATAACTGATTAGTGAGCTATGCAAGATCAGAAAATTATATTTGATTAGTGATGGTGTACGAGAGCAGAAGTGATAAGAATAGTTTGAAAGTGGGAAAGTGAAATCATTATAATCATTATAAAGTGGAGACAGATGGGAAGAAAAGGCTAAATTTGATTAGTGACGGTGAAGGGAGATGGGGGTGAGCAGATTGTAATTGATTATTGATGAAAAGAGGGTAGGACAATGAGAACCATATATGATTAGTGGTAGAGAGGTATTGTAGGAAGTCGATGCGATCAATTAATGATGGGACAGTCTTGAATTTAATTGGAATCAATTAATGGAAATGTGGATGAGGTAATAAGAACACAGGCAATTGAAATCAATTAGCAATGGACAGAGGGATGTGCATGAGAAGATTCTAATTGCTGGGACAACATGAGAACATAAGAAATTAGAAATTATTAGTGTTGGAAGAGGGGGATAAGTGCTAATGCAGATGTTATGAGCACTGATTATAATTTAATATTGATGGAGAGAGAATTGTGTAAGAACCGAGGCAATTATTGGTAAATTATACCGAGAGGGAGGGATTGCAACCAGCAAAGGAGGTTGTGAGAACAGATACAACCAGCAGGTTGTTACCAGGACTTGAGGCATTGGGTTATAAGGAGAGGCTGGTACAATGTTTCCTGGAGTGTGTGAGGCTGATGACCTTATAAACAAAGCTCAAGAAAGTTAGTTTGGATAAACAATTAGATCTGCTTAACAGAGGATTTGCCTACATTTTTCTTAAAACAGACTAAAGACTGAAAAATATTGACTAAAACTAAAGAATGAATGAAATATTACATACCACTCCGCTTTTTCTTTCTCTTCTTCGTCTAAGTAAGAAAATTCCCGCCAGGAGTCAAAATTATACCTAAAGAATGTTGAGTATTGACAATAAAGCACACAAAATATAAACCAAACATGTATGCAAAAAACTATTTGTAAAGTGTCAAAATAAAATTGACCAGGGAGTTACGGAGGGAACAGTCTCTGCAGAAAGCTGAAAGGGGAGGAGATGGGAAGATGTGGCCAGTGGTGGGATCCCGTTGGAGGTGGTGAAAATGTCGGAGGATTATTTGTTGTATGTGACGGCTGGTAGGGTGGAAGTTGTGGACAAGGGGGACTCTGTCCTTGTTACGAGGGGGGGGGGGGAGAGATGGGGAGTGAGAAAGGAGCTACAGGATATAGAGGAGACCCTGGTGAGAGCCTCATCTATAGTCGAAGTGCTGAACCCCCGTTCCCTTAAGAATACGGACATCTCCGATGCCCTGGTTTGGAACACTTCATCCTGGGTGCAGATGCGGTGTAGACGGAGGAATTGGGAGATGGGGATAGAGTCCTTACAGGAAGCAGGGTGGGAAGAAGTGTAGTCCAGATAGCCATGGGAGTCAGTGGGTTTGTAGTAGATGTCGGTCAGTAGGCTGTTACCTGCGATGGAGATGGTGAGGTCTAGAAACGGTAGGGAGCTGTCAGAAATGGTCCAGGTGAATTTGAGTGCCGGATGGAAGTTAGTGGTGAAATGGATGAAGTCAGTGAGTTCTGCATGGGTGCAGGAAGTAGCACCAATGCAGTCGTCAATGTAGCGGAGGTAGAGTTTGGGGATAGGGCCACGGTACGCCTCGAACAAGGATTGTTCGACGTACCCTACAAAGAGGCAGGGGCCCATGCGCGTGCCCATAGCTGTGCCTTGGATTTGGAGGAAATGGGTGGAGTCAAAGGAAAAGTTGTTGAGGGCAAGGACCAGCTAGGTGGAGGAGAGTATTAGTAGATGGGGATTGGTTGGTTCTGCGGTCGAGGAAGAAACGGAGAGCTTTAAGACCCTCCTGGTGGGGGATGGAGGTGTAGAGTTAGTTTGGACATCCATGGTGAAGATGAGGGAGTGGGGGCCTGGAAAACGAAAGTCATGAAGGAGATGAAGAGCGTGTGAGGTGTCTTGGACATAGGTAGGGAGGGATTTGACCAGGGGGATAGGATGGATTCGAGGTATGTGGAAATAAGTTCGGTGGGACAAGAACAAGCAGAAACAATGGGTCTGCCAGGACAGTCAGGTTTGTGGATTTTGGGGAGAAGATAACATCGGGCCGTGCGGGGCCGGGGAACGATGAGGTTGGAGGCTTGGGAGGGCAGGGGGCCAGAAGCGATGAATCCAATGATGGTGCTTGAGATAATGGCCTGGTGCTCATCTGTGGGGTCATGGTCCAGGGCTAAGTAGGAGGTGTCTGAGAGTTGGCACCTGGCCTCAGACCGGTAGAGGTCAGCGTGCCAGACTACCACGGCACCTCCCTTGTCGACAGGTTTGATCACCCAGTCGGGGTTGTTGCAGAGTAAGCGGGGGGCTGTACGTTCGGGGGGGGGGGGGGGGGGTTAGAGTGAGAAATGGGAGTGGAAAAGTTGAGGGGTTTAAAATGAAAAGGTCTAAAGCAGGTAGATGGCCGTGAGGGGGAGTCCAAGAGGAGGGGGTCCGTTGGAGATGGGAGAAGCAGTCATCACTAGGGGGTGAGGACTCCTTCCCATGGAAAAACACTTGGATGCATAGGCGACGGAAGTAAAGCTCCACATCGTGGCGGACACAGAACTCATTGAGGTGGGGACGGAGGGGAACAAAGATGAGGGGAGGTCAGGGGGGGATGGTGAACACAAGGCAAGGATGGGGGTTGGTGCTGAAGGAAGGCAGGTGAGTGGACGGAGGCCGAGGCGATGTCTGGTAGGGGGGTGGTGGGTGGTCAGGGAGGAGGGGGGTATGAGGACTATAGTGTGGGTGGGGAGTAGCTGGGGTCACATGGTACACGGGGGAAGGGGAAGACCCAGTGGAACCCCCACTGAGTCCCTGTGTGGGGTGAGGGTGGTGGGGGGGGGGGGGGGGGAAGGAGCACTAGGACCCAGCACAGTCCTATAAATTATCAGTAATTTTCTGATATTAATTCCGTATTCTCTCCCTCCAGGGGCCCCAAACATTGTAACCACCTTTTTAAATGACCAAATATGCTTTTTCTAATAATATTTGCCACTTGTCCTTCAATCAACTCTCTGCCTCCTTATTAGCTTTTTAGTTTCTTGCTGCTAGTTCTTGATAAATTTTGCTATTCTGTATGCTCGTTTTTTTTTGATTTCATGTTTTCTGTCACCTCATCAATCATGGCTCATGTTTCTTATTGAGTCCCTCTTTAGTGGCAACCAATCAGCAGAGGACCTCAAGACTAACACCAGGTTGAAATAACAGGATAACAGTCCCCCAATGTTACACAGAATCATCAGCTAGATTACATGCAGGAGTGTCGCTTGAAAATCATGAAATGTTTTGAGAGGCTAGTTATGGAACGCATTAATTCCAGCCTACCCAGCGGCCTTGAACCATTGCAGTTCGCCTACTGCCATAACAGGTCCACGGACGATGCCCTAGCCCTGCACTCATCCCGAGAACATCTAGAGAAGAGAGACACGTATGCCACACTCCTATTCATAGACTACAGCTCTGCCTTTAATACCATTATACCATCCAAGATTATCATCAAACTCGCGGGACTTATCACCAACAGTTTCTCCTGGACCACCCATATTGAAGCAACAACCAGAAGGCACACCAATGCCCCTACTTCCTTAGAAGACTGAGGAAGTTTGGCATGTCCCCAACAACTCTCACCAACTCCTACAGCTTGGTTTAGGAACAGCTCCATCCAGAACTGCAAGAAATTGCAGCGAATTGTGGACGCAGCCCAAGCCATCACACAAACCAACCTCCCTTCTATTGACTCCATTTATACCTCACGCTGCCTCGGCAAGGCCAGCAGCATAATCAAGGACGAGTCACACCCTGGCCACACCCTGTTCTCGCCTCTCCCATCAAGCAAAAGGTTTAGAACACCAGATTCAGAGACAGTTTCTTCCCAGCTGTAATCAGGCAACTGAATCATCCTACCACAACCAGAGAGCAGTGTTGAACTACTATCTAACTCTTTGATGACATCGGACTATCCTTGCACTAAACGTTATTCCCTTATCATATATCTATACACTATAAATGGATCGATTGTAATCATTGTCTTTCCGCTGACTGGTTAGCACGCAACAAAAACTTTTCACTGTACCTCGGCAGACGTGATAATAAACTAAACTAAAACTGATTTCTTACTGGAAGACAAATATGCTACAGGCCATATTGACAAATGTGTTAAGTCAAAAAAAATGTTTGAATGGCACGAGGAAGGGAAATGCAATTATTTGAAATCTTAAATCTACAATAAGCACTGTTCAAACCACCAGAAACAAGGTTTCAGAATCTGAAAAATATACAAAAATAGAGCAATGAAGTAAATTTCTACAAAGAAGGAAAAATCTGAATATTTTTAGTGAATCAATTTTTCTTTACACAATCATAATTTAGGGGGAAAAGTTGCCTATTCCTTTTTTTTTTTTTTTTTAAAGGATACAACAGTCAGCTTATTATATTTACAACTGTTAAATCCATGTTAAAACTGTTAAAAGAATAAGCTTTACTCCAAAATGCAATAGTATCTCATATATAGGTACTAAACTTAAGCATAAGGTTCACATCTAAAACAGAATCAGTGCAACTGTAGAATTTTTTATATTTTCAATTTTCAAAATTGCAAAGAAATAAATTAGCTTGGTGTGTGCATAAAAATAAAATCATGGATCAAACTTACTAATTTGGGGGTCACTTTTGATTTTGCCCATTTCCACATTATGCGACAAACTGTTAAAATTTCTTCCTTTGAACACTTTTGCAACAGCATGATGTCACACTACAAGTTAATGCTGTAATTGTGTGATTAGCATACGATGATCATGTGAACTCATTTCTCAAATAGCTGCCACCATTTAGAAAACAATACATAGAAGCATCTGCAATTTTGTCAATATTTAAGAAACAAGCGAAAACTGGAGCGGAATCTCCAGCAGGGATTTGATATAATGGTTCTGAAGAGTTTCGGAGTTTTAATTGAAATTGAAGAGTTCAGATTGAGAAAATAAAGAGCAATTGTTTCCTGTCAGCAATGAAAAGGCAGAGATTTAAGATTGGCAAAAGAACCAGAGGCAACATTAAAAAGACTATTTTTAACCAGAACATCCTAGGATTTGCCATGCACAGTGCTGGCTACAGATTCAATGGAACCTTTAAAAAAATTAAATACGTGAATGAAACCATTGCTGGCTGTGGAGAAAGAACTAGGAAACGCACCTAAGTGATTTACAATTCAGAGCAGCTGGCATATATTGAAAAGGCTACGTAGACCCTTTAAATTGTATTATGAAAATATAAATAAGAACATAAGTTAAATGCGTATAGTGTTTTAACTGGGAAAATGCACGCAAGAGCAGCCACCAACTGCACTGAAGAGTACAGGCCACAGAGCAATACATGTGCACCTGGATACAATAGAAAATTTAAAGTTCCAATTTGTTCTTGCACAAATATTGTCTGAATAACATCAAACATTGAATCTACCAACCAGCAGATAAATAAATTAGGCTGGTGATTGCATTAAAGAAAATCATGGATCAAATTTACTAATTTGGGGTAACTTTTGATTTTGCCTGCATCAAAGTTCAAGTTGGAATATTGATGACACTACAAAATGTAATCTCGTACAATATTACAGGATGGGAGAGTGCAAGGTTTGTGGACAGATTAATGGAAGTCTAATTAAGTGGTTAAATTACAAGGTGACCTCCTATGGATTACATGCCAAAATGGTCAGGTTACTTATCTTGTAATCATGAAGGCTGAACTAATAATCAGGAGATACAAGTTCAATTTTCATCATAATAGTTGTTGACTTTATACAAATGTCATAAAAGCAAACATTAGCAAGGAAGAAACTACTGTTTGTCATTATAAATCCATTCATTTGCAGAAAGCCTATATTCTGCATATTTAAAATATGAACTGATAAGACCACAAACAGATTTGACATCTGTTGCATATGTGCCCACTATCAATATTCTATCAACAGTAGAGCACATAGTCACCAGTTGCCCCAAACACCGGCCACCGAATGGTGAACGAGGTCTGATTGACCTGGACGATGACACGTTGGTCTGACTCGCCTCAACGGAGCTGCAGGTCTAAAAGACACACGACAGAAGAAGAAGAACCCATCCAGGAAATTGGCTGAGTAAGCAATTTACTTATCCCTTGTGCTTCAAGTTCATTAAAGGGTTGAGCAAAACAAACTGCTAGAGGAACTCAGCTGATCAGGCAACATCTATCGAGGGAAATAGGCAGGCTATATATTGGATCAGAAATGTTTCAGGTTTGGTCTTTTCTTTCATATATGTCACCTTACCTACTGAGTTCCTCCAGCAGTTTGTTTTTTTGCTCAAGATTCCAGCAGCTGCATAAAGTCTCCAGTCTTTAAGAAATAGTTAACTCTTAATTGCTCACTGAAATGTTCCTGCAAGCCACACAGTTCAAGGCCAATTATTTAGGGATAATAAAATTTTAGACTTGCGAATGAATAAAAATCTAGCCAACCCCTTGGCATCCAATTTCTCATCATTGATGGTGAATCTTTCAGTCATTTGGAGCTTATACTGTTGGACCCACTTGTGAAATCCTTCTCTCAAAATCCTTTTGTTTTGATAAAATAATTTTAAAAGAGACATTCTGTAACAAAAGTCACTGTATGAATAGTAATAGAATGTTTTTCTGAATGAAGACGTATGAAATACAAGGCATTGGGAAACAATGAAACTTACCAGAATGAATAAAATGCATCTATTTCTTCAATGGAAGAATTCAAATCGCCCAGCTTTGGAACATGTTTATTTTTGGACCACCTATGAATAATATTTGCATTTTTCATCACTAAATGTTAAATAAACAAACTACAAAATCTTATGTACTACAAAGGAAATAAAAATAAACAGCTTTCCATAAAGTCCAATTGAACATGCCAAATAAAAATGTGAAAAATGAAAACTGAATGAAGTGCACAAGAAATGATATACAAGAAACTTCTTGTACAATACATGAGCAGAGTTGAGAAAACGTGTGGTAAAACTAATTTGAAATGACAAATAAACGCCATGGCCACGTGGCAAAATTATACATAGTTTATTATGGTTCATGAGCCATTTAACAAAATTTAGTGAACCTATTCAAATGTGTTTTTACATTAAAAATAGATCAACACAGGCATAAGCTTGACAAAATACACGGAATAGATGGAAAACCTTTTATAGACCGACTTTATCAATTGTCTGGTGTGTTTTTTAATTCACTCCAAAGACAGACAGGTTTGTAGTTTCATTGGCTTGTTATAATTGTAAATTGTCCCTAGTGTGTGTAGGATAGTGTTAGTGTGCGGGGATCGCTGGTCGGTGCGGACTCGGTGGGCTGAAGGGCCTGTTTCTGCGCTGTATCACTAAACTAAATTAGATCCAACCAAGGCATGTAAAATTGCTGCAAAATGCCGGAGTAACTCAGCGGGACAGGCAACATCTCTGGAGAGAAGGAATTGGTGATGTTTCAGGTCGAGATCCTTCTTCAGTATGAAGAAGGGTCTCGACCTGAAACGTTACCCATTCCTTCTCTCCAGAGATGCTGCCTATCTCGCTGAGTTACTCCGGCATTTTGTGTCCATCTTCATTGTACACCAGCATCTGCAGTTCCTTCCTTCACATGTAAAATTGCAACAGTGCAGTCTGCTATAACTGAATAAATGTTTTGGATATTGCAAAAAGGGATTACTAACATGTTAACATGCCATTGCAAACACAAACTACAACTCCTGACAATCTGTACCAATGTAACAACAGCCCAATCTCCCAACAGCAGAACTCCAAGCCTTCGAAAATGAAACTATCTTCGACTAGGTAGAACTACTTTAATGTATAATTTCATTTCCAAATTTTGAAAGAGAATTCATGCAGGGGTGCCCGTTTCGGATTGTGATTATAGCACTATAGCCAACTAATTCTCTAGATTTAAAGTCACTTACAACTGTCCACAATTGAGTATACAGATATTTTCTCCTTACCTGGCATTCCGTTCAAAGGCTGCTTGAAACACCTCGATGAAGTTCTCTTTTGCTTCACTTTTAGAAGGTATTGAATTGTCAAAAGTGGGATCTACACTGTCGAATGCTCGACGTTTCAATGGATCATACAATATTTCGTTGGCTAAAAATAATAGGAAAACGCTATTAATGAAAGAAATAGTGCACGTGTCATCCATCCGCAATTAAACCTCCCAACGGATGAATTGTCCATCTCTTTCCATCACAATTGTACTTTAAATGTTGAGCTTCCACCACTCCACCCCCCACAACTTGATTTTCTTTGCTTTACAGCACCATGTAGGAACCACACGGCAATATAATTCTTACCTTTTGTAATACATGTAAAATAATCATTGTCTCCTTCCCCTATTTGTTCTCCAGCTGCTTTCCTTTTATCAGGGTGATGTTTCAATACCATGGTTTTATCTAAAAGAAAACACAGTGGCTTAAGCTTGATTACTTATGTCTAATACATTTCTGAGACGTTTTCATTTTAAGGACTCAGCTTAGAGACTGCATTTAGAATCCTGAATTGATCAAGTTCTCATTGTCTGTGCAAAGTGTCCACTGTGTCAATCGTACATACATCAGGAGGGATTAACTTTTCTCCCTCTGTTTAAATTGGCTTCCAGTCTAATTAGCATAATTAATTTTGTAGCTCTCCTATCAAATACGATTCAGAAATTTTAACTTAAAAATAACCCAAATAGATGGTTACGGAGCTTTTAATAAATTCATTCCATGAGAAATCATAATGAGCTTCTAGAACAGGGGGTCGGCAACCTACGGCCCACGGGCTGGATCCGGTGCGTAACCCAAAAAACATCCGGCCCGCAGGCATTTTTTTTCCCTGACTTCCGTCATCTAGCCCACGAGTGTGTGTGTGCGCGCGTGCGTGTGTGTGTGTGTTTATGAGAAACCTCGGATTGGGAGCGGAGTCAGCGCCTCTGACAGTGGTTGCGCTGCCGACTGGGGTCAGGCCCCGTGTGAGTGATGGGGAGATCCTCCAGGTTCTTGCTGTAAACACAACCCTCCCGAAGTTCAGCCTACCCGAGGGGGTTCGCCTCGGGAATCACAACAAGCGCTTTCCCTGGGAGGTGGGCTCCTGCTTCAGGCAGCTGAAGCCAGCCCTGTGCGTGTGGCGTGTGTATTGAGGCGTGAATGTGTGAGACACTGAAGCAACACCGGTTGCGGGATTCGCACGGTGGCCAGAGGGTTGCTATCAATCACTCGCTATCAGACGGCAGTCTCCGGCTTCTCCCGTTGGATCGGGGCGAGGTGGGGGAGGGGGAATTTGTTTGAAAGAACTTCTTCACCCTCCCCTCCTTCTCGGGTTTCTGTCAGCTGCCGCGCCGATCCCCCGGCGGGACACTGGAGGCTCAGCCCAGAGAAGGACAGGCTTGGCACCAGCACAGACTCGACTCTATTCTGCTCCACTCCATTCCACACCACAAAGCCAGTGAGCCCCTCGCACAATCTCTCCTTCCACCGATCTTTAAACCTTGCAGCCCCGGAGTTCGTTTCAGCGCTTTGGAGCAGATAAGATGTGATCCGCCATCCGCTCACAGACATGGGTCCTGGCCCCTATGCACAACAAGGTTGCCGACCCCTGTTCTAGAATAACAGCAAATGCTTGGCTTAACAGATTTCAGTTGTGGGTGTATGCAATTATATAGAAATTATGTTTTTTATTTAAGCATACTTGCAGAAATTGGAGTTATTTAACATTCTTTTCTTTACATATTTGTTTAAATTAGGGGTTTTCAACATCTATAAACTCTAAAAGCTGTCAAATTCACAAAACATCTGTTCAACCTGGTACAGTCTGTGCAAGTTTCTAACATTGTATTTCTGCTGCATTACACTAATAAATTGAAAGACATAGCAAGTGACATTCACCATTTACCACTCAACAGCTAACGTCATGCTTTGATAGGCCAGGTAAGCAGTTAGAGTGCTTATTATTAGGGAAAGGATCCCATACATAAACATACGAGAAAGGTGCATTTGAATAGATGTCAATGACACTTAAAGTCCCAGTTTGGAAGAATCAATAATATTATATTTTTGGATTTATGACTACGTCCCCAGTGCCTGATCGAGCTGAACAGTACTGCCAATGAGATTATTAAATACATTATAAACTCTTACCAATTTCTACAGATGCATCATAGAAAGCATCCTATGGGGATGCATCACAACTTAGTTTGGCAACAGCTCTGCCCAAGTCTGCGAGGAATTTCAGAGAGCTGAGGATGCAGCCATGTACATCAAACAAACCAGCCCCCCACCCCCCCCCATCCAATTCATCTGCACGTCACATTACCTTGGGAAAGCACCCAACATTATCAAGGACCACTTACACCCATGCCATTCCTCTTCTCCCCTCTCTCATCGGGCAGAAGATACATATGCTTGAAAGCACGGACAGATTCAAAAAACAGCTTCTTCACCATCGTAATCAAGCTATTGTACAGATCTCTCATAAACTAAGAATGTCATCCAAATCCTATCTCATTGACTATTTTCCCACATGGGATAAATAAAGTTGTATCATATTTTATCGTTTTTAACTTGCACTTTCTCTGCAGCTGTAACATTTTAACATTATGTTCTGCACTCAGTTTTTATTTTTGCACTATCTGTTGTACTTGTGTATAGCTTGTTTATACTCATGCATGGTATGATTTGACTGGATAATGCGCGCACACACAATTCTGTACTATATCTTGCAACACATGACAATAATAAACCAACACGTTTGTGCACGTATTATCCATTGGTGGCAAATTATCATGAAGTGACTCACTAGTGTTTTATCAACTTTAGATGGTCAGGAAGTCATACAAATGACTATGATATAAAATTACTCCCAAAAAGCCTTCAAATAATTTTATTTGCACTAAGTTAGGAAAGCGTGAACAGCTATCGTGTTCACAAAACCTGGAGAAACACTGCAATTTCTGTGTTATGTAAAAATAAATCTGAGATTAACAGTGCTGCCGTTACGTGTGCAATTGCTACAGAAACTGTAGGGTGGGAGTGGACATGTGATTAAACAATTTTTTTTAGAAACCTGTGTCCAAAGTGTATCATACCATCTTTAACTTTATGAAAATAGCAATACAATGTCTGTCCCTCCACTCTTTCAGATCCAATTAGCTCAATAAAGGGCACCAAGATATTTCTTCTCACCTTACCAGCAACTTGCAATGCAAAATAAAAATCAGCATATCAAACCATAAAGAGAAAGTTTGAGTGCCTGCACAACTGAATCCTGGGCACAATTTCAGGGCAATAACATCAAGATATAAAAATATTTAATTGAATCGCTTCCACGTTATTAAATCAAATAGCACCATAAACAGGAGCAGGAATTGGTTGTTTAGCCCCTCAAACATGTGGTACCATTCAACTAGGATACGGCTGACCAAATACCATCGTCCAACTCTAATATACTCACTTTAATATGCAAAAATCGAACGATTTCTGTTTCAATCACTATCAAACAATAAATACAGCATCAAGAATACTGGTCAAGTCATTTCCCTCTAGATCAACTATCTAAAACTTTTCAGATTACATTTAAATTCCATGAAACACATCAAATAGTACAATAACAAAAGGGATTCAAAAAGAGTGAATCCTCAGCTCATGGAAAAACACTTACGAGCAGACTTGATTTGTCTCTGTGTTGCTTTGTATCTCAAATGTCGTAGCCCAAGAACAGCATAATGATCTTGATTCTGGAAAAGGAACAGAAAAATTTAGCCAAAGAAATATAGAGATCCGTGGTCAATTCCTTGATAAACTATGTCATCACTCCCTGGCATTTAATACCTAACTGTTTTCCTAATGCTCCACAGGTACACAGAAACCTTTGCTAATTAAAAACAGAAAATGCATCTGTTCTGATAAAGGATCAATGCAAAAAGATTTTTGGGTCTCTTTTCTCAGACACTGCCTGACTGCTGAATTTTAGTGTTTTCGATTTTCAGCATTGGTAATTTTTATTTTCGTAAACTTTTACTACTTTTGTTGCAGCACAGAAATTATTTCCACCAGATATCCTACATTTCAAGTGTTCTTATTGTGCTGAAACAATTTATCAGCATCTGTAATTCCTTCCTACACTTTTGATTTATTCTTGGTCACCACACTTCCCCTTCTCAATGCACAAATTGCGACTGATTTCTAACTTTTCCTTGTTCCTATGAAGGTTAGCGACCTGAAACATTAACTGTTTCTCTCTCCAAAGACGAATGTCTTCAGATTTTTTAGTACTCTATATTTCATTTAAAATTTCCAGCATCTCCTGTTTATAATTTCCTTTTCTCGTATTCTGGTGAGTCTGCTCATTTCTCACTTCAAAGCCCACATAAGCTCTTTAAGAACATCACCTTAGTACTCTGGGTAGGTTCCATAGGGGGCTGAATTTAGATGTACTTAACAAAACATCATTTCCATTTTATTGAAGGATTAAAAGTTCCCGTGAACATTGAGAAAAACATACTTCAACATAACATTTCAATGATCTGCTTTCACGTATCCCTAAATATGAGTTGGTACCCAGTCAGTCATAGGGATGGACAGCACAGACACAGCCTTTCAACCCATCACATCCAAGCCAACCTTTTTGCCTAACTGCACTAATCCTACACTCTTGCATTTGCTTTGTATGCCTTGCCTGTTTAAATGTCTCTTAAATAGAATAATCGGATTGATCTGACTTCACAACTACCTCTGGTAGCGAGTTCCAGATATCAACTACTCTATGCACAAAACTTTCCCCTCAAATCCCTTTAAATACTCATTCTCATCTTAAATTCTTATTTTTGTTGCCAACTGTTCACCATCTAGAAAATACTTTTATTTTTATAAAATTTTATTTTAACTGAGACCAGGCCTTCCACTGAGACAGCTAGTCTCACCAGATGATGTTACCATACCACTTCCAACATTTTCTATTTATGAAATAATGGATTCAGTTATGGTCAACAACCTGATACAGCAAAGATATTATAAATCTACATTAATTCTCAATAACAAAGATATTGGCCAAGACAAAAAAGACTACCCTGACATTTTTTTAAATTAAAAAGATTAATGAGGCAGTACATTTTGAGAAAAAACAAAAATCAACCAAATCTAACTAAAGCTAAAACGGTCAAAATGAGAAGAAAAAAAGTGCATCCCTACAGAAAGTTTAAGAACATAAATCAATACATACTTTCCAGTCCTTTGGTTCAAGTGTTTTCAGCAATGGATATTCCTCAATTTGCAATTCTTCATCTTCTGATTCGGAAGATGATTCTTTCTCATCTTCCAACTCATGAAAAGAAGCCGACACATTCCTCGCCCGTCTCTTTATAAGTGCCTCAAACCATCTTCCAACTGGTTCCACTGGGCAAAGTACTGAAGCTGCGTGCAAAGAGAAACTTTGTAAAAGAGCTAACATACCAATGTCCTTATGGAAATGACTAAAGACATCACAAATGTATTTTAATGAAGAAGCAACAGCCTATGGAAAGAACTGAAGTTCTGAGTGTAGACGCTACACACAGATGAGTTTTCTGAGAGGAATTGCTCCCGCTTTGTAGGATTTTGAAATCTAAGCTTTAAGCCTTCACATCATTATTTTCTGATTTTAACCAATTATTGTATTAAAGATTAAAATCAGAAAATTATGATGAAAAGGCTAAAAGCTTAGATTTTAAATACCATGAGGGGCAAAAGTCGGAAGAAGTTAATATTCGTACATCTGAAGGAAACATACCTGATATTTTAGATCTCAGTTGCTCATGCACTTCATTCATTTTTCTCCTGAATTTATGTATCTTGCTTTATTTGCAATTCAAACATTCTATCAATCTCAGTCAACAATATACTCAACAACTGAACATACTCAACACCTCTCCAAAGTAGAGAATTTGAAACCAGTGAAGAGAAACATTGCTCATTTCAATCTTGAATGAGAGATTGTTACACATTGTACCCTATTTGACAAATTGGGAGTTTAAAGATGGAGTTAAAGGGGAAGTGAGTACAGGAAAAGTTACAAAAGACTCCCGAATTAATGGGAAGGAAAGTTCAAGGCAGGATAAGAGAGTACGGTCAGGGTCAATAGGGACCGGAGTGAGAGGGGAGGTGAATAACAAAGTCAAAGTGTTGTATATGAATGCACGAAGTATAAGAAACAAAGTTGATGAGCTTGAGGCTCAGTAAGAATTACAGAGACATGGCTGCAAGAGGGCCAGGAACTGAATATTCAAAGGTATACATCCTATTGCAAAGATAGACAGGTGGGCAGAGGGGGTGGGGTAGTTCTGTTGGTGAGGAATGAAATTCAGTCCCTTGCAAGGGGTGACATTGAAACAGGAGATGTGGAATTAGTATGGATAGAACTAAGGAATTGTAAGGGTAAAAAGACCCTAATGGGACTTAACTACAGGCCCCGAACAGTAGCCTGGATATAAGGTGCAAGTTGAATCAAGAGTTAAAATTGGCATGTTGTAAAGGTAATGCTACGGTTGTTATGGGAGATTTCAACATGCAGGTAGACTGGGAAAATCAGGTTGGTACGGGACCCCAAGTAAGGGAATTTGTGGAGTGCCTCTGTGATGGATTCTTAGAGCAGCTTGTACTGGAGCCTACCAGGGAGAAGGCAATTCTGGATTTAGTGTTGTGTAATGAACCAGATTTGATAAAGGGAACGAGGTTAAGGAGCCATTGGGAGATAGTGACCATAATATGATACGTTTTAATCTACAATTTCAGAGGGAGAAGGGTAAATCGGAGGTGTCAGTATTCCAGTTGAACAAAGGGGACTATGGAGCCATGAGGGAGGAGCTGGCCAAAGTTGCCTGGAAAGATACCCTCTGGATGACAGTGGAACAACAATGGCAGGTATTTCTGGGAATAATACAGAAGGTGCAGGATCAGTTCATTCCAAAGACGAAGAAAGATTCCAAGGGGAGTAAGGGGCAACCGTGGCTGACAAGGTAAGTCAGGGAAGTACAACATAGCAAAGATGAGCGGGAAGCCAGAGGATTAGGTAACTTTTAAAGAGCAACAGAAGATAACTAAAAAGTTACGGGGAGAAAAGATGAGGTATGAAGGTATGCTAGCCAAGAATATAAAGGAGGATAGTAAAAGCTTCTTTCGGTATGTGAAGAGGAAAAAATTAGTTAAGACCAAAGTCGGACCCTTGAAGACTGAAAAGGGTGAATTTATTATGGGGAACAAGGAAATGGCAGATGAGTTGAACAGGTACTTTGGATCCGTCTTCACTAAGGAGGACACAAACAATCTTCCTGAAGACCACCAGAGGATCTGGGGTGACGGAGGAACTGATGGAAATCCACATTAGGCAGGAAATGGTGTTGGGTAGACTGATGGGACTGAAGGCTGATAAATCCCCAGGGCCTGATGGTCTGCACCCCAGGGTATTTAAGAAGGTGGCTCTAGAAATTGTGGTGATAATTTTCCAATGTTCTATAGATTCAGGATCAGTTCCTGTGGATTGAAGGGTAGCTAATGTTATCCCACATTTTAAGAAAGGCGGGGGAGAGAAAACAGGGAATTATAGACCAGTTAGCCTGACATCGGTGGTGGGGAAGATGCTGGATTCAATCATAAAAGATGAAATAGCAGCACATTTGGATAGCAGTAAAAGGATCGGTCAGAGTCAGCATGGATTTACGAAGGGGAAATCATGCTTGACTAATCAGGAATTTTTTGAGGATGTAACTAGGAAAATGGACAACGGAGAGCCAGTGGATGTAGTGTACCTGGACTTTCAGAAAGCATTTGATAAGGACCCACATAGGAGATTAGTGGGCAAAATTAGGGCACATGGTATTGGGGGTAGAGTGCTGACATGGATAGAAAATTGGTTGGCAGACAGGAAACAAAGAATAGGAATTAACGGGTCCCTTTCAGAATGGCAGGCAGGGACTAGTGGGATACCGCAAGGCTCAGTGCTGGGACCGCAGCTATTTACAATATATATTAATGATTTAGATGAAGGGATTACAAATAACATTAGCAAATTTGCAGATGACACAAAGCTGGGTGGCAGAACTGTGAGGAGGATGCTATGAGAAAGCAGGGTGACTTGGACAGGTTGGGTGAGTGGGCAGGTGCATGGCAGATGCAGTTTAATGTGGATAAATCTGAGGTTATCCACTTTGGTAGCAAAAACAGGAAGGAAAATTATTGTCGAAATGGTGTCAAGTTGGGAAAAAGGGAAGTACAACGGGATCTGGGGGTCCTTGTTCATCAGTCAATGAAAGTAAGCATGCAGGTACAGCAGGCAGTGAAGAAAGCGAGTGGCATGTTGGCCTTCATAACAGGAGGAGTTGAGTATAGGAGCAAAGAGGTCCTTCTGCAGTTGTACAGGGCCCTAGTGAGACCACACCTGGAGTATTGTGTGCAGTTTTGGTCTCCAAATTTGAGGAAGGGCAATCTTGCTATTGAGGGAGTGCAGCGTAGGTTCACAAGGTTAATTTCCGGGATGGCAGGACTGAGAGAATGGAGCGGCTGGGCTTGTATACTCTGGAATTTAGAAGGATGAGAGGGCATCTGATTGAAACATATAAGATTATTAAGGGTTTGGACACTCTAGAGGCAGGAAACATGTTCCCGATGTTGGGGGAGTGCAGAACCAGGGGCCAGAGTTTGAGAATAAGGGGTAAGCCATTTAGAACGGAGATGAGGAAACACATTTTCTCACAGAGAGTGGTGAGTGTGTGGAATTCTCTGCCTCAGAGGGCGGTGGAAGCCGGTTCTCTGGATACTTTCAAGAGAGAGCTAGATAGGGCTCTTAAAGATAGCGGAGTCAGGGAAAAGGGGAGAAGGCAGGAACGGGGTACTGATTGTGGATGATCAGCCATGATCACATTGAATGGCGGTTCTGGATCGAAGGGCTGTATGGCCTACTCCTGCACCTATTGTCCTACACATCTCAAATAGTCCTCAGTTGGCGTCTCTCGGTATCCACCCCATTCCTCTCAGAACTCAAAACATCGCTGCACTCTTACACCCCAAACCTCACGAAAGGCAAAGAAAAGTCGGCCACAAGTGTTGTTCAAGATCTGAAAAGTGACGGTGCTGTGAGTGCAGAGTAACAATGGTCGAGAGTAGGAGTGCCCTGGTATCTTACCCAAGTAAATGAATCTCAGATCTCTTACCCAGGCAACTGTGTCTCAGATCGCCCTGGATGAACAAGGGTTAGCGGGCCCGGGTGGGGGAGAGGGAGGTAGCGGGCCCGGGGCCGAGGGGGTTGCTGCCCGAGGCCGAGCAGACGGAGAGGGGCTTCGCACACACTTACCTCCCAGCGGCTTCAGCACGGCGGAGGCCAGGCCCTCCGGCGCCTCGCACAACATGGCTGTCCGACTGGCCGCTCACCATCCACCCCCGCTCCGCTCCGCGACCGGTCCCCGCCGCCGCCGCCGCCACATGAACCGGCCGGCCGGCCACTCTCCCCAGCACTTCCGGGGCCTTCCCGTGCAACGGGTTCGTCTGTCCGCAGAACTCGGAGGCTGCACAGAGCGTTCCGGCCTGCAATTCCTGCAAGAAAAGGGGGGGGGGGAGCTGGTTACCCGTTGCACACCAGCTTGCATCTATACCATATGTTAAAGAAGGAACTGCAGATGCTGGAAAATCGAAGGTACACAAAATTGCTGGAGAAACTCAGCGGGTGCAGCAGCAGCATCAATAGATGCTGCTGCACCCGCTGAGTTTCTCCAGCATTTTTGTGTACCTTGCATCTATACCATGCTCCGAGGCATTGCTACCCCGCAAGCAAAAATAAGATGATAGTACACAAAAATGCTGGAGAAACTCAGCGGGTGCAGCAGCATCTATGGAGCGAAGGAAATAGGCAACGTTTCGGGCCGAAACCCTTCTTCAGACTAAGGCTTCACACAAAATTAAGATGATGTCGGACGAGGAGTCGGAGCGCTTGTTCAGAAGCTATAAGGGATGGTGGTGGTGGGTTTTCTGCCGAGTTGAGGGAATTCAGGGCCTTTAATAGCCGATGGGACTAAGGGGAAAATAACCATCAAATAACAGAAGTATCTGAGAGGAGTCTGTGGTGCAGCTGAATTTGGGATGATCTGCAATATGGAAGGATGGATCTGGAGGCTTTGGAGAGGGCGCAGAAGAGGTTTAACAGAACGCTGCCTGGATGTAGCTGCAGGGAGGTGGTTGTTCATAAGTTCTAGGAGAAGAATTAGGCCATTTGGCCCATCAAATCAGGGGATACATTCTCCACAGTTGTACCCAGCCAAATCATCTAGGTATGCTATTTGTTTTACTGGGGTCATACAAACTCCAGAGAATGGAGGCTTAGTGCCTCAATCTCTCCCCATGTGACTTTCTATCCCAGAAACCAGTCTGCTGCTGCAGTCCCTCTATAGCAAATGCATCCATGTTGACTGCTCAATCATGTTATGTTTTAGATGTCCTTATTATCACATTCTTTGAGGATCTTTGTAAGCGTTGCTTTGGTGGTATCTCTCTAGTGTTTCAAGCTGCCAGCTGTAGGTAGTCCTGTCTCCGAGATGTACAGGAGGGGATCACTGCTCTCCATGAATGCCAAGACTAGTTAGGGACTTGATGTACAAACATTTCTCCTCAGGTGGCCAAAGGCTGTGGTGACACACAGAAAGCACTGATGAATTTCATCAACTATGTCAGGTTTCATTGAAAAGTGATTCATGAGAAATGGGAAGTGGTCCACATTTTCCATAGCCTCATCTAGAAATTGTGTTATTAGGGCCAGTGTTATCGTGCAGGTTGGTAGAGGTTTGTACACGTGTATGACCCATTCAACACATGTTTTAGTGAATGCGTCAATGATGGTTGGTGTTCAGCTTCTGAATGTGTACATATCCAATCATCATTTGATGTGAACATCTGGCCAGATTCTTTGTTTGCCAGTCCTAAAAATAAGCTAATATATTACCCCCAATGCCAGGATCTATCATGCAGCATTTTAATTAATTCCTCTTGGATATCCAGGTACACTGGTTACCATTTATTCACTCTGCCTTCACACCCTCAAAGAACTTTAAATATTTTTCCAAACACTGTTTCTATGTTATGGTGCTTGAATGTATAATGAATTTCTAATTCTCCCACCTGCCTCCTTAATAGAACATTTTCCCACTAACAAATATAAGGTCAACCAGTAATTTAATCCAATCTAGAAATGTATGAAGGCATGAGTGGTAGGTTGGCCTGCTTTCTGTCTCCCTCATTTGGGAAATTTGGAGGATCACAATCATTGTATTCACTTTCCCTGCAGACGCTTTTAAGACTTTAGGAGAAGATGCAGGGAACTTGTCAGTGTTTAATCTTATCAGTTTCTCACACTGAGAATACAAAGTTAAAAAGACTTATTAAAGGCAATATAATCATTGTAAAATTGTGGACAAATGGAGAAAAATGCGTGTGGCATGATCAAAGTCCATAGTTTGGTTCGCTGCAGTGTTAAACTCTAAGAGTTTAGTGTACTACTCGTCTAAAATTGGATATTGGATACGTAGTCTGACAATGCTATAAATACACAAGTGAAATGGCAAAATGCATATACTGAAGGCAAGGAATCACGATTAGGTTTCGATAACACCAGGAAAGCTAGGGTGAGAATTCATATTTAGAATTAGAGTTTAGAAGGATGAGAGGGTATCTGATTGAAACATATAAGATTATTAAGGGTTTGAACACGCTAGAGGCAGGAAACATGTTCCCGATGTTGGGGGAGTCCAGAACCAGGGGCCACAGTTTAAGAATAAGGGGCAAGCCATTTCGAACGGAGACGAGGAAACACTTTTTCTCAGAGTGTGAGTATGTGGAATTCTCTGCCTCAGAGGGCGGTGGAGGCCGGTTCTCTGGATGCTTTCAAGAGAGAGCTAGATAGGGCTCTTAAAGATAGCGGAGTCAGGGGATATGGGGAGAAGGCAGGAACGGGGTACTGATTGGGGATGATCAGCCATGATCACATTGGCTCGAAGGGCCAAATGGCCTACTCCTGCACCTATTGTCTATTCTAATTGCATCAGGTAAGACACTAAGTGTAAAGCCCAGCAGTAATAACGCACAGCACATTAATTAAATGGAACAATAGTGAATGAAAATCTAAAGAATCTTACCCTAAAGATAAATATATTGCAATAACAAAGCTTAATTAATGTAGCATCAATTTGTGCTCAGATATGAAACGCTCATGTATGTTTTTGATTAATGACGGAAGGTCAATGACCCACAGATGCTACCTCCCTGAATAACACGGTGCTCTTGACAAAAATAGCGATCCTAGAGTCAGACTGCAGCGTGAGAGAAAGAGAGAGAGAGAGATACTTGTCGGAGCGATGGGAGGTGGGTCCCCTTTGGGTGGGTCTGATTGGTGGCTGCTCTACTATCTTTGGTGGCGCGGTGGGTACTGGGAGGGAGATCTGATTGTGGCGCGGGGGGTACTGGGAGGTGGGTCTGATTTGTGGCGCGGTGGGTGCTGGGAGGTGGGTCTGATTGGTGGCGCGGTGGGTGCTGGGAGGTGGTCTGATTGGTGGCGCGCTGGATGCTGGGAGGTGGGTCTGATTGGTGGTGCGGTGGGGCGGGATGACTTCCGGTCGGCGAGGCCTGCTGAAGTGCTGTGTAACCAACGCCGGGTGAATTTTGCCGCCGTCATGCCGGATCACCTGGGAAGTGACCAGCGTAAAGCCAAAGAGGAGTCCAAAGAAGAAGATAAGCCGATTCGAGGTGAGGGATAGATTCTCGGAGACTTTCTGGTGGGAGATCCGCGGCTGCGAAAGGAATGGGCCCATTGCTGTTGGTGGGAGGCTGAAAGAGGATCCTGATCCGAAATGTCGCCCGTCCCTGTCCCCCAGATGCTGCCTGGCCTCTGAGTTACTCCAGCACTTTGTTTTGGAGACACACAAGGAACTGCCGATGTTGGAATCTTGCGCGAAAACCAAAGTGTTGGAGGATCTCAGTGGGTCAGACAGCAATCGTGAAAAGAAACTGGACTGACGACGTTTTGCATCAACACCCTTTGATGAAGGGTTCCGATATGAAATGTTGGAACATTTACCTTTACAAATGCTGCCTGGCCTGCTGAGTTCCTCCAGCTTTCTACTTAAATGTCTTATTCAATAAAAACGATCTGGTCTTTGCTACTTCCCTCCTTGACCCTAGATTAACAAGATACACATTCATTAGATTCTTCCCCTCTTCTCACAAACATTCTAATTTTTCTCTATTTTGACCTGCACGCTCTTGGAACCCATGCTGTTTGTTCTCCGCTCCATTATCCCAATAAATTCCAATTTACACAGTTCAAGGGGGACACTGCAGATACTGAATACTGCAGATGTTGGAAATATGAAATGGAGATGAAAATCCTGGAAGTTTGCAACAGATCAGATAACAGCTGTAGTGAAAGAAACAGTTATTGTTTGTATTGATCTTTTATCAGAACTGATAGAGGCTGTCACTGGTCCAGTGCCTTGCATTATTAATCTGGAGTCTTGAGCCCAGATCTCACCACCCAGCAATGCCCATGATCTCTGATTTAAAATAAATATTCCTTCCCTAGTCCATATCTTGTCTGTTTTTATTAATGGTTCTTCCTCAAGCTGTTATAGCTTCCCAATATGCACATTTTTCCTAAATATCCTTATTTGAGTTTCTGATCAAGTTTCCTTTCATGCTGCAGTATTAGCATGTTTCGCAGTCGTTATGATCCTTTATGATTGTGACAATGACAATCGACCCTCCTTGACCTAGCTACAGCCTATTACAAGATCATGAAGCCAGTTATTCATAATCTTACTCCAATGATTCTCCACCTGTCAAATTGTGGACCATGAGTTCTATTCTGATCAATCCAGTTAAAGAGGAAACATTACAGTGGCTATTCTTCCTGTGCTTGCACCTTTGCCTGTAGTAGTCCTCAGTGAATGACCTGCACCCCATCTTATTTTAAGTGCTGGATGATATCACATAAAAACATGGGATTAATTTTCATAAACTCCATAATGACATCAAATTCATTTTACTCACCTGGTGTTGGAAGTCAACAAATATCAGCCTGAGAATTACCGTTTCTACTTTCTCTCCTGAGATCTTTAACCCTGTCAAAGGCTGTGCAAATGAACTTTTATCCTTCTGAATGAGGATATTCCATATTCTGCCAACTGTATCAAAGCACCAATCATGTTTCAGCCACACAGCACCTCCGTGGTTGGTACTCCATCATTCTCTCCTGGTTAGGAAAGCTCTGATTTTCTTTTTAAATGGAACTCTTTTTTGCATGTCTCCCTTTGATTTGCCCCACCGTATCTCTCCAATGTTCACGACTGCCTGTCTCATTTCGGCCAGAACAATAGGCAATAGGTGCAGGAGTGGGCCATTTGGTCCTTCGAGCCAGCACCGCCATTCAATATGATCATGGCTGATCATCCACAATCAGTTCCCCGTTCCTGCCTTCTCCCCATATTCCTTGACTCCGCTATCTTTAAGAGCTCTATCTAACTCTCTCTTAAAAGCATCCAGGGAACCGGCCTCCACCTTCCTCTGAGGCAGAGAATTCCACAGTCTCACAACTCTCTGTGTGAAAAAGTATTTCCTCATCTCCGTTCTAAATGGCTTACCCCTTATTCTTAAACTGTGGCCCCTGGTTCTGGACTCCCCCAACATTGGGAACATATTTCCTACCTCTAGCGTGTCCAACCCCTTAATAATCTTATATGTTTCAATAAAATCCCCTCTCATCCTTCTAAATTCCAGAGTATACAAGCCCACTCCATTCTATCTACATATGACAGTCCCGCCATCCCGGGAATTAACCTTGTGAACCTACGCTGCACTCCCTCAATAGCAAGAATAGCCTTCCTCAAATTTGGAGACCAAAACTGATTGTACACAATACTCCAGGTGTGGTCTCTCTTTCCTCTCGCATTTATTTTCTCTCCTGTTTCCTCTTGAGTTCCCCAAGTTGCTGAGCTGAACTAAGTTCAAATGCTGAGTTATTTTTTGGAGGTTTTATCTTTAAAATTAGTTGCATATAAGCCTCAAATCATTATTTGTTAATATAGTGACTAATTTAGCGATTTTCTTTAATTGATAGAAATGTATTTTCATTTCTAATTATGCTTTTTCTTGGTTGAACTGTAGCACTTGATGAAGGGGATATTGCCCTCCTTAAGACCTATGTAAGTACTGTGCCAACATTCTGCGGCCTGTTTTATTTTTTATCTTATTGGATTTATATCCATTCTCTAATGTACATGCACAATGTTTATTGTTTGGCTACTTTTCTGAATGAATTTCTGCTAAAAAAATATCCTAATGGATCAACATTTACACGGTTACAAATGAACCAGAAAGTTTAATCTTCTGTGCCCTCAATTATTTGAAACTGGATTATAGTCAACTTCTCAAAAAATGATGTAAACGAAAGCATGGATATCAATCCTGCCAAAGAATACCGTAACAGGTACAGCATGGTTGTGAATATTGGGTAAGGATAAGATTGGGTTTTACTGTTATATCACAAGGCTTAATAAATTGTCCATGGTCAGCGTGTACGTGCACACATGAGTAATTTAGTTTACATCCTTCAAGTAATATAGGCTGTGGATCTGTATTGTAGCAAAGTATCAATGGGCCATAGAGTTTGCTCACCAACACTAACCTGACACAGCACGCCAAATAGACAATAGGTGCAGGAGTAGGCCATTCGGCCCTTCGAGCCAGCACCGCCATTCAATGTGAACATGGCTGATCATCCCCAATCAGTACCCCGTTCCTGCCTTCTCCCCATATCCCCTGACTCCGCTATTTTTAAGAGCCCTGTCTAGCTCTCTCTTGAAAGCATCCAGAGAACCTGCCTCCACCGCCATCTGAGGCAGAGAATTCCACAGACTCACCACTCTCTGTGAGAAAAAGTGTTTCCTCGTCTCCGTTCTAAATGGCTTACTCCTTATTCTTAAATACTCTGATCTTCTGTTTCCTAGTATCCACGTGAAAATGCGTGTATCGTGAATGGTGAATAAAGTGGCAGATCCGGCGGTACTTTCCCCAGATCGTCTTGCTAGCCCTTTAGTTGCAACCAGAGGTCTTTGAACAGTTTGGAAGTGTTTCTCTTAATCACACATTTTTTTCTGAGTCTTTAATTTTGTACTTTCTCAATATTAAAAAATTTAAAGGCAAACTATTAACTAAAATATAAATTAACATAACTTCTTAGTTAATTTATGACAAGAAAAATAAGGAACCCACTTACCCACACATTTTACTTGCATCAGTCATGGCTGCGGTAAAGTTGAAGAACTTCTCTGCTGCCTAGTTTGTCTGGCTTTTGCCTTTCTAGTCAGATGGATCCAATTGTTGGCCAGATGTGAGCATGAACCAGTAATGCAATTTCAGAGGAGACAATGGGAAAATTCATAATCCAGTTAAAAAAGCCAAAGTCAGAGTGAAATAACTGCCAGTGGGAATGTTCTTTTCTCTTTAACCTTTTTTACCCCCCTCCCTTAGAAATGCAGCTTGCGGTATGAAAGAGTTTGTTTCGTCGAGGTGGCCTATTTCCCTCAAATTCACAGAGCTTTTTCCAATGATGTTGTACGGGATTGGTGACGTCAAAGAAGCAACAAGGATTTTGTGTAAATTGACAGTAACTCGAAGGGTGCAGGGGGTCCAGCGACCCAAAGGCAATCGTTTGGTTAAGGATATCTATTGCCTAAACACCAAAGTGCTCACACCGCTGAGAGCTAACAATGTGGGAGAACTTATCAATAGCAAAGAGACAGTCAGCAGGATTAAAGGAACTTTTCAAACATTTATCTACAATGATTAGGTCTTTGTTGTGAGCTCCCATAGTTCCATTTGCAGTAAACTGTCTGGTCCAGTCTCATTTCCACATCTGCATGACAAGAACTTGAAAGCGCCACATGCCAACTAAGAAACAACAAATCTTGTGAGCACAAGATATTCCTTATGAAGTATAAAAATATAGAGGAGAGGAGCCAAAATCATAAATCCCAAACCTCATCTCCCATGCCCGGGAAGAAGAAGATTTGCCTGGCAATCTTGGAATCATAAGATTGTAAGGTGACAAATGTGTTTGATATAACTACAGAGGGTTCACCTTGTTGTCTGCTTCAGGAAGGTCATTGCTAACACCAGCCGCCTTTTCAGTTGCTGAAGAGTTGCTTCCCAAATTGCACTTAGGATTCTGTCCAGTTGGTGGCACAATGGACATTATTTTCACCGTATTACAAATCAGAGGTTCAGCAAACAGCATTAACCACTACAAATGGCTTTTTTTTTTACTGCAGAGAAGTCTGCTTCTACAAATGAAAAAGAATCTTGAACAATCTTCCCAAATTTATCAGCCTGATAGTATGTCACCATTTTTATATCTGCTTCCCAATGTCATTCAAGCCGTGATCTTACGGTCTGTATATCTCGTTGCAGAATCAGGTCTCGCATGAGTGTGTTATTAACACCTTCTCAAACTTTCTTCTCCTGATGTTGCCCTTCACCAACAGGTTTCCTGTTGGAGTGGATTTAACGTATAGGACAAATGGGAATCTGAACAATATATGTCACATTCGCTCCAGACCACGGTTACTTCAACTTCAGTCAATGAGCTGCATTATATGCCCGCCTGTGCACTTATTCAGTGACTGAGGTCGAAGTCATCATTTGCTGATACATACATGAAACCTGGTCTTGTAATCAACACCACTTTTGTTCTGTTGTGGAACACCAGACTCCGACAGTATACAAACTTGACCAGACCCCAGAAAACCTGGGTCAATTGCAATAGTTCAGGAGCAACCTCTCAACAAAGGCAAGCATAATTGAAGGAATCCATCATCTTCCCACAATTTGCAGGACAACCTTCCATTACCTGAGACTAAACATGTTTTAAGGCTCGTGGTTCTTCACTATAATTCTTGTTCTTCACCATGTTTCTATAGCTAGCACTTCAAGTTGTTGGAGAGACAGTTCCGATGTGATGCGCAGAACCCACTTGTTTTCTCCAAAATGACCAAAGGGCTATTGTGTTCCCCACATCATTTGAAGTTTTACGCATCTGATTTTCAAACAGATTGAATGGTATATTACACCAGGGTGCCATTGCATAGTATGATGAGACCACTGTACTTTACATTGTCTTCTCTTGTAGGGTCAGAGTACCTATTCCAGGCAGATCAAGCAAGTGGAGGATGACATCCAACAGCTTCTCAAGAAAATTAACGAATTGACTGGTACGATTAAATAAAGTCTCTGCTGCTGTTGAATAAAGTCAAGGCATTTGGTGCAAGATACCAGCATGTGCAAACATGTTGTGATTTGGAACAATTTGAAAGACAAATTTTCATACAAAGGGTGGTGGGTGTATGGAACAAGCTGCCAGAGGAGGTACAGTGCCCTCCATAATGTTTGGGACAAAGACCCATTATTTATTTATTTGCCTCTGTACTCCACAATTTGAGATTTGTAATAGAAAAAAATCACATGTGGTTAAAGTGCACATTATCAGATTTTATTAAAGGGTATTTTTATACATTTTGGTTTCACCATGTAGAATTACAGCTGTGTTTATACATAGTCCCCCTATTTCAGGGCACCATAATGTTTGGGACACATGGCTTCATAGGTGTTTGTAATTGCACATGTGTGTTTAAATGCCTCCTTAATGCAGGTATAAGAGAGCTCTCAGCACCTAGTCTTTCCTCCAGTCTTTCCACCACCTTTGGAAACTTTCATTCACCTTTTATCAACATGAGAACCAAAGTTGTGCCAATGAAAGTCAAAGAAGCCATTGTGAGACTGAGAAACAAGAATAAAACTGTTAGACATCAGCCAAACCTTCAGCTTATCAAAATCAACTGTTTGGAACATCATTAAGAAGAAAGAGAGCACTGGTGAGCTTACTAATCGCAAAGGGACTGGCAGGTCAAGGTAGACCTCCACAGCTGATGACAGAAGAATCCTCTCTATATTAAAGAAAAATCCACAAACACCTGTCCGACAGATCAGAAACACTCTTGAGTCAGTTGTGGATTTTTTCAATGACCACTGTCCGCAGAAGACTTCATGAACAGAAATGCAGAGGCTACACTGCAAGATGCAAACCACTGGTTAGCTGCAAAAATAGGATGGCCAGGTTACAGTTTGCCAAGAAGTACTTAAAAGAGCAACCACAATTCTGGAAAAAGGTCTTGCGGACAGATGAGACATAAGATCAGTGATGGCAAGAGCAAAGTATGGAGGAGAGAAGGAAATGCCCAAGATTCAAAGCATTCCACCTCATCAGTGAAACACGGTGGTGGGGGTGTTATGGCCTGGGCATGTATGGCTGCTGAAGGTACTGGCTCACTTATCTTCATTGATGATACAACTGCTGATGGTAGTAGCATAATGAATTCTGAAATGTATAGACACATCCCAGCTGCTCAAGTTCAAACAAATGCCTCAAAATGCATTGGCCAGCATTTCATTCTACAGCAAGATAACGATCCTAAACATACTGCTGAAGCATCAAAGGAGTTTTTCAAAGTTAAAAAATGGTAAATTCTTGAGTGGCCAAGTCAATCACCCGATCTGAACCCAATTGAGCATGCCTTTTATATGCTGAAGAGAAAACTGAAGGGGACTAGCCCCCAAAACAAGCATAAGTTAAAGATGGCTGCAATACAGGCCTGGCAGAGCATCACCAGAGAAGACACCCAGCAACTGGTGATGTCCATGAATCGCAGACTTCAAGCAGTCATTGCATGCAAAGGATATGCAACAAAATACTAAACATGACTACTTTCATTTACATGACATTGCTGTGTCCCAAACATTATGGTCAGGGTTTGTACTGTCCTTGGAAGTCCTGGAATTTGAAACATGAAAATTTTCAAGGCATTGAATGTCCTTGGATTTATCATAGGTCCTTGAAAGTTCTTGAAAATTCACTTTTTATGATAAAAGTATTAATTCATGCAGAGTAATGTGGCGTTTTTTCATCGTTTATAATGCGTATTTTTATTAAAAGTTGGGAAACATTGTTAGATATGTTTGTCTTTGTCGCCTATTTACATATTCTCTTGCCTGCTTTGTCGCTGAGAATAAAGACATTGAAGAAGCAGGAATGTGTGTCTCGTCAAGGGGTGCAGTGCTACAGGAGCGCCGCTTCGGCACCTCTGTAAAAAAAAAGCCAAAATAAACACCGGGGATTTTCAACTAGCGGGTGTGTGGTCGGGGTAACCTGGTTAAAAGAGGGGGAAGGGGAAGTCCTATCACTACTGAGGTACCCTTGTAGGAGGGGGGGGGGAACAGTAGGACCCAGCAGAGTTAGACCATGTGCTGTCTGTATCGTGGAGGTTGTGGGCCTGGTGCTGAGCCTGGAACTCTGTTGAGGTGACACCTCTGGCCCACTGGGGGCCGGTGGAGAGGCGAGGGTCGGCGGAGTCGTTGGATACCTGTGTGAGGGGCTGGAGTAGAGATATGGGTCGACAGCAACAGCATCTGTGGAGACAGTCAAGGTCAGCGGTGGCCCCGGGGAGGCGGTGAGAGTCGGCAGCCGCGGCGGTTTCAGTGGTCTGGGCCTGGGTTTGGCCGGGAAGGCGATGAGGGTCGGCGAAGCGGTGGATGTTGTTGTTGCTCCTTGTGGCCATCTCGGCCTCGTGGTGGTCGGGCAGGCGACACGGCAGTCCAGTGGTGGAGCTCCGGGCCTGTGGGTATGCAGTCGAGGAGTGTCGGTGGAGGGACCGGTCTCGAGGTCGGCAAGCTTGTAAACCTTGGTGGAGTCCAGATTTTGGTCCCTGAAAATGGGATTTTTGGACCTTGAAGTCCAAGAAGAGTCTTTGAATTTATAGCTGTTCCAAGTGTCCAAACCCTGTATGGTGCCCTGAAATGGGGGGGGGGACTGTGTATAAACACTGCTGTAATTTCTACAAGGTGAAACCAAAATGTATACAAATAGCCTTTATTAAAATCTAACAATGTGCACTTTAACCACGTTACAAATCTCAATGTGCACTTTAACCACTATTACAAATCTGAAATTGTGGAGTACAGCGGCAAATAAATAAATGATGGGTCTTTGTCCCAAATATTATGGAGGGCACTGTAGTTGAGACTTGGACTATCCCATCATTTAAGAAACAGTTTAACAGGTACATGGATAGGATAGGTTTGGAGGTATATGGACAGGCAGGTGGGACTAGTGTAGGTGGGACAAGTTGGGCCGAAGGACCTGTTTCCACACTGTATCACTCTATGATTATGACATATCACAGACATTTCACTGAAATTAGACCAATTCGTTAATATTTTATAATTGCTTTGCCAATTTGTGCTAGATTTACAAACTCCTGGGTTAAGAATTGTGATTTATGCGATCCCTCAATACAGGTTTGTAGGCTAATTGGCTTGGTATAATTGTAAATTGTCCCTAGTGTGTGTAGGATAGTGTTAGTGTCCAGGGATCGCTGGTCAGCGCGGACTCGGTGGGCCACTACCTTCAGGTAGAAGGTACAGGAGCCTGAAGACTGCAACGACCAGGTTCAGGAATAGCTACTTCCCCACAGCCATCAGGCTATTAAACCTGGCTCGGACAAAATACTGAACTTTATTAGCCAATTAACTGTTATTTGCACTTTATCAGTATATTGATTCATGTGTGTATATATTTATAGAATGCCTTGTAGTCAATGCCTACTATGTTCTGTTGTGCTGAAGCAAAGCAAGAATTTCATTGTCCTATCAGGGACACATGACAATAAGCTCACTTGACTTGACAAAGGACCTGTTTCCACGCTGTATCTCTAAACAAAACTAAACTTGAGCAACCGTGTGAACTACCAAACTGCCTATAATCAATTAACCTTTGTACAAGATTCGTCAAGCTTTTAATATTTTCTTGTGCCACTTAATGGTTAATAATGGTCAGCAAAAAAAGACACTAAGTGCTGGAGTAACTCAAGGGGTCAGGCAGCATCTCTGGAGAACATGGATAGGAGAAATATCAGGTCAAGACATTTCTTAAGTCTGAAGAAGGAACCCGACCCGAAACCTCACCTATCCATGTTCTCCAGAGATGCTGTCTGACCTGGTGAGTTACTCTGGCACTTTGTATTTTCTTTTGTAAACCAGCATCTGCAGTTTCTTGTATCTCCAGTAATGGTCAGTTGCTGTGAAAACAAGCTGGTCTGACTTCTCAGTGCAGTACTGAGAGAATTGCACTGAGATACTGATGGTTGGATGACATGTTAAATCAAGGCTGAATTTGTTCTCTTGGTTGGGCATAAAAGATCTCACAGCACTATTGCAAATAAAAAAACAAGCGAGTTTATACTGGTGAACTGATTCATGCTGATTCGACAATCTAAATCTCTGAAATGTATTGGTTTGCCATTAGCACATGCCTTTTTGTGAGAATTTGTAACATGCAAATGTATAACAAATTCCAGAGACCACAGTTCAGAATACTTAATTGACTATAAAATTGCTTTTGTCTGACCTAAGGACAAAATGTAGAATTCAAATTCATATTGCTCCTTCCACAGGTGGTGTTCAGTCAATAACAGAAGTCATATAAAAAATTTCCTCCTTCGGTTTCCTATTTACAGTGGCTTGCAAAAGTATTCATACCTCTTGAACTTTTCCACATTTTGTCACGTTACAACCACAAACGTAAATGTATTTTATTGGGATTTTATGTGATAGACCAACACAAAGTGGCGCATAATTGTGAAGTGGAAGGAAAATGATACATGTTTTTCATATTTTTTTACAAATAAAAAACTGAAAAGTGTCACGTGCAAAAGTATTCAGCCCCCTTTACTCTGATACCCCTAAATAAAATCCAGTGCAACCAATTGCCTTCAGAAGTCACCTAATTAGTAAATAGAGTCCACTTGTGTGTAATCTAATCTCAGTATAAATACAGCTGTTCTGCGAAGGCCTCAGAGGTTTGTTGGAGAACATTAGTGAACAAACAGCATCATGAAGCCCAAGGAACACACCAGACAGGTCAGGGATAAAGTTGTGGAGAAGTTTAAAGCAGGGTTAGGTTATAAAAAAATATCCCAAGCTTTGAACATCTCACGGAGCACTGTTCAATCCATCATCCGAAAATGGAAAGAGTATGGCACAACTGCAAACCTACCAAGACATGGCCGTCCACCTAAATTGACAGGCCGGGCAAGGAGAGCATTGATCAGAGAAGCAGCCAAGAGGGCAATGGTAACTCTGGAGGAGCTGCAGAGATCCACAGTTCAGGTGGGAGAATCTGTCCACAGGACAACTATTAGTCGTGCACTCCACAAATCGGGCCTTTATGGAAGAGTGGCAAGAAGAAAGCCATTGTTGAAAAAAAGCCATAAGAAGTCCCGTTTGCAGTTTGCCACAAGCCATGTGGGGGACACAGCAAACATGTGGAGGAAGGTGCTCTGGTCAGATGAGACCAAAATTGAAGTTTTTGGTCTAAATGCAAAACGCTATGTGTGGCGGAAACCTAACACTGCACATCACCCTGAACACACCATCCCCACTGTGAAACATGGTGGTGGCAGCATCATGCTGTGGGGATGCTTTTCTTCAGCAGGGACAGGGAAGCTGGTCAGAGTTGATGGAAGATGGATGGAGCCAAATACAGGGCAATCTTGGAAGAAAACCTGTTAGAGTCTGCAAAAGACTTGAGACTGGGGCGGACGTTCACCTTCCAGCAGGACAACGACCCAAAACATACAGCCAGAGCTACAATGGAATGGTTTAGATCAAAGCATATTCATGTGTTAGAATGGCCCAGTCAAAGTCCAGACCTAAATCCAATTGAGAATCTCTGGCAAGACTTGAAAATTGCTGTTCACAGACGCTCTCCATCCAATCTGACTGAGCTTGAACTATTTTGCAAAGAAGAATGGGCAAAAATTTCAGTCTCTAGATGTGCAAAGCTGGTAGAGACATACCCCAAAAGACTTGCAGCTATAATTGCAGCAAAAGGTGGTTCTACAAAGTATTGACTCAGGGGGGCTGAATACTTTTGCACGCGACACTTTTCAATTTTTTATTTGTAAAAAAATTTGAAAACCATGAATCATTTTCCTTCCACTTCACAATTATGCACCACTTTGTGTTGGTCTATCACATAAAATCCCAATAAAATACATTTACGTTTGTGGTTGTAACGTGACAAAATGTGGAAAAGTTCAAGGGGTATGAAAACTTTTGCAAGCCACTGTATATATCTGAATTGAAATCATGCATGAAAAGTAATACAATTTGAAGTCACATTCTAAGAATTGGTTTAATATCACCTTGCTGTGTAGTTTTACTTTGTTTATTGTGGCAATTTGACACGTTTAAGGATTGCCTTCTTTTGTGTAGGTATCAAAGAATCTGACACTGGTTTGGCTCCTCCAGCATTGTGGGACTTGGCAGCAGACAAACAGACTCTCCAGAGTGAGCAGCCTTTACAAGTTGCAAGGTAAGAATTCTGAAAGATTCCAGCTCACACTGAAGAAGGAGCTTATGTCTTATATTTATGCTATCCTTTTTCCCCTTGTCATACTGAGCCTCTAATTTGTGTACATCCTTAATTTAACTGGGACACACGTTGAGCAATTTAATGAGATATAAAATAGACACCGAAGCAGGATAAACAGTAAAACGCTATTCCCCTTAACAGAGAGATTCGTAAATATGAAACAGATTTAAATTAATGTGAATGTTAAGAGGAATGTTAAGGAGAAAATATTAATCAGGATCTTCAGTTAACTCTCTGAAAGATTAGTGAAAGGAAATCCTCATCACGTTGTAATTAGCATCTGGATAGGCACTTGAAAAGCTATAATGTGCAGAGTGTTGGATTGAGGACTGGGAAATGTGATTAAATTTAAGCCCATTTTGGCTAACATGGATATGAGGGGCTGAAAGGCTGCAATGTGCTAGAAATTTCCATGATTCTTTGAACTGCTGTCCATTTCTTGAGAATAGAGAGAGTTGCAATATTTTTTGAAGACATTTAAAGTTATGAAGGATATTGTGAGGATGATTAAGGAGTATTATCTCGAATGGAGGGAATATATTTGTATTAAAGTTTTGATTTTTTTTAACAGAACTACTTGGAAATTGAATAATTTATGGTGGAGAGTAGTTGAGCAAGTCAATTGCATTTTAAGGGATAGTAGACAAACCTTTGAAATTAAGGTAAAGGCAATTTGACTGTTCAGGGCAGTACTGGATAATGACCTTTAGCCAACTAATTTGTGTACTAATTTGTGTATAACTAATTAGCCAACAAGCCTTATCCTGTAGCTGGAGGTAAAATAAATCTTAATGGCCACTGAAACAAGTAGAATGGCAAAACCTAACCGTGATTCCAAATATGAGTCATTTTCATTCACAATTTTCACAGAACAATTGCCTGAGCATTGTTACAGAACAGACAAATCTGTATTGGGCAGAGTTAAGAATGAGAAGACATGTTTGATACAATTTTTAGAGCTTTCTGTAAGACGAATAGATCCGGTATCGTTCTCCTCCTAAGAGCATTTATGAACCAAAGCAAATATCCGGGTTTGATAAGCCGCATCTTGGAAAATGATAGAAAAGGTAATTAGTTTGCTTCTGTTCAAGATTTTCATTTCTTGAAGTAGGATGCTGTGTGTGTTTCAACACCTTCCTATCAATTGTTCCACCAGATTTGTGAAGATTCCTACTTCCATCAAGGAAGATTAATTACATTAAATTGTCTCCAAATGAAAAGCAGGGTAATGGGACTGACTGTATATATTGACAAAGTGCTAGTTCAGATTTGATGGGCTGAATAGCTCCCTTCTTTGCCAATGTGACCTTCCAAGTCTTTTCAGTATATCACAAAACAATTTACTGCTAATGAATTGATTTTGAAATGTAGCCAGCATTGTTAGTAAGAGAAGATACGAGCCAATTTGCAAGCTCCCTGCTTTTTTTAAACTGTTGCTAACATAGATAGAAAGCTGGGTTGGAAACACGTTTATGAAATGGAGGTGACTTTGTTACATTGAAAAATCACTCTTCCTTAAGTTGCAAAATTACAAGGTATTTTGGCATTTCATGGAGCTTTTGCCTTCTAAAGATGTGAGTTTTGCAAATTCAAATCTAATGCATAATGCACTTGTCCAGAGAATAGAAGAACCATCCTATCACCAACTAGAGACTGGCTTACCACCTACCTCTGGAGACCTTCGGACTATTCTCTAATCGGACTTTACTGGACTTTGTCTTACACTAAACATTATTCCTTCTATCCTATATCTGTACACAGTGGATGGTTTGATTGGTAATCATGTATATTCTTTTCGCTGACTGGATAGCACACACCAAAAAAAAATTCACTGTATCTCGGTACATGGGACAATAAACTAAACTATAAACTATTCTAATGTTGACTTTTATTTTAATGACCTTAATTTTACTTGATCTGCCTTCCAATGGGGACATATGATTTTTCACATTGCTGCATTTCTGAAATAGTATTTTTACATTGGTTAAGTAGCTCAGTGAAGTCTAGTATTGGCACTAATACAAATGCAAGCTCATGATTACAGATTGTCACTGAAGCTTATTGACAAGATGACTAAGATTTTTTTTTCTTTTTACAGATGTACAAAGATCATTAATGCAGATTCTGAAGATCCCAAGTACATCATTAATGTGAAGCAATTTGCAAAATTTGTGGTTGATCTAAGTGACCAGGTGGCTCCTACTGATATTGAGGAAGGAATGAGAGTTGGGTAGGAACCATACTTTTAATTTTCATGCTGACATGTACACTTTTTGTGTTTAGTTTATGGTAAATTGCATTAATTCATTATAACTACTGAAATATAAGGCAATCTTAGACTTACATCAACATTTAAGAATTACATCAAGAATTGATTAACATTCATTTTATTAATATTTTATACAATTAGATATCTGATATTTTATTGCAAACTGTGCCATATTTTAAAATATTACTTTAAACATTGCAGTGTGGATCGAAACAAATACCAGATACATATTCCACTGCCACCAAAGATCGATCCTACTGTTACCATGATGCAGGTAAATTCAATAGCACAACCTGCATTTATGTAGTGCATTTATCATAGTTAAACATCCAAAGGGCATCTCAGGAGTATAATTTGGCTGATGTCTACATCATCCAGAGAGAAGATATTAGGTTAGATGAGGTAAACTAAGGTTGGTCAAAGAGAATAGAGAAATGCAAATTTTGAGAAAATCCCAGTAATTGTTTATACGATAATATCATGTAAGAGCAGGTTGTTGGATTGTTGGAAGCGAATGTTGGATAGAAGCAAGACTTAAAGGACCACTGAGTTCACAGTGACTTATAGAACTGAAGATGGTTATGGGGGTGAGGTTGAGGTCAAGCTGGAGTTGAACACAAGATTTTAAAATAAGCAAATTGGAAATCGACAGAACATGGGATGAGTGAACAGACTTTGATATGTGAAAACTCGGCTGTGGAGGGTAGAAGTAACGAGGCCATCCGGGAGAGCAGTGGAGTACTTCCACCTAGAGATATTGGAAACATAGGTGAGGATTTGAGCAGCAGCTGTGTTCCTTATGGAGCAGGTAAGGGTAGAAATTTCATTTTGTGGTCACATAGGAAACGAGTGACTGGTTTGATACGAGACGGATTAGCAAATATAATTTGATGGCTAGAGGTATTGATTTTTGATGTTTAATTAGAGCAAATTTTGTCTTATTTTGGGACTGGATGCCATTGGCTGGACTATCAAATTAGCAGCAATGCTGGAGTTCAGTGAGGTGGCGGGGAAATAAAGTCACTATGTTTGTGACTACTTGTGATTTTTTTTTCCGGGTATAGCTTGTTAATGAGCAATAGGATTTGGGATGTCCAAAAGTTAACCACCTCAGTGCAGGAACAAAAGAGATTGCAAGAGGGTTTGAGGGTTAACAAGTAAGATCAATCCTACTACTTTGGGCAAAAGAGAATAAGCAACAGTGGTCGACCATGTTAAAAGCAAAGGTGAAGAGCGTTGCTTTGGCACTGGCAGGTGACAGAAATCTGATCAGATATATTCAAACAAGAGCTCCAAGCCACTTATGACTTGAGTAAATGGAATGGCACAGCAGTTTTCAAGACAAATGAGATGAAAATGTTTCTTGTTTTCAGTCAGGATAATGACTTGAAGTGAGATAGAGATCTTAATTATATTCCAGTGGTATTTTAGAAATTATCACTGATTCAATTACAAGCTTTGGGTTCATTTAATTAAATCTTATGTTAAAATGTTAAGTGAGCATTGTTGATTTGTAAACGCCTTCACAAAATCGTTTTCAGGACTGTTTGCAAGGTAAATGCCAATATAAAGATGGAGCTCAAAAATATGTTACATTTATTTTTTAAATGTATCATTAGATTATTTTATGTGCATCATTAGGTTTCCTTTTTAGTGATAATACCTTTGATCCTGTAATTAACATATGATTAAATAACGAGGTTTGCCATCATAATTTGGAATCAAACTTAAAGTGCTACGTTGTGAATTTAATGACAAAATTACTAATAAAACAACATTCTATTTGGTTACAGTTTTAATTAAACAAGTAATTTGGCTTTTGACTGGACAATGATAATTTTTTAAGCTGCCTTCAGTGTATTGAATGTGCTTCATTAATTATATTTTAGAGCTATGTGGAGTAATAATTTGACGTGTCTGGCATTGGGGAGAAGCATTTTAAAGTTATTTTTATGCTCTAGGTTTTAATCCCTTTATGTAACTAATTCTGCAATGGCCTTTCAGGTGGAAGAAAAGCCAGATGTTACCTACAGTGATGTGGGTGGCTGCAAAGAACAGATTGCAAAATTGCAAGAGGTTGTGGAAACTCCTTTGCTACATGTAAGCATAATTTTTAGTGTAATACTTTATTGTATGAATTGCATGTGATTGGGATATGCATTTTTGCTTATTGATTTAAACAAAACTGAAAAATACCTTACTTGAAAAAGTTTCATTTAAACCGTGTAAGACTTCATGTCAGCCATAGAAAGACTTGCGTCTTCATTTTGCTTTAAGAATCCCACGTGTGGCTTTCAAATTAAATACTTAAACTACAGGCCAGTCCCCTTTGTGACAATGTGGTGGTGACCTCATAACTTTTTGATATGTATGACTTTGACTAAGAGCCTATGGTATTACACATTTCAATTTATATTTTTTGTAGAAATAAAGTTTATGCGTTTCTTAAACCTTTCACAGCAGAAAGTATATAATTTTGCCAAAAATTAAAAAGGCACAAGAAAAACACAGAATGAACTAAAAATAATTCTGTACAATTCAAGCTTTGTCTGTATTTTAATTGGTTTAATTGTGCAGTGGCATCTGTATTTTGGTTTGGTTCCATGAACAATGAAGCCGTGAAAAAATCAAGAAAGTCTAAAATCTAAAAGTCTAACTGGGAAAATATATATTCTATGAAATGTGCTCGTTTTTTCTTAAATGTCAAAACTACTGTAGTATTAACGTGCAGTTCCACTAAGTGGAATACTCACACTGAATAAGAAAGCATGAGAGCTCACTCGTTGATTTAATTTACAGCCAGAGCTTTTTATAAACCTTGGTATTGAACCACCAAAAGGAGTGCTGCTCTTTGGACCACCAGGAACAGGCAAGACTCTCTGTGCTCGAGCTGTGGCTAATAGGACGGATGCTTGCTTCATTAGAGTGATAGGATCGGAACTGGTGCAGAAGTACGTCGGAGAGGTAAATTATGCTATCTTTTTATTCTTGTGACAGAACTCATGTCTAAAAGTTGATGACACAAACCCATCTATAGGAATATTATCTCTGAGGATCAGTCTTTTTCCTGGGATATTGAGATAATCCTAAAAAAGTTGATCTAAAAATAAAAATTACTGGAAATATCCAGCGAGATAATTGACATTTCTGACATTTAATTGACATTTCCCCCTCTCTCCAAAAAAACTAAAGAAGTATTACAGTTAAACAGTCAAAACTGACCAGTTCTGATAAAAAATGGTGAAATCAATGTTGAGGTCTGAGGACTACAATGTGTCTAGTTGGAAGATGACGTGTTTTTGAGTGTTTCCAGCATTTTCTGTTTATGTTGGAAGGAAACCACAGTTCGGGAAGAAAGAAGAAAGGCATCTTGGAAGCACTAGTGTGGGAAGTTATCCGAATAGATGTGGTGAAATTGTAGTAACTGATAACAGAATTGGATACTCATTTCAGCTCCCCTTTAATAGAACCTCTGTAAGATGCTGGATAACTGCAATGGTGAAAGGTCTTCCACCAAGGCCGCCATAGTACTAAATAACTTGAATCCTTTTTGTTCTCTGTATAGTTAACGTTCCCTTTCACCAAATTAATACACAGCAATTTTTATCTAGATTCGGATAAAGAAAACTTTTTGTTTTTGTTTTTTAGGGTGCTCGAATGGTTCGTGAACTTTTTGAGATGGCCAGAACAAAAAAGGCGTGCTTGATTTTCTTTGATGAGATTGATGCAATTGGAGGTATTGTACTTATCTTCAGCATCGTTTTGCTGCTATCTGACAGTTTGATTTATTTTGCAAAACATGCAAAACAAAATCCATAGTAGATCATAGTTGCCGAGTTAGGGTTACAGTTAGTGTTGTGCAATGTTCAAGAGCCTGATGGTGGCTGGGAAGAGGCAGTTCTTGAACCTGGATGTCGTGTTTTTCAAGCTCATGTAAATTCATCCGGATGGTTATAGTGAGATAAGAGCGTAGCCAGGGTGGTGTGGGATTTTGATTTTAGCAGCATTTTTGAGGCATTTAATGCATGTAATTAAATGAGTTTTTCATATTTACCCTGACGTACCAAGTTTCCCCTGTCTTTGGGAGACTCAATAGCTGAAGGTAGGCACGAACAACTATGTGATAAAGATAAGTATTCCTAAGTATTCCCTGTTGATCCCTACCAGACATGCACACACGGATACACTCAAGCGCGCACACACACACACACCTTAAAAAATGCACTATGGTCAATATCAGGGCTTACATTTCTCAGATTAAATAGTTTAATTAGTTGTGCTGCAACTTGGAACCATACAGTATGGAAATTGGCACTTTGGCGCAACTCGTCTATGCCAGGGTGGAAGGGCCTGTTTCTGTACTGTTTGACTCTACGTAATCTATCTATCTATATTTAAAACTCTGTGTGTGTGTTTCTGGCTGTGTGTGTTTCTGCCTGTCTTGTGGGTGCCAGCCTTCCTTTGATTCGTTGCTACGCCTACACCACACGCAGAAACGCTGAGATTTTTTCCATTTCGGTAGAGATTTCACTTTTCATTCCAAGTATCCACTCCTGATTACATTTCGTCGTGTTTATATAGACATTTTTAATAAAATCCTTCTCCCCCCCCCCCCCCCCCACTCACTCATTTTGTCTCCTCCTGCTGGCCAGCCACCATAACGGCTGCTGTCGACCGGCTCTGCTCCAAAAACGATGCAATTTTTTTCTTTCGCTAGCGATTTTCGCCCCGGGATCTGAAGCACGTTCGGGGTCCAGACGCAACGGGTCTGCACTTGGTCTAGTACATAACTAAAACTCTGATCTTGTTATCTTCCGGTTTGCGCGGTTTTTCTATTTGCGCAAAAACGGTATGCGATAGCGCTACGATTTTTCGCCAGCTCACTCAGCGTTCTCCTGTGCTGCGAGTGCACCAAGTTTCGTCCCAATCGGTGGCTTATTGTAAAAGTTAGCAAGGTTTAAAAATCTTCAAAACCGTGCATGCGCAGATCGATCTCTCCTGCCAGTCAGCGCAGTGTGGATTAGTCTCTTCTCCTGTAACTCCCCGGGACGATCCGCCCCTTCCTGCGCCATCGCGTCTTTACTGGAGCTGACGGTGGCCGGTGGAGGTCTCCAACCGGACACAATTTTCGGAGGGACCAGAAGCGGCCCGACCCAGCCCTGCGCGGAGTTGGAGATGTCGCCAAACGGAAAGCGGAGACTCTGATCCCGGCGGAGGAGAACTGTCCCCATCGCACTGTCCCCATCGCACCGTCAGCTCCAGCCCCTTCCCCTCTGATCCCCCTCGCTGACTCCTGCCCCCCTCCCCCGTGATACCCCCCTCTCCCACATGGCTCTTCCCCGTCTTTTCTCCGAGCTTTCTCCCCTACGACCACACACCACCTCCCCCCGCGCACCCCCCCCTCCCGCCCACACACCCTCCTCCCCCCACAACCCCCACCCTCTCCCCCCGGCCACACACCCCACTTCCCTCTCCCCCTCCCCTCCCACACATGAAGAGGAGGGTGAGGGAGTGCTGGGGGATATGGGGAAATGAGCAAGGCTTGCGCAGTTAGGGACTATGGGTGAATGGTGGAATATTGTGTTGGGGAAACGGGTGAGTGGTGGAATATTGCGTTGGGGGAACGGGTGAGTGGTGGAATATTGCGTTGGGGAATAGGTTGCATTGGGGGACCAGGCCTCCCATGTGACTGGGACCCAACGGGTCCCACTTAGTCTAGTTATCATTACAATTATCTTGTTTTATGTCAATATTAATATATATTTTGAGGATGGAATTGCATTTGACACGTCCCTCTTTTCTCTAAGGTGCTCGTTTTGATGATGGTGCTGGTGGTGACAATGAAGTTCAGCGCACAATGCTGGAGCTTATTAACCAACTTGATGGTTTTGATCCAAGGGGTAACATTAAAGTACTGATGGCCACAAACAGGCCTGACACCTTAGATCCAGCTCTGATGAGACCTGGGCGTTTAGACCGAAAAATTGAATTTAGTTTGCCAGATCTTGAGGTATGGCAATGTTTTGTCAAATATATTCTGCATTTCGCATAATCATAAGAACTAACTGGAGAATTGCATTAATTCTGGTTTAGTTTTTTTGGTTGTTAATACAGGTTATGTTAATTTGTCATTTAATTTCTAGCACTGCCAATTTTATGATGCAATTATTTCTGCCATGAATGTTGGTACAAAATGTATAGTTAAAGTAAAAACATTATTGGCCTATATTTTGTGCAGATGATTTGGCAGTTTCTGGATAACTGCCACTTCAGGATTACTGTGCAAACATAGAATCGCAAAGTTGCTTGTGGGACCTCTGCCATCTGCTCTCCGATGTTGAACCCCTTATGGATTATATTTTTTTAACATGTTTATTTTGATATTAATTTTTGAGTTTTTAATTTTAATTAGAAACATTCAGTACTTTACACCTATCTAAGTCTTCAGGTGTTTTGTGGACAGTGGCTTGTTCTGAATCTCTAATATAAGTTAGGGGTTCACCATTGTTGAAGGGGATGGCCTCTCTCCCCATGTGATTGTGGGGTGAGGTGTGGGAGTAAAAAAGATCTGTCTTTGGAAGTCATCGGCAACTACCCCAAATTATGAACCAATACTGCTTCCGTCCTGAAAAGTATAAACTCTGAAATTTTAATCTGGATATAAAAATCATGGTTTGCATGAAATAATTGGTATTTGACTATTTCAGGGTCGAACTCACATTTTCAAAATCCATGCACGGAGCATGAGTGTGGAAAGAGACACGAGGTTTGAACTTCTTGCTCGATTATGTCCAAATAGTACAGGTGGGTGAAAGTGATATTCTTTTAACATCAGTTTAAGGATCATATAATCAATTCTACATTGTTGCAAGTGTTTTATGCAGGGAAGCATCGCGTTCAATCCACATCCACAGGTTCCTCTCTTCTGGTTATTACGTGTACTCTTGATTTGTTGAAAGTCTTCCCTTTTGTAATTCTGTGTTGTCTCTGTCTAATGGTAGTCATATTTTCTAATTACTCTGCTACCAATTCCTTAACACATTTTATCATTTTGCCTGCTACTGATATCAGATGTGTTGCTTATTATTTCCTCCTTTCTATCTTTTTTTGATATTGGGTTTGTGTTTGCTATCCAATCCATGGGAACTGTACTAGAAGTTATGGCATTTGGGAAGATGATGTCCATTCATTCTCTGCGTAGCTACTTCTTACCAAACTTAGAAATGTGGGCAAGTGTGTCTTGCGGATTTATTAATCAATCATAGGTTCTAATAACTGCTTGCACAATTTTATTTATAAATGCTAATTTTTTTCAGCCCCTCCTTATAGATCATGCTCTAAAATGTACAACTTTTTTTTCACTTTGAATAAACACAAAATTCCTCTGCATTTCAATTTCTTATGTCTCAGTCTATAACTAATCCGTTCTTTTGCTAACCTGTACCTATTTATATGAAAGCTTTAACAGTCTATTTTTATGTTTCTCACTAGATTAGTGTTATATTCAATTTTGCAACTTTTGTCAATTTCATGGACCTTAGATGAATTCTGAAATGTTCTTAATCCTAAGGTTTACAGCAATTTTTGAACAAATTAATTATTTTCTTCAATCTATTACTATCTTTAACTTTTCCGGTTATCCTGGATCAACTTTCCCAGTTGTATTTTGTATCTTGAGTGGATAGTTGTTTGTTGTAACCGGTGTATTAGTTCTTCAAAAGTTAGTCTACCGTTCTACAATCTACCGTTGCAAACTTCTGTCCCATTCTTTCATAGGGTATTTTGAGAGATTTAAGACAATTTTGTATTGATCTAAATCGCATTTATTCTTAATGATGTATCCTAAAGCTTGCTAGCTACAGATTATTAATTAATAATTTCTCACTGCCCAAATACTAGATGTTAAATGGCTTGTACATCCTTGGAACATCAGCATATTGATCTAGAAAACCATCATAGAAACATAGAAACATAGAAAATAGGTGCAGGAGGAGGCCATTCGGCCCTTCGAGCCAGCACCACCATTCATTGTGATCATGGCTGATCGTCCCCTATCAATAACCCGTGCCTGTCTTCTCCCCATATCCCTTGACTCCACTAGCCCCTAGAGCTCTATCTAACTCTCTCTTAAATCCATCCAGTGACTTGGCCTCCACTGCCCTCTGTGGCAGGGAATTCCATGAATTCACAACTCTCTGGGTGGAAAAGTTTTTTCTCACCTCAGTCTTAAATGACCTCCCCTTTATTCTAAGACTGTGGCTCCTGGTCCTGGACTCGCCCAACATTGGGAACACTTTTCCTGCATCTAGCTTGTCCAGTCCTTTTATAATTTTATGTTTCTATAAGATCCCCCCCTCATCCTTCTAAACTCCAGTGAATACAAGCCTAGTCTTTTCAATCTTTCCTCATATGACAGTCCTGCCATCCCAGGGATCAATCTCGTGAACCTACGCTGCACTGCCTCAATCACAAGGATGTCCTTCCTCAAATTAGGAGACCAAAACTGTACACAATACTCCAGATGTGGTCTCACCAGAACCCTATACAACTGGAGAAGAACCTCTTTACTCCTATACTGAAATCCTCTTGTTATGAAGGCCAACATTCCATTAGCTTTCTTCACTGCCTGCTGTACCTGTAAGCCAACTTTCAGTGACCGGTGTACAAGGACGCCCAGGTCTCGCTGCACCTCCCCCTTACCTAAGCTAACCCCATTAACATAATAATCTGCCCCTTTGTTTTTGCCGCCAAAGTGGATAACCTCACATTTATCTATATTATACTGCATCTGCCACGCATCTGCCCACGCACTCAACTTGTCCAGGTCACCCTGCAACCTCCTAACATCCTCTTCACAGTTCACACTGCCACCCAGCTTTGCGTCATCCGCAAACTTGCTAGTGTTGCTCCTAATTCCCTCTTCTAAATCATTAATATATATGGTAAACAGTTGCGGCCCCAGCACCGAGCCTTGCGGCACTCCACTCGCCACTGCCTGCCATTCTGAAAAGGACCCGTTCACTCCTACTCTTTGCTTCCGGTCTGCCAGCCAATTTTCTATCCATGTCAACACCCTACCCCCAATACCATGTGCTCTAATTTTAGTCATGTTGGCATAATGAATTTGTCCTCACACTGCTTCTGATAACTTGCCCAGTCTGGTATACATTAAAAACACATAATTATTGTATGTCTTGTCGCCTATGCTTCTAATTTCCCGTGGTTTATATTGCGGTTTTGTGCTGTTAGAACCATGTTAGAATCCATGGAATTTGGGATCAGGGCAATATTCCATTCACTCTCTACATCTACCACTTTCAAAACTTTGGCATGTGCATCATCATATCCTGGTGATTTGACAGCATTGGGTGCCATTGATCACTTGCTTTTGTTGATGCACTGTTAATTTCTTTCAGCGCCTCTCTAGAACTGTTCACTATTTTTTAAATGTGAATTTAAACTTAATTTAATAAGGATAGTACAGTAGTCATGGGACATTAATCTATGTATAGATTGGATGAGCAGTGGAGGACAAATTCCTTGCACCTATTACATGGTTTTCAGGGTCAGTATGCTGAGAAAATACTTTTGAGTCCTATATACAAGTCCCATTATTGTTTTCTGCCCTTTGCATCATGGCAACTAGGAATATACATTCATGCAATTAACTAGCTTGGGAATTAACTAATACTAATGGTAGCAACCATGAGGATAAGATATGTATTATTATAGAAACCCACCAGGTCCCCATGCATCCTTTAGAGAGGAAACCCTACCACCGCCTCAAGTCGCCCAGCACGCCAGTCAGTTAAAGGTGCAAGTAGTGGACAAGTAATGCATAATAACTGTTGACATCACATGAGTAATGAAACATAAGCTAATGAGGAACAGGAATCTATTTCTATGGTTGATTTATAATACCCATTGGCTGTAAAATACATTATGTAAAATACATAATGAAAAATAATTGTAAAGGTTTCTGGGATGATTTGCAGTCCTTTTGGCTTATTATTATTATTATTTAGATTTATTTATTTATTATTATTATTATTTATTATTAGATTATTTTCTTCTGAAACAAGTATAAAATATTGCCAGATTAATAGATGCTAGGACTTTTATAATGGGTCATCATTCAAAGATGAATCTGTAGCACCAATATAATAAAAACATAATAATAAACAAAAGTAATTTTATTATCTATTGTGCCAAACTGTTGTTTTGCAGGAGCTGAGATTCGTAGTGTTTGTACTGAAGCTGGAATGTTTGCTATCAGAGCTCGCAGAAAAATTGCCACAGAGAAAGACTTCTTGGAAGCTGTGAATAAAGTTATCAAGTCATATGCCAAGTTCAGTGCTACCCCAAGATACATGACCTATAACTAAATTAGCTTTGAACTTTACCTCTGTGACTGTAATATTTACATTGTTAGCCAATTGTGATTTTGACTAGTTATAAAAAGTGATTTTGGTGATCCTTAAATGTGTTTAATAATTTGGTTTTCATTATGTCCTAATAGAAATAAAGAATTAATTAACTCATGTGACGAGCCTTTTTTGCAATCTGATTTGCATGAGAATTTAGTATAAGGTTTGATACCCTGGTATCCTGGGTCACTTAGTAATACACATGCCTTTAAATGTTAAGGTTTATACTCTATACTGTGTCTTGAATATTATTGGAAATGTAATGCAATGTCACCTTTTGAATGAGACACCAAATAGGGCTTCCATTTCAGGTTGATGTGAATTGATTACATTTGTTTCTGGGCCCTGGTTGCAAGGAAATTTATATCTGCATTGGATGATAATATAAAGTTATTGGTATAGAAAACCCTTGAGCTTAGAACCTCACTATAAATTATAAATCTGCAACAGCATATCAAATCAATTGTATTGTAGTTTGGAAATTTTGCATTCACGGTTTAAATTCAGTATTTGCTAGTACTAGGAATGTTAGTGCATTCTTTAGAGGGGACAATCTATGCTTTGCATAGGTTTCTGATATTTAACTAAAAATCACATCTGAGGCTGAAAATGAGATGAGTTTTTAGTTGTAGACAAAAGGAGAAAGAGCAAAAGGACATTTCTTTAGTAATGTGAACAAAACAAAAACCCCATTGGAGAGAATGAGCAGAGCTTTTTCAAGATGGGTATCCTTGGAAAATTAAAACAAAATGATGATACTCAGTGTATCAGGTATCATCAGTGGAGAGAGAAACAAAATGATGCTTTTGGTGGATGTTCTTGCATCAATCGCAAAACTGATATATTACAAAGATATAATTAAAGTATATAAAAATATATATTGGGCCAAATACTGTTCAGATGAATGTTGTTACGGCCTCTTGCTGCTTTGGAGGGAATTGCCAGCAGATGTCGCTGCTGATTAACATACTTGAGATTTGAGACATGATTTTCTGTAACATTTTTCCAGACTTAGCTGCTTGTACTATACATTTATGCCGATTACAGAATTTGTTTGTGTAATGTCAATAAATATAATTTAGAAGAGTTGCCTTCATGCCATGAGATCTGGGAGTGGAAAGACAAATTGTTACAACTACTAAATTTGCAACTGAGTGGAGGTTACAATCAGAACAGCTGCAAGAGGTGAGGGGTGTACTTGGTGTCACTTGTGGAAATGGGGTTAATGCCTGTTCCTGTTACTAAGGGTATTATGGAATTCAGAAAGCGACAGGGCTGGATGGCACTATGATAAGTACAAAGGGGGCAGTTGCAAGAGATGAGTGGTTGAAGATAACTATCTTAAATGGTTTCAAGGGAAGTGGAAGCTATTACCACTGTCAGCTGGTATAGGAACCAGAAAAAGTTAAATTGGGAGTGGCTCATTAGAGAGGGATTCGTGTTTAGGATAAATTAACTGAGGGCTATGAAAAATCATAGAGATTGCAGGTCAGTGAGGATGAGACATAGTAAAGCTGTAAGAATTATTTTAATCTGGAAGAGAGTTCTGTCCTGTGAAGAGAGAATGGAATAGGTTCTGATATTTAAAAATGATTGCACAATGAAATTATCTTACATCTAAAATAAGAGGTTTTCCACATAGGGTCAAATTGGTTATTTGTAAAAACTTTTGAGTTTATTTAACCCATGTCAATTAATGCATTATCTTAGTTTAAGGAGCCTGGAAAACTAAATGCTTAATTGTGCAGTATTTCAGAATACTGTTAACATTAAGCTATGCTAGCTTGGAAAACTCATGTATGATAGTGGAAGAATTTTCAGATTTCTAATTTACTTTGACAATATTGTTCCAATTATGATACATTATTAATATTCAAGATTTTTTTCTGATTGAGTTTTATCAGCCTTTTAAAATTCCTTAATTGTGCCCTACCACTGCGTTTGAATTTATCAAGGAGGCCGCTACTAAAGACACAATTTTTGAGACCTAGAAGCTATTTAATCTGAGATGAGGGCAGTTTTCCTCTTTAGCCAATGAATATCCTGACTATCCCACAGAGGGCAGTGGAGGCCAAGTCACTGGATGGATTTAAGAGAGAGTTAGATAGAGTTCTAGGGGCTAGTGGAATCAAGGGATATGGGGAGAAGGCAGGCACGGGTTATTGATTGGGGACGATCAGCCATGATCACAATGAATGGCGGTGCTGGCTCGAAGGGCCGAATGGCCTCCTCCTGCACCTAATTTCTATGTTTCTATATATCTATGTAATTGATTGGTTACATCACACCAGGGTACATACAGTCATTGAACACTGAAATGAACACCCTTTATGCCTCAATTCCTGATCTTAGGTAAATTAACTACTTCCATCATAAAGAAGAACTGCAAAAGTTAAAGGAATGTGGTAAAATGAATAGGATGACACAACAAAAATTCACTTTAAAAGATTCGCTGAAGGCTGAAATTAAGACACATCTTAGTTGCATTAATACAGGTGAGAATTTTTCAGTCAAAATCCTTCAAATCCACATTGCTGTGACAGGAAATAATGGATTAAACAGATTTACTTAGACAAATCATCAGGGAATATGGGTGGAGTACAGAAATATGGTAGAGATCATGAATGTATTGAACAGTGAGCAGGCTCAAAATGCACATTGGCCTGTTCCTGCTATCTTTCTCCTGTTACTATCAATGAGGTGTTTGACAATAGAGGAGAATATCTAATTTTAAAACCAAAAATTAATTACAATGTTGTCACTTTAAACGTATAAGATCTGATTTCATTTTAAGGGTTTTAAAATCGGGAACAATTTTTTTTTCAAAATCCAATTTCTTTGGACATTATCTGATGTCAGTCATAGTATTTTGGTGTTGATTCATTCTTCATAGAAACAATGATCGTAATATTTATGGTACAAACCTAAATTCACCAGTGGATAAAGTCATGGGCAAGAATTGAATATATATATTTATTTCTTCTATCTACACTATAAAACATTCTTTTTTTGTAGGTCTGGTCACTTATTTACTATTGGATAGAACAAATCTGAGTAATTATCTTGTCTGAAAATAGCTAAGCTGAAAGTACTGTACAAACTGTTCTGTGGTATACATACTGCTTGACAAATTTTATCATGGTTTAAGCCAACATTGTAGAACATTTTTGAGCAGAAATGACAAACAATAAAACTTCTACATAGGTGAAATCTGAAGGCAAGCAGCAAGCCTTGTGACAGAGCCTAGTGGTTCGGGGGGGGGGGGGGCAAAAATGTCTCAATTATTGACTGTAACATTGAAGACGCATTTACTGAATTATCCTACCATTTTGTCCAAAGCTGAGCACATTTTATTTCATTCTTATTATGTATCCATCTTCCCCTTAACTTTCCATTATGCATTAGGGTTTGAGAATCCCACTGCTCGGATTTAAAAAAAAATCTGGATTCTCCATCTGCTTTCCTGGAGCCATTCATATATTGTCAACATCTAGTTCAACACTGCCAAAGGCAAAACCACTTATATCAATGCCATAAAAATCAAAAGGATATATGAAAGGAAACAGTACATTGGTCAATATTATGATTCTCATGAGAATAGACTTCTTGCCAAAATTCTATGGTGCCCTGGGGAGAATGTATCTGGAATGACGTGTAGAGGTCTAATGTCCCCATTTCAGGAATGCACCAGAGGTTCACCACATTGATTAATTTAAGGAGAGATTAAGCAGACTAGACCTACACTTCCTATAGTTGAAAACAATGTGGGGCGATCTTATTGAAACATACACAATTCTCAGGACTTGAGAGGGTAGATGCAGTAATAACATTTCCCATGAACCTAGATCCAAGGATCACCATCTCAAAATAAAGGATTGGCGCTTAACAACTGAGTCAAGAGGTTTCTTCGAGTTGAATTGCCAAGGCAGTTATAGACCCTCAGCCATTGTCTACATTAATTGTTTACCCATTAAGGGAATCCAGGGATGAGAGTTGATATAGGAAAGTAGTCCTTAAAAGGATAAGCCATAACCTTAATGAATTATGGAGCATTGCTGAATGACCATCTTATTCTGGTGTGTCAAATGTGGCTTGGTTAAGTACTTATTATCTTTGGTATAAAGAGGATTAAGAGCTACCACTAGAACAGCTGCCAGAGGAGGTGATGGAGACAGATATAATTACAACAATTAGAAGGCATTTGGACAGAATAGAAAACAATGGAAGTATGAGGACCAAATGCAGTTAAATGATATTTGCATAGATAGATAATATCAACAAGGCTGGGCCTGGTTCTGTGCTGAACATTCACAATGTAAGAAAGAGATAAGCTTCCCGTTTTATCAGCAGCCGGTAACAGTAAATTGAAGCAAGATAATAACCTTTCACTGAAGAGGTCACACAGAAATAACTTGCAATAGTTTCTTTATTGTATAAAAATACATTACAAATAACAATAAATTGCATTTTCAAATCAAGAAATTCTCATTTTACATTTCAATTCACAAGAATAGATTGATACAAAATTCCAAATAGCAGCTTTGGAGTTCAACTTATGCTCTTGTATCAGCAATGTATTCTATATTTGATATGTTGTTATCAGAGCACAACATAAAACAGAACAGTTCTAGAACTGGTAAAATGGAGTGATTTATTGGAGAGTCATAAACCTCCAAAACTAGTAAAGACCAATGTCTTTGTTGTGAATTTTTAATACCTACTTTTAAGGCAAATTACAATTATACCTGATACACGATTCCAGGTGGATTCTGATGGCTACTTTATCAAAACACCACGAGAGCTAACCATGTTAAACCTGATCATTTGAGTGCAAGGCTATCTAGGATGTTAAAAAAATGCCAGAAATGTTCTTTTTGAAAGATAATGATTATTTACAATGATAGGTAAATAAATTGAAAGTCAAGACAGCTACTATTGTTGGACCTTAGGAACAAGGAAAAACTAAATTGGAAATGTGCAAAACCTTCAAGATTATAAATTATTTTAAGGATTTCTCTCTTAGTAGTGATTCTTCAACTGTTTCTATATCCCAGGGGAAAGATTCCTTCATTTTGAGAAGCCAAATCTGCCAGTCAGATGTCAACATCTTGTCAAATTCCTGACTTATCTGAGCCTTCTTAGTCTGACAAGTGACAAAACCTTACAATGATTTATTTGAAATTTACAGGTTTCAAAGACTCAACATTAAACATTGAGATTTTTATATTTACTTAAGAAATCACTGATATAAATAAAAGTGCTTATTTTGAGCGACAGATTTATTGTTATGCCAACAATGCAGTGCAATGTATATAACCTCTCAAAGAACAAAGCCATCCCAAGCCTCAGAGTAATTATGGTCAGGTGAATATACGCGTTATTCGCGCAGGGAAGTTTTGCTCCCTTCATACAATGTGCAGTAGAACAGAACTGGGAACAAACAGTAGTTTACTTAGGATATGTTAGTACAATGAATAAGTACAGAAAGCAAACCAGCTTTAACAAAACGAAATGAACAATATTTGTGCTTTGGCCACCTGACAACACGATACAGAACACCCACACTTTTCCACCACCGTCCTTTAATTCTTCATTGCACCTGTATCCAAATCAGTCTAACAGTTTGTATTGTTATATTTATATTGCTCTAAGTTGTAGAAAATTAATAAAGTATAAAATTGACCTTCAAACACCATCAAAAAATAATGGTCACTTCTGAGTAATGAAAAACAGGTTTGATGATTAAACTATCAAAATTCAGAGATTTTGCTAAAGTTCATAATTTAAAAAAATATTTACATTATCACAATAATATTTAGTGCCACCTGTGAGCAGTTTGCGAAAATTGCAATTGGCAGAGTGACATTGGAAAAAAATGTCCACCTTTAAAGCATTATGTGAACTATCTGATGTTAATCGAGATAGTTGTAATACAACTGATTTCAACCTCACTTGAATTGTAAGACTAGGTCTTGCGCCTCTTGCCAAAAAATAAATTCAATGACAGCATTTCTAAATAAAAAGTGATTCAAAGAAGAAATGGGAAATTCAGTAGAACACAAACAAGGAAAGCAGGATAGATAGAAGCCAGGGACCAAACTCTCAGCACAATATGATAGTTGATGAGCGATAGATAGACAAATGAGTGAGGAGATAAATCTTCCAGATTTAGATTAGTAACATAATTCCACAAAAACACGTATTAAATATATTTTACATTCACAGGACTGGCTAGAATTATATTAAGAATTATTTTGCAGAATGCACTGTTAATGATTAAGATGAATGTTTCAAAGAAAAACTACAGCAATAATGGCTAAGTACTCAATAAATGCATGGTTGTAAGCTCTACTAAAAGTAAAGGCCACTCTCTGGCATGGTGTGCACCATTGAGAATGCTGGTTCTACTCGACTCTCCACATGATGACAGAGGCATGGATGAAGATGGGAGCAGATCTTTTGTTCTACGAGGAGGTTATTTATTCTACTCGGCTCAGCTAGAATGAAAGCACATCTCATAAAGGTTGAGCACTGAACAATGCATGAGCAAAGTTCAGGAAGAATAGAGAAACAAGTGAGAGACTCATTAAACTGGTTTAAAGTTCCAAAATAGATGAACACAACTTCACAAAATTAGTTACCAGTATTGAAATGTCTCCATCCCAAAACTACAACATATTGAAGTTGAAACTCAAATTGGTCACAAATGCATAAGCTTGTCTTAATGGGGTAATATTCCTGTCATTCTGGTTGAATGGTGATTTCTCAAGTGACGAGATGATGCCTGCTCCAAGTAATGCGTTTCATTAAGATGGCAAGCTGCAGCAAAGGACTCTTCTAAAGTGATTCAGAAGCAGCTTTATGTTGGCAATACAGTACAGCATCATGTACACTATGAAACAGAAGACTTCTTGTAATTGAGCTATCAAAGAATTCCAGCCTTTCCAGATCTGCAATTACTGACCCTGTCAGGAAAAAAGACATTATACAATTATACGTTTCAGATTTAGAAAACAAAAACGTCATCATATGGAGAAATAATGTGTGCGGACGTGGCGTCGAAGGACGAGAAGCCGAAGCAAAGAAGTGGAAGCCAAATAACCGAACGGAAACAAAGCCGTAAAAGCAACTAACCGAATGGGCGGGACGCCTAAAAGGAAACTCACCGAAAGGCTGCTATGCCGAAACGCCAACTCACCAAAAGGCTGCGTCACCTACAAGCTAACTCACCGAAAGGCCACTCTGCCGAAAAGTTAAATAACGGACATCGCGTCGCCGGTGGGGGGGGGGGGGGGAACTTGTCAGCGATTTGTCCAGACCCCCACATCCATCACATCAGTGGCCGGTGGAGACGAGGCGGAGCGTGGCCGTGGGAGAGTGGGGGTTGTCCCGAGGGATGCACTCCTAGGGCCGCTTACAACTTGGTGCTCGGGTTCAGATTGCCCAGTCACCTATGGCTTGTGTGGGAAAATGACCCCCACCCTCCCATCTCCACCGGCCAGTGATGTGATGGATGCGGCAGTCTGGAGATATCGCTGACAAATCCCCCCCTCGCCCCCGGCGACGTCATGTCTGTTATTTGACTTTTCGGCAGAGCAGTCTTTCAGCGAGTTGGCTTGTAAGCGACGCAGCCTTTCGGTGAGTAGGCGTTTTGGCATAGCGGCCTTTCGGCGAGTTTGCTTTTAGGCATCCCACCCTTTCAGTTATTTGGCTTTTAGGCGTCCCACCCTTTCGGTTAGTTGGCTTTTCGGCTTCGTACGCTTTCAGTTAGTTGGCTTTTCGGCTTCATTTCCGTTCGGTTATTTGGCTTCCACTTCTTTGCTTCGGCTTCTTGTCCTTCGACACCACGTCCGGGTACCAGAAATAAGACCATTAGTAAGAAAGGGATTGAAGATAAAGATTTCTATGCAACATCTATTATTTTTAAAGCCTTTAATTCAATTTTCATCTAAGAAGTTGTTTGCCATGCTCGTTGAATAACTGTTCAGCTACCTTTTACTCAAATGCCAATTTTCTCAAAAGCTAATCAAAAGCAAATGAGCAGTTGTCAGGCTAGGTGAATGTGCAGCAACACAGGAGATGGAATACAGTGTAGAAAAATATGAGGCCATCCACTTTGGCCGATGAAACAAAAACAGAGCATTCTATTTGAAATGGTGAGAGATTGAAAGGTATTGGCATTGGGAGAGATCTGGGTGTCCTTGTATACACATCAGTGAAAGTTAATATGCTACCAGTCTGCTCGTCCTCTTGGATAAAGAATTCAAAAGGTTCATTACTGCCTCTGATGATATGTTTTTCTTTTTTTCAATCCTCAATGATTGATCCCTTGGGTTGAAACTGTGATTCTCCATGACAGGGAGAATCTCTCCCCTGCATATATCCTATCAAGCCCTATTTGAGATCATAACATTTTCATAGAGACCAGCAGTTCTACTTTCTTCAAAGTAGAAAGAGATTCAGCACATCACTGTATATTCTAACAAATTCCTTCAGATGCACTACAGAAAGTGTCCTGATTGGGTGCATTATGGCCTGGTATGGCAATTCCAATACACAGCAACACAATAGGCTGCAGAGTGGAGGACTGAACAATGTCGATCACACAGTCCTCCCTCCCATTGAATGCATCTATGAGATGCTGTGTTAAGGTGATAGTCATTAAGGATCTATCATCAAGGATCCCTACTATCCAGGCATGATCTATTTTCACTGTCTCAATCAGGCTAGAGATGGACAAATCTGAAGTCACACACCACCATATTCAGGAACAACTACTTTCATACAACTATCAGGTTCTTGAACCATCCTGCACAACCCTAATCCTACCTCAGTAATAGAATACTACCAGCCACCTGTTGCATCCCCATTGACTTTTATTTCTAACTCTGTTTTGCAGTTTTTTTCTTTTCATCATCTTACAAAATTTGCAATGTATAATTTATACGTTTCATAACTTTACAAGTTATAGGAGCAGAATTAGACCATTCGGCCCATCAAATCTACTCTGCCATTCTAATTTCTAATGGGGCTCAACAGTATAGATGCAAGTTTTAGGTTTCTCCCGACAAGGAGTCTAAAAATAGGAATCACCATTTCAATTTAAGGGGTTTACCAGTTAAGAGTGAAACAAGAAATTTCTCTTTTGAATTCTCTCAGCCACCGAGTATATTCAAGGTAGAACTCAATAGATAGGAAAACCTAGATACTCTCGCATGAAGATGGTATTTATACCTACCATTACATCCAGATATGAAGACATTAATTCCAATTTCTGCATATTTCTTTAGCATCTGAAAATATCATAAGGAAACACAATGTCAATTAGTGACAAATATAAGCCTGAGTTTTATCATCTAATCTGTTATAGAATTTTAAAAAGTTCCACATTTTAGACTATGCTAAAGGCTTGCCAAGATTATCCAAGTACCATATCAGATAGATCAAAGTCACCAGTGAAGTCAGTTGATTCGCCTAGTGATGCCTGAGTGTTTGAAAAATCAGTGGACCTCAAAATGTGGATTTTTGTTTATTTTCCGAGCTAAAATCTTTTCTCTCTAATACCTTTATCTCATTGATTAAAATTAATGGCCCAACTTTTTACGCAATTAAGTTTTCTCTTCTTGAAGTTAAATAACCTAGAATATTTAGTTCCCATGTCAAAGGCTCTGTAGCAACCACTAGATGGTATTCATTTTTTTCTATTAAGTTGCCATGATACAAGTAATTTATGCAATCAACTAAGGAACCTTTTATTTGTCATTGCCATTTCATTTACTCTGATTCTAATTAGAGATATACTTTTACGTTTGTGAGCAGTCCCTTCCCAAATCACCCTGATTATCTTTACTTATATGGTAATGTGTTTGTGGCTTTGTCCCCTAAATATCCTAAACTTCCTCTCAGAACCATCCTCTCCTTTATTTAGTTTGTCTGAATATTTCATGTTCTTGATGCTCACTTTCTTCATTTGCAACTGCATGAATCTGTTGAGAAAATATGCATATCTGAAGTTGAGTGGGTTTGTTGTTTCCCCAAGTCGCTGATTATCTTTAGACGATCAAAAGCTATAAGGAGAACCCTATGATACCAAAGGCAAGCTTTCAGAATAACTACAAACTTTTGTCGGAATACGAAAGGTGAGGAGAATAATGCCACAATACTAAAAGAGCAAGTTCACAGACTATCAATTTGTAATTTTAAACACTTAATTTAAATTTAAAACACAACTTTATTTACAAAAATCCTACTTTATACAAATTCACCCATATATTTTTCAAGATAGTAAATAATATGTTTCATGGTATTCAGTAATAACTGCATACAATATATTATATTAGTTTAACTGTGAGCAGCGGTAGGGTGATTATTCAATGAATTAAGAGAATTAGAGCAAGTGTATGATATGGCTAACTTTAGAAAATGGACGGTACTGACTCACAGAACAATCTTATGGACAGTCCTTGGGAATAAAACCCTCACATAACCAGGGGACTAAACCCTCACATAACCAGGGGACTGCCTGGACATTGCATTGTTAATTAGGATTGCAATATATTTCTCACCTGTTATTTAGACAGGAAGCACTAAACTTTAAATACCAATAATCGTGCGTTACTGCTCGATTTGAATATTGACAGTTTAAGACTTGTACAATTGTGGGTCAACTAATAAATTAAATTTTTAATTATGTTGCAACGTTAGTTGATCACAGGGATCTATCAAATTGAGAACAAAGGAAATTCACCTATGCCATGGAATATTAGCACGTTCAGTCAAAATTATTAATACTTACCATTTTAAGTCCGTTTATTCCAACAGAATCTACAAAATTGACTGGACTAAAGTCCAGAATTAATGAATGGATATCAGATGTTGTTTTGACAAATGTTGTTTGTTCTTCATCTAGGCATTCCCCGGGCGTGTTTGCTCCAGTGCTTGCAAGGTATATCTCAGCATTCTGCATATTTGAAACTTCTTTTGCAGCCTCTTCATTTTGATGGTCTTCAGACACTTTATTCTGAGTTACATGCTTCTTTTCACTTTTTCTCTGCAAATGTAATTGAGAAACCGCCATTGTATAGAGTTTTTATACAAAGTACTGTCTCAACTAATTACCAGACTAATCTAATACGCTGCATTTAATAATTTATTGAGAGGAACAACTTACTCTCAAAGGAAAACAACAAAGTTAGGAACAAAGTAGAATAACCATGGGAAATGCAGTTGCTTTTATTTTTTTAAAGATTGGTAGATCTACAAGGAAAATACTTCCTATGCAATACTTCCTATTGGAAGAAATTGCAACATGCACAAGTAGAAAAACAGGAAGTACTGAATGATGAAAAACTGGTGCACTGGCTCACAAGAAGCAAAAAGTAACCATTGAGGTTGAGCAAGCAACTAGGAAGGAAAAAAATGCTTATGGTCTTTATTGTACTGGGATTGGAATACAAGAGTAAAAACATCTTGTTAAAATTATGTAGGGAGTGGCAAGTTTCCATTTGGAGATCAGTGCGGAATGTTGTTCTCCTCATCTGAAGTATATACTGGTCTTGTATATACTTGCTAGATAAATTGCTGAAACGATGGGCATGTCCCATAGGAGAGATTGACTTTGACTTATATTCTCTATATATTTAAAAAAAACAGAAATAATGTCATTGAGACATACAAGATTTTAAGCAGGGTTCGTGGAAAATATGCTGAGAGATTTTCCTTTAGCTGGGCTTACAGAATTATTGGGTATTGTCCCAAGATAAGAGAATAGCCATTAAAATCAAACATGAATGTTACAAATCTTTCGATTTCCCTATCTCAGAAGATTGGAGTGCTCAATGAGTATATTCAAAGCTACAATCAATGGATTCTAAGGAAACCAGAGAATACGATGAGTGAACAATGAAGCAACAGATCAATCATGATCTTATTTAAAGGAAGGCCTTACAAATACCAGTTTTAATTTTTTTTTGTATTATGCTGCTGGATGCCTGAAATATTATGCAGCAGTGCAGTTTTCCTTCCTGTTCTTGACTTTCATTTCCTGTTTTCTTGAAATTTCCTCATCATATGGTTTTATTAATGTGCACATAACAAGACTATTGCATTACAAAGTGTATATATTTATAGAAAATCCAGAGCAATAGATGTAATGCACTAATATCCCACAAAGAGCAAAATGCTGAATGGAGAAACTAGAACTTTTAATCACACAATGTGATTATGGCTCCCATTAGACTGTATCATCTAACCTCAAAATTAAAATTCAGCAATGTAAAGTGGAATCAAAATTTTACTTCATTCTAACTTTGGGGAATCTGAAGAAGAAATTGAACAACTTCTCAGCAGCCACCTCTAAACATTATTTGGTAAATCAGAATGCTCTAACGGCTACTCAGCAAATAGCCGAGATCAAAAGTGTAGGAAGGAACTACAGGTGCTGGTTTAAACCAAAGATAGACAACACAAGCTAGAGTAACTCAGTGGGATAGGCAGCATCTCTGTAAACAAGGAATGGGTGACGTTTCCGGTCTAGACTCTTCTTCAGACTGGTTAGGGGTATGGTCTCGATCCGAAACGTCACCCATTCCTTCTCTCCAGAGATGCTGCTTGTCCCGTTGAGTTACTCCAGCTTTTTGTGTCAAGCTTTGATCAAAATTTGATCAAAATTTCAGTTGCATCATCTGGGTGTGTCAGATGCCTTTCCTGGGTCGCCGCGCTGGAACTCCAGTATGCTGGGACCGCCGATGAGAACATCGTGGAGCCGCGGTTCTGTAGAGCGGCCAGCTGCGACGCTGAACGTTACATCCCGGAGCCTTGGATCTCTTGCTGAGATCGCCAGTGTGTGGGGCTCCGTCCGGCGCGGTCTGTTGGCTTGGAAGCCGCGGTCTCTGGTGGGAATGCGGCCGTTCCTGGCACTCCAAGCCGCTGGGGGTTCTCCCGACGCCGGAGTACCATCACCCAGCGAGAACATCGGGCGCCGTGGTGGCGACTGTGGAGGCCTCAATAGGCCCGACTCTGGGTGGACAAGATGATGGGGACTGGACTTTGTGCCTTCCCCCACAGTGGGGAACCACTGTGGGGGGATGTTTTGTGTTTTGGTGTTGAACTTCTTTTTGAATGCTATGTTGTATTTTTATTGGTGTGCTGCAAGGACATCTGAATTTCCCCTGAATAAGGGGATTAATAAAGTCTAATTCAATTCAATTCAAATACAGAATCACAGATAGTTAAAGCATGGGAGATGGCTTTCTATTCCATCAAGTCTGTAGTGGAGCAATCAACCCATTTCCATTCCCCTTAAACTTGCAAATTATTCTTTTAGACACCTATCCTTGCTGAATGTTATTGTTGATCTGTCTCTGTAACCACCCTTGAGCAGTGCACTTCAGTCCCTAGCTACTTGCTGTCCAAGATATTTCTTGTCCATGTCAATTTGTTCCTTTCCCATTCATTTCTATGTTTCTATGTCTCCGTTCTTGACCCTGCCACCAATGGAAACAAGTTCTCTCCCCCATGTCTATCTAGATCATCAGGATTTAAAATGGCACTATGTCCATGCAACTTCATTTCCAATGAGAACACCGCCAGCTTCTCCAGTTTATGCATTTTGGTTACTCATTTCTACACTCTCCAAAGTCTACACGTTGTGCTCTACCACCCCCCCCCCCCCACCCCCTCCCCCTCCCCCTCCCCCTCCCATGCATAGTGACCAGAATTGAACCCAATACTCCATTTTGGCTGAACTGGTATCTTGTACTCGACACCTATTTATATAGCCCAAGAATCCAAATGCATTTTTTAGGAATAAGAATAGGAATATTTCCCCCACCCCACCCCCAACTTTGCGAGGCTTCACCACAGCCGAGACCTCATCGCTGTCGACGCACCATTTCACGCCTCTGTGGTGCCGACCCGGGCCCCAGCTGCGAGCACGGTCGGCTGCGTCGCCCGACTCGGGCTTCTACACGGGCTTTTATGCGGCGATCTGGTCCGCATCGAGACCGCGGTGCTTCGATAAAGGCCTCTGGCCGCATTCCCAGTCCACAGCCGCGGCCCGTCGGGAAGCCTGGATAATCGACTGGATAATACTAGTGTACAGGTGTACATAGCGTAATGGTTGGTGTGGACTCGTGGGCAGAAGGGTCCGTTTCCATGATGCAGTTTAGAGATAGTGCGGAAACAAGCCCTTCAGCTCACCGAGACCGCGCCAACCTGCGATCCCCGCACACTAACACTATTCTAAAAGTCACATTATCAAGCTTATTTGCTTTCAACAAGTTACGTACATACACCTCAGATGTTCTCGTATCCCTTTTATAATTGTTCTTTGACTTGTATTGCCTCTTCTCATTCTTTCTATGAAAATGTAATATTTTACCTATTGCAATATTAAATTTCATTCATCACCTAGCCACAGATTTTACCATCCTGCGTCTCCTTGGTCTATTACTACCTCTTCAAAGTTTACCATGTCACAAGTTTTGATGTCATTTAGAAATTGTGCCCTGCACACTCAAGACCATTTCATGAATAAATAAAGAAAACGAGTAGTCCTGGTATCAATCCCAAAGGAATTCCACAATATGTTTTGTTCCAGTCAATTCTCTAACCATACTGTTATACATCCTTTTATTCCCTTTAATCTTGTAGGCAAGTCAATTACTTTGCTTCTTCACAGAATAAATAAATGTTCCTACAACCATAGCTTTACGCAGCTTCATCAACTAACTATCAAGCGACTAGAGAAAATAAATGTCGTAAAGGAAGATAGAGGAACAATAATGCAGTACATTAAATCCATTATATTGGGTGGAGCACAATTGCTGTCAGCTGATTGGATTGCTATAAATGCTCTACTTTTTGACAAGAAAAACAATTACACCAGTGGGGAGAGATATGCAGAACTCTGCTATGCAAGTACAATCAGAGTGCCCTGGTGTATAATTTTGGAAGACTAGTATGCAGGTATATCACCTATTTAGAAAAGCAAACTGACTATTATTGTGTTAATTCTTTCACCAATAAGCAAAAGTAAAAATGCAATGCTTCAGTCAAATAGTACATTTGGGAACCTGCAAAATATTACATAAAGGAAGGATGTTGAAGTGTGGGTGCAGTTCACACAAGGTTTACAAACCAGATTTTTGTGATAGGCAGTTGTTTTTTGAGAAAAGTTTTGGGAGGCTAGGGTTATATCCATTAGTTTTGAAGACCAGAAGTGTCTTTATCTTGAAGCATCTTCACAAGGTGGACACAGAAAGGTCGGTACCCGGACGTGGCGCCGACGGACGAGAAGCCGAAGCAAAGAAGTCGAAGCCAAAGAAATGAATGGAAACGAGGCCGAAACATCAAATAACCAAAAGAGTACGAAGCCGAAACGCCAACAAACCGAAAGGATGGGACGCCTAAATGCAAACTAACCGAAAGGGCGGGACGCCTAAAAGCCAACTAACCGATAAGCTGCTTCGCCTAAAAGCAAACTCACCGAAAGGCCGCTCTGTCGAAAAATCACCTACCTGAAAGGCGGCGTCGCCGAGAAGCCAACGAACCGAATGCCGCTCAACAGAAAAGTCAAATAACGGACATGACGTTGCCGGGGGGGCGGGACTTGTCAGCGATTGGTCCAGACCCCCACGTTCATCACATCACTGTGGAGGGATGAACATTGTCCCACACCTCCGATCCATCCGACCCACAGCCCACGGAGGGTGGCCATGGGAGAGTGGGGGCTGTCCCGAGGGATGCACACCTTCGGTCGCTTACAACTTGGTGCTTGGGTTCAGATTGCCCAGTCACCTATGGCTTGTGTGGAAAAATGACCCCCACGCTCCCGTCTCCCCCTTCTTTCTCTCTCCCATCTTTTCTCTCCTTCCCTCTCTTTCTCTCCCTTCCCTCTCTTTCTCTCCCTTCCCTCACTTTCTCTCCCTTCCCTCACTTTCTCTCCCTTCCCTCACTTTCTCTCTCCCCTCTCTTTCTCTCTCTCCCCTCTCTTTCTCTCTCTCCCCTCTCTTTCTCTCTCTCCCCTCTCTTTCTCTCTCTCCCCTCTCTTTCTCTCTCTCCCCTCTCTTTCTCTCTCTCCCCTCTCTTTCTCTCTCTCCCCTCTCTTTCTCTCTCCCCTCTCTTTCTCTCTCTCCCCTCTCTTTCTCTCTCTCCCCTCTCTTTCTCTCTCTCCCCCTCTCTTTCTCTCTCTCCCCTCTCTTTCTCTCTCTCCTCTCTTCTCTAGAGAAGGGGGAGACGGGAGCGTGGGGGTCATTTTTCCACACAAGCCATAGGTGACTGGGCAATCTGAACCCAAGCACCAAGTTGTAAGCGGCCGAAGGTGCGCATCCCTCGGGACAGCCCCCACTCTCCCACGGCCACCCTCCGCAGGCTGTGGGTCGGATGGATCGGAGGTGTGGGACAATGTTCATCCCTCCACAGTGATGTGATGAACGTGGGGGTCTGGACAAATCGCTGACAAGTCCCGCCCCCCGTCAGATCAGTCACAATCTCATTAAATAGATGTGTGGCCAAGTACCCTACTGCTACACATAATTCAAATTTTTATGTGACAAGGCCATGTTTGGAACAGATCGAAAGAGAATACAGACATAATACATTTAAAGCTCGGCTAATTAGCTTTTACCTTGTCAAAGTTACACATTTGAATCATAAAGCTTGCCATATTTATATTTACCAATTTTAGGAAAGCATTCTTCTTTCCCTCTGACAACTTTGCCTTTTGTTTCATTTTCTTTTCAAGAGTTTTCTTTGCCAATAATATTGCAGTTGGATTTATTTCAATCTGAAAGTTTAAGAATTTAGAGATATTAGCCACTTAAAATGCAGCAAATCGTAGAATTGTACAGGACAGAAATAGGCCTCTCAGCTCTACTCATCCATGCCAATGATGCTGCCTTTTTACCTTAATACCAGTTTTCCACATTAGGTCTCTATCCTACTACTCCTTTCCTATCCAAGCAACTGTCAACATCCCTGTTAAACATTGCAATTATAGCTTCCTCTATCACTTGTTCTGTCAGCTTGTTCCACACAGCAATCAATCACATTTTTTGTGGAGTCAGCAAACTAATCAGTCCACCTGCATGTTCATCCAAGTCATTTTGAGAAACAATGGTCCCTATACTATAGGGTTCCCTATAGTATACCCCTCAGTGGTTGGCTGAATGGCAGAAGGCAAAGAGTGTGAATAAAGGAGGCTTTTTCTAGTTGGCTGCCAGTGACTTTTGGTTTATCCGCAGGGGTCGGTGCTGGGGCCGCTACTCTTCATTCGCATATCAATGATATGGATGAGGCAATTGACGGCTTTGTGGCCAAGTTTGCAGATGATACGACGATAGGTGGAAGGGCAAGTAATGTAAAGAAAGCAGAGACTCTGCAGAAGGACTTGGACAGGTTGAGAGAGTGGTCAAAGAAGTGGCAGATGCAAAGTGTGCAGTTATGCATTTTGGCAGTAGAAATAAAAGCGTTGACTGTTTTCTAAATGGGGAAAAAATCCAGAAATTGTAGGTGCAAAGGGATTTGGGAATGCTGGTGCAGGATTCCCTAAAAGTTAATTTGCAAGTAAGGAAGGCAAATGCAATGTTAGCATTCATTTCAAAAGGACTGGAATATAAAGACAGGGACATAATGCTGAGGCTTTAGAAGGCACTGGTCAGACCACATTTCGAGCATTGTGAGCAATTGTAGGCCCCATATCTGAGGTGTGCTGGTATTGGAGAGGGTCCAGAGGAGGTTTACAAGAATGATCCCGGGGATGATTTGGTTAACATATGAGCGTTTAACGGCACTAGGCCAGTGGTTGCTGGAGTTCAGAAAGATGAAGGGGACTTTGTTGAAACTAATCAAATAATGAAAGGCCTGGATAGAGTGGATGCGTAGAGGATGTTTCCACTAGTGGGAGAGTCTAGGACCAGAGGGTATGGCCTCAGCATAAAAGTACATACGTTTAGAAAGGAGATGAGGAATTTCTTTAGTCAGAAGGTGGTGAATCTGTGGAATTCATTCCCACAGAAGGCTGTGGACAATAGATAATAGATGTTGGAGTAGGCCATTTGGCCCTTCAAGTCAGCATCGCGATTCAATGTGATCATGGCTGATCATCCAATCAGTACCCCGTTCCTACCTTCTTCCCATATACCCGGACTCCGCTATCTTTAAGAGCCCTATCTACCTCTCCAAAGAACCAGCCTCCACCGCCCTCTGAGGCAGAGAACTCCACAGACTCGCAACTCTCTGTGTGAAAAAGTGTTTTCTCATCTCTGTTCTAAATGGCTTACCCCTTATTCTTAAACTGTGGCCCCTGATTCCGGACTCCACCAACATCGGGAACATGTTTCCTGCCTCTAGTGTGCCCAAACCCTTAATAATCTTATATGTTTCAATAAGATCCCCTCTCATCCTTCTAAATTCCAGAGTATACAAGCCCAGCCGCTCCATTCTCTCAGCATATGACAGTCCCGCCTTCCTGGGAATTAACCTTGTGAACCTACGCTGCACTCCCTCAATAGCAAGAATGTCCTTCCTCAAATTTGGAGACTAAAACTGCACACAATACTCCAGGTGTGGTCTCACTAGGGCCCTGTACAACTGCAGAAGGACCTCTTTGCTCCTCCACTCAACTCCTCTTTTTATGAAGGCCAACATGCCATTAGTTTTCTTCACTGCCTGCTGTACCTGCATGCTTACTTTCATTGACTGATGAACAAGGACCTCCGGATCCCGTTATATTTCCCCTTTTTATAACTTGACACCATTTAGATAATAATCTGCCTTCCGGTTTTTGTTACCAAAGTGGATACCCTCACATTAATCCAAATGTTAGACCAAATCATGTGGGTATTATTAAGGCAGAGATTGACAGATTCTTGATTAGTAAGAGTGTCGACGGTTATGGGGAAAGGGCAGGAAAATGGGGTTGAGATGGAAAGATAGATCAGCTATAATTGAATGATGGAGTAGACTCGATGGGCAGAATAGCCTAATTGTGCTCCTATGACATATGACACACCCTCTCTCCCATCATGCAAAACCTGCCCCTCAGATTTCCTTTTAATTTCTTCCCTTGCCTTAAACCAATGCCCTATAGTTCTAGATTCCCCCACCCGAGAAAAAGACGATCTACCCTATCCATGCCACTCATAATTTTATAAACATCTAGGTTCACCCCTCAGCCTTCCAAAGTTCCAGTGAGAATAAACCCAACCTTTCCAAACTCTTTTAACTGCAGCCATTCACTCCAGGCAAAATCCGAGTGAATCTCTTCTGCACTCTTTCTAACACTACCGCATCCTTCTTATAGCGTGACAGCCATAACCAGTCATAACATTGCAAGTGCAACCTGACCAATGTTTTGTACATTTGCAAATGCCTTCCTCACCACCCTAGCCAATAGCGAGGCAATTTATAGAGCGAGGTTGAGCAGGCTAGGATTTTATTCCTTGGAGCACAGGAGGATGAGGGGCGATCTTAGAGAAATTAATAGGGTAAATGCACTTTTATCCAGAGTAGGGGAACCAAGAACCATAGATTTAAGGTGAGGGGGAAAAGATGTAATAGGAACCCGAGGGGCTTTTTTGGGGGTGATAAAGCGTGATAGCTATATGGAACGAACTGCTGGAGGAGGTAGTGGAGGCAAGTACTATCATACATTTAAGAAACATTCAGATAGGCGCATCAATAGGATGGGTATAGAGGGATATGGACCAAGCACATGCAGGTGGACTAGTGTAGATGGGCATGTTGGTTGGGGTGGGAAAGTTGGGCCAAGGGGCTTGTTACCACGCTGTAGGACTATGAATACAAAACCCATCCCCAAGATTTATTTTCCGCACAACTATTGATGTAATGATCACTGGCCTACCTGTCCTTCTTTTGAATGTGAACATTGGCTATGCAATCTTCCAGTACCTCACCAATACTAATGAAGATGCAAAAATCTCCTCCCTTGCTTCCTATAGCATCCTGGGATAGATCAGGTCAGGCCCTGGAGATTCATCCACCACTGTGCATATCAACATCTCTACACTTTCTCCTTCGTGACACCGACATGTTTGAGAATAAGAGTACCTTGTGCTAACTCTCCATCCTCCACATGCCTTCCCCTGCTGCATACTGACAAGAAGTTTCATTTTGGATCCCACTCACAGCTCGTAGCTCCACATGCACATTTCTCTTTTGGTCTCTGAAAGGAACTAGTTTTTCCTATAGCTAGCCTCTTTCTTTTAATATAGTTAATGGCTTTGGGACTTTGCTGCCGAGAATATTTAATATCCTCATTTTGCCTGATTTTGTTATTTTTACTCTCATGTTTTATAAATGGCAGAAACAAAAAAACTCATTGTAAAAATCATTCGTTACTCACCTTTTCCTGCAAGGCAATGACATACAAGTCAATATTGCCAAAGTACACAGAGGAATTTGATTGAAATATCTTTATCCCAGGGATTTCCTGCACCTAGAATGCAAATATTTTTCACCCCAATCAAGATTATGGAAGTATTAAGCAAATCGGCAACTTGAACCCATGGTTCATCCACAGAGAAATAATTAGAAAGATATAGTTCTCACCTCCTCATAAGCTTCTACATCCCAGTAGATATCTGTATTCGGTATCTGACCAAGAACCCTGTATTTAGGACTGCAAAAGGAAATTGGTTTTACTGTTATATCAACTGAAAGAAATATAAAATATTTTATTATGATTCTTCAGAGGTACCATCTACAAAAATACAATGTTCAAGGTTCATAATTCCCAAATGAAAAATCAAACATCTGGAGTATTGGCTATCTAAAGTGATTGTGTAGTTGGTAAAGTGACGAATGGTGTGCTAATCAGAATGCTTGATCTGCATTCAACCAGGCACGTGGAGAGTATTCCATAACACTCGTAACATGTTTTGTGAAAGTGAAAAGGCTTTGGTATCTCAGAAGAAACTTCAGATGATGGATTCATGAGCAAAATAAACTGCTGGAGAAACTGAGGAAGTGGGGCAGGCAGCATTGTGGAGGGATTGGACAGATGATATTTCAGACCGTTGTTCAGATTATGAGGTGCTGTTCTTCCAGCCTGCTTGTGGCTTCACTATTTCTGTGGAGGCTTTGGGATGTCAAGTGGTCAGTCTTTTGCTGCAGGTTACAAAGCCCTGAACTACTCATTTAGCCTTGGTTTTACATGGCTGGTGCAGAATATCAATCCTGGATGTTGCAGTGCCAATAATGTCATGGAACATCAATGGTGGATGGTTCATGTCTCTCAATTTGATGAGTGCCCTGGATTTAAGCAGAAAGTAATATTGATGCCACATATCAGCCGAATTACTTTAAACTGATGCACAAAGAAATATGCGTGTCTGAAACAGGACACATTAAACCATGCCCATTTCTTATCTTAAAAGTACTCTGAATGGGCATTCTTGCCAGCAATGGGGAATGTCCACTGCAAAAACACTGCTTAATAGTATTGCACAATAACACAAGGCTGGGTATGAAGTAGATGACCAGTACTGCTACCAAACGAAAAATTACACCAAAGGTTGCATTAAAATGCACACATTTAAAAAGTAGATGTTCAGCCATCAAGCAATAAGATCTTTGTATCTAACCTTTGTGTTCTAAAAACAACTCCAAAAATGGCAAATCCCACTGCAACCATGAGTCCATAGTCCAATCCCAAAAGAAGAGAGGCCAGAAATGATACAAACCACAATGTCTAGACAAGAAAGGATTATGGTCAGTACAAAAATTATACCATACTGTATACATGGAAATGAATGTCAGGAAGATATTTTACACCAGGGACAAGAGAAAACGGGGATATATTTCTCCACACGACTCGACATGTAGCCAGGGAGGAGTTGTACATCAGGGGTTGAATATTTCTGTGCAAAAAGGGAGTAGAACAAATTGCGTCTACACCTCCCTTGCAGTCAACATTTGGGGCAGGATTGCAATGAGCATGTGGGTGCTCTACAGGGCAGGAAGTAGCATGTGGCATTAAAAAAGGAATGCATTAAAAATATTTTGAAATTAAGAATCTATATTACTATGTTAGAATATTTGGGTCAGTCATTTTAATAATTACTTTGGCAAGCTACCTTGTACATTCAGATTATTATCTGAATGGTGTCAAGTTGGGAAAAGGGGAAGTATGATGTCTCATGGGGCGAATGCCAAAACAACATGATACACATTTTCATTCAAAACATAATAGTCTGTTGCAACTCTACCCAGTTAATTGAATTAATTTGTTATGCCCAGACTGAGCTGTAGTTTTTGCAGTTACCACTTCAATCAGATCATCTTCAACAATACGTGCAGTGAGCTGTAAGCATATCGTAGATGTGTATTGTTGGGGTGCACACTTGAAATGATTTGAAAGTAGCCAAAACAGTGAAGTTAATGAATTTGGCAGATACATTTATTCAGAACCTCTTTTAACCTGATTAGCAATGTGATCCTTTAAAAAAAAAATCCCATTTATATAGCAGCCCAAGGAAAAGACCATTTGGCCCCTCAAGCCATTCAACAAGATCACGGCTCATCTACTACCTCAACACTATGTCCCTACCCCATTTCCAATAATCAAATTTATTTAATATCCAGAAATGTATCCATCTGCTTTGAGTGCATTTAATGACCAAGTTGCACAACTCCAGGGTAGAGAATTCCAGACATTCACCATCCTCCGAGGGATGACATTTCTCCTCTTAAATGGAATATCCCTTATTTTGAACGTTTGACCAAGTTCTAGATTCCACGTGCAGGGAATATTCTCCCCTTCTGCCCTGCCCTTAGAATTTTGCATTGCTCAAAGATCCTCTCACTCTACCAAACTCGACTGAATAGCAGTCATCTATTAAATCTCCTTGTAAAAGATAGACCTGTAAATCTGAATAATCCTCATCACACTCCCCAATAACAAAAATATCCTTCTGATCAGAAATCTACACAGTACTTCAGGTGTAGTCTAAACAAGGCACTTTCCAATGAAGCAAGACATCCTCTCCATGTGCTCAAATCATTTTATTTGATCCCCTCGGCCTTGTTTGTCTAGTAAAATTTCCACCAAAAAAATCATAATGAGAATTATGACCCAAAGAGTCTGAAGTATTATAGGGTACATTGTAGTCAAATAAAGAAAAATTCTCAACAGAACAAATCATAGGGTGATCTTTATAAGCAAAGTTATAGAGTCCAGAATCAAATTGGAATTAGTTTGAGGGGATTATTATAACAGAGCCCTACTGTACAGGGGGATTTTATAAGACTCAATATGTTCATACATGGTTAGAAATATCCATCCACACAACTTCATTTTTCTTGATCTTGGTCTATATATCTTATTGATTCATCAAATGTCATCCAAGTACTTTTAGAGACACTAAGGGCTTTTGCCTCCATCATCAGGCTGAAGAGATCAAAATCCTAATTACTTTCAGGTTGCAAAAAAATTCTGAACTCTAATTATTCATTTGTTATGCCTACACAGAGCTGTAGTTTTAAATCAATGCACTCCAGTTAAATTAAGCAGCTGAAATAAAGAACTGCAGATTATGGTTTACAAAATTAAAAATGCGCTGGAATAATTCAGTGGGTCAGGCAGCATCTCTGGAGAACATAGATGGGTGACATTTCAGGTCGGTACACTTCTTCAGACTGATTGCGGAGGGGGAGGGAGAGGAAGAAATCTGGAGGGGGGGGGGTCAGGTCAATGTCTGGCAAGTAATTTGTCAGATACGAGGCCAGATATGAAAAACAGAATGCGTGACATACAAGAATGGAGGAGTTGTGAATTGTGATGCTTGAGGAAGGAATGTATTGGGAGGGGGAGGGGAGAAAAAGGTGCCAGGTGTAACTGCCAAACTCTTGCCTCCCCCCCACCTCTTTTTTCTACCCCTCTCTTCCCTGTCCCCTAACTGAACTCGTACCAATTCCTCTCTTCCCCTTCCACCTGCATCCCCACCTCAATCAGTCTGAAGAATGGTTTTGACCCAAAATGTCGCCTGACTAAATTAAGCTGGTTGGGGCAAATCAGTGAAACATAACCCAAGTTGCTAGTATATGCTGTAGAAGATCTTATATTGAAGCATTGACTTTGCATCCATTTGTTTCTCCGGCAGTTTAGATGCATTTAATTTGTATTTTCTCCAGGTCAACTGTTACTAGAGAAAATACAGCTACAGCTGAAGTACTGCATGTCACTTAATATTACACATCATCCCTAATTCAATCAATGCTTTTAGAGAAACAAGGAACTGCAGATGTTGTTTACAAAAAAAGAGTGCTGGAGTAATTCAGTGGGTCAGGCAGCATCGGTACATGGATAAATGACATTTCAGGTCAGGACCCATCTTCAGACTGATTGCGGGGGCGTGGTGGGGAAGAGAACTTGAGAGAAGAGGCAGGACAAAAAGCGTGATAAATAATTTGTGAACACAGGCACAAGGAACGGGGTGGTTGTTAGACATTGGACGAAGGCCAGAGATGGAAAAAAAAACAGAATGTGTGCGACAAAAGGATTTTGTGAATTTTGAAGACAGAGGAAAGAATATAGATGGAGGGGAAAGGGGGAGGGGTGAAATAGATATCATTACTATTTTCAGGTTTGATTTGCCCTGCAATATGGTTTATGCTCAGATGATCTTGATCATGTCAACATTCCTCAAGTTTTTATAGATAACAAATATTATGAATACTTACAAGTTCATGTTTGCTGGTTCGCCAGAGTAATGGTATATCCATAACCTGTTTAAATATTCCTTTCAGGTTCACCATCACAATTGCAGCCAACACAGTCTACAATAAATCATTTTGTATTTTAAAACAGAAAATTTGAGTGCTGCATGTTGGTTTTGCATTAAAGAAAGAAATTGTGCATTACAACAATGTTTAAATGACTTGTCATGCAATAATTTAAATTATAGACTAAGACAATAACGTTTAGTTAAAATTTAACAAGTATTACACCAACAATTTAAACCAAAATGTGCAAAGCATGTTTAATAAGTTTGCAGATAGCACTACTTTATCTTGCACTAAACGTTATTCCCTACATATAATGTATCTCTACTATGTAGATGGCTTGATGTAATCATGGAGTTTTTCCACTGAATGGTTAGCACACAAAAGCTTTTCACTGTACCTCTGTACACGTGACAATTAGACTAAAGAAACTAAAGGTTTCAATGACATTATGGCTGCTGCAGTGTCAACCTTGTATGTTAACCCTGGGGTAATAATCAAGGACAAAAAGAGAAAAGTAAGTTTGTGAAACAAGAATGGTCGTCTTGGCTCCACAAGAGATATTCAGATATTGCAGCCATTAGAGCTCATTTTAAAATCACACATAAATGTAATTTAACCTGGGTGGATAACTAGTAAATTTCCAGGTAAAATTAAGCCCGCTGGAAATTTGGCCCAGGCACCCAGGAGTGTAATTTGTATCTTGTGAATTCCTGGCTTCAGTCCAGCACCTAATAAGATCCTGAACTGCACACTGTACATCTCCCCACTTAACAATGTAAATTTGAACTTTTGGGTGCAGCCTGCAATCTTTGAAAATCTGCAAGTAAGGCTGGCATCAACAATGAGACATAATTAAGAAATCTGATGTTGATATCTAGCAGTATCTGCCAGCTAATATTTAATATCAAGGTATTTGAAACCTCCACACTGGTTGTTCAATCTGCACTGCCACCTATGAACATCAGGTAATCCTGGCCCTTGGAATGCAAGGCTACTTTTGACATGGGTCTCATTCAGAGCAGGCCATCGCACAGAGGTGGGGAGTTGTGCACAAACATTTCCCCCCTCCTCACACACATCTTTCCTATGCAGCCTTTTGATAGCTGCCATGGGAAAGGTTCTATGCATGATTCTGCAGCAGCCATGATGTCATTGAAACCTTTAGTTTCTTTAGTGTAATTGTCACGTGTACAGAGATACAGAGAAAAACTTTTGTTGCGTGCTAACCATTCAGCGGAAAGACTATACATGATTACATAGAGCCATCTACATTGTACAGATACATTATAAAGGAAATAACAATTAGTGCAAGAAAAAGTCCAGTTAAATCAAATTAAAGATAATCTGAGGGTCTCCAGTGAGGTAGATAGTAGCTCAGGACTGCCCTCTAGTTGTTGATAGGATGGTTCAGTTGCCTGATAACACTAGGAAGAAACTGTCCCTGAATCTGGAAATGTGCATTTTCACACTTCTGCACCTCTTGCCTGATGGGAGGGGTGAAGAGGGAGTGAGACTCTTCCTTGATTATGCTGGTGGCTTTACTGAGACAGGGTGAAGTGTAAATAAAGTCAATGGAACGGAGATTGGTTTGTGTGGTGCATCCACAATTCACTGCAATTTCTTGCAGTCTTGTTGGAGCCGTTCCCAAACCATGCTGTGATGCACCCCTGGTCTGCTTATATGTAAAACAACCCCACCAATTTAGTCCAGTGATCTTCCTGCCTATAAATGTTAAACTGTAATTGACTAGCATGTCAGACGTGGTTTCCTATTCCCCTTGTAGTTTGGTTAGATGGAGGAACTTTAAATTGTTGTTCTTCAGTCAAGACAATCATAATATTATTCCCCCACCTAACTGTTAACCATGGTAAAAGTTGCATGAACCATACCTAGAAAAAGACAGTGTTAGACTTGACTGCAATGTGTCTGTTCATGTTCATTGCCAAGGTTTGCACATGAAAAGTAAAAATACACAAAGGATATTTTAAAGCTTACTCATATATATTGGTAACATATTATGACATAATAAAAGCACTAGAGTGTAATTGCTGTTTGTAGAACCAAAGCGTACAGTAGATGAGAAGAAAAATGTCCAAGTTGAGAGAGAAAAATAAAGTTAAATATATTTTAGCAAAGTTACAATAGAGAAAGGAATTGAAAACCCTGTAATATTGGACATACCTGAGGTAAAGGTTCAAAGAGATAACCAAGAGAAACAATGACCAGGAGCACAACGCAGGCAGATATTCCTCCAGCAATCTATGACAGATAAAACACATTTACTAAACACTAAAGGAATCTTAAAAGGCATTTACTTTTCCTCTTTTACTTCCTCCTCTAACGTCACTAATCAGATAACCCAGTGCATTGAAGTGATCAGCTTTCAGCAAGGTCGACAACTGCAATTGCATAATGTTAAAAACACACATACACAAACATTCTCAAGGAGCAGCCCTTAGCAAAGAATTTAGAAAATAAATGAAAAAAAGGACTGAAACGTACAAGGTCAGATTCACACTGCTGATATAGATTTATGAGAATTAAAAATAAAAGTACTAGAACCATTAATTAATAGAAAGAAATTAATATTTTAGCTCAAGTTAAAACTTGACTTCAGCTGGTGCCAGTCTGAGAACTAAATTAAGTATACAAAAGAACAAAATAAAGCTGATGCTTAGACAGAATCAGTCACAGGTTGAAATAGAGAGAGTTTAATGAGTGTTAGATTTAGCTCTTAGGTAGAATGGGATCAAGGGATATGGGGGGAAAAGCAGGAATGGGGTACTGATTAAGATGATCAGCCACGATCATATTCAACTGGTTTATTTTGGGCAAGGAGCTGACACGGCAAAAGAGATGCCCTACCAAGTGCTTCAAAGGCGATCCAAACAGTAGTTTTCCCATGAAATAGCACTAATAACGAGGATCTTGTACAACTTTAATGAATAAAGCTTCATTGACAGTGTTTGACAAGATAGTTTTAAATAAGATCTTCATGGCAGATGCAGTTTAATGTGGATAAATGTGAGGTTATCCACTTTGGTGCTGGCTCGAAGGGCAGAATGGCCGACTCCTGCACATATTTTTGTATGTTTCTATGTTCTAAAGGAGGAAGGTTACAAATGAAGAGTAATATACCCTGGAAAATAACAGTACAATAACCTTTTTTGCTAGTTGAGACCTATATCATTGTTTAATTGTCATAAAAGACTGGGATTAAATACACCTAGCTAATACAGATGCAGATTGTTAGTATCCATTCTCCTGTTGAGTGTCCAGAAAGAAAAAGGGTCAGATTGCTTTCTAGGAAGCAAACATTAAAGGACAGGTTTTTAATAACAATCCAAATATTATTACTATCAATTAATTTTTCATTAAAAAAATTAAATCAAACTGAAATTTCAATTTTGTAGTTGCCATGGTGAGACTGGAACTTGGGAATGGCATTTCGGGTACAAAACTGGGAACAATGTTACATACGATATACAGTATCGCAGCAGTTCTAATGAAACCTATGGAAAAAATGATTAAAAGGGAAATAATACTTTAATAAGATTAATAAGCAATCTGATTGTGATATTGCAAGGGAAGAGGGGGACAAAGGAGGGCAAGCCCAGAGCGGAGAACATGGAAAAAGCACAAGAGGTGATTTTGGAAGGCAATGGAGGCATGGGAGGAAAGTATCGACTGCAAGTCACTGAAAAGTTAGAGGAGCCACTTGGACTCCATGGGTGCAGTCCAGACAGGATCAAACCTGTTAGTTAACAACGTCAGGCCTCAACTCCTGTGAACACAGAATATTCATATTTGACATGCGCCATGCATGAAACCTGTATCTATTGAAATGAGTATTACACCATTTGACTCGGGTGCACCCACACGTAGAGCACCTGATCAAAATTCAGAAAATATTTTAATAATGTTCTGTTGTGTAATGTATAATAAACTGCATCGTGGGGTAGAAATTCCAAGCATCAGTTTTTTTTAAATGTGAGACTGAAAGATTATATATGAATAGCGTTGATGAGCAATTATTTACCATCCAAAGAAGATATAAAACATTTAAGTGTGGGTCTTGGTTTTATTGTAATGTAAAAAACTGTAGTAATGACATTTCGTTCAAGCCTTGGTTTGAATGACAATAAATAAATAGCATAGCATAGCATTCAAGAACAACAGGATCAAAACTTGGAAAACGCCTCCCAGGTTATAGAGGAAAGTTGTGGAACAGAAGCATAAACCAGTATTTGAAAATGGTACAGGATTCAGGATGTTGTCAGTGAATTATCCACAGCCACCCATCATCATAAACCACTACATTATATGGTTCGTTTTGACCATAGGAGGACAAACATTGTCACCTGTGAAACTGCTAAATAGTGAATTCTACCACCATTTTAATGAAGGGCTTGTAGCGGCACCTAATGGTTAGGCCACTCCTCCTATGCAAACCCTCAGCAACCCTGGGAGAGTCACGAGATATATTGGGTGTGGCCCAGTATATAAGTCCTGACCTTCTCTCTCTCTGGCTCTTGCTCCTCCTCTCACTTCATGAGAGTGTCCTGCCACCGCAGCAGGAGCACAACCGAGCCCACGAGGCAACAGCCTCTCAACAACTACAACTGTTATGTTAGAGTGTTAAACGTCCATGTATTGTCAACCCACAATGCCTGAATAAAGCATCCTGTTATTCACGACGTTTGCACCTCTACATTTGCACCTCTACAGGCTGAAGTAAATAACCCAGTGTGAAAATTACTTAATGTTTGCTAATGTCTGGGATAAAATAATCTACGTTTATACCTGAGTGTTGCCTCCTGTACTCTCTTGCACAAGGCTTCGGGACATCGAGGTGCTGACAGGAAATGTTTGGAAAAAGGATCCAATAAAATTGCAGATTCCCAATGCAATAAGTTCCTGGTAAAAAGGGAAGAATAAGTAAAATTTCTGTTCTGGTTGGCATAAATGAAAGGTTATGCAACACATACAGATTTATAATGAAAGGAACATAGTGAAAATTCCGTAATTTTGTTACAGCTGTAACATGACAGGACAGCATTGAAGTATTTGACCACACAAATACAACTGGTTTATTTTGGGCAAGGAGCTGACACTGCAAAAGAGATGACCTACCAAGTGCTTCAAAGGCAATCCAAACAGTAGTTTTCCATGTAATAGCACTAATCCCGAGGACCTTGTACAACTGGTTTGAATAAAGCTGCATTGACAGTGTTTGACAAGATAGTTTTAAATAAGATTATCATGGCAGATGCAGTTTAATATGGATAAATGTGAGGTTATCCACTTTGGTAGCAAAAGCAGGAAGGAAGATTATTATTTAAATGGTGTCGAGTTAGGAAAAGGGGAAGTACAACGAGATCTAAGGGTCCTTGTTCATCAGTCAATGAAAGTAAGCATGCAGGTACAACAGGCAGTGAAGAAAGCAAATGGCATGTTGGCCTTCATAACAAGAGGAGTTGAGTATAGGAGCAAAGAGGTCCTTCTGCAGTTGTATAAGGCCCTAATGAGACCACACCTGGAGTATTGTGTGCAGTTTTGGTCTATTCTTGCTATTGAGGGAGTGTAATGTAGGTTTTCAAGGTTAATTCCTGGGATGGCGGGACTGTCATATGCTGAGAGAATAGAGCGGATGGGCTTGTATACTCTGGAGTTTAGACGGATGAGAGGGGATCTTATTGAAACATATAAGATTATTTAGGGTTTGGAAATGCTAGAGGCAGGAAACATGTTCCCGATGTTGGGGGAGTCCAGAACCAGGGGCCCACAGTTTAAGAATAAGGGGTAAGCCATTTAGAACGGAGACAAGGAAACACTTCTTCATACAGAGAGTTGTGAGTCTGTGGAATCCTCTGCCTCAGAGGGCGGTGGAGGCTGGTTCTCTGGATACTTTCAAGAGAGAGCTAGATGGGGCTCTTAAAGATAGCGGAGTCAGGGGATATGGGGAGAAGGCAGGAACGGGGTACTGATTAGGGATGATCAGCCATGATCACATTGAATGACGGTGCTGGCACAAAGGGCCGAATGGCCAACTCCTGCACCTATTGTCTACTGTCTATAAACATGTGGATGAAATAAAATACCAGTGCAAAAGTAGGCTACAGTCAGTCAGGATCGGTCAAAATCAGCATGGATTTATGAAGGGGAAATCATGCTGGACTAAGCTTCTGGAATTTTTTGAGGATGTAACAAGTAGATTGATAAGGGAAGGCCAGTGGATGTGGAGTATCTGGACTTTCAAAAAGCCTTTGACAAGGTCCCACACAAGAGATTAATGTTCAAAATGGTATTGGAGGTGGGGTATTGACATGGATAAAGAACGGGTTGCCAGACAGGAAAGCAAAGAATAGGAATTAACGGGTCCTTTTCAGAATGGCAGGCATTGACAAGTGGGCTGCCGCAAGGCTCGGTGCAGGGACCCCAGTTATTTACAATATATATTAACAATTTAGACAAGGGAATTAAATGTAACATCTCCAAGCTTGCGGATGACAGAAAGCTGGGTGGCAGTGTGAGCTGAGAGGAGGATGATATGAGGCTGCAGGGTGACGGATAGATTAGGTGAGTGGGAAGATACATGGCAAATGCAGTATAATGTGGATAAATATGACATTTTACACTTTGGTGGCAAGAATAGGAAGGCAAATTATTATCTGAATCGTGTCAGATTAGGAAAAGGGGAGGTGCAATGAGACCTGGGTGTGCTTGTACATCAGTCACTGAAAGTAAGCATGCAGTTACAGCAGTCGGTGGAGAAAGCTAATGGCATGTTGGCCTTCATTGTGAGAGAATTTGAGTTTAGGAGCAAGGAGGTCCTACTGCAATAGTACAGGGCCCTGGTGAGACCGCACCTGGAGTATTGTGTGCAATTTGGGTCCAAGTTGAGGAAGGACATTATTGCTATTGAGGGTGTGCAGGGTAGGTTCAAGTTAATTCCCGGGATGGCAGGACTGACAAATGATTTTTTTAAATGGGTCGACAGGGCTTGTATTCACTGGAATTTAGAAGGCTGAAAGGGGATGTTATAGACACATAAAATTCTTTAAGGATTGGACGGGCTAGATTCTGGAAAAATGTTCCTGATGTTGGGGGAGTCCAGAACCAGGAGTCACAGTTTAAGAATAAGGGGTAGGCCATTTAAGGTGGGAGCCGCCATCTTGGAGGAACGGCTGCTAAACAGCAGCCGTCCGTCAAATTCACTGTTTCTTTAGTTTTAGTGTTTTTTATTTCTTTGTTTGTTTGGGGTTTTTTGACTTTTAATGTGGGGGGGTAAGGGGGAAACTATTTCTAGGTCCCTACCTGGTCGGTGAGGCAGCTTTTTCTCCAGGCTGCCTCGTCGACCCGTCCTCGTGGCCTACCAGCGGGCATGGAGCGCCGTTTCCTGACGGGGACCGCCCAGCACCTTCAGCTTCGGTGGCAGCACAGCGCTGGAGCGCTATCGGGGAGCATAGCGGGCGATGCCTTGCCTGGGTCGCCACGCTGGATCGACGCGCTGGAGCTCCGGTGAGCTGGACCGCCGACTTCAACACCTCCGGGCTGCGGGACTGCGGAGCGACCAGCTGCGGGCGGCGGCGCCGACTCCAACATCGGGAGCCTCGTGGCTCCAAATCAGCGCGGCCCTGTCGGCTTCAGGTGCCATCGACTCCGCTGGGAAACCGGCCGTTCCAGCCGCTCCGAGGACTCTCCCGACGGCCAGGAACATTGGGCCTCCGTAGAGGCAACTGTGGAGGCCTCATTGGGCCTGACTCTGGGGAGAACTGGGTTGGGGACTGGACATTGTGCCTTCCCCCACAGTGGTGGTCATTGTGGGGGGATGATTTTGTGTGCTGTGCCTGTGCCTGTGCCTGTCAGTCCGTGTACAAGATGGCGGTCGGAGGGGAGAGTGGACGCTGGCGCGAATTGGTCGCCGCTGCTCTCTCCTCAAATTGTGTTTCTTATTTTCTTTTGGTGCTCTTGAAATTGAATTCTGTCCTTGATTTGTGTAATGTGGTGTTTTTATATTTAATTTATTCCGATTATGTGTTTTTTTGTTTTGTTGTGATTCTATGCATTGTAAGGTGTCCTTGGGTTTTAGAAAGGCGCCAGTAAATAAAATGATTATTATTATTATTATTTAGGACTGAGATGACGAAAAACATTTTTACCCAGAGAGTTGCGAATCTGTGGCAATCTCTGACACAGAAGGCAGTGGAGGCCAATTCACTGGATGTTTTCAAGAGAGTGTTAGATTTAGCTCTTGGGGCTAAAGGAATCAAGGGATATGGGGAAAATGCAGGAACGGGGTAATGATTTTAGATGATCAAGCTATGATCATATTGAATCGCGGTACTGGCTCAAAGGGCGGAATGGCCTACTCCTGCATCTATTTTTCAATGTTTCTATGTTTCTTCTATGTAAAAGTGGACACAGAGCAGTAGTATCAAGCATTACTATTACAGATTTTGTATGCCTAAAGTAGTTCAAAGTTATTTGTGTGGCCACAAACAAGCTTTGCAACGTCAGAAGTGATATATTGGGAATAATTTGCCATCAGTTGATTCAAGCAGAATGTGCAAAATTTAAATTTAAGCAAATTTCCACATCAATTCCTAAATTAATACTTTATGTACAACATTTGACATTTTCTGTTCATAGAGGATTCAAATATCATTATGGTTGATTATTTTCTAGTTAACATTGCCCTGACACTGATTACAGAAATTGCATGATCTACACAAATGTGAAGAGTGAACATATTACCTGATTCCCATTCACAGTATAACCATGTTTCAGAGCAAATATCTTCCCCATTGATACAGTCATAGAAAATCCAACTAACGCAATTGCAATAGAATCTGAAAGTATTTTAGAAAGTAGATCGATGTCAGGTAGAACAGGGGTCCTCAATCTGAAAGAGTAAAATGTGCGTGGATATTAGCTGCTCAGCATTTAAAAGCTTTGAGGCAATAATGCTCCGTAATAGCATTAACATTTATCATTTGGCCAAGAAAAGATTGTCAACTGACAGAATCAAGGATCCTGCAATTCCCATACGTTAAAATATCCCAGTGTTTCATACTGTACAATATCAAAACTATGTCAGTATTAGTAAGGCAGAAGTTAATGATATATCCTATTCCTTTATTTTGTCTACAAGTTTGAATAGTACTACCGAGGAGCAATATTTAGTTGGCTCGCATTATACTGTGCTTAAACCAATTCATTGATCAATTGTTCAACAATTAATTCTCTTTTTATCCCCCTCATTTTACCATGCAGTCAACTGCCTGAACTCATATCATAGGGAGACACATGCAGAAAAAAAGTACAAGCACCAAAGAGGTGCTGAGAAAACTATTCCCGAATGTCAAATGCAGGAAAACTGGGGAAACATCACTTATTTTTGCAATAAAGCATCCCCTTAATGGGACGGATAGTAAGAATTCCAGCCCATTCTTACTAATCTATCAATCCAAGTAGTAGACATGGTCTTGATTTTTCATATACAATCCAACACTATTAGCTTATTTTTATGAATTTTGAAACCGATGAATGGCTTAAGTAATTATTCCAACGTGCACCTCGTACCCGGAAGGTATATATCCAACAACATCTACTTGATAATTGCCAACGAGGTTAATTCCAGCAGAAACACCAGTGCCAACAACAACCTACAAATTTAAAAAAAGTTACAATCAATATTTCAAATATTTTTTGTGCCGTTGTTGCAGAATCCATCCCATTGCTTTCACAGCTAAAAGGCAGGACTCAGGGAATTAAAACCAAGATCAAAGTTGCTGTTAGTCTGTTTTGATACGCTGTTGACTTGGAAGTTCTGAGTGTCATTATGCATTTGCTGGGACTAAAAGTTTTCGTTCAAGTTCCATTGCAGATACTTCAAAGAATTATAGAACGTGACAGAATAGAATGGCTTAATGGTTCCTTATACCCATATCAAATCTTTTGAAAGAGCCACCCAATCATTCGCACACCCACCACCACCCTCTGCATTCTCCTAAAGGCCTGCACTTATAATGTAAAGTCACCAATTTAAAAATTGCCAATTCACCCTCCTCAGCTGTAGCCTGACCTGCCAAATACTTCCAGCACTTTAGTTTTCCATCCCCACACATTATTCCTTAAAGTATTTATCTCCCTTCCAACTAAATTTGATCGCACTACTCTTTCAATCACTGCCTTCAAATCACATCATCTCATTGCATTTAAAAATAAAACATTTTCTCAGTCCCAAGTGTGAAGTTTAAAAAGAATCAATCCACTTACCACAATAAGCTCCACAGGAATGGGAGCAACAAATCTATCTTTGCAGCGGGCATTCACTTCTTTCACTCCAAACAGGACGACAACGCAAATTGCTCCAACAATTATTGTTGCTATATTAGCTTCCTTAATATTCTTACACACAGCAAGAAAGGTCTACAAATACAAAATAAAATCATCAATAAAGCACACTTGAAAATCCAAACTGTGACAGCTTGGAAGCAGGCCCTTCAGCCCACGAAGTCCATGTTGACGACAATCACTTGTGAACACTCGTTCTATCCTACACACTGGGGGGGGGGGGGGGGGGGGTTTATAGGCCAATTAGCCTACAAACCTGCACGTCTTTGGAATATGGGAGGAAACCGGAACACCTGGAGAAAATCCACGCAGTCACAGGGAGAATGTGCAAACTTCATACAGACAGAACCCGCAGTCAGGATCAAACCCGGGTCACTGGTGCTGTGAGGCAGCAACTCTACCACCCGAAATGAACTGTAATGATTTTGGCCCTAGAATGTGACATGTTTCAGAGGAGAAATTAAATGCAGAGGGGGAATTAGATTCATGTTTGGCATAAAGGAAGCAACAATAATAAAGTTGCAAGAAAGAGTGGATTAAATAGCATGATAGTTTGATCTTTCACTTGGTTAAACTTGTATTTAAAGTTAAACCATGAAAACTGTTTGTGACAGTCAACAAAATGTCCTTATTTAACAGAATACATCCAACTAGGATACTTACATAAATTACTGAGAGCGCTCCACTGTATCGTTTAGTTTTGATGCCCAAAAAATACTTTAACTGAGAGATAAAGACGTGTACAGCTGCAGCAGTGGTGAAACCTCGTACTAAAGGTTTTGAGAGGTAAACAATGACAAATCCAAAATGTAAGAGTCCGAGGCAGAGCTGCTTAAGAAGAAAAGAAATAATGATTGGATGGAAATAAACCAAGCACTATTTAAATAGAATAGATGTCACCTGGAATTATTAATTTCCCTACACAGGTGTTTTACACTGGCAATTAGTCTTTAACCAGGGGAATGGGGCAAATCAGAATAATTGAATCCTATAATTTCATCCCCTGAAGTCAAAGTTCTAATTCTTGTCAATGTTCACTGGTCATCAGTAAGATTTCCAACACAATATCAATGCATAATAATAAAAAAAGTTTACATCGTATTTCTTATCTAAGTTTTTTTTCCTCTTTTGTTACCTGCACAATTCCCGATAAGAAAGCTGTGGCCGTTGCTACTTTAACTCTCATTGCATCTCTTTCTGCGAATGGGTCGGAGTTATTAGTTGCATTCAAGGAATGCACAAACATATCATCTGGAACAAGTTTTACTGCCACTGCACTAATCATTAAACTTATAACTGCAAACGTGCCTAGGATAGAAGAAAATGTTAAAACAAGGTTGATTGTCATGAACACCATCAGCAACAGTTTATATTTTGTATGCAAGTCAAAATAATGCAGCACAATGCATCATTGTTGACCAAGATGCCCCATTCAAGCTAGTCCCATTTGCTCACAATGGCCCATACCCCACTATACCTTTCCTAAGCAGGCATTTGGCCAAATGTCTTTAAATGCCTTGTTGTTAGTATACCTGCCTCGGTCACTTTCTATGAGCTCATTCCAATATGCATTACCCTCTGGGTAAAATTGCCCCTGGGGTCCCTTTAAAATCTTTATCCTCTCATCTTAAACTTATCCACTCAAGGTTTTGATACCCCCATCCCTGGGGGGAAAAAATTCTGTGCCCTTATCTATGCCCCATGATTTAATACACCTCTAAGGTCACCGCCCTGTCCCCTATGCTCCAAGTAATAAAGTCCCAAGCTGCCTAACTTGTCCCTATAAGATAGACTCTTGGCTACATTCCTGTAAATGTTCTTTGCACTCTTTCCAGCTTAATTACATCTTTCTTATAGCACAGTAACCATGCAGAGTACTCCAGGGACAGTCTCACTCAATGTCTTGCACAATGACAAGACAAGATCCTAACTCCTACATTATATGCCTAGACCGAAGGCAGCCCACATGTCAAACACCCTCTTCACCATTCGGTCTAGCTATAAGATCTCTTTCAGGGAATTATGTACTTGTATTCTAAGGTGCCTCTATTATTTAAACACCCCAGTACTCCAACATTCATCGAGAAACTACTACCCTAGGTGGATTTTCCAAAATGCAACGGTAAAGAGTATATTGACCGATTGGATCAAATCCGGTTCAGCAACTACAAAGCACAGGAACAGAAGAGATGACAAAAAGTGGTGGACACGGTCTGGTCACCCATACAATAGTCCCCCCTCCCCTTTGAACACCCACCATTCCCCCACCAGATCTCGCCTCGGCCTTGGTCCAATCCCCAGCCCTACTCTGACCCCGACCCCCCCCCCTCTCTCTGTCGTGTCTTCGGTGACGGTGGCACAGCGGTAGAGTTGCTGCCTTACAGCGCTTGCAGCGCAGGAGACCCGGGTTCGATCCCGACTACGGGTGCTGTCTGTACGAAGTTTGTACGTTCTGCCCGTGACCTGCGTGGGTTTTCTCCGAGATCTTCGGTTTCCTCCCACACTGCAAAGACGTACAGGTTTGTAGGTTAATTGGCTTTGTAATCCTAAAAATTGTCCCTAGTGGGTGTGGGAGGGTCTGTTTTCACGCTGTATCTCTAAACTAAACTAAACTAAAACTAACATTAGAGAAGGAAGTGATGCTGATCAGAATTTACTAACATATTTAGCTATAAGAGGGTTAGATGTGGCCCTTGTGGCTAAAGGGATCAGGGGGTATGGAGAGAAGGCAGGGATGGGATACTGAGTTGGATGATCAGCCATGATCATATCGAATGGCAGTGCAGGCTCGAAGGGCCGAATGGCCTACTCCTGCACCTATTTTCTATGTTTCACCATCCCTCCTGACCTCCCCCTTTCTGATATGGAACGGTCTGTCATCAACAGAGGCCTCACCTTCGTTCCCCACCATCCCCACCTCAAAACAAGTGGGCTTGAGGAAGACGCTGATTGGTGGAAACGGACAAGAGGGAGCAGCTGATTGGAAGTCAGATCCCTGCTGATTTCTTCAAGCAGTTTGTATTGTATTGTATTGTACTTTGTATTGTATCCAGGGTAAGGGGGGGGGGGGGGGGGGGGGGAGTATGAGTGCCAGGGCAGTTTACTGTTCTGGATGTCAGATGTGGGAGGTCAAGGAATCTGATAGCCTTCCAGACGTCCACATCTGCGCCAGGTGCATTGAGATGGGGCTCCTAAGGGACCGTATTAGGAACCTGGAGCAGCAACTCGATGACCTCCGTCTGGTCATGGAGAGTGAGGAAGTCATAGAGAGGAGTTACAGTGAGGTGGTCACTCCAAGACCACAGGAGGCAGTCAAGTGTGTCACGGTTAGGAGGGGCGAGGTGGATACATGTGTGGCTGAAGGACTGGTGCAGAGGGCATGGATTCAAGTTTCTGGATCATTGGGACCTCTTTTGTGGAAGGTGTGACTTGTACAAAAAGGACGGGTTGCACTTGAACCCGAGGGGGACCAATATCCTGGCAGGGAGATTTGCAAAGGCTACTGCGGAGACTTTAAACTAGAATGGTTGGGGGGAGGGACTCAAATAGAGAAAGCTAGTAGACAGTGTGTGAGGCAGGAGGCAGAGAAGGGAAGCACTCAGACCCAATTTGTAGGGGGGAAAGAAGAACAAAATAATAAACATAGAATAAGAAGTGGTGGGTTTCTTAAATGTGTGAGCAGAGAGACAGAGGGGTGTATAATGAGGGTAGAAGCAATAGGTAGCAAGGTGAAAAGTAAAAGTGGCAGGCAGACAAATCCAGGGCAAAAATCAAAAAGGGCCACTTTTCAACATAATTGTATAAGGGGTAAGAGCGCTGTAAAAACAAGCCTGAAGACTTTGTGTCTCAATGCAAGGAGCATTCGTAATAAGGTGGATAAGTTGAATGTGCAGATAGCTATTAATGATTATGATATAGTTGGGATCACGGAGACATGGCTCCAGGGTGACCAAGGCTGGGAGCTGAACATCCAGGGATATTCAATATTCAGGAGGGATAGACAGAAAGGAAAAGGAGGTGGGTAGCGTTGCTGGTTAGAGAGGAGATTAACGCAATGGAAAGGGAGGACATTAGCTTGGAGGATGTGGGATCGATATGGGTTGAGCTGCGAAACACTAAGGTGCAGAAAACGCTAGTGGGTGTTGTGTACAGGCCATCTAACAGTAGTAGTGGAGTTGGGGATGGCATCAAACAGGAAATTAGAAATGCGTGCAACCAAGGTAAAACAGTTATAATGGGCGACTTCAATCTACATATAGATTGGGTGAATCAAATTGGCAGGGGTGCTGAGGAAGAGGATTTCTTGGAATGTATGCGGGATAGTTTTCTAAACCAACATGTAGAGGAACCAACGAGAGAGCAGGCTATTCTAGACTGGGTATTGAGTAATGAGGAAGGGTTAGTTAGCAGTCTTGTTGTGCGTGGCCCCTTGGGCAAGAGTGACCATAATATGGTTGAGTTCTTCATTAGGATGGAGAGTGACATTGTTAATTCAGAAACAAGGGTTCTGAACTTAAAGAAAGGTAACTTTGAGGGTATGAGACGTGAATTGGCCAAGATTGACTGGCAATTGATTCTTAAAGGGTTGACGGTGGATATGCAATGGAAGGCATTTAAAGACTGCATGGATGAACTACAACAATTGTTCATCCCAGTTTGGCAAAAGAATAAATCAGGGAAGGTAGTGCATCCGTGGATAACAAGGGAAATCAGGGATAGTATCAAAACAAAAGATGAAGCGTACAAATTAGCCAGAAAAAGCAGCCTACCAGAGGACTGGGAGAAATTCAGTCCAGCAGAGGAGGACAAAGGGCTTAATTAGGAAAGGGAAAATAGATTATGAAAGAAAACTGGCAGGGAACATAAAAACTGATTGCAAAAGTCTTTATAGATATGTGAAGAGAAAGAGATTAGTTAGAACAAATGTAGGTCCCTTGCAGTGAGAAACAGGTGAATTGATCATGGGGAACAAGGACATGGCAGACCAATTGAATAACTACTTTGGTTCTGTCTAAGGAAGACATAAATAATCTGCCGGAAATAGCAGGGGACCGCAGGTCAAATGAGATGGAGGAACCGAGTGAAATCCAGGTTAGCCGGGAAGTGGTGTTAGGAAAAGTGAATGGATTAAAGGCCGATAAATCCCCAGGGCCAGATAGGCTGCATCCCAGAGTACTTAAGGAAGTAGCCCCAGAAATAATGGATGCATTAGTAATAATTTTTCAAAACTCCTTAGATTCTGGAGTAGTTCCTAAGAATTGGAGGGTAGCTAATGTAACCCCACTTTTTAAAAAGGGAGGGAGAGAGAAAACGGGGAATTACAGACCAGTTAGTCTAACATCGGTAGTGGGGAAACTGCTAGTCAGTTATTAAAGATGGGATAGCAGCACATTTGGAAAGTAGTGAAATCATTGGACAAAGTCAGCATGGATTTACGAAAGGTAAATCATGTCTGACGAAACTTATAGAATTTTTCGAGGATGTAACTAGTAGAGTGGATAAGGGAGAACCAGTGGATGTGTTATATCTGGACTTTCAGAAGGCTTTCGACAAGGTCCCACATAAGAGATTAGTATACAAACTTAAAGCACACGGTATTGGAGGTTCAATATTGATGTGGATAGAGAACTGGCTGGCAAACAGGAAGCAAAGAGTAGCAGTAAACGGGTCCTTTTCAGAATGGCAGGCAGTGACTAGTGGGGTACCGCAAGGCTCAGTGCTGGGACCCCAGCTATTTACAATATATATTAATGATTTGGACGAGGGAATTGAAGGCAACATCTCCAAGTTTGCGGATGACACGAAGCTGGGGGGCAGTATTAGTTGTGAGGAGGATGCTAGGAGGCTGCAAGGTGACTTGGATAGGCTGGGTGAGTGGGCAAATGCATGGCAGATGCAGTATAATGCAGATAAATGTGAGGTTATCCTCTTTGGTGGCAAAAACAGGAAAGTAGACCATTATCTAAATGGTGGTCGATTAGGAAAAGGGGAGATGCAACGAGACCTGGGTGTCATGGTACACCAGTCATTGAAAGTAGGCATGCAGGTGCAGCAGGCAGTGAAGAAAGCGAATGGTATGTTACCATTCATAGCAAAAGGATTTGAGTATAGGAGCAGGGAGGTTCTACTGCAGTTGTACAGGGTCTTGGTGAGACCACACCTGGAGTATTGCGTACAGTTTTGGTCTCCAAATCTGGGGAAAGACATTCTTGCCATAGAGGGAGTACAGAGAAGGTTCATCAGACTGATTCCTGGGATGTCAGGACTTTCATATGAAGAAAGTGGATAGACTCGGCTTGTACTCGCTAGAATTTAGAAGATTGAGGGGGGATCTTATAGAAACTTACAAAATTCTTAAGGGGCTGGACAGGCTAGCTGCAGGAAGATTGTTCCCGATGTTGGGGAAGTCCAGGACAAGGGGTCACAGTTTAAGGATAAAGGGGAAATCCTTTAGGACCGAGATGAGAAAAACATTTTTCACACAGATAGTGGTGAATCTCTGGAACTCTCTGTCACAGAAGGTAGTTGAGGCCAGTTCATTGGCTATATTTAAGAGGGAGTTAGATGTGGCCCTTGTGGCTAAAGGGAACAGGGGGTATGGAGAGAAGGCAGATACAGGATACTGAGATGGATGATCAGCCATGATCATATTGAATGGCGGTGCAGGCTCGAAGGGCCGAATGGCCTAATCCTGCACCTATTTTCTATGTTTCTGTGTTTCAACAAGTTCCAGGTCCGCCACGACGTGGAGCTTTTTGTCCCCGTCGCCTCCACCTCTGTGCCTTTTTCTATGGGGAGGAGTCCTCACCACCCAGTGATAACCCCTTCTTCCGTCTCCACCAGTCCCCCTCCTCTTGGACTTCCCAGAACGGCCTACTAGACCTCTAGGAAGGCCTTAAAGCCCTTCATTTCTTCCTCGACCGCAGAACCATCCAATTTCCCTCTACTAACACTCTACCCCGTCTAGCGGAGCTAGCCCTCACCCTCAACAACTTCTCCTTTCACTCCTCCCACTTCCTCCAAGTCCAAGGTGTAGCTATGGGGACCCACATGGGCCCCAGCTATATCTGCCTCTTTGTAGGGTACATTGAACAATCCCAGTTCCATGCGTACACTGGCCGTATCCCAGAATCTATCTCCGTTACAATGATAACTGCATCGGTGCTACCTCCTGTACCCATGCAGAACTCCGGTACTTCATCTGCTTCACCACCAATTTTCATCCTACACTCAAAATTACTTGGACCATCTCTGACACCTCCCTCTCCTTTCTTGATCACACAGCCTCCATCACAAGAAATAGACTATTGACTGACATCTATTACAAACCCACCGACTCCCACAACTATCTCGACCACACTTCTTCCCACCCCTACTCCTATATCCTCCATCTATGCCCAAGATGACGTTTTCCATACTAGAACATCCGAGATGTCCTCATTCTTTAGGGAACAGGGGTTCCCCTCTCGCATCATAGATGAGGCCCTCACTCGTGTCTCCTCGGTACCCTGCAGCTGCGCCCTTGCTCCCCTTAGTCGCAACAGAGACAGTCCCCCTGGTCCTTACCTGCCACCCCATCAGCTGTCGCATACAACACATAATCCTCCGAAATCTCCTCCATCTCCAACGCGATCCTACCACTAGCCACATTTTCACATCTCCACCCCTTTCCGCCTTCCACAGACCGTTCCCTCCACAACTCCCTGGTTAACTATCCCTTCCCACCCAAACCACCCCCTCCCCAGGTACCTTCCCCTGCAATCGCAGTAGAAGCAACACCTGTCGACCGTTATACCTCCCCCCTCGACTCTGTCCCGGGACTCTGACAGTCCATTCAGATTAGGCAAAGATTCACTTGCACCTCCTCCAACCTCATCCACTGTATCCATTGTTCAAGATGTGGACTCATACATCAGCGAGACCAAATGCAGAAAGGGCAATCGTTTTGTGGAACACCTCGGTCAGCCCGTGTGAACCAACCTGATCTCTCGGTTGCTGGACACTTCAATTCTCCTTCCCATTCCTACACAGACCTTTCTGTCCTCGGTCTCCTCCATTGTCAGATTGAGTCTAAATGCAAATTGGAGAAACAGCACCTCATATTTCCCTTGGGTATGAATATTGGGTATGAATATTGATTTCTCCCACTTCAGGTAACCCCAGCATTCCCTCTCTCTCCCTCCCTCCCCCACCCAAGTTGCACTAGCTTCTCATTTTCACCCTACAAACAGCTTACAATGGCCTGTTTCCTTTATCATCGGTACTTTTTCGCACATCTTTCATTCATTGTTCTTTATCTCTCCACATAACCGTCTATCTCTAGTTTCCCTTATCCATAACCAGTCTGAAGAAGGGTCTCAACCCAAAACATCACCCATTCCGTTTCTCCAGAGATGCAGCCTGTCCCGCTCAGTTACTCCAGCATTTTTTGTCTATCTTTGGTTTAAACCTGCATCTGCAGTTCCTTCTTACACATGGCTACCTACCTCCCCATCATTGAAGGGATCTAGAGGTTCTTCCTCAAAAAGGCAGCCACTATCAAATATTGACACCACCCTGGTCATGCTCTCATTTCACTCCTTCCATTGGGTAGAAAGGAAAAGGAGTCCTAAAATGGTGACCACCAGGTTCAAGAATAATTTCTTCCCAACAATCATCAGGCTCTTAAACACTACACAACACTAACCTCAACTATGAACTATGGCCTGTCTTTGGTTGCACTAAAGGGCCTGTCCCACTTAGGCAATTTTTCAGCAGACTGCCAGCGACTGTCAAGAGTGGAACACACACAGGCGGGGGCCAAGGCAAGCTGGGGGAGCGCTGTCTAAAATTCACATGGTGCAAAGTCAAGGCGATACAGACACACCGCGATGAACAGGAAGGTTAAGACGGCTGGCACAAAGGTAAGGTAAGTCCATTAAAAGAGGGGGAGGGGAGAAGGGGAGGAAGAAGGAGTGGAGACACTTTTAAGAGGCCAGACAACTTTTAATAAGCCAGAGATACACAGGTGTGAAGTTCGGCAGGCATTCAACATTACCGGTCGGTTATCCTTGGTTCTGAAAACTCATGGTTACGGTTCCCCCCCCCCCCCCCCCATGAGCCAATGAAAATGACCTGTCAGCAAAGGCAATTAATTAAAACTACCTATGACTACCTAAAACAGGCACGTGCCGTCAGGGTAGCCAAGGTAGGCACTGCCTACCCTGACTAAAATTATAAAATGGTAATTACTAAATATAAATAGTAAAGGCATGGGAGAATTATGCCTATCTAAGAGATCGATCTCTTAGGTAGGCATAATTCTCCGTGCCTTTCATCCGCAGCACTTGTAACACCCGAAGGTCTGTGCAGCCCACGTGCCTTCAGCGCTGCTTCAAGCAGTCAATGACAAGCGGGGCTGAAGGCAGCTGAAATTCTGCCTTTGCTGTACTGCGCAGGTGCAGCGCTAGTTTCTTGGCGTTTTTTTTCAAATATGGATTGCCATTATCTTAAGCGTATTTTAAGAAACAAAGAAAGAAGAATGGAGTTCGTGTACCAATAATGTGGTAAGTACATTTCTTGGTGCTATATGTTTTTAAATACCGTATTTCCCGGGGTGGGGGGGGATTCCTTTCACAGTGTATGGGGAGTCTGGCCCGGGGTAAACTTGCAGGGAGGGCAGGAGCGTTGTGAAGGAGGGGATCGGGATCATGTCAGTAACCCACTTGCGATGCTCCTTGCACGGAGCCACCGCATTGAGGCTGGGGGGGGGGGCAGGGGGGAAAGTAGCTCGGGTGGCTGTGAGCGGCCGCCGGGCCGGACAGCGGAACTAGCCGCCACCTCAGCGCCTTCTGCCGGCCCCCGCTCACCTCTGGCAGCTCTCCGTCTAAAAACCTCTCTCCTGCTGCTCGCTGGCCTCACTCATGTCAGCCGCTTCCCGCAAATCCTTAAATTCCGACAGCGCGATTACTCGGCTGTGGGAATTTAAGGATTTGTGGGAAGCGGCTGACAAGAACGAAGTCGGCGAGCGACAGGTGAGAGGTGTTCAGACGGAGAGCACTGCCAAAGGTGAGCGGGCTGGCAGAAGGCGCTGAAGTGGCGGCCAGTTCTGCTGTCGGGTCCCGGCGGCCGCTCACAGCCACCCAAGCTGCTTCCCTTCCCTGGACACAATGCGGTGAGTTACTGGCATGATCCCCGACCACCACCTGCCATCACCCTTCACCCCCCACCCATTCAGTAATTCCGAATAAAGGAGACTTGGAAGCCTTTGGCAAATTGAATTGTTACTGTCTTTATTTTTATTTTTTATTTTTACGGAGAGAACAATCTGCGCATGCGCGGATTAAGTTGGGTTTTTTTAAAGCCGACTGACTGCCTACCCTGAGTAATCACTCACGGCATGTGCCTGACCTAAAACTACATGGCGAACCCACTACAACTGCACCTACAACTTCAGGATTATCGATTTTCACCATAGCGTTGAAAATTTTACGGCGACCAAACATGCGGCAACCATATGGCGAGCGCAGAGTCTCCTGCACTCGCCTAAAAAGTCACATGTGGGGGAGGCCTTTCTGGACTTTGTTTTTTTTTGCGTTAATACTAGGGTAATTAATTTACCTTGTTTTTGTTTATTATATAATGTTTTATAGGCCTGTTAGGCTGCAGCAAGAATTTCATTTGTCGGTATGTATGGCAATTAATCACTCTTGATTCATCTCACACTCATCTGAATTGAAAGTAATTTTCTATTCCTCAGCCATTTAGATTTAAGATCCCGCTGTAATTTTAAAAAATGTCACTATCTGCAATACCTCCTAATGGCTCTTCTGCAAACTTACTAACCTTGTACATTCTCATCCAGGTGTCATTTAAATAGATGGGCAACAAAGGGCCCCAGACCATAAATATAACTGCATTAGGGTAATTATAAAATGTTCCCCATTTTGTGTGTACATGCATGTACTTTTCCATGGAAAATATTATGAATAAAATAAACTATTTCTGCAGACAAAATAAGTCATTATATATACACTTAGAATTAAAATGATAAGCTCAAGATCATGCTTGCAGACCAGACAGATATGCGCAATAAACTAGTCAACCAAATCTATTTTTGGTCTCTTCAATGTGGAAGGTGGGAACGGAATGCTGGAAACTTGCTGTACATTGTTGGGGAAAGGGGGAATGAAAAACAAACAATGGAGTCACAATCTCAGGAGAGACAAGAAAGTAATAACTGAAGGTACCAATAAGCTCCTCAAATGCTGGGATACACTGCACTCACTTTGTGCAGTCTTTGTAACATACTGTTCCTCAACTTACAAAAGCTTTACATTCTTGGAGGTTTACCAATAACTTGTTTTCAATGTTAAAGACTTCATACAATGTAAATTATACATATGGAAAGATTGCCTTATGGCACACCAAATAAGTAGTTACAGATAAATGAAATGTACCTATTGACACATGCCTTGATGACCCAAATACCATATATAACAGAACTGGAAAAAATGAAGTATAGAGTCCAAACACAGGGGGAACACTTGCCAAAATGGCATATGCTAAACCTAGAAGAAAGGAAAAGGTTATTTAATCATAACTTAATCATCAGCAAGGAAACTTAGGACATAATATGAAAAAGATACAAAATTATTTACCACATATACCAAATTAATTACACAAATAAATTGTTTCTTAGTTTACCTTAAAGTGTCAAATTATATTACTTCAATCCGTCCTAATAAAATGTAAAAATTTGGCCTCGTCTCAGGTAATTTTTAAAATTACAATTGAAAAGAAATGTACAAATTACTTGATGGGGTTTGCCCAGAATATAGTGCAAGGACATAATGTATCTAATAGAATTTCTCTAATACAGTATGGGTTCTTCGAAATGATTGACGAGAAATGCTGCTTCAGAGACAAGTTGGAAATACAAGGATGGAGTTAAAGGGAAAGAGAGTATAGGAAAAGTTAAGAAAGACACCAGAATTAACAGGGCAGAAAGCTCACGAAGCGATAGAAGAGTATGGCCAAGTGAAATAGGATTCAATGTGAAAGGTGAGGTGAGTCATGGATTAAAAGTATTACATATGTATGCGAAGTATAAGAAGTAAAGTGGATGAACTTGAGACTCAGTTAGAGATCGGCATATATGACATTGTGGGGATTACAGATACATGATTGCACGAGGATCGGGACTGGGAACTGAATATTCAAGATTATACGTCCTATAGAAAGGACAGGCAGGTGGGCAGAGGAGATGGGGTAGCTCTGTTGGTAAATAATGAAATTCAGTTCCTTGCAAGGCGTGACATAGGGACTGACGATGAAGAGTCGCTGTGGATAGAATTGAGGAATTATAAAGGTAAGAGGACCTTAATGGGAGTTATCTACAGGCCCCCAAACAGTAGACTGGATATAGGGTGCAAGTTGCAGCAGGAGTTAAAATTGGCATGTAACAAAGGTAATGCCACTGTAGTTACAAGAGAGTTCAATATGCAGGTAGACTGGGAAAATCTGGTTGGTTCTGGACCCCAAGAAAGGGAGTTTGTAGAGTGCCTCTGAGACAGATTCTTAGAGCAGCTTGTATTGGAGCCTACCAGAGAGAAGGCAATTCTGAATTTAGTGTTGTCTAATGAACCAGATTTAAGGAGGGAACAAGGTTAATCCCAGTGATGGCGGGACTGTCATATGAGGAAAGATTGGAAAGTGGGCTTGTATTCACCAGAATTTAGAAGGATGAGATGGGATCTTATAGAAACATATACAATTATAAAAGAACTGGACAACCTAGATGCAGGATGTTGGGAGAGTCCAGAACCAGGGGCAACAGAGTAAGAATAAAAGGGGAGGCCATTTAAAACTGAAATGAGAACAAACGTTGTTGCCCAGAGAGTAGCGAATTTGTGGAATGCTCTGCCGCAGAAGGCAGTCGAGGGCAATTCACTGGATGAATTTTACGAGCTCGAGGGGCTAGCAGAATCAAGGGATATGGGGAGGGCAGACACGGGTTACTGATTGTGGATGATCAGCCATGAGCACAATGAATGGCGGTGGTGGCTCGAAGGTCCAAATGACCTCCTCCTGCACCTATATTCTATGTTTCTATGTTTTTATCAGTGCTGCACGAGGCAAATAGCTTAGTATTGGTCAGTTGGAGTAGCCTTAGCTGTGTTGATAAATGTTTTTATTGGCAAATTTATGGTGTCAATAAAAAGTTGTGATAGCTCTAAATGAAACTAATAATGTTATGCCACAAAAAGTAAGAGGGGTGGTGATGGGACAGTCATCCAACCATTTAAAAAAAAAAACACAAGAAACAAAATCAGTAATTAAAAAAAGTATTTGGCATATCACATCTACTTCATTATTCACTGAGATTAAGGCTGACATTTAGCTTTATTACCTGGCATATTCCTGCATCTATTACTTCAGTCCATAAAAACGTGGACAAAATCTTCACTAATCAAAGCTTTTCACTGTATATCGTCAGTACATGTGACAAAAAACTAAACTCACTGTGAAAAAGTTGGCCCTTAAATCTCACTCTTCTCACCCTAACCTATACCCTCCAGTTTTAGAATACTCTACCCTGGGAAAATCACCGAGTGTTCACTTTATCCACGCCCCTCATGATCTTGTACACTTCAATAAGGTCACTCCTATGCTCCAAAGAAAAATGTCCCACCTTATCCATCTTCTCCCAATACCTCCAGCCCGAAATTCCAGGTAATATCCTGATGAATCTCTGCTGTACCCTTTCCTCCCTATAGCTCGGTGACCAGAACTGTACATTGTATGGTCTCACCAACAAATTCATCATGTGCCACCTTATGTACTCAATATGCTACTCAATGAAAGCAAGCATGCCAAAGGGCTTCTTCACCATACTATCCATAAGGACTTGCCATTTTCAGAGAACTCAGAGTTCTTTCCAAGGCTCTGCATCTTCTGTGCAGGTCTTGCTCTGGTTTGACAAATTGAAGTGCAATACCTTTCACTTGATAAGAGTTAAATTCCATTTCCTATTACTTAGCCCACCGTCCCAACTGATCTAGATCCTGGTTTCAATGTGCTTCCCCATTGACACTTTAGTCAATTGCCCTATCCTGTCCCTGAGGATGTCAAGTGCTGTGGCCTCTTCAGTAGGGGCCTCTATATATGGATTAAGGAAGCTTTCTTGGACACTTAAATTCCACCCCGTAAAGCCCTTTACACAATGGGAGACTCAGTCAATACAAGAGATTTAAATCTACAACTAATACTACCCTATTTTATTTTATTTTAGCTATCTACAATCTCCCTACACACCTGCTCTTCAAATGCATACTGACTATAATGCAGTCCCAATGTGATCATTCTTTCCCCATTTAAAAGTTCTACTCAAAACCTCACTGCATGGTTGCCCAAGAAAATTCTCTCTGGGCACTATAGTTATGACCTCCCTAATCAAAAAGGCAATTCCGCCTCCTATCTTACCTGGATCTTTATCATGCCTGTAGCATCTATACTCTAGAACATTGAGCTGCCAGTTACGCCCTTCTTCCCCCAAAATATGTGAACATATGAAATTCCCTATCACAGAATTGAAGCCAAATTGTCAAATATATTCAAGCTGATGGATATTTTTCTTTTGGGTTGAGGGATCAAGGTGTTTGGGGAGAAAGTTGAACAGGGTACTGAATTTGGATGATCAATCATGATCACATCAAATGGCTGAGCAGTCTTAAAGGATTTAATGGCCTATTCTTGCTCTTAGTTTCTATTTCCTACTTTTCTTCTCATGTTCCAGAGATGTACCAAAAGGAACTTTCTTTTTGAAATTAGACCTTGGGTGTCAATTGGAAGCAAGGGAATAACTGAGCAAATTAGTTGTTGAAATCTAAATGGTTAAGCCTGGAGAATTTGTATTATGACCATGCTCAGGCATTCAAACATTCCCTCCCTCTGAACCCAGATAACCCCTCACTCCCTTCCATCACAACAATATATGCAGTGTTCATATTTACCTTGAGGTAGGTGCATCACTCCAGTGCTCACTCCAGATACTATATCTCCTAATATATACTCCTTTACTCGGTAGTTGGGTAGCCATTGCAGAATGGGAACAGAGCTGAAGAGTGTTGACTTGGCTTTCACAGTTGAACAACTGCAGAAAACAAAATAAATAAGCAGTAATCTGGCCACTTGTAAATTGGTAGAGGTAGTTGGTGCGCCATGTCATACAATCCCCAAACCTTAAATGACGCAGACATCATTTTTGTTTTATAATGCAGGCAATGGAAGCCAAGTTAGAAAGCTGCAGGTTTAAGATCTGGCAATTAATAAATGAAAACAAGGAAATGATAAAGACTTTGAATAAATATTTTGTTTCGTCATCACAGTAGAAAATGCTACAAACATTCCAATGGCCGAAAATGGGAACAAAGGAGGGAAACTTACCGTAAATCATTTTCAATAGAGAAAATCTTCTGGACAAACCACAATAGCTGGCAAATTGGACCTAATTGCCTGCATCCAAGGAACACTCTACAACACTCCCCAAGGCACTGCCATTCACTGTAAAGGTCTTGCCCAGGTTAGACTTTCCAAAACATAGCACCTCTCACAGTGCCCTCCATAATGTTTGGGACAAAGACCCATCATTTATTTATTTGTCTCTGTGCTCCACAATTTGAGATTTGTAATAGAAAAAAAATCACATGTAGTTAAAGTGCACATTGTCAGATTTTAACAGAGGCCATTTTTATACATTTTGGTTTAACCATGTAGAAATTACAGCAGTATTTATACATAGTCCCCCCATTTCAGGGCACCATAATGTTTGGGACACAGCAATGTAATGTAAATGAAAGTAGTCATGTTTAGTATTTTGTTGCATATCCTTTGCATGCAATGACTGCTTGAAGTCTGCGATTCATGGACATCACCAGTTGCTGGGTGTCTTCTCTGGTGATGCCCTGCCAGGCCTGTATTGCAGCCATCTTTAGCTTATGCTTGTTTTGGGGATTAGTCCTTCAGTTTTCTCTTCAGAATATAAAAAGGCATGCTCAATTAGTTCAGATCAGGTGATTGACGGCCACTCAAGAATTGATCATTTTTTATCTTTGAAAAACTCCTTTGTTGCTTTAGCAGTATGTTTGGGATCAATGTCTTGCTGTAGAATGAACTGCCGGCCAATGAGTTTTGAGGCATTTGTTTGAACTTGAGCAGATAGGCTGTGTCTATATACTTCAGAATTCATTATGCTGCAATCAGCAATTGTATCATCAATGAAGATAAATGAGCCAGTACCTTCAGCAGCCATATATGCCCAGGCCATAACACCCCCACCACTGTTTCACAGATGAGGTGGTATGTTTTGGATCTTGGGTAGTTTCTTCTCTCCTCCATACTTTGCTCTTGCCATCACTCTGATAAGTTAATCTTCGTCTCATCTGTCCACAAGACCTTTTTCCAGAACTGTGGTTGTTCTTTTAAGTACTTCTTGGCAAACTATAACCAGGCCAGCCTACTTTTGCGGCTAACCAGTGGTTTGCATCTTGCAGTGTAGCCTCTGTATTTCTGTTCATGAAGTCTTCTGCGGACAGTGGTCATTGACAAATGTACACCTGACTCCTGAAGAGTGTTTCTGATCTGTCGGACAGGTGTTTGTGGATTTTTCCTTATTATAGAGAGAATTCTTCTGTCATCAGCTGTGGAGTTCTTCCTTGGCCTGCTAGTCCCTTTGCGATTAGTAAGCTCACCAGTGCTCTTAATGATGTTTCAAACAGTTGATTTTGTTAAGCCTAAGGTTTGGCTGATGTCTCCGACAGTTTTATTCTTGTTTCTCAGTCTCATAATGGCTTCTTTGACTTTCATTGGCACAACTTTGATCCTCGTTGATAAACAGCAATAAAAGTTTCCAAAGGTGATGGAAAGACTGGAGGAAAGACCAGTTGCTGAGAGCTCTCTTATACCTGTATGAAGGAGGCAATTAAACACACCTGAGCAATTACAAACACCTGTGAAGCCATGTGTCCCAAACATTATGGTGCCCTGAAATGGGGGGGGGGGGGGGGGGGGGGAGGGACTATGTATAAACACAGCTATAATTTCTACATGGTGAAACCAAAATGTAAAAAATACCCTTTAATTAACTCTGACAATGTGCACTTTAACCACATGCAATTTTTTTCTAGTACAAATCTCAAATTGTGGAGTACAGAGGCAAATAAATAAATGATGATTCTTTGGCCCAAACATTATGGAGGGCACTGTATTTGTATTAAAGGGCATTAACCATTCCTCAACTCACTTCCCCAGATGATCAAGATCCTGCTGTAATTTTTGATATTCATGTTTGTTATATATACCATCCACTTTGGTGTCATCTGCAAAATTACTAATCATGGCATGTACATTCTTATCCAAATTATTCCTATAAACCACAAATAGCAATAGGCCTAGCACTGAACCCTGAGGCACACCATTGGTCACAGGCCTCCAATCCAAATAACAACATTCTACCGTCACCCTGCTTTCTTCCATGAAGCCAATTCTCTATCAGGACAGCTATCTCTCGCTGGATCCCATGTGATATAACCTTCCAGAGCAGCCCAACACGTGGAACCTTAACAAATGCCTCGAGGCCATATAGATAATGTCTACAGCTTTCCCCTCGTCAATCTTTTTGGTTATTTCTTCTATCTGATCAATCATGGAGAATTATCTACCTTTATATGCCTTAGAACTTCCAGCACCTCCTCAACTGTAATACAGACTGTCCCCAGACTTCATGTCTTTCTCCACAATGAAAACAATGTGGAAATACTAATTCTGGATCTTGTCCATCTCCTGTGACTCCACACAGAGATGACCACTTTGGTTTCTGAGGGGCCCTATTCTCTCCCTAGTTACCCTCTTTTCCTTAATGTACATTAAAAAAATTGGATTTTTCTTAATCTGCCAGATCTATCTCCTACTCCATTATTTGCCCTCCTCGTTTCCTTCTTAAGTATACTCCTCAGATCCTAAAACTCCTCCAAGGGTACACTTGATCCCAGCTGCCTATACCTGGTGTCCCAAATCTGAAATGTCACTTATCCATTTTCTCCAGAGGTGATGTCTAACCCACTGAGTTACTCCAGCTCTATGTGCCCATCTTTGGTATAAATCAGCATCTCCAGTTCCTTCATTACCTCATTACACCCAACTGCCTTGCCCTTCACTCTAACAGGAACAGGCAGCCCTGAACTCTAGTCATCACATTTTTAAAAGTATCCCACTTTCTAGATACTCCTTTGCCCACCAACAACCTACTTCAATCTAGTAAGATCCT
>CM075985.1:13906770-14035817 GCA_038087875.1 Malacoraja senta | reverse complement strand
ATCTAGCTTACACCATTAAAATAATTTTTTAAGGAATTCTTGTTTCAGTGACACAATATAATGATAATCCAAGGTCTGTTGGAGGTTAATTGCAGGAGCAGGGTCTATAAAATGTCAGTTCTTTATAAATAACTCATTCCTGTTCCAAGGGACGGAGTGGATTTTCAAGGTCAGAAAATCCACAAGTGACTGTCCCTTTGTCTTTCCACCAAACACCTCTTTAAATTGAGGCACATGATTCATGATGTCTGACATATAATTGACAACCTCAAATACAACACTTTCCATGCATAACATATGTTCGGAAAGGAATTCTGAGCACTCAGCAGCAAACATGGGGCTGCCACTTTAAATTCTCGCATTTGGATTACTTCATCTGGAAAGCGTAGGTGTTTACTTTCTTAAACTGAAGTAGATTCTTTAGGTTACTGGCAGGTTCTGACTCTGAAAACCCATTTACTGTTTATTTTTAATGAGAATTCATTAAGACGCCCACTGTCCCACAGGCTTGCATCATGGTAGCATTGATGGCACGGTGCTGTGAAAACCACTGGACACTCAGCATCAGCTTGAATGGTTCTGTTATCAACCTTCAGGTATCAAATTAGTAGTTTCACCGCCACCTCAGGGAGGAGATAGTGAACTCGTACCTGACAGGAGATTAAAGAAGGCTCTGACACAATGAGATGAAAATGTCTGTATCTTAGAAATCAGAGGAAGAAAAGCTGGGCAGAATTTCTGTTATCTTCTAAACATGACAGCTGAACACGGTTACACTGTTCTCAGTGAGTTGTTTGAAATTATTTCTTCCACGCACCAGTCCAGCTAACGAGGAATGAGTATCTTGGGAACTGGTGGAGGGAACCTGTTTCGTGTCCTGTTTTTGAAACACTCAGGCAAAAAACGCCAAACCTCAAAGAGAAAAGGAGCTAGAGAATATTACTTCTGCTCCTGAGGAAAGAGGAGAACAACAAATATTGTTGAATCTGTGCCTGAGGTTGAAGGGAGAAAGAAATCAGAGGGAATGGGACATGGGTGTCTTACTGTTAGGGGTCACTGTGAAATGGATCTGAAAGTAAAGCAGATTTGGGAAATCACAATTCTGCATTTAGAACGGGCCTTGGCTTGGTACAGTGACTAGAGACTCACTGGAAACATTCATGGCCCACATTAGTGTGACCACCAGAAAAATCTGTGTCAAGGCAGGTGGAGGCACGAATTATGTGGTTCGGTATGGATGTGTCTGATAACCAAATGCATTTTTTCCCCATCACACCTGAATTTTGAATGCAGGATTTCACATGAAGGCTCATTACAAAAGGCTTAAACAAGAGGTGAACATGGTAGAAATGTCCATGACTGAACGTGTCCCGAATACCTTGCGTATGACAAATCCATGTCAACAGTCATCAGCATGCGTAGGCCTTCCTCACTGAAGAAGAGGCTGTTTCCACTGGACATTAGACCACATTTCCTGGATGGTTTGCCGCCACTCACCACCAAAAACCTCTCAGGGTCTGTTGGACCTAAGAATGAAAGTAAGTCTGGATTGGTTAAGTTTGATTTGCCAAAAATGGTTCAAAGTGGCTGCCACATCAGTTGACTAATATAAACCCAAAGTGGATTACAGCCTTAAATATGACGCAGTCATGTATAATCTTGACATCTTAGAGGTTTCTGAACTGTTAACCTGTGAATAGTCTTCAGCGAAACATAAAGCTCAATGTAATCTAAATGGATCGGCCCTAACCTCCTCCTTTGCTCACTCTCGACAAAGTTCATAGCCTGTTTCATCGCTGCAAGCACTCTGGCAGCCTGACATTTCAAGCCAAGCAATAATTATATTCATTAAACACTGCAGTAACGGCAGATGTTTTTAATGCTCACTGGTTGCATTTGCCTCACCTCACTGTGTCAACGTTTGTGGGTTTAGGGCCTCATTCCAACATCAGACACTCCGCTAAAGTACCGTGGAAAGACAGGGATTCCTGACCCCGGCTCCTTTAACAATCATGACTAAAAACTGAACCACCAGCAACAACTCCTGTGCCTGTCACACATGCTCATAAAACTTTGACTAAACTGCCAGCACATGTTGAAGCAAAATCGACAATGAAGTCCTTTACAAATGTAAATATTTCTTTTCTTACATTGAATGTTATATATGTACAGCGCTGACAAACAGGGAACGCCTAGCTAGTCTATCTTGATGCAACAGTATCCAGACCATTCGAACGAGTCGAACCTTACACACTGCCCAGGTCCTGCCCACATTATGAAGCTCCAGCTTCCCAACTGGCTGGGTGTTAGTTTTGAACTGAGCGTCACTGTCCCCTACTGATGGTGGAGGGGACTGCATTTCACTAATACCCCCACCAGCCACAGGCTAGCATGGAAACGGGTGGGGATTTCTGCTCGATGATCCTTGATTTTTACAATGAATGTGTTTAATGTGTGACCGGAGGCAATTGAAGGAAAATCCTACACCCTTTGTCAGCTTCTATCCCCACCCTTCTCCCACCCTCAACATCACCCGCCCAGCAATCCCTAATCCCATTACTGCCCAGATTCACCACCCTACGCAACAACTGCCCACATCCTGCTTCCCCCTCACATCTGCCCACATCCATCATCCCCATTCACAGCTGCAAACACCACCCTTGCCCACATATGCTCCATGTCCACCCACACCCACATCTAATCATGTCCACCCACTCCCACATCTAATCATGCCCACCTCCACCCACCACCTCCTTCCCACCCTCCACATCAGACCATCTGCACCCCGCACCCTACCATTGTCCACACCTACTACCCCATAAACACCCAGCACTTCCCACTGTACCACACATATCAAATCCCCTCCACCACACGTAGACACAAGTTACAATACCCACCGTTCACTGGCTCCCACCCACATCCTGATTTTGGACATATTCTCCATTCAGTGTAAAATATCCTGGAAATTACGCATCATTCAGATTTTTACGCAAAATGGTAGAACAGACTGACTGTTTCTATTCTCCGTAGATAGAGTTAATCTGTTCGATTGCTTTAACCCAGCCCTCACAAAACCTACAATCATTTTTATATTACTATTATAATTTTACCCAGTACGAACCCACTATAATTTTTTCCAACCTACCTTTAAAATCTCCCTTCAGGAAGTCTGGATTTTTGGAGCTGATTTTGCAGGTGGGCCCGGAATACCTGGCGTCACAAATGCAGTGGGTTCCACCGACGCAACTACCGTGACCGTTACACATCTCCTCACACTGGGGCCCGATGGTAAATATTATCAATGGCCCAGGTCACTGGTTGAGAACTAGCCTGTAGAAGCCCTGGTACCAGCGAAACCCGCACTGACCTGTGGAAACAAGCAGAATATTTCCATGGCATGAGCTAAAGAAAAGAAGATTTCAAACAAGCTGTAAATGTTGAGCAAAACCCCAAGTGCTGGAGGAACTCTGCAGGCCAGGCAGTATGTGTGGAGGGAGAAGGGTAGGGATCCTTCTTCAGACCTCTATCCTGGTCTTTCCAGTCTGAAGAAGGGCCCAACCCAAAACAACATCTGTCCTTTTCCTATCTTCACTACCCCAGGTGCTTCTACATTTTTCGTGGACGGATAGGTTCACCAACATAGAAGACCTGGAGTGTACCAGCATACACTCATTACTAAGCCATGTTTATTGGGTAATAAAAAGGAACTGCAGATGCTGGTTTATATCAAAGATAGTAACAAAATGCTGGAGTAACTCAACAAGTCAAGCACCATCTCTGGAGAAAATCGATAGATGACGTTTCAGGAAGGACTGAAAAAGCCTAATGGGCCTGTCCCACTTAGGCGATTTTTTAGGCGACTACAGGCAACTAGGCTGTCGCCACATGGTCGCCGGGGTGTCACCTGTATGGTCTCTTCGGTCGCCCAAAGAGTCGTACCTTTTTCTGGTCGCCGCTCGATTTTGAAATGTTCAAAACTTTTCGACGACAGTCGGCACCCATGGGCTTGACACCAACTATCGTAGCCTAACGTAGGTTGTTGCCAGGATGACGTAGGTTGTCGCCGGTGCTGACTTCGGTGAATTCCATTGGCGACTACCTACGTCAACCGGTGACAAGTACCGGCGACTGAATTGTCTTAAGTTGTCTTCAATTGTCGCCGACAGGGTCGTACTTTGTCGTAGCTTGTCGCGGGTGGACGTAGGTTTTCGTAGGTGTGGTCGTAGGTGGACGTCCTAATGGGTCGCCGGTTGTCGGTAGCTTGCCGTAGCTTGGCATCGACTAGGTGGTAGGTTGTTGTAGACATTGTCGTAGACATTGTCGTAGGGGGGTCCAGTCGCCAATTTTTCGCCGACCAGCTACGACTATGACAGTCGTCCGCAGTCTCAGAAAAAATCGCCTGTGGAACAGGCCCATAAAGAAGTCTGAAAAGTCTGAAAAAGGGTCCCAAACTGAAACGTCACTATCCACTTTCTCCAGAGATGCTGCCTGACCTGCTGAGTTACTCCAGCATCTCATGTTCATTGGGAGTATTACAGTGGTAGTTCCATGGAAATATATGCAGTGAACTGACGACAGGGTCATGACCTGTTATGCATCTGTACCTCTGCCACAAGAAGAAATTAAATGTGATGAGCATCAAATTAGACGAAGAGGAAATAGCCACAATTGGTCAGGACCACCAGTCTGACTGTTCAGAAGGATATCAGAAGAGGTGTGAGGAAGCAGAAAGCGCAATTGAATGAAAGGTGGGTCCAGACAAAATGGGAGTTGGGAATTATTGCTCCTTCTCAGGCCAGAGCCTTCACTTGTTCAGGTGCAGCAGAGAATGGCAGTGCAACTGAGCTCCTGAGCTACACCAGGCCAGACCAGGCAAGGCTCAGCAAACTGCTGACCATCAATGTGCAAATGGGACACAAGGCTGCTGACTCTTTTGAATCACAAGATTACCAGTTTAAGTGTGTGGAAAGATAAAAACATATTTAAATAAAGCTTTAAAAAAAATTCTGAATTAGGAACTCACCCGCAAAGATGGAGCCTGCCAAAATGGATGACCTTCCTCTTCCAGCCGTGGGTGGTTCCAGCATAATAGGTGCTGCTGGGATGGAGCTCAGTTGAACAAAGTGAGCTGATGTGTCCACTGCTGTAGCAGAGAGCAGGAGCAAGTGCCACGTGGCTCCAAAGTCCCGTGAGAACTCCAATCTAATAGGATCAGAAGCTGAACTATCTATGTTACATCCAACGTTGATCTGAAATTATAGAAAACACATGTATTTTCTCTGTTTTAACTCAGTGATGCTATTATACATTGTTACTGAAATGTAAGCATTTGGCCTAGGAAGGTTTTCATTTGAAGAGCAACAAGGTTTTGATTCAAAGACGATTTGGGAAATTCAAAATATTCTGAGGACATCTTTGATATGACCCAGATTATTTCTCTTTTGTTTTTAATAATTCTCTTACAGCCGTGCTGTTGTCAAGGTAAATATATCGGCAGATGTTTTACCATGTCTATGCACCAAGGAATATTTATCACTGATTCTCTCTAGTGCTACACATGTTCTATTTTAAGACCTAATAACCATTGCTTGGTATATTAGTAGATTAACCCACTCATTATTTGTTGGTATTCCTTTCGAGAGGCCTGTTTTAAATGATTAAAAGGTCAATCTTGAGGTTACATTTTTTTAATGTTTGGTTTCCCTGCGATTACTCAATGTATTTTGGGGCTCTGGTTTGGGCTACATTGCCCTGTTTACAGTCGAAATATCCCTTTGTGGAAATGATTAGTTCGATTTCTCTTCTGGCCTGTGCTGTGTGAGTTCAGTATGAAGTGAGTGATGAGCCAAAGAATTTGAAAACTGATAAACAATCTTGGTGGACACTCAGGAACCTAAGTTAATCAAATGCACCATTTAGGGACCAAAACTAGTTGCTGTGCGGCCTAAATTCTAAATACATGCAGTCAATGTCCAAAAATTCTATGTTGCTAAAAAATAGGCAGGTACAGTAAACATAGAGAATTACCTGAAACTGAACGATGGTGTTCTCATTAACATCCAGATCGCGTGTGGTGATGGAATGTTCCCCAACCATGTTTGACACGAAGACTATGGCAGAATCTTCCTCCCTAGTTCACAGAGACACAACATTAAAATAAAAATAACTGCACAATAACTATGAAGTTAAATCCGCTTGCTAAGATAGGGTGCAAACATTGCAACAAGCATTGCTTGGGAGCATTCAGAGGATTGCATATTGAAAGAAGCAATGCTATGATGGTTGTGTATGTCACTAAAAACATTTGTTAAGAGGAAAAGTGATTCCCAAACTAAAGAGCAGTCAGAGAAGCTCCCCTTCTCCACCAACGCCACGTGACTGTCTAGTCATCTTTTGAGATAAGGTTCATTCCCAGGCAACTCTGGTGAGTGGATGCTGCTACATTGGAGACCATCTACAACTGGTACTCACTTCAATGATTGGGAAGAAGCTTCCCGATGAGAACTACATTTTAGCTTTAGTTTTGTTTTGCTGGTGATGTAAAGCTCCTTTGTAAATAAAATGTAAGAAAAGGTGTGAGGTAAAAACATTAGAGCAAATCTTCAGGACGTCCCTAAAAGGATCTGCAGATGAGTTGACATGTACCTGAGGATAATTAGTATATAATGCAGTAATGTAGTTTGCAAAAGGAGCCTGACTACGCCTACGCTCTAAACCTACATTGCCAAAGCCTATGAAGAGTTGTGATGCTGACACATTTCTGACACGTTTCTGGTCACTATGCCCTAAACGATGTAATCATTCCCTGACGGTTAATACAACAACATTTTCCAATGCTTAAAAAATAAATAAAACATATCATTTAGAAATCTGATATAAGTTGCCCAAAAAAGCACATGTTGAGAAGGATACCTGGGGAATGTCTCGGGCCGCTCATGTTTCCAAGATACCAGGTGTGGGAGGAAACCGACGATCTCAGAGAAAACTCACGCAGGTCACGGGGAGAATGTACAAACAGCACGAGTAGTCAGGAACAAACCCGGTGTCTGGCGCTGGAAGGCGGTAGCTCTACCGCTAGGCCACCATGATGCAAGCCAGAAGGAAAGGTTGGGCTTGGAGCGGTTTGCTAAAAGAGGCAGGTTTTAAGAAGCATCCTTAAAGTGGAATAAGTGGCAGAGAGGTGGAGACGTTAGGGAATTTTTGACTTCTTGATTAGTACAGGTGTCAGAGGTTATGGAGGGAAAGGCAGGAGAAGGGGGTTAGGAGGGGGCAATAGATCAGCCATGATTGAATGGCGGAGTAGACTTGATGAACCGAATGGCCTAATTCTACTCCTATTCCTTACGATCTTTTGACTTAAGAGCCTGGACATTAATCAAGAGTAATAAACGCTTATTGTTAACACACACAGTCAGAGACCAATAACCAATGGACTGGAGAAGCTGTTATGCTTACGTGGTTCCCTTTAATATATAGGGACAATAAAGACCAATGTTTCCACCAGGATAGAATAACCAGTTTTCCTCCTTTGGCCCAAAGTCGAACGTTTCCAACAAAACAGCATGATTTTTCTCATTGTTTCCATCAATAATAAGATCATCAATGATCCAGATTTCTTCCATTTGTCCTTTATTGTAGAACACAAACATTAGAGTGAATTTGGCTATAACATCCCAACAAACTGTTTTTTTTTAGCAAATTGGTTAAAAGTCAATTATTAATTCTGTGTGAATGCATTTAACAAGTTCGCTATTGTATTTTCCATCTTAATTGCCTCAATATCAACTCACCAATCTTACAATTCCACAATAATTAACTAAGACTGCATACACTCATATCTTTTTAAAAAATCATTAACATGCAGCTGCCAGGTACGATTTATTTTTAATCAAGCATTGTAGACATTACAGTAAAGGTAACTAAAAAGATTAAAGAATTGGTGCCTCATTGAACAATTATTGAAATGTTCATTTATGGAATTATTTCTTCAATGGTCAAAATGAAAGTTGTTAACACAGATTGAGAGTGATACTGCCCCTGGGCTTATCGTTTCCAGTGTTGGTAAACCACTCTGAATGTCAGTGTAACTTTATCAACCAATTTCCTAACTTAATTGTAGAGGCGGGTCATGTCTCTTCAGCAGACAATGCGGGGTTAACTACATTATAATTTACACAGCCGCTGGTACAATTATTAGTCCATTGTTGCCATGAGAAATGTTGTAATAGGACACATTAGCCAATTTTACATGTGAACAAAGGGAGCTGAGCTAAGGTTGACCTGCGGAATCTTTGTGCCCTGCAGTGAAATGTTACCAAGTTTGATCCCATCTTTTGTGGATTTCTGATTTTTGGTGCATTACTGGCTCAAGAAATGGAAACGGGATACAGTGGTTTACTGTTGGTATTGAGGTGTAATGGTAATGGTGGATTGATTCAGTGAGCTCCCCTCTGCATCTGCATATTCCTAACTCGGAGCGAGAACAGAAGAATTAAGTATATTAGAGATATAATTCATAGCATAACATTATCCTTGTGTCGGTAGGAACTGCAGATGCTGGTTTAAACCGAAGATAGACACAAAATGCTGGAGTAACTCAGCAGGATGGGCAGCATCTCTGGAGAGAAGGAATGGGTGATGTTTCGAGTCGAGACCCTTCTTCAGACTGTTACTCCAAATTTTTTCTTCTATAACATTGATCAATTCTTATTCATAACACACACATATTGCACAATTCAACAGAACTTCACAGATTCAGCTTTAATAAATAGAATGCCCATCTGTATTCTTCAAACAAAATTATTTTTGTAAAACCTATAGCAAACTGAATAAAAAGGTGGCAGAAATTATTTAATGAAAGCACAATGTATATGTAATTCCAATGTGTTACCTTCGTTGTGAGGTTGCCAGAGGCGGAAACGTGTAGCATTGGTCTGGGCAGTGTGTGGGAAGGGGACATTAATAAAGAGCACCTCTGTTGTCTGAAGAAAGTATAATTCATCCATCAAATGCCAGGTAATGCCACCATTGATGGAGTACTGCAGCAGAACAGAATGCGAGCGGTTGGGAGCACCTGAGCCAAAGAGACAGTGTTGGGATCAGTATAATTCCCATCAGACCGATTCAGGACGAGGCTGAACCACAACCACATTGTTGCTAACCCACAATTTATCACAGAAATGGCAGGCACTAATAAATTAATTTAAGTTTACAAAAATATCTACTAAAAGTCAGTCTGCATAAGTGTAATTAATCAGAGTTTAGAAACTCCACTGAGAGTTGTAAAAACTCTCTAGATGCCTGATTGACAAATGCAGAATGCAGCCTTTAGAACGTTGCCAGGATGTGCTAATCAACTCCATCAGCTCACTCTCCAAGCCATTCACAGCATCAAATAGTTTATTTGAGCGCATCGTCCGTTACAAACCAGGATGTCTTTAAAAGCCCAACACTTTGCATAGCCAGAGCCAACTTCAGAAACCTTAGTGTCCAAGTCGCTGAAACCTGACAGGGTGAAAAACAATTCCCTGCTTCCTTAACCAGATGGAATAACTGGCTTATACATCACTCCTGAGTAAAATAAAGACAATGAAATAACATACATAACATTGGGACTGGAGAATAAATTGAAAGAGGGGGCAAATATATATATTTTTTAAAGCTAAATATAATACTTATCAGCAACTGATGGAAATGCTTTAGAATATTTCATATTGCAATGAAATTTAATACTAAAACAATGTAAATGCCATTCTGGATCTAGAAATACTACAAATCATTGAATTTCTGTTAATTCTTTGTGTAAATGTAAATGCAAAATAACAACGGACTAGCTTTGGGCTTGAAGCCTACACTGATACTTTTAATTTAAATGTATGACCCACTTTCTGACAATGAATGTTAGTAACATCTTACGGGCTCTGCATTAACCAGTCTCTGGAATAACTGTGCATATCTCCAAAGAAAGCAACTCCTTTTAAGCAGCGAGAAAAATATCCATTAATAAACTAATTTTGAAATCTGCATTCAAACTGAGTGCTTCCCTTTTTTAATCTAAATGGCTGCTGAGTATGTCTCTGTAACTCAATTGTTAAATATTTAGCTCATAAGATGAGATAATCCTTCTGTCATTTTAACATGCTGTCATGAGAAGTGCTTTAATATATTGACTTCAGAGACTCCTGATATTTTCAGATGTCTGTACCTCAGTGCAGAGTTGTGTTTGGGTATTAAATCATAGCTTTATATGTTCAGTACACGTCCAGACACTCTTACTTTCTCTCTCCCTTCTTTCTCAGGTTATACACACTAAATCTCATGCACAATGATCTATGTGCTCTTAATCAAATTACCAGAAAATGAAAGAGTCTTCATCAGATGATGTTACTCTGTCCAACCTCTCCAAGGCCATAAGTGATAGGAGCAGAATTAGGCCATTTGGCCCATCAGGTCTACTCCGCCATTCAATCATGGCTGATCTATCTCTACCTCCCAACCCAATTCTCCTGCCTTCTCCCCATAACCCCTGACACCCGTACTAATTAACTCGTACATGATTATTGGTCAGTCCAACTCTGACAGTTGCAGTTCGGCTGCACGGAATGGAACAAATGAATGGAAATTTACATCTTGATAATTTGGTGCCAAGTGACCACCGGGTCCCTTTGGCACTTTATGGATATTCTACTGATCCTGACTGACCTTGCTAAAGTGCACACTTGGAAGTTCCACATCTTCCTGGGGACTCTTCAACAGACAGTTACCTGCATTGGTTCCATATGATACCTGCCCACGAGTGGGTTACAGGGAAGCAACATGCACAAGCAGCACAACTGCCACAGTGCTCTAGTAAACAGGCAACACAATCAGAAAATTGGCCAGGTAAATTACCTTCCCTGCAAAATTCCTTGGATTTTCCATGAGTTGCAACAGTCATCCAAAATGGCCAAAGGACATCGCTTGAAATAACATCTAACATCAAATATATATATTATTTTTGTTATATTTAAATGTTTGCCATTAATGTTACTTTTAGTCTCTGCAGCATGAGATGCAAGATAGCTTCTATATTCTGGAACTTTTAAGTCGGATATCTGTTCAATATTGTTTGCTTGGGTAAGATTTTTCTTTAAACAGACCTTTAGTGATGAACTTGAATGAGAATTGAATGTACAAGGTGCTTGTGCATTCCAGGTCCCGGGACACCAGCATTCGCAGCCCATCCTGCAAGAAATGAAGAGGAAAACGAGGATTAGAACCAATGTGGTTGTATGTTGTATAGAAAAACACACAGAAATGACCACAAAGTGTTATTTAAATGAAGGCCAAGGGCATTTTTCTTCCATAATTACTGTACAACTAATTGAACATGAACAGCCAAATGTCTATTTTGCAGTAAACAATCTAAAAGAAGTGTCCCTGACAACACACTGTGCAGTATATTAGAGTGTGAACAAAACAGTACTAAACCCGCACTTAATATATTGTAGTTAGAGGATTAACAACATTTGCATGACATTAACATAACTTACAGGACAATTTGTTTGAAAATTGACTCAAGATACAGTGCAGTGCATAATAATTTTAGCATGACACACAGTGTGGCATGTTACTATATTAACACAGCACACAAAATGTTTAAATGAAGGAATAAAAATGCATATAATTTAGTATGTTACATTTTTAACTGCATTATGTTGAACATTAACAACACGATTTGTCATAATAAACATATTAGCACAATGTACAGCGTACTTTGTTAAAGTGTTAGCACACCATAAACTGTGGTATAGGGGTGTATTAATGCAACAACATGCAGTGCTATACAGTAGTAATACACATTATGCAGTACATTAAGAGTAATTACACAATTCTCAGTGCGTTGTACAAGAATATCACCACACCAAGTACAAAATGTTAGAAACTATTAACCGAAGATACAGGCCATTGTATAAGGGTATCAACAGAACACATAACAAAAGTAATGTCACTTCAAACTCACTCCCTGGATAGTGGGTAAGTGGAAGGAGCTGCCAGAGGAGGTAGTTGAGGCAGGTACATTAACAACATTTAACAGACATTCGGACAGGTACATGGATAAGAAAGGTTTAGAGGGACACGAGCCAAACGCGGGCAGGTGGGACTAACATAGATGGGGCATATGGGTCGGCATGGACAAGCTGGGCGCTAGGGGCGTTTCCATGCTGTATGACTATGACTCTCAGAGCCACAAAACATTGTGTTTCAGGTTTCATGGATAAAGGCACCCAAGATTTTATTTAATATTGTACACCAGTACCATGGGGAGGTCCATATAATCAATTCAGAAATGTTTAAAGAGGGATGGTGTCAGGGGCAGGCACGTGGCAGAGACAATAGACTAAAGGCCATTAGCTATAGGAAAGATTGGACAAACTTAAATTGTTTTCTCCGTAGTGTCAGAAGTTGAGGGGAGACCAGATATAAGTATACAAAATTATGAGAGGCATAGATATGGAGAACAGTCCATATATTTTCCCAAACCAAAAAATAGAGGGTATAGCTTTAAGGTCACACAGGGAGGATTTAAAGGAGAAATGCAGTGTGTATTTTTACATAGAAAATGGCGGGTGCCTAGAATGCACGGTCAGGGTGGTGGTGGAAACAGGCATGATAGTGGCAGTTAAGCAGCTTTTAGATAGGCACACATATATACAGGGAATAGAGAGATATGGATCACATGCAAGTAAAGATTAGTTTAACTTAGCATCACGTTCGGCACAGACATCATGGGCCTAAGGGCCTTTTCCTATCCTATTCTATTGTTTTATGTTTGTCCACGTCGGTCAAATTGCTAAACTGAGCTGGTCCCACGTCTCTGCATCTGGCTCATGTTCCTCCAAACCTTTCCTATCCACGTAACTGCCTCAGTGTATTTTAAGTGTGATAATTGTACCCGTCTCCGCCACTTCCTCTAACTTCCTCTCCATGTATGCATCGCCTTAGGGTCCCTCTCAATTTAAACTCATGCCCTCTAGTTTTTGACTCCCCTGCCCAGGGAAAGTACTGTGGCTATTCATCTTATCAATGCCTCTCGTGCTTTTATATACCAGTATAAGGTCATTCCTTAGTCTCCTATGCTCCGAAGAAAAGTTTATTCGGCGGCTCGTTATAGCTTAACCCCTCCAGACCTGGAAACATCCTCCTAGATCTTGTTTGTTCCCTTCCCTTTTTTTGTAACATCTAATCTAGCAGGGTAATCAGAAGTGTACACAGTTGTACACAGAAGTGCAATATATTGACAGAATACTTTGCTTCTTGATGCCTTCAGAATAATGCACAACTATCTGGACTGTAAACTTACTGCACGGATATGTGTCAAGTGTAAAGTCTCCTATTATCTTAAAAATCAGAATGCTTGTGAAATTCCTTGCTTCTCTTGTCGACAACAATTGAAAAACTCAATTCCTTAAGCAGAAATAATAAACTTTCTTTATCTCTTTAATCTACAAAAGTAAAAGCCCCTTTGAATCACACTAAAACTAAACAATAAATCAATGAAGGAGAGGCCAAGAATAATTGGGGAAAATGGTGCTCACCAGTCAGAAATCCACTAGCCTGCAGACCTGACACAAGTGGCCTTGCAGAACATTCAGACAAAACACTATTCCATAAGTGCAGTGAGGGCAATTATCAAAAATGTTGCAGCAAAACATGTCCTTTCCCAATGGGGGTGGGAAGAGATTATGTTTAATTCTCAAGAACGACAGAATGCAGAGGAATGGGCAGAAGTTGTCTGCATTTTCGTGCTCCATGTGGATGAATGAAAGTGCTGTGGAACCAGCTGAGCTTATGTTCTGGGGGTGCAGCTGAGGGACAAACTCTGAGCCACTGAAGGCTACACTTGCCAATGGCCTACAATTACAAAAAGCCTCTCCGAGTCTCGTGCTTTGAAAAATCCCAACAGGAAGCCAGATTTGGACCCTGGGAAACACTTCACATTTTTGTCGCCTCAATAGAAACCATAAGCAAAAAGAAAGGCAGGCAGACAAAGCCCAGCATCTGAAAGTGCACGCTGAAATCTGTCCACTATGTCATCATTCTATTCCTTGCATTCTTCTGTCAGATGTGGTTGCAACTCAACCAGCAATAAGGGGGAGAGAAATCAAAACAGAAAATTCTGAAAATATTTAGCAGGTCAGATGAGCAATTTACTAAGTTTTCACAATCCTGATGCCACATTAACTCCATGGCACTGTGGGCCGATGGGCCTGTTCCGGTGCTGTACTTTTCTAAGCGTTGGCTGATTTGTTGAGTATCGCTGGCATTTTCAGTTTTTATTTCAGATTTCCACCATCTGCAGAATTTTGCCCTTAGAGAGTGAATACGTGTCCCGGTTATTGGACAGGTTCATGTTAATGAAACCGTGTCTGTATAAACTCTTCCAGGCAACATGATGTTGAGATAAAGTAGGTGCTCCTGACAATTAGAGGGGCTTAAGCTGTAAAGAACCTTTTCATGCCAAGCGATGATGTGAATGGTACTTTGAAACAATGCAAGATAAACATAAATAGGTGCCAAAGTCTAGTTTAAACAGATTAGAATGACAATACCTCTGGGAGATTGTGCATTGACTAACGTTACAAAAATGGGCATGGTGTTTGCAGCCTCACTTGCTGGCGGCACTGTGTTCAGTGGCAGCTTCACTTGCTCCACCTTGTTGAGTGGAGCCATACCTGTATTCCAACACATGGTTTGAACATCTACATAATTATAATAGATTGCTAACCCTGTTGAATTCCAGCGCTGTTCCAGATTTGATAATTTCCCCATTTAAGTTTCCCCTTTCTGCTCCAAGAACCTCAGGCCAGAGGTCAGGGTGGGGCTTCTCATTAAAGTCATCTTTGAGAATTGACGGCAATGGAAGAGTGGGTACACAGTTGCGGCCTCCAAAGCCACCGTCGCACCTGCAAGCAAAAGAACATCAGTGAAAGGCACAACCTAATGAAATTCTCACAGACAGCACACAAGCTAAAGTCCACAAATCTGCGCATCCAACTGATCAAATTGCCAATAATCAATGCAACATTTTCCGTGGAATATGGGTCCAAATATCCAAGGCACAATATTCTCTTGGAGCAAAAAAACAAACTGCTGGAGGAACACAGCAGGTCAGGCAGCATCTATGGAGGCAAAGGGTTAGTCAACATTTCAGGTTGAGACCCTGCCTTAGGACTGAGGGTGTAACTGGGAGATATCCAATAAAAAGAGTCCCCTATCACCTCCCCTCACTGTTCTCTTCTGACCAGCATCCCTCCCTTGTCTGCTTCCACTCATCACCTTCCTTTCTTATCAGTTTATGCAATCAGTAGCCCTTTGTTGTTTCGATTTATCACCTCATATATTCTGTTGCTATCTCCACCCCGTGGGGGCAGGAACAATAGGCTGTGGACAGCAGTGCTCTATTTGTTTAGCGGCAAACATTCTGGTTTTGAAATGATGGAACCCAGAACGGTCATCTATGCAGAGGACTGTTCCGGAAACACTGGACACCTCAGCAAGATTGGGGGCCACCTTCCACGGATATACTGCAACTGACAGCGCTTAGTAGCAGCAATAAGAAAGTTTGTTCCCTTTGCTGTAATCATCAGCAGATCTGACAGCTTCACTGGAGAAGCCACCTCACTGAAAAAGTTGGCCTGGATCCATCTGCTGTTTTCCTAGAGGCAGTGACCTGTGCATCAGCATCCAGTCTCTGATGGCTTGTGCCCATTGTCTGCTCTTAGGTCTTTGCTGCTAATAAATGCTCTTTTCTGCTATTCACTGGAGAGGTTTCTACAGGAACCAGTAAATTGGTTAAGGCTGGATTAGCTGGGTCTGAAGAAAGGTTCTAACCCGATACGTCACCTAAGATAAACACAAAAGGCTGGAGTAACTCAGCGGGACAGGCAGCATCTCTGGAGAGAAGGAATGGGTGACATGTTGAATTGAGACCGTTCTTCTGGAGTGATATTCATTGTTTCGTAAACAATTATTTGAAAAATCTCTGATATAGAATTCTTTAATATTATCCAATAAGTCTTGAGTACAAGACAGTAATGGTATGTGCAGTTACAAGGCACTGTCAGATCAAGCAGCTCAGTCAATTTCATTAACTGTAATAATACCCAAAGGCCAAGAATAGATTGCAACTGCAATCACTACTCGTAAACTGTTGAGACATTACTTGCTCACTCCCTCAGCTGTACCATTACTAGCCACCCTTTCACTTGTGTTCGTCAGGCTGAATGCTGTCAGCCATTGTGCCACACAGCGCAAGTCCCAAGGCACAGTACAAGATTATTGGGGAGAATGCGCTTCCACCCCAGCACCTTCGTTCCAACAGCACCACCTCGCAGGAAACCATGGAGAGCTTGACAAAAGGGCAGGAAATCTAACAGAGAAAGGAAGCATTCAGTTCATTTATCTGCTTTGATCATGTCCTGCTTCCTGCTGCTCTGGAATCCCAAGGATCACGTACAAATTCATTTTTTGAATTCATTTCCAAAAAGGTCTCCTACGACAAATCAGAAAAAGCCTTGAACCATATCTAGTTTCAATTCTATGAAACATAATACACATTTTACATTTCCCACCATTAATGTAAGTGCAACAAAGCATATGTGAAGGTTGCAAACTTTCCCACTGTCCTATTCCAGTCACAAAACATTCCTCTGGATGTGGAGAATGAACCCGATTATATCTGCCATTGTCCGTTCTGACACATTAACAAAGATGAAGCGAGTTTCACTCCCAGAAAAGTATCAATTATAAAAAAAAAATCTGCCTTTCATCCATTCTGTTCTTAGAAGCATTCAATCATTCAATGTCACAAAACGCTTAGGAACTGCTGGCACTGAGACCACGACAGCCACTGCTCCCGGCTCCTTGAAGCTCTGCAGCGACAGTGTGCATCTAAAAAAAGGATGGTTGTAAATGCAAGCCTTCTTTAACATAGCAGAAATAAAATCCTGACCTGCCAGGATTGAGTGAAGCAAGTAAACCAAATAACCAGACTGAATGTTGCTAATTACCACATAACCTGCCCAAACCTATTTTGTTGGTTTTCTATCCCTACATAATAGCTTTCACTCATCTAGCAATTCGCATCTACTGCCCTGCAAACCCCCTCTTCCATAATCTCACAATAATTCTACAATAGGCATCCAATACATTGTCAATCAGATAATAGAACTGGCCAAAATCAAAATTACCTCCATTGTAACTAATGGGAGTTTGCAATTGTAAAAGGGGAGAAACACGTTTAAATTTAAACAAAAAAAGGAAAAGAATGGATATTTAACCGTACATCATTTCCCTTTTCAAATCTTAATCATACTCTGCTCCCAGTTACTGAATTTCTAATTATTGGCTTGCAACAAAATGCATTGTTAAGAACTAATCTCAGAACATTCTAAAGGCGATGTAATTAAAATCTTTTGGTAGCAGACTAATATCCTGTATTATATAGCTTTGAATAGGCCACATTATAGCAGATGGTCCCATCAATGATTTACATCTAAAATCTTGTCAACCATGAACATTTTCTTTATAATTGAAGCAGGATGGAGCAAGTTGGTGTTCAATAGCAAAAATGAACTGGCAGGTTTACTTTAATTAGTGGCTGATGCCCTTTTGGGATTAGTTTGTCATGGGATACATTAGTCAACAGTTAATATACACCACTCTGTAATCTGTAATGAATAATAATGAAAACTTTTCTCAATCTGTTTTAGACCTGATATTGTATCAGGATGAATTCTAATTATTTGCAGTCAGCGGCAGAAAATGGCTTCCTGCCTTACATCGGTGTCACAATTAGATCGATGCTTTCATACTTACACACAATGACCCATGTCACAAATGCCATGACCAGAACACATCCAGGGACACCCCGAGGCTAGGATCACATTATCAATGGCCCAATTATCAGTCCCAGAAGAGTATTCAGTTTGTATCCATCTGAATCGGGTCCTGGGGGAACTAATTAGACAGTAGACGAATAAGTAACATCAAAAGGAAAGGTGCTGGGTTGAAATATAAATCATTCTCAGCATTCAGGAAATGAACATTATTAATTAAAGCCTAGCTTCAATCTCACAAAAACATTTTTTACACAATTATTGAGGCAACAACAGGGCTAACAACAGCGGGAAGCAAAGTGTGTTCTTGGTATATCCATCTCTAACTTTACGGAACGAAAACAAGATTTGGGGAGGTTTACCCAAATTATACTCCTTTCATTTACAGGACTTAACAAAATACTAAATCCACAAAGTTTTAAGGGTAGCACAGTGGTGCAACTCATTCAGCTACTGCCTCACACCACCAGTGACCTGTTTTTAATTCTGACCTCTGGTGCTGTCTGTATGCAGTTTGCATGTTCTTCTTGTGAATTCCCCCCTGGGTAATCTTTCTTCCCATATCCCAAAGCCATGTGTATAGGTTAGATAATTGGTTACTGTAAAGTGTCCCTAGTGGAAGCGGATGCTGGTGGATTGGGGGGAGTTAATGAGGATGAGGGGGTCAAGGAAAGAGCGTTCACGTCGCGGCCCTGTTTTCACCAATCTTTCCACCACCACGCACAAGAAGCGCAAGACAGACACCATTGTATGCAGATGCCGAGAAGTGTGTTCAACTCTGGCTGAACAACTTCTAATCTTGTGTGTGGACTCGATAAGAAGAATGAGGATGTGAGGGGGAAAGGCTTAGAGGAAATAACCCATGAAATTTGGATTGACGAGTTTGTTCTGAGAGCTGGCAGAGATTCAATGGGCTGAATAGCCTTCTTCTGTGTCATGAGGAATATATGAATAATATAGCTGGTCAAGATGATTATTGAAATCAATAAGGTTGATAAATTACGTTGTGTGGCAGGGTAGTAGAAAATAAATTGGGAACACTTCTTCACCCAGTTGAAATGTGTTTTGGCTGGACAAGGGGGAGGGGGAGGGGGCGGGGGAGGAGGGGGTGGGTCAAATGAAAATGCCAAAAGTGAGGTTTATGGATTTATGTCAGGCAGGGATAAGGAACCAGTAGTGATTGAAGAAATTAAAAACAGGATCTGCCATGATCTAACTGCAGAGCAGAACACGTCTGTTATTTTCCAGTTCCTAAATCATCACATGAAGAAATTTGAAGTACACCATCTGTGCTAAACACATACATGCATAGACATGCATGTATCCTTAAAGTGATTATTTGATTTGGGAGGCCAATGCGCTCATTAGTCTTGACCACTTTTTCCCCATTCTCGATTGCGTGCTTATGGCTTCGCAGACTTACATGGTTCCCGGAAACAGGTAGACGGTGACACGTTTCCAGCTTTGGAAACTCTGTGCAGTGTAGACCGTGCTCTCCGTGTAATGCAGGCAACCAATGGTGGGGGGGACACACTCTTCTGTCACCAGATGCCAGTCTTTGCCTGTGTTGAGCGAGTACTGCAGGTGGATGCCGGAGGAATCTGGCGACTGACTACCGCAGCCTATATTGAGCTCAAATTGCAGGAACGTGGAGGCAGTAACATGGAAATCCCACGTTTCTGCAAACCGAGGCTTGCCTGGAATACAAAAATAGACAAAAGCAATTGGGATGAAGGAGAAAGAGAGAATGTATCATTTTGAGGGTTAAAATGTCTCTGGTAACTAAAGCATCAAAGTTATTAAATGTTTCTATGATTATTTATTGACTGTGTTGTGCCATTATCATTAATGCTAGAAAATGGTGGATAGTGGTGTACTATCTTTTGAAAAGTAGACACAAGGAACTGCAGAAGCTGGTTTACAAAAAAAGACAGAAAGTGCTGGAGTAACTCAGCATCATCTGTGGAGAATATGGATAGATTCTCCAGTGATGCTGTCCATGTTCCCCGGAGATGCTGCCTGACCTGCTGAGTTACTCCAGCACTTTGTGCCACCTTTGGAAATGTTTTTAGTAATGGTGAATGGCAAATCTCTGTAATTCTCCAGCCTGCTGGGCTGAGGAGGAGAGATGGTGCATTTCAAAATCAGGTAGATCCATTTTTGAAAAATCCGGGAATTCTGCTACTACCAGAACTGACATAGAAGAGGAAATGCGGCATGGGGCGGGTCATCAATAATCATATTGAATTACTGAACGACAAGACAATCCTGAGGGGCCAGGTGACCTACACCAGCTCCTGTGTTCTTGTGTTTGCAAGTTCTGTTCAATTACCTACCAATATTCAGATTAAAAACCAGTGCTGTGTCCTTCGAGAGACAATACATATCTGGATTGCCCCCTTGAATGCGATACCAATTGAGCTGCAAGTCAGAGGAGTCATCAAATGTATCCTGAAAATCAGTAAGTGAGCTATCGTTCATTCCAATCAAGACATCATCCAAAGCCCATTGTGCACTGATCTTTCCTGAAAAGACAAATACAATCAATGTTAGGCTAATGTTAACAAGCATGAAGAAGGATTCCAGATTTCCATATTCAGGTGGCATGCCCATTTTGATAAACAATTGATAAAACCTGATAACAAAAAATTATTAGTTTGTAGTTGTGATTTAATCTTCACAATTAAAAATCTTAACATTATCATCCGCCGTTAGAAGAAGTGTGCTATTTTATCCTGTGCAGATGACAAAAATTATGTAGATGCTAATTTTCAATTCTTGATGTGCAAAACAGAGTTCACCAAAGGAGCCAAGATTCTATAACCCCTACTCTGATAGAACCAAAAATAATTTATCGTGAAATCACAGAAATCCCATGGCCTCACACATACACTAACAGAATGATAAATGTCCATGGGATTCTACAGTAGGTGGTAAAATGCATCCATAATTAACTCAGAGGTGGAAAGAAAAGACTAATGGTCGACAAGACAGTTGGCCATTGAACATCGGTTTGCAGTGAGTTCCACAGGGATCAGCAAGAGGCCCTTGCTTTTCACAGAATACAGCTCTGATTCAGTGATTTGGAAAGCAGTGATGGGATCGATCAAAATCAGCATGAATTTATGAAGGGGAAATCATGCTTTTGGAATTTGGAATTTTGGAATTTTTTGAGGATGTAACAAGTAGAATGGATAAGGGAGAGCCAGTGGATGTGGTGTATCTGGGCTTTCAAAAAGCCTTTGACAAGGTCCCACACAAGAGATTAGTGTACAAAATTAGAGCACATGATATTGGGGGCAGGGTATTGACATTGATAGAGAACTGGTTGACAAACAGGAAGCAAAGAGTAGGAATTAACGGGTCCTTTTCAGAATGGCAGGCAGTGACTAGTGGTGCCGCAAGGTTCGGTGCTGGGACCCCAGTTTACAATATATATTAACGATTTAGACGAGGGAATTAAATGTCACATCTCTAAATTTGCGGATGACACAAAGCTGGGTGGCGGTGTGAGCTGCGAGGAGGATGCTATGAGGCTGCAGGGTGACTTGGATAGGTTGGGTGAGTGGGCAGAAGCATGGCAGATGCAATATAATGTGGATAAATGTGAGGTTAACCAATTTGGTGGCAAGAACAGGAGAGCAGATTATTATCTGAATGGTGTCAGATTAGGAGAAGGGGAGGTGCAACGAGACCAGGGTATGCTTGTACATCAGTCACTGAAAGTAAGCATGCAGGTACAGCAGGAAGTGAAGAAAGACAATGGCATGTTGATCTTCATTGCGAGAGGATTTTGGTTTAGGAGCAAGAAGGTCCTACTGCAGTTGTGCAGGGCCCTGGTGAGACCACACTTGTAGTATTGTGGTCTCACCAATTTTGGTCTCCTAATTTGAGGAAGGACATTCTTGCTATTAAGGGAGTGTAGCGTAGGTTCACCAGGTTAGTTCCTGAGATGGTGGGACTGATGTATGATGAAAGAATGGGTCGACTGGGCTTGTATTTGCTGGAATTTAGAAGGATGAGAGGGGTCTTACAGAAACATATAAAATTCTTAGAGGATTGGACAGGGCAGATGCTGGAAAAATGTTCCCGATGTTGGGGGAGGCCAGAACCAGGCCTTCAACCAGTTGAAGAATAAGGGGTAGGCCATTTAGGACTAAGATGAGAACAAACTTTTTCACCCACAGATTTGTGAATCTGTGGAATTCTTTGCCACAGATGGCAGTGGAGGCAAATTCACTGGATGTTTTCAAGAGAGAGTTGGATTTAGCTCTTAGGGCTAAAGGATTCATGGGATATGGGGAAAATGCCGGAACGGGATACTGATTTTGGATGATCTGCCATGATCATATTGAATGGGCCGAATGGCCTATTCCTGCACCTATTTTCTATGTTTCTATGATTTGAATTTAAATGCAAGAGCCATGAGTAGAAGATATGCCAAAAACGCTAACATTGGTGCAGAGCTTTATAGTGAGAAAGAACACTGCAGCAAAAGATATTAATCGATTGGAAAGATGAACAAATACGTGAGATATGGAACACAATCTGGAGGAGGGTGCAGGATGTTCAAAGTAATGGGGAGAAAACAGGAGAATGGGGTTGAGAGGGAAAAACAGATTAGCCATGATCGAATGCAAGTGAATGCATAATTAGTTGGAGGATAGGCCAGATGAAGTGGTTGAACTGTGTAACCATTTAAAAGACACTTGGATAGTTCCGTGGATAGATTAGGTTTATGGAGATATGGGCCAGACATGGGCAAATGGGACTAGCTTGGATGGGCACCTTGGTCAGCATGGATGAGTATCTGTGGTGTATGACTCCATATTAAGAAGTGTACTGGAAAAAAGAGACTTTATATTTAATATCCACAAGTCTCTTAAGGTAATAGAAATGCTGAATAGGATGTATAGGAAGGTAACTTTCCTTTATAGGTCAAGGCAAAAAATATAATAGGGATGAAGTTGTAAAAGATTGCATCATACATATACTGTGCTTGGCAACCGTGTGGGGACTGTGTACAGTCTCTTCACATTGTTACAAGAGGGCTGTGCAAGTCCTGGTAAGGATGCCAAAACGATTTATAGGGATGTTTTTCATGGCTGAGGAATTACAGTTATTAGGATACTGTTGAGGTTGTGACCTTATGTCCTCCAGAGATGCTGCCTGACCAGTTGAAGCCTCCAGCACTTTGTATCTTTTTTTTGTTTTGGCTGGGATTGTTTGCTTTGAATACAGGAATCTCAAATGGAGATTTGATTGGTGTATAAGTTATAAAGGGACTAGACAATCTTTTTATAAGTTTATACTTGGTTTCCAAAGTTATGGAAGCTTACCATGATGTGGCTGCCACCAGCGGAATGTTGTCGATATGGTTTTGGCTTCGGGGAGCAGTTCGATTGTTATTTTCTGAGGCTGGAGGAAAGACATGTAGTCCAGCTCACGCAAAACATGCCAGGTCACTCCATTATCATTGGTGTACTGGACAACAATTCCTATTTTGGGAGAGAAAGAGAGAGATAGGATAAATTGTGTTGCCAGGATTTTGCTTCACAGTGGCAGATTTCCCATGACAATATTCCTAATAGTTCAATGATTACTCTGTAGTATGGGCTAGGGGAAGTGTTGGGAAGTGAAATAGCTGGAGGGGAAGATGTACACACTGAGGGAATTAAATATGATGTTCTCCAAGGATAAGCGATATATCCATGATTTTTTAAAAAAAGGCAAGGAACCAGACACATAAATAAACAAATCATTTTTCATTTCACTTGGGTTTAGCAATTAATATTTTAATCCCCATACACGTTAACTTAAACAAGTTTACGTGTATTAAATGGGAAAATTACTTTTAACCTTTGTTCTCCATCTTCTGGATTTTTAAAAGCTAAATAAGATATATACCATCAATTATTAATCTAATTTGCTCAATCCTTTCTTTTCTAAACACTTGCAGGTACATACATATACATAAACTCAGAATTTTTATTCGTGAAGTGACTACATTGTTTATATGATAATATGTTTATATGACCAGATTGTTTACAAGACTTGTTTGTTTCCTAGTTACTTGTAATAAAATGACAAGGTAGTCATTTTGTTTTAGCAAAACATCCCAAAGAACAAGCACAGGATAAGATTGACTCTTAGCTCCACTGGAAGGCATGAGGATAGGCAGCTAAGACCTTTGTCAAAGAGATACAGTTTAGGGAGCTTTTTAAAGGAAAGGAAAGGATAGCGCAGAGTGGTTTGGGGAAAGACATATTAGATTAAAGTAGAAGCTTAATGCAGCTGAAGGCAAAATCACCACTGATGGCAAAGCTAAGATCCGGGATGGACAATAAACCAAACCGGAGCAACGCAGAGATCTTGAATAAAATAAATACAGTTGGTGCAACTAGTTAACACATACAACAAAATCAAAAGGTATGCTGTGGGATATTCCTGTTAAATACCCCATCAACCACTTCTCCTCAGTAGTACCTCAATTACCATTCTACTAAATTTGACGATGGTGTCTTGCTGGTTTCTTTCACTGCTCTCAAACATGGCAGTCAAGAGTTTGTCCCGAGTACTTTTTTGCTAATAACACACAGGAGCAGGGAAAGTCATGATATACTCTTCTTGTTAATCACACGATTATTCCGTGCAATTTGTTCCTTTACCCCTGCACTGAGAACTCCACTTGTTGCCTTATGATTTGCTTGAGTGGAGTGTGACAGCTCAGGGCACCCACGTGAGCTCAATCTAAACTTTCTCAAACAATGGAATCAATCATTTGAAATATTTTGAATCCATAAAATTCTTCGTAGAGGTTGGTGCAATACATTTTTATAAAGTAATTTTTCTCAAATGGCACTGTGAAATTATAAAGGTTCTTCTGGTTATTCAATGAGCCTTGCTAAATGAAGAAATTAAAATAACGATTGTCAATATCTGAAATGACTTAATTGGTTCTCCTTAATTAGCACCTTTTGTTGATTCCTCAGGGTGCATTTATGTTTGTAAATTCTCTTATCAGCTCCTCTTTCCCATCTCTTCCTACTTATGAATCCAAACAATATCACTTATACAGTGTTACCAAGAATGAGACTTGTCCTCTGGGAAATCTGAATAAGACTGTAAACCATTTTATGTGCCTTTGTCGTTTCCTGGATCAGCTGAAAAAATGGAAATAAACTGCAGAAAAATGAAGAATATCCAACAATTTATCAAGGAAAACAAGAAAATAAAAGTGACATGATTAAAGGACACTGGACTAAGTCCCTGTCACACAGGCTTGGTTCCCCAATGCAATATTCCACCACTCACCCATAGCCCACAACTGCGCAGGCGCAGCTCATTTCCCCTCATCCCTAGCACCCTATCCCCCTCCTCTTCACCCTCCCTCTTCTTTCCCCTCTCCTCCTCCTCTTCACCCTCCCTCTTCTTTCCCCTCCCCAATCCCTCCCTCACCTCTTTCTCCCTCTCCTTTCCCCTACCCTCAGTCACTCCCTCCCACCCTCTATAACTCCTCTCCCCTCCCTACACCCCTCCTATCCCTCTATCCCCCACTCCCCGTCCTCCCCACTATCCCTCCTCACCTCCCCACTGCCCTCCCCACTGCCCTCCTCTCCCTCTATTCCCCACTCCCTACCTCCCCCACTTCTACTCCCCCCCTCCTCTCCCTCTATTCCCCCTCCTCCCCCACTCTCCCTCCTCATCCTTCTTTTCCCTCTCCTCCTACCCTCCCCCAATCCCTCCCTCACCTCTCCTTTCCCCTACCCTCTGTCACCCCCTCCCTCCCTCCATAACTCCTCTCCCCTCCCTACTCCCCTCCTCTCCCTCTACCCCGTCTCCTTCCCCACTCTCCATCCCCAGGATCTCGAGGTTGCCGCTCCTCTCCCTTCTTGCGTGCCCCGGAGAAGCATCAGCCATTAACGCGGATCCTCGGCTCGGCCCGGATGCACCAGCAGCTACGGCCGTGCCGGCGTGTGGGCGGGGCTGGAGAGCTCGGAGAAAAGACGGGAAAAGAGCCATGGGGGAGAGGGGGGTATCACGGGGGAGGGGGGCAGGAGCCAGTGAGGGTGACCAGAGGGGAAGGGGCTAGAGCTGCTTGGCATTGCGATGGCGGTGTGTTTGGGACTCACAGCGGGCATTGGACGCTCCTTTTATACACCCGTGGAGGAGATAGACAAGCAAAGTTTTGGGGCAATACCATTCTTCAGTCAGAGAAGGATCTTGGTCTGTTCATTCGCTCCACAGATGCTGCCTGAACTGCTGAGTTCCTCTAGCATTTTGTATTTCAGACAAACAAGAGTATTGAATACATTGTGGTTATTGATAATATGTTCCTTTTGCAAAAACATATAGTATTCTAGCAAACATTTTGAATTCTAATTACCTTCATTTCGAGCTCTTGGTTTGCTGCAGGAGGAACCAAGGCTTTTACTTCCAATGCGGATATAAAATTGCACCAATCTATGTATGAAAAGTAGAGATGATGAAATTCATAGGAAGAAGGTATCACAAATACACTTTGTCAGAACCACCTTATGTTATTAAACAGGCCATCTAGAGAGGACTGATGAGCATTATGGATAATAATGGAAACATAGGTAGACGATAGAATTACAACACAAGAATGATTACAGGACAGAATTAATCCAGAAACTGAACTATCTGACGTGTGAAACTGAATGCTGGAAATCATACCCAAGTAAAATGAAACTTATCTGGTGTCACTCAGCAGGAGGTAAGCAGCGAAATGTCATGCAAAGGGACTCTTCTTGCTATGTGCACATTGCTCCGAAACCTCAGGGTTGCATGGGGAATCTGCTGTGCTGAGGCGGCCTGGACATGAGCTCTGACCCCAATTGTCAGCTTATACATGTCAGAATATCCAGTATTCAGGACATATTGGTAATGCACTTGGAGAGCTACAACAATGGCCAGTGTGGGAACAGGAATCATTTAGTTTAGTTTAGTTTAATTTAGAGATAGAGCGCGGAAACAGGTCCTTCGGTCCACCGAGTCCGCACCGACCAGTGATCCCCGCACATTACACCATCCTAACACACTGCGAACAATTTACATTTATACCAAGTCAATTAACCTACAAACCTCTATGTCTTTGGAGTGTGGGAGGAAACCGAAGATTTCAGAGAAAACACACGCGGTGATGGGAAGAACGTACAAACAGCACCCATGGTCGCAATCGAACCTGGGTCTCTGGCACTGTAAGCGCTGCAAGGAAGTAACTCAACTGTGCCGCCCTCATTTGCACTGATATACCTGACTATGTTCATAGGATTTCATTGGAGGACATATGGTCAAAAGCTTTATTCTGCATATGCCTCACACTTCTGATTAATCTGTCTTTAGAGAAAATTGAGTGAAATAAACGATTACATTTTACTGGCTTGTAATCCCAATTAATTAACTCAAATCACACACCAGGAAAGATAGACAGATTACCAATATTGCTGTAAAATAATGGTATTGGATTTTTGGATTCATGGATTTTTTTAATGAAGTTTGAATACCATAAGAGTGGTTCCTTCCAAATCTTCAGCTTCACATTTCGGACAATGAATTCATTAGATTTGCACATCCTCATGATGGAACCAATTTTGGAGGCAACTTCAGCTATCTCAAAAGTCATGTTCTTCTACAATGAATACAGTGCTACCCCTGCCTATTTGAGTTAACCTAAACTAAACCAATAGAGATAAATTAAACTCACTTAATTTGGATCTGGTAGTAATAATCAGTATTGTGCTTCATGAGATACAACTATGTGGAAAATATGTTTTCAAAATAATAGACGTTGCTTTTGTGCAGCATCTTCAGGAAATGCATGTACTTAAAGAATATTAAAAAGGAGCTTTTAATGTGAACTTTTTCAACCGCTAGTGTCAAATATACATTTTGCTTTTCACCTGATGTTTGTCGTGTCAAGACAGACAGTTCTGGCTTCTCTTTGACCGGGGCCAGTGAAGTAGAGGGAATTCCCATCATTCAGTATCCCACAGCCAATTCCAGCCTGTCCTCCTGTAACCTTGAACCAGAGAGGACTCAGCTTATCCTCAAACCGATCAGTTATTTCACTGGGGTTCGGTGTGTTCGGTACACAGGTTCCATGTTCAACTATGAGAGAATGGAGCCATGCATCATTGAGAGAAGTAGGTTTCTACATTTAATATTTGCGTTCAAGTATAGAAAGTTTTCTGTTATCTAAGCTAGAAATGGTGATCTGAAACGAAGAATCAAGTATTTGAATAATACACCTGAATGATACAATTGCTCAACATTAGCTGCATTTCAAATCAATGTGAGCCCGTGTTATAATGTCTTGATATTGATTTTCCTCTGTTTTACTCGGCACAATAAGAGAATTACGCTGTTGAATGAATGGCTCAGCAGGACCCTGTATTAAACTGTGATTTGCTAATATGAATAATTTATAGGTAGTACATTGATTTGGACAGACAGGTGACTAAAGGAAGGTTATTTTTTTTTTAACAATTTAAGACATGCAGTGTCCAATATAACATGGGTAATATAACAAGTAGCAGAACTGGTCTTGCTCAAATTTTAAATGAAAATGTTTTTTTTAGAAGACTTTCAAAATGCCACACCCAAACTAAAGGTACAGTTCATTAACTAACCTGTCAGTACTTTCGAAATATCTCCCTGGTGACAAAATGGTGCACAACATATTCAATTCCCTATTTTCATTTTACACACATATTACTTTACACACATTACAGACAAACAAAATCCACTCTTCTCATCCTGCATCCCATCTTTGATCAGTCAGAAAAGTTCACACATGATTTTGGACTTTGCTCTTCAGTAGTTCATTCATTATACCATCAATGGGAGATAAAATGTATCATGGGAGGGGGTGAACCAGCAGCTTTATTTTGAATGGAAAAAAATTCAGCCGGAGTTTAAAATGCGCTAACGTTTTACAGTTTATGTCACATCTTGTCAAATGCAATGAATTCTTTGGGGCTCAAGAATATGAGGAGGAGCAACTGCTTAGCTGGCTGGTTCTGATATTTCTGTCTTTCTGAAGCAGAAGTATCTACACAAGGAATGGCAATGTCTACGACATTTAACAAAGATCGGGATCTTGCCATCTCTGGCACTAGCTTCAGATAAAGGTAACAGCTATCTGGCATGGTCTTACCAGAGTAACCAAAGTCACAGAAGCAGACCCCAGAGATACAGTCACCATGTCCACTGCAGTAGTTAGGGCAGGGTTCAGAGATGTAAACTTCATCTAGGCCAAAGGCAGGTGCACTCTTGTGCGTGTTGGTCTCCTGAAACCAGCGGAATCGAGTCTTACTGTAATTCACCAAAGAAAGAAAGAAACTGAGACATTACAATGATAGATACAAAAGTAGTTATATACTGTAGAATAATGAAAATGTTCAGGTGATTTATAGTCGGCGTTAAGTTCACTGTTACTATTCTCAGCACAACGGATGACTATTTAGCAAAAGGGAAAGCCGTCTGCAGATGCTTCATTTTTACAAATACAACACATGGCAGAACAGGTTCCCCCGTGTAACTTTTTGGTAATAGGGCGATCTCACAGCGGGTTGCACATGTAACCTTGCTCGAGGCTTTCCTGCATCCTGCACACTGTTGATTTCAGAGATGGAGAGGCATTGTTCCCAGTCGGTTATTGCCAGAGTAAAGGCTGAATTTCCCCCAAGGTTTCGAAAACAGGTATGCCCAAGGTCAAGATTTCACCAGCTGTCAGTATCAATAACCATCTATTATATTCCTTATTTCATGATAAGGAATATATGGGTCCCACTTATATTGCTCTATGTAGAGTAAGCTGTGCTTTCCAGCAAGATGTCTATGTGGTCTAGTGAACGTACAAAAGTCTGTAGCATCTTTTGGAAAGAAAACAGGGGCTTTATGTCTGTCTGAAGAAGGGTTCTGACCCCAAACATCACCTTTTCCTTTGGAGAAGTGATGTTGCCTGACCCGCTGAGTTGCTCCAGCACTCTGGTTTTATCATGGGCTTCATCTGATCTATATCATTAAATCAACATCAATATCTGTTGATGGATCCTGGCAGAGCACAGACCAATTGCTGCAACATTACTATAATCTTCCTTCTTTCCCTGCCATACTCGGAGCGTACGAGTGGTCTACTTGCTTGTTCATGAGACAGCACGTGATTTAAAGGTACAAAAGAATTGAGCATTTTTTTTCCAGTTAATTCTAACAGTAAAAATAATTACTCTGTAAATGGCTCTCGGTAAATGGAAATGTTTAACAATTCAGCCTTACGCTAGTTGGACTTAATGCTCAAATGATTACAAAGAGGGAGAGGGCCTGCTGGTGGGTTCAGTAGGTGTGTACACCCTGTGTTCTGCACAGGTTACAAAGTGTCTTATTATTTTCTGTAAAGGGCCTGTCCCACCAGCATGCGATTGCATGCTTCTAGCGCGACCAAACGTGGTGGCTTGAGGCGTGCGGCCTCGCGGGGCCGGTCCCACTTCCAACCGCGGGGCAGTCTGGAGTTGTGCGGAGCTGGTCCCGACATCATACTCACCAATCAGCTGGGCAGGAGGCAGGCTGACTGAATTTGGACGTCGCACGGCGTCGGGCGGTTACGTCATCACACAACGGCACGCCGGGCGGTGACGTCATCGCGCAATGCCACGCGCTAGGCGTACGCCGTCAAGATGCTGCGTTCGCCGTCAAGACACTGCGTATGGCGTCGAGGCGGTGCCTGCGGTGTCGAGGCAGTACGACCGGCCTCCATGCGGCAGCGGGCCGGCGGAATTTTTGAACACTGTCAGTTTTTCGGAGCCCCGCGCGATGTCGGAACCAGCTCCGCACAACTCCATGCGGCTCCAGCGATCGAAGTGGGACCGGCCCCGCGAGGCAGCACGGCTAGCGCGACCACGTTAGGTTGCGCTAGCCGCATGCAGTCGCATGCTCGTGGGACAGGCCCTTAAGACAGCCCATTACAAGGGAATGGCTCATTAACCACACTTCCACGGTAAAGTTAACAGACAATTTCCAATGCACTCATACAAGAAGCAAGGACAAGCTTGTTCCCTTCCTTTACTTCTGGAAAGAACCCACCTTATATTTCTGAACCCTGATGAAAATTGGCCCATTTTATTCAATCTCACCTCATGGGGCCGCCTTCCAGTGAACATCAGCGTATTCCCACTAAAGAAAGTCCAGACTTCCCCGGACAAGAGCACCAAAACTGTACACATTCCAATGTTTATGCTCTATGAGATGCCCTTCCCAACCATCCAACTATAACCTTGAATTTAGCATTCTCATCAATGTATTTATGTTAGTTGCATAAACTACCTCGCGTGGTAGGTTAAAAATATGCTTCCTTACCTGGACGTAACAGATCTTGGGATAATGACTGTGATCCTTGTCCAGGTTTCAAAGTCTCCTGTGTAATAGACTGTCGACTCCCTGAGTTCTCTAGAACTTCCCTCGCAGCCTTTGACACTGGCTGATGCAGGGTAGCAACCTTCTTTTACCAAGGACCAGGATCTGCCAGCATCGTGAGAGTATTGGAGCAGAACTGGGGCAGCAATGCTGAACTGGCTCTCACATCCGATGATCAGCTGAAAAGTCCCAGATGTGGAAAATTAAATCCTCCCTGGGCAAAAACATCCGAAAGCCATACATACAACCATGCCTGTCCTGCAGCAAGGAAGGGAGTGAACTTGATGTCATAGATTAGTCATTATGCTGGTAAAGGATTGAGAATACGTGAATATTAATTGTCCTCTTTCACCATAGATATATAGATACATAGAAAATAGGTGCAGGAGTAGGCCATTCGGCCCTTCGAGCCTGCACCGCCATTCAATATCATCATGGCTGATCATCCAACTCAGTATCCCGTACCTGCCTTCTCTCCATACCCCCTGATCCCTTTAGCCACAAGGGCCACATCTAACTCCCTCTTAAATATAGCCAATGAACTGGCCTCAACTACCCTCTGTTGCAGAGAGTTCCAGGGATTCACCACTCTCTGTGTGAAAAATGTTTTTCTCATCTCGGTCTTAAAGGATTTCCCCCTTATCCTTAAGCTGTGATCCCTTGTCCTGGACTTCCCCAACATCGGGAACAATCTTCCTGCATCTAGCCTGTCCAACCCCATAAGAATTTTGTAAGTTTCTATAAGATCCCCTCTCAATCTCCTAAATTCTAGCGAGTATAAGCCGAGTCTGTCCAGTCTTTCTTCATATGAAAGTCCTGACATCCCAGGAATCAGTCTGGTGAACCTTCTCTGCACTCCCTCTATGGCAATAATGTCCTTCCTCAGATTTGGAGACCAAAACTGTATGCAATACTCCAGGTGTGGTCTCACCAAGACCCTGTACAACTGCAGTAGAACCTCCCTGCTCCTATACTCAAATCCTTTTGCTATGAAAGCTAACATACCATTCGCTTTCTTCACTGCCTGCTGCACCTGCATGCCTACTTTCAATGACTGGTGTGCCATGACACCCAGGTCTCGCTGCATCTCCCCATTTCCTAATCGGCCACCATAAGGTGAGAGGGGCAAGATTTAATAGGAATAGATTTAAGGTCGTACAATTTGGCCTGGTTTTAGGGTTCAGCTCAAACTACTTTTGCCCAATTTCAAAATGAGTACAATTTCTATTCCAATGAATTGATTTCCACTTAACCTCTGACGTGGCTTAGGGTAACCATAAGCCACGTCAGAGAACTTAGTTTAGAACGTTCCTTTCTATATCGCAAGTGGGACTATCATTGCTGGAAAGCTCCAGCCACCGTTGAAAGTTCACCCAGGAAACCTGTACTTCCATGTCACATTGTATTGGCACAGAGTTCAGGATCAAACCCAGCACTACTGCATTATATGTTAAAAACTCAGCTCCCAAAATGTTTGAACTAGACGCTGGCAATATTTGTAGATGAATACTCGGTATTTTTATGACATTCCTCTGCGCTGCTTTAATGGATCGCTTATCTCTATCAGAATAGAGTTGGAGAGCCTTTTAAAATACTAGATGGAGAAATGTTGTGTAAATTAATCATTCATCTGCAAGTGTTGTCCATAGTTTATGGTGCAATCTCCATGGCTTTTATCCGCTATTTTGGCAAAAGCAGTTATTCCAGAACCCAGCAGCTTTAATATTCTCTGCAATTTCAATTCTTGAGTTCTCATACTCAACTCATATTTTCTTGCATTCTCATCCATCTCCTGCTGTTCCAGCTGATGGGAAACCAAGTAATTTATTAGGGAGGCCAATTCTTCTCCTAATGGCTCTCCTGACCCTGACGGGGCAGCGAATCGTACTGCCAGGGATGGAACATCTGGCAGCTGCCGTTCTTCGCCTTGTACAGCCTCACCGTCAGATTCGGGTTCTGAAATCTCATGACCCGTGGCACGCTCCTCATCCCTGAGGGTGCATTCTATCAGCCCTGTACCAGGAGCTGTTGAGCTGCTTTCAGCAGCTTGGATTTCAGTACACTCTTACCTGAGTGTGCTTCGCTCCAACAGCCTATGTAGCAGGCTTTCCATTTGGGCAATACGCTTAAAAGCAGTATCTAGCCCTGGAGCTTCTTCCATTTCCATTTCCTGGGACTCCTCCTCCGTGGCCCGTTTCGATTTGAACTTGGCGCTGACTGCCCCAGGTCCACAGTCGCTATGCTCACCGCTGGCGACTGTACCGGGGTTAGAGGCGGTTGGTCGCTAACCGCAGATTCCCGACTTTCCCGACTTTCTGTCGGCTGAGTCTCTCGCCTCTTCCCCCTGCCCGTTTTTTCCATGGCGTCTGTGGAAAAAATCCCCACAGACCCACAGTAAACGGACCTGAAAATACTGAAAAAAGTTTTTACTTACCTTGTAGTTAAAAAACTACAAATCCATTAGAGGAGCTCTGCTCCTCACGTCCGTTTGCGTCAAGGCGTCTGACGTAATGACGCGCAGGCGCACTGGCGGGGTTCTTCACGTAGTCACTCACGTGACTCCGAAGTAAAATCATTCATCTGCAAGTGTTGTCCATAGTTTATGGTGCAATCTCCATTTTCTTATATTCTGGAAATAATCTCAATGCATGATGTGAAAAACAAAATTAAAATATAAGTTAAGGGAGTCCATTTGTTGTGGTCTCATATTGGAAATATATAGAGCGGAATGGTTGAAATGGGGTTTTCACTGTACCTTGGCACACGTGATAATAATAAACTAAACTAAATTAAACTAAACTAAAATCTTTGTTTGTGTTATTAATTGGTTGGAGAATGCTTTGGAACTTATTGAAGAAATACCATTAGCATCTCAGAGGAAAAAAAATCTTTGTATTTGATCGTCAAACTCGGATTGTCAAACATCAGTATCCAAACAACTAAACTGGATGAAAACCCCTTTTGACAAATATCAAGGAACTGTCGGTAAATCTGGGTTGTGAGGAAAGCTGATCTGTGGCAATGAATCAGCTGTTCACCTTTGTAGCCTTTCATTATTTTACAAGCTTTCAATTATTCAGCTCTCGCCTGTTATACATTGATCAGAAATTTCTGCACAGTTCATTAATTTTCAATTATATGCGCCTGTCCTGTGTATCACATAACAGTGACAGCATCGCGTCAACTGCTTAAAAAATGGGGATGAGGTATAATCTTTTCAAAATGAGAACTATTCCACCAAATTTTAACTGCAATGGCTTACCATCTAAATCCTGTAGTAGCAATATTTGTCGTGAAATGCATAGACATTAGGGAATAGACAAAGCCATTCAACCAAATGCAACAAGGACCTTGCAGTGACACGGGTCCAAACTGCATTCAACCCTCCCAATGTGATCCTTCCTTTTACGCAGGAATTCTTATGCCAACTATTTTAGGCCTTTTAAATAGGAAGATTAAAACCTTCATTCAAAGCCTGCAGAAAACAATTTCAAATGGATGCATTGTGTTTATTATGAATCACAACATGATTCAGCCACTATCCATTTACCTCAGACCTAATGCAGTGTTGATTATATCTTGGTTTCCTTTAACCCGTTCACTGCCAAGATTTTTTTTCTACTATTGGCCATGACCCGAGTATACTCGGGGGTGGCACTGAACAGGTTGAACTATAGTAGAACTGACCAAACAGCTGCTGCCCAATACATGAACCGCACTACATGTTGCTTTCCCCTTGAGCCCTGAACCTACATTCCCAACTATATCTGTGACCATGAAGACTATTTCAATCTGTAGTCAGTAACAAAATAGTTTGTCTTGGGATGCAAATCCATAATTCCCTGAAAGTGGCAACACAAGATGATAGGGTGGTAAAGCAGGCGACAGCATGCTTGTCTTCATTGGATGGATGTTGAGTATAAAAGTTGTATAAAACTTTGGTTCGGCTATATTGGAGTATTGTGCGCAGTTCTGGTCACTGCATTACAGGAAGGATATGGAGGCATTGGAGAGGGCGCTAAATTGGAGACTATTGGTTGTAAGAAGGTGTTAGGAAAATGTAGATTGTTTTCTCTGGAACGTTGAAGGGTGCCCTGATAGAAGTGTATAAAATTATGAGAGACATATATACAGGATGAACTGTCAGAGTCTTTCCCAATGTGGAGATGTCAAACACGACAGGGCATAGCTTTAAGATGAGAGGGCAAAAGTTTAAAGATGATTCATGGCAAGTATTTTTACACAGAGTGGTAGATGCATGGCATTAACTGCCAGAAAAAATAGTGGAAGCATATACAATAGCAACTTTTAAAAAGCATTTGACAGACACATGAACAGTTAGGGAATTGAGGGATATAAACCACTTGCAGGCAGATATGCAGTTTAGCTTGACACCATGGTTGGCACAGACATTGTGAGTTAAAGGGCTTGACCCTGTTCTGTATTCTTCTATGCCCTTCATACTAACTACCCCTAAACCCTCCAAAATCATTGCAAGAGCACGTCAAATGCTTGTGGGAGCTTAGTGCTTTATAACACTAGCTACACTTCAGAACTGCTTCCTTGGCTGTAAAGTACTCTGAGAGACCTTGAAAATGACATAAAAGGTGCTAGAAAAATCAAGTATTCCTTTACGGACATTAAACCTCCAATTAATACATGGTATAATGCAAGGATACAATAGTAGCTGGCTAGGGGCAAGAAGTATATAAGTATCAGTGAGAGGCGATAGAACACACACACACAGTACCTTGAATTGAAGCAGGTATCCAGGTTTCAGTGTCAGGTCTCGAGTCACAGCAAGCCGGTCACCGTCGGATTTGGCAAACACCATGGCCGAGTGGGTCATGGAGCAGAATGTTTCATTGCTGCCCATCCCCTCATTAGCTAACATCAGCCAAATGCTCAGCTGGCTCTGCGGGACATCATAGGATGGTGTATAGTCCTGAGGGGACAAGAAAGAAACGAAAATACATTAAATGATAAATATCAGATCCATGAACTCAGCCAGCTGCTTTAGTAAGAAGCGAATATTTGTGATCATCTTAATGTTGCCACGTAAGATTTTTTAATATAAATAGAAGTTCACTCTAATGTTAAAGGAAAGTTGTTCATGGTGTAGTGACATTTATGTGTTTAAAGATGACAATATAGATGATGCTATAGTGTTGGTAAAGTTGTGGCCAAGTTGCAAGTGAACAACTAGTTCAGAGCCCAGTAAATCAGGCTGCAATGTGGTGGCTGTAAGCCAGCAGTGAGCTGCTTAATGTAAAGTTGTCTTCAAACACAGTAAATCCATTTGACTTGCCATTTGATGGCGGATTATTGGAAATCCTGGGTAAGATAATATCAGAACAACACATGTGGAATGGGCAGATAAGCTGCTTATAACCACAGTGCTTATACCAGTTTCATCCTTGAAGTACATTGGTGCAAATGCACAATTATTCCAAGGGCGATCAAGTGAATCATTTCAGGAACTCCCTCTCCATAAAATAGCCGTAGCTGTCACAGTCTGCCTGCATTCCTGCTCACAAATATATTTATCCTGTGAGAAAAAATTTGCAGTGGCGAATAATAATAAAGAGATTTTCAAAAATGTCACCCAAGTTGAACTTTATCCTCAGTTTCAAAAACCATGAATCAAATTATATTTTGTCTTGACTAATTAATACTAAAGAAGACTTTTTTCTAATAGGTGTTGATAAATATCATACACTGGCATTAAAAAAAAAAAAGATGGTTCAACAAAATTAATATGCAAGTACAGAAAGCAATTAGGAAGGAAAACAATTAATGGCAAAAATGATTGGAGTACACAAGTAAATACATCTTGCTGAAATTATAACAGGGTTCTGCTGAGAGATCTGGTCTCCCTATCCAATGAAGGATATACATGCAATAGAGAGAATACAATATAAAATTTGGCTGACTGATACCTGGAATTGGGGTAAAGTCCTACTGGGAAATATTAAGAACACAGAAGAAGCAGGCGTTTCAGTCTCTCGTGCCTGCTTCACCATTCAACAAGACCTTTTACCCCAGTAAACTTTTCGTACAGACCACACTCTGGAGTTTAGAGAGATGAAACATCCAGAATTCCTCATGAGGCTTGATGCAGGGATGTTGTTTCCCCCTGGATGTAGCATCTGTAACCAATGTTACCAATTCAAAGTAAAGGGTTGGACATTCTGGACAGAGATGAGAGGGTTGTTACATTTTGGATGTTCCTTCTGAGAGGGCATGGAGGTTCATTCGCTTAAATACATGGAAGACAGAGGCAGATTTCTTTCTGGATATTAAGGGAATCAAGGCAATGCATTTTTGTGATTGTACAGCCTACCCGTACTTCTAAAAGGTTAAAAAATAGATTTTCACATTTTTTATATTACAAAAAGGTTAAAGTTTAAATAAATAAAATGTATTAATTAAATAAGGTGGTCAGGCCCTTAAGCAGCTTATAATGTGACAATCTGCCATAGACATCAACAGCAAGGCATACTATGCATACCGGCACCTTTTAGTCTTCGAAATAAAAGTATCAAATAACGGAATATGAAGTCAACGCAAGTAAATTGTGCTGATGTGCAATGATGTAAATTGTGCTGATGTTTTTATTGTTATTGAATAGTAGAGTAAGCTTAAGGGGCTGAATGGCCTTCTCCTGCTTCAGTTTCTTATGTCCTTATTTGACAGGTTGCAGTGCACAATATCATACTGTGGATGCCACAGTAGTAAAGGGCCATAGTATTTTAAACAACTGCAGAAATGAGACAGAACCTGACTCTCTGATCAAGGTCTTTTAAGCTGGATGTAGAAAGTTACCATATTTATCAGTCATTGGGCTGTTATTGATAATGCAACTAAGCAACAGAACAATTAATCGCACTGCTGACCTTTCGTCTATAATGCAGCTTTATTTTCGAATCATTCTTTATCTAAATCCAAGCTTTGTTGATTGAACTAGGCAAGTTAATGGGGACCAGTGGAATAAAAGTATTTCTTATTTTTGGCAGCCTGTGTCAGTAACAATTACCATGTGTGCCAGACAGAGAGAAAACTCCTTGTACTCTTCCTCAATCAGTGGTCAGGTGCCACTTTCATCTCGCACAAGAGTAGGTTCATCATCATTGAACAAAACTGATGCGCAAGGTTGTCAGTGGCAAACCTGGGCTATTAACCAGAGGGTAACTCTATCACAGGTCTTCAGGTTCAGGGCAACTTCAAACTGGTCGTCAATGAAAATGGAGGGGTCAGGGGAAAGCTCTGCTGCTGCCACCCAACAGCTATTGTCTCCATCACCTCCTTCACCCTGAAGTTGAAAATCTCTCCAGGTATTGTGAAAAGGCTGCCGTGGAAGACTTCCCCAAGCTGATGCCAATTCTAACAGGCCAAGCACACTGGGTCATTCCCACCTTTAATTCACTTGCTGCTGAGCAGAGTATATTCCTCTCTGGTAGCTTTGTTTGTACGTGTGCTGTCCAACCAAACCAAATCTCCAATCTAAAGAAGGGTCCCGACCCGAAATGGCACCGTTCTCCAGAGATGCTGCCGGACCCACTGAGTTACTCTACCACTTTATGTCCTTATTTTCTGCAGAGCCTGCTCTGGTGGATCAAGGTGTTTTGTGGCTGTCTGCACTTTGAGATACGGGCGGCCCCTCGTAACATTCTCACACTGAGGAGGCACTTGATTGTAAATGTGGTGTAATTAGTGGGAGGCAGACTACTTCATTGCACCTTGTGAAATGCAATTGCCAATTTAACGCTTGTTAGTGCTCCACTGTTTTACTACACCTTCAAGCTGTAAACGATCAAGTAACCTGCTTGCTGAACTGAACACTAAGCGTTACTTAACAATTGATTTCTTGCTTCAGTTCTCTGAGACATGACTAGCTGATACTTTGGAGCAAATTGCTGCAATTATCTAATGCTGAGACTCTATTTGAACTGCTACCTGTCTAAGAACTGTCAGGGGAAAAAAAGTTTTCATTAGAACAATGGCTCAAGACTTGTTCTGTGTCTGCCAGTAACATTATTTGAATGCTTTGTGTGTGCAGTGGTTGATTCAAGGTTATGTTTGAACCCTTGATATTCTGGATGGTGACGGATGTATGCACAAGCCAAAAGTGTGAAAATCACTTTGTTTGCTGTAATGTTGATGCAATTGGAATGATTGCTTAAGATAGAATACAAAGTCTATTACACATCTGTTCTTAAAATAAATTATCTTACAGTGTAAAAGTCAGTCACAGATTTAGATCTTTGCAGGGAAGTACAGTCTTTTTTTAATGTCATGATGGATAACATGTTCCTGGGAATGACTCCTTTGAGTATTTGTCAAGACTCTCTAGCTGTAAATCTTTGCCCATCGTGGCTCTTCAGCAATAAAACAGGGTCACCTCGGTCTGATTTCTGCTCTAACAGTTAAGAGGTCTTCTATCATTCTGTATATATAATTGAACCGCAACCTGAACCTTTGCCTGTAAATGCTAAGAATCGTAGTAGTAACAGTGCTCAGTGTAGAACCAATGCTCAGACTTGCCTCTCAATTTCCTGACATGCTTTCCTGACATGCTTTCCCCACAAGCAGTTTCCTCCACTAATTACACCACACCAGGGAATCACCCCACACTCTTTTCAGAATGGAAGACACCGTCATTTATATCCACCAGGGGTGAAGCTTCACGGATTATGGGGGAGAGGTCTCTGTGCACCCTGGATTTTGAAAACCGAACCCCACAGATACAGAGGCTTTAGACCAATGTCAGAGCACTTTGCAAAAAACAATTTAGGAGCAAAATTCAACCTCAATCTACAAAACTTGCCTCTGACTAATTCACAGAAATTGATGTCACCTTCAGAGAACTTTAGTTAGCTGCAAAAGCCACTTTCAAATTAATTACATTTCAAGAAGGAAACACCTTCAATCCAGCAAACTGGCATGATCTTACTGGTAATAAATCAAAGAATGTGAATGGGATTCTCCAGATGCTTTCATACTGTGGGTACCAGATTGCTTTGGTTACAGCACATTTGTCATGGCTCTCTGAGCCCATAACTTTCAAATGCAATCTCTAAGCACCAGCCTATAAATTGACTTTTTGTGCCCATTTCTCTTGTGTGCAATACTGGAAAGAGCACAAGGACCTCCTATCTTTGTGTTGAACTTGGTCAAGTCACAGAACTTTAAATGGAAAAATGAGAGAGACTGTGCATTACTAAATATTCATCCCTTGGTAATTAACACAGCTTTTCATATTTAATATATCTCCACTCACAGGGGCCACATCCAAAGTTTTGTCAATTTATGACCAATCACTTTAATACAATGTAATGATTATGGCTCGTATACAGAGACATGTGTGATAAGCAAGCCAAAGAGTGAAGAATCTTGAACCTATGTAGCAAACTTATTCATTCTGAAGAAGGGTCCTGTCCCAAACATTACCTGTCCATTCCCCTCCATAGATGTTGCCTGACCCGTTGACCTCTACAAGCACTTTTTAAAAATCAAGATTCTAACATCTGCAGTTTCTGGTGTCTCCAGCAAATTTACCATTTAAACTGCAGCCATTGATTTGCATGAGTAAGAAAGTAACAACTAAAGGGACTGTCCCACTTGGTGAGTTTTTCGGCATGATGAGGTGTGAAAAAGTCGTGGCATGATGCGGCGGGACGCGGCGTGATGCTCCGTGATGACATATTGACGCACAGTGTTTCATAGATACATAGATAATAGGTGCAGGAGTAGGCCATTCGGCCCTTCGAGCCTGCACCGCCATTCAATATGATCATGGCTGATCATCCAACTCAGTATCCCGTACCTGCCTTCTCTCCATACCCCCTGATCCCCTTAGCCACAAGGGCCACATCTAACTCCCTCTTAAATATAGCCAATGAACTGGCCTCAACTACCCTCTGTGGCAGAGAGTTCCAGAGATTCACCACTCTCTGTGTGAAAACGTTTTTCCTCATCTCGGTCTTAAAGGATTTCCCCCTTATCCTTAAGCTGTGACCCCTTGTCCTGGACTTCCCCAACATCGGGAACAATCTTCCTGCATCTAGCCTGTCCAACCCCATAAGAATTTTGTACGTTTCTATAAGATCCCCTCTCAATCTCCTAAATTCTAGCGAGTATAAGCCAAGTCTATCCAGTCTTTCTTCATATGAAAGTCCTGACATCCCAGGAATCAGTCTGGTGAACCTTCTCTGCACTCCCTCTATGGCTATAATGTCCTTCCTCAGATTTGGAGACCAAAACTGAGGAAGGACATTATAGCCTCAAGTGTCGCAACATTTTTTTTGTCGCTGCTGGATTTTGAAATGTTTAAAATCTTTTGCTGACCCTGCTATGACGCGGGCAGTCGCTGAAAAAATCGCCAAGTGGGCAGGCCCTTGAAGCACTCTTTTTTGAAGACTTAAACAGGATCTCAAAAGTAAAGAGTATTTCTAATCTCTGTATACAGAATATTCTTGCAATGTTATAAAATGTTTTGAGTTTGATTAATCATTGGAGTAACTGGGAACAGTTTGCACTGAACAAACAGTTGAAATACAACCAAGCTTTGAATGCGTCAAGCGTCTGAAGAAGGGTTTCGGCCCGAAACGTTGCCTATTTCCTTTGCTCCATAGATGCTGCCTCACCCGCTGAGTTTCTCCAGCATTTTTGTCTACCTCCAAGCTTTATTACTTATTGCTCAGAATAAGAAAGCGAGGAATTCATGAACATACAAAGTTCTGAACCCGATTAACCTTCCATATCCTGATGATTAACAAATTGTTCAGTTATCGTTTTGGCAAATTTAAAAACGTTTTTAATGGTGCAATTGACATAACATAATTCGCTCAGTTTATTAGATATATACATGGACGATAACCTTGACTAATCAAAATGTTTTTATTAATGTTGATCAATGATAAAAATTCTCCATTTCAGTGATTAGATTTTATGCAAAGATTGATGAATGCATAAAATGCACATCTGTTTTCTAAACCAATTCCCTTGAGCAATTCCAGCCTTTCACTGATTACTTCCAGTGTGTCAAGGACATGAATCTATATCTTATTTCTAACACTGCGGTCCATCCAAGGGTGATTAAAAGAGCTGGATTTAAGATTGTTGGAATGTGAATGGCACTCCATCAGACACTTGAAACCTTGGGAGTGACGGGCAGGATATCATTTGACTGAACCGGCAGAGAATGAGATTTTGAAGGGAACCTGCTCATCCTGAACCAACAGCTCCAGCCCTGAATACAGAGTTATAGAGTCACAGAGTGATACAGTGTGGAAACAGGCCTTTCAGCCCTACTTGCCCACGTCGGCCAACTTGTCCCAGCTACATTAGTCCCACCTGCCCGCATTTGGTCCATATCCCTCCAAACCTGTCCTATCCATGTACCTATCCAACTGTTTCTGAAATGCCTCAACTACCTCCTCTGGCAGCTTGTTCTATACACCCACCACCCTTTGTGTAAAAAAGTTCCTATTAAATATTTTGCCCTTCACCTTAAACCTAGGTCCTCTGGTCCTTGATTCAGCTACTATGGGCAAGAACCAGAGGAGAGGAATCAAGAAGCAGAGGACATAGGTTTAAGCTGAAGGGGTATAAATTGAGTAGGAATCCGAGAGGTAATATTTTTGTTACACAAATGGTGGTGGGTATATGGAACGAGCTTGCGGAAGGGGTAGTTGAGGCAGGTACTATTGTAGAGTTTATGAAACATTTAGACAGGTACATGGATAGGAAAGGTGTAGAGGGATATGGGCCAAACACAGGCAGGTGGGACTAGTGTAGCTGGGGCATGTTGTCAGCATGGGCAATTTAAGCCGAAGGGCCTGTTTCCATGCTGTATGACTCTATGACCTGTATACTTCTTCCATGTTATCCCACTTTTCCATCCTACACACTAAGGTCAATTTACAGAAGCCAATTAACCTACAAATCTGCACATCTTTGGAATGTGGGAGGAAACCGGAGCACCCGGAAAAAAACCTTTCTCATAGTGATCTATTGTCCAGCTTTTGTCCAGGTTGAGCCGTCCCACAGCATCCATCTGTATGGCCATCGGGTGAATCTACAGCCTTGACGTGCAACTCCAACCAGTTGCTCAAAGAGCTAGCGGCAAGATGACCATGAAGCAATATTCAGTTTTAGCATTCAATTGGAGTTTCTCCAGGTAATGTTCAATAATGAAATAATCACATTGTTACCTGTTGTATTGTTGGTGTGATGACAGGGATGATTTGTTTCTGCCGCTCAGATAAAATGATGATGTCATCAATAGCCCACTGGTCATACCCTTCACCGGAATGAACTGCCTGCCACCAGCGGAACCTTGTACAAGTCGTCTTCGCCAAGGCCGGAAGCTCAAAATAAACAAATCTGTTGAATACAACACAAATGAGCAACAAAAATGATTTTGCTTTAACTTCAGTCTTCCAGTTTGTTTACATTGACTCTACCTATTCTCAGATAAAAGAGGAGTCTACTTCTCTTGACTGGAAGATTGAACTTGCTTCAGGAACTCTTCCTGCACTAAAAGTTCCTGAATGTCACTCCCCTGATGGGCTGAACTCTGCAGCATGCTTGCTTTCTGAGGGATTGTTCCTTCCATTGCCAAGTGTTGCAGTGATAGAACACATGTAGCTGGTGCCAGAAGAGTACTGGGCTGTAGGGACCAACAGCGCTTGTTGTCAGGAGGCTGGCGTGCGTGAAAGATGCAGAGAAACCACTGCTGGAAAGGTTACATTTCTCCAGATGTTGCATTTTATTTACAAAGCCGAGGAGAGAGCTGGCAATGACAGCAGCATTTTTGGTAACAAGCACACAATGCTACTGTGACCAATCTGGCCAAAGCACCTTTGAAGAATGTTAAAAAGCAGCTGTGAAGAGATGTGCTACCCAGTGCAACAACATTCAGCTTCAATGTTTGTTTAATTGTCTTGGAACTAACCTGCTCCATCCCTGCATCATACCTGGGTTGACTGAAATCAGAGAAGTACATTTCTGACAGCAGGTTCCAGGTAATGCCACCATTGTTGCTGTACTGCAACAAAACGCCCTCCTCTCTGCTGTCAGGCGTGTTACAGGATCCCGTGTTCCCTCCAATCCGAATATAAAACTGGATAAAGTCGACCCATTGGGTGTCCAGGTCCCAGCTAACAAGCTGCCTCCTTCCATTCTGGATAAACAAAGAATATGGTAGCAAATGTAATGTTATTACTTTATGTTATTAAAACATATGGCAACAGATGACAAAAAACACTGGGTAAATGATTTGCACAAAGATAAGTGGAGATTACTCTTTGCAAAAAGCGAATGAAGGAGGAAATAATCACGTTGTACTTTAGCCCAAAATAGTTTTATCTCTGTCTCAAAGCACCTTAGTTCTTCAGTACGAAAAAGAGTCTCTACCCGAAACGTCGCCTATTCCTTCGCTCCTTAGATGCTGCCTCACCCGCTGAGTTTCTCCAGCATTTTTGTCTACCTTCAATTTTTCCAGCATCTGCAGTTCTTTCTTAAACAATTAGTTCTTAATACGAGTCGCTTACTGTAAGGCTGCGAGAGCTGGTTACCAAAGTAGTCAAACTTAAATGCATTCTCACTTGATTTTACCTGTACCCTCATTTTATATGAATGTCTGTGACTGTGAATATCTAGGATGATTTTCCTCTTGCTTGCTCAGCCCCAGCCATTAAGACCAATTGTACCTCTGCTACGACTGACTAACTGAGACCATGAATGCCAATGATGGCTAACGATCTAACAGGAAGCCTGTATAGTTTATGGCTATGATTGCTACTCTGAACATGTAACTGTTCATCTTTACTAATAATTTTGTATGAGGGCATTAATTCCAATATAGTATGAAAGCCTCTCCCAATCTGACAACGATTCAGGTTGTATTGGAGAAAGAGTGAACTTTACCTCAGAGAAGTAGAGAGAGGATCCAGAGGAAATGATTCCACAGCCTTCCTCGGGTTTAACAATTTGTCCTCCTATCACTTCCTGCCAATCATTCTTCATCACAGCCTCATTCTCAAAGTCACATGTCACCGTTGAAGGTAACATAACCTCTGGTTTACAGGAAGATCCACGATAACCTGGATCACAACTTCAAGGGAAGATAAAACCATGTTCAGTCACAGTTTGGTGATGGTGCACTCCTGCACTATGTCTATATTTACCCAACTTTACCTTAAAGGGATGATAAATCAAACGATTGGTGGTATTGTAAGGTCATAAATTTCAATTGTAGAAGTATTCAAAATTATAAAAAATAAATAACTAATGAAAGGCATGAAAGATAGACATAAAATGCTGGAATAACTCAGAGGGTCAGGCAACATCTCTGGAGAAAATGGATAAGGTGACGTTTCAGATCGGGGCTCTTCTTCAGTCTGAAGAAGGGTTCCGACCCAAAGCATCACCCACCCATTTTCCCAGGGATGCTTCCGGACCCGCTGAGCTACTCCAGCATTTGGTATCTATCTTTAATATAAATCACCACCCGCTGTTCCTTTTTATTAAAGAAATGATATGTATTGATAAAAAGACAGTCAGTACGTCAATCCCATCGTTCCTTGCATGTAATTTATTTGCTCCATCACAATCCTTACTTTAACTTCCTCTGCTACCACAGAGTTTGTATGTTCTCCCAGTGAACTGCATGGGTTTTCCGGTTTCCTCCCACACTCCAAAGACGTACAGGTTTGTACGTTAATTGGCTTGGTATAATTGTAAATGATCCCTAGTGTGTGTAGGATAGTGTAAGGATGCGGGAATCACTGGTCAGCGCAGTCTCGGTGTGCCAAAGAGCCTATTTCCCCACTGTACCTCTAAACTAAACTAAAAGGCTTCAAACAATTACATCTTTTAAAATCACTTAACGCAACAAAAGCTTTTCACTGTACTGGGATACATGTAACAATAAACTAAACTAAAACTAACTAACTATTAATTAAGGACATCAAGAGACGCAGATCAAAGGTGGGTAAATTAAGTTGAGGTATAGATAGTCCATTTTTGAACTGAATGGTGAATTAGGTTCAAGTGTCTCAATGATCTTCTATTGTCCAACACATATCTGCTGACAAGGCATTAGTTGTATGTTACTACACCCACATACTTGCATAATCCGTTGTGACACCAGCCATGGCCATTACACATCCCAGGACACTGTTGTCCAATATAAATATCATCTAATGCCCATTCATCTTGAACCATGTAATAACTCTGGCTCCAGCGGAAACGTGTGGCACTTGACCTGAGTACATTTAAAAAGATGCATTAGTCTTCAGAATTAACATATCCAATTTCAGATTAGTTTATTGTCATATACACCAGGGTGCAATGAAATTTCTAATTCGCATGAAGCTCATAGAGCAAACAATAAATACAATAAGTACAACAATAAATACCCAATGCTGCTTTAAGAAGAGCAGCATGCAAACTGTAACCACTCTCCGTCAATATCTTTTAGCCATGAATATGAATATGAAAATGCCTTTTATGAAGGCATTTATAGTGACTAATAGATTGGAGGGATCTAGTTTTACTACAAGTTGTCACAGTGAAACATCCTGAAGACATGTTGAAGGAAATATCTTTAACTTTCTAAGGTAGACAAAGATGCTGGAGAAACTCAGCGGGTGAGGCAGCATCTATGGAGCGAAGTAAATAGGCAACGTTTCGGGCCAAAACCCTTCTTCAGACTTAAGCGAAGGAAATAGGCAACGTTTCGGGTCGAGACCCTTCTTCAGACTGGGTCTCGACCCGAAACGTTGCCTATTTCCTTCGCTCCATAGATGCTGCCTCACCTGCTGAGTTTCTCCAGCATTTTTGTCTACCTTCGATTTTCCAGCATCTGCAGTTCCTTCTTCAACTCTTTAATTTTCTAAATAGTTGATTTAGCAAATAGACTACATGATATTAAGTTTTCTAGTCTTAACATTTAATTTGACCTTTTCTAGCACAGTGGACCGAGTCTTCAAAACTAGAGGGAAGAATCAATAGCAGGTTTTGGTCATGATCGCTTTTGGCCTATGCTAGAGCGAAGCTTCCTGGAGACAGAGCAATGCTCAACTATAGTAAAAAAAGGAATAGCCAAACCTGGCCATATTAATTTTCTGGTTTGTATACAAAGAATGGTCACTTGAGTGAGGTACCAAAGGTCTGTGGGGTTCTTGCAATCAATACCTATTGGAGAGAGGTGTGCAAAGGAACAATCTTAACCTATACTTAATCTTCAAGATATATTTCTCACAAGCAAAGCAACATTGTAAATTGGTACAAAGACCATTTACTGCATGCTGCAATTACTCAAATGCAATGTAATTGAAGTGATGAAGTCAGTAGAGTGGGGAATGTAATCTGAATCCTCTATGAGAATATTTGGGAAAAGTTCACTAATAGAGACCTCTGATTCTTATACATTCCCATGTGATTAACCAATAGCACAATTACTGTGTTTAAGAAAGTTAAATCTAAATAAAATTAATCACGGTGTTAATTGTTGGATGCTTTCGGTATGTCAATGAATACTCTCTTGAACTTCTACAGGTGTACGGTAGGGAGCATAGTCACTGGTTGCAACACGGCCTGGTTCGGTAACTCGAACACCCAGGAATGAAGAAGATTGCAAAGAGTGAGGAACACTGCCCACTCCATCACTGGTACAGACCTTCCTACCATCAAAGGGATCTACAGCAGTCACTGCCTCAAAAAGGCAGTCAACATCGTCAGAGACCCACACTACCCTGGCCACACTCTCATTTCACTCCTGCCATTGGGAAGAAGACATAGGAGCCTGAAAACTGTAACAATAGACAAAAGACAATAGGCAATAGGTGCAGGAGTAGGCCATTCGGCCCCTCGAGCCAGCAATCACTGCAATCATGGCTGATCATCCACAATCAGTATCCCGTTCCTGCCTTCTCCCCATATCCCTTGACTCTGCTATCTTTAAGAGCTCTATCTATCTCTTGAAAACATCCAGAGAAACAGCCTCCACTGCCTTCTGAGTTAGAGAATTCTACAGAAGGTTTTTCCTCATCTCCGTTCTCAATGGCCTACCCCTTATTCTTAAACTGTGGCCCCTGGTTCTGGACTCCCCCAACATCAGGAACATGTTTCCTGCCTATAGAGTGCCCCTTAATAATCTTATATGTTTCAATAAGATCGCCTCTCATCCTTCTAAATTCCAGTGTATACAAGCCCAGCCGCTCCATTCTTTCAACTTATGACAGTCCCCGCCATCCCAGGAATTAACCTCGTGAACCTTCGCTGCACTCCCTCAATAGCAAGAATGTCCTTCCTCAAATTTGGAGACCAAAACTGCATACAATACTCCAGGTGTGGTCTCACCAGGGCCCTATACAACTGCAGAAGGACCTCTTTGCTCCTATACTCAACTCCTCTTGTTATGAAGGCCAACATGCCAGTAGCTTTCTTCACTGCCTGCTGTACCTGATGTACAAGGACACCGAGATGTCATTGTACTTCCCCTTTTCCTAACTTGACACCATTCAGATAATAATCTGCCTTCCTGTACTTGCCACCAAAGTGGATAACCTTACATTTATCCACATTAAACTTCCAGAAGATTAGTCAAGCATGATTTCCCCTTCGTAAATCCACTGACCAATCCTGTTACTGTTATCCAAATGTGCTGCTATTTCATCTTTTATAATTGACTCCAGTACCTTCCCCACCACCGATGACAGACTAACTGGTCTATATTTCCCTGTATTCTCTCTCCCTCCTTTCTTAAAAAGTGGGATAACATTAGCTACCCTCCAATCCACAGCAACTGATCCTGAATCTATAGAACATTGGAAAATGATCACCAATGCATCCACAATTTCTAGAGCCACCTCCTTAAGTACCCTGGGTTGCAGACCATCAGGCCCTGGGGATTTATCAGCCTTCATTTCATTCAGTTCCTCCGTCACACTAGTACATCTGGGAGATTGTTTGTGTCTTCCTTAGTGGAGACAGAACCAAAGTACCTGTTCAAGTCGTCTGCCATTTCCTTGTTCCCCATAATAAATTCACCTGCTGCTGTCTTCAAGGGACCCACATTTGTCTTAACTAATTTTTTCCTCTTCACATACCTATAGATATAGAATATCCTCCTCTATATTCTTGGCTAGCTTACCTTCGTACCTCATCTTTTCTCCCCGTGTTGCCTTTTTAGTTACATATCTTCTGTTGCTCTTCAAAGGTTTCCCAATCCTCTGGCTTCTCACTCGTCTTTGCTATGTTATACTTATTTTCTTTTATTTTTATACTGTCCTTGACTTCCCTTGTCAGCCACGGTCCGATCGTCTCTTACTCCCCTTAGAATCTTTCTTCCTCTTTGGAATGAACTGATCCTGCACCTTCTGTATTATTCCCAGAAATACCTGCCATTGTTGTTCCACTGTCATCCCTGCTAGGGTCTCTTTCCAGTCAACTTTGGCCAGCTCCTCCCTCATGCCTCCATAGTCCCCTTTGCTCAACTGTAATACTGACACATCCGACTTCCTCCCTCTCAAATTGTCGATTAAAACATCATATTATGGTCACTACCTCCTAATGGCTCCTTTACCTTGAGTTCCCTTATCAAATCCGGTTCATTACACAACACTAAATCCAGAATTGCCTTCTCCCTGGTAGGCTCCAATACAACCTGCTCTAAGAATCCATCTCGGAGGCACTCCACAAACTCCCTTTCTTGGGATCCAGTACCAATCTGATTTTCCCAGTCTACCTGCATGTTGAAATCTCCCATAACCACCATAGCATTACCTTTGCTACATGCCAATTTTAACTCTTGATTCAACTTGCATCCTATATCCAGTCTACTGTTTGGGGGCCTGTAGATAACTCCCATTAGGGTCTTTTACCCTTACAATTCCTCAGTTCTATCTATACTGACTCGACATCTCCTGATTCTATGTCACCCCTCGCAAGGGACTGAATTTCATTCCTCTCCAACAGAGCTACCTCACCCCCTCTGCCCACCTGTCTGTCTTTTCGATAGGACTTCTACCCCTGAATATTCAGTTCCCAGCCCTGGTCCTCTTGCAGCCATGTCTCTGTAATTCCCACAACATCTTACTTGCCAATTTCTAACTCAGCCTCAAGCTCATCCACTTTATTTCTTATGTACAGGTTCAGGAGCTGCTACTTCCCTACAATCATCAGGTTATTAAACATGACAATCTCCAAATAAGCTCCGAACGACATGGTGTTGGGGGCATTGTTTTGGTCTTTGCACTGCTATTGTTTATATATACAGATTTGTTGTTGTTGTTTATTATGGTGTTTACAGAGTACTATGTTAACATATCTGTTGTGCTGCTGAAAGTAAACATTACATTGTTCTATTTTGGAACATATGACAATAAAACACTCTTGACTCTTGACATTGGTTGAACATGGAAGATGTTTTACCGTGTTCAGAATTCCCATGCTGATCATCCATTGTACTTAGAGTCCGTACATTTGCCCTGCACCAGTCATGAACAGCAAATATGCATGGATACATTATTTAACAAGTAGATCTGTTAGAGGGGGGGGGGGGGGCGGGGGTCAAGGGCCAACTAGCCACATGAAGGGTATTGCTTCCAAGACAGTATTCCTTTCCTGGAGTGCATATTTGTTTTCTACGGTCCCCAGTGTTCTGAATACCAGATCTTTAGGATTCTAAACTTCAAGGCAAGCTGCATGTGTTAGGCTGTGGAAAAACCTCAAGCTGGTTTTCAAGGTCAACCCGTTTAGGAAGATCAAATGATTATAAGTGAATGTTCAAACATGCCTTCCCCTGTCAAATACCAAATAACGTAATAGTATTTTAATATTTATATTCCAAACCTGAAATGTGATAATTACTCTGGCGTAATTTAAAAAACTGTCCCTGACAGCCGCCTGCATCTCATCAGCAGCGCAGATATGCAAATATCCACACATAAAGCCAAATTCATTTTCATAAAGCAATAACAAATGCAATTTGTCTAAGCTGTACTCGATACTTAAAGTGAATGTTAAAAAAAAAAATGGCAGGCTCAAGCAGCAGCTTTGCTTAAATGTCCTGCAAATGCTTAATGAGACTGGTGCAAAGATTAACAAATCCCATCTAACACACTTGATCATGTTTGAACATCAGTGTTCTTTGTGGTTTGAATGCATTCGTCAAGATACTAAAAAACTGCACATATTTTATCAATGCCTTACAGAAGCTTGTTAAAATGTTTATGCCTATTACAGAGATTAAAAATTAATTTTAGTAGATAACAGCTGTTAAGATAATTAAACCCACTGTCGCAGGTTTTGGAGGAGCCAATCATAGTTCAGTTACATGGAGTCTTTCATTTCACATTCTGTAGTTTTCCGAGACGAGACAGTTGGTGGGAAGACAATGATTCACCTTATATTTGGTCCTTTCCCAAGGATTAATGCCAACAAAGATATTCTTACCATGTTTTCTGCTGCAGAGACACAGTTACTCTTTTCCACTGTGAGAACTCTGAGAAATGATAAACACTGGCAGAAGTGAACTCTTGGCAACTGGGCATGCTGGGAAAGCACTCCTGCAGGAAACCAAGGCAGAAAATAACAAGATTGTCATCGCTGTTAAAATCCCACATCCCTCCATTCAAAGGCAGCAGGCGTAAAGCGTCAGAGTAAATAGATTATTGTAATTTTGAATAACAAAATCAAAACTGAGCCTGGCCTGCAAAACAACCTCAGTCCGTCCATTTTTCACAATTCTAATTGTGTTTTATAAAGATGGTAAGTTTTCTACAGTCTTTTTAAATCAGAGTCACATCATTGTATATTCTCTATTCAAAGAGGGTAGCAGTTGGAATACAAAGTTTAATGACCAGAAGTAAAACATGCATCAATTTCAAAATAACATTGAGAGAACAGTCTCTCTATGGGCCACATTTAGGATAATGTCAACAGAAGTCCAGGATGAACCAATTAATGGGCTTGTGTTACTGGGTAATCAATTAATATTTGTGCAACACAAGCTCCAATCATTCTGGAATCTCTTTCATATTTGAAAGGAATAAATCTCCCTCATGTTGCTGCTAAAGATCAGCCCTTCATTCAGCTTTGACCACAATGAGCCACCACGTTCTCAGTTTTTCAGGTGTGGCCATGGGAGCTGAAATATTAAAAGATCAGAGAGGAACAAAAGACACTACCTGCACAAATCCAATCACTAGATATGCTATGATAATGATAACAGAGTTGGAAGGAAACTTTGTAAAGTCCAAAAGTTCCAATCTCAAACGTCACCCATCCCTTTTCTCCAGGGATGCTGCCGACCCGCTGAGTTACTCCAGCACTCTGTGTCTGTCTTCTCACACCAAGAAGATAGGGAAGGATTGTGAACCAACTTTACTCCTCACAATAATGAATTCTCCAATTTTAGGTACCCCCCCCCCCCCCTTCCCTATGCCCCACCTGGACTCACAACAATTTCTCCCCTTCCCCTTCCATCTATATACCTTCCTCATGCTTCAGAATTTCTTCACAACCTCTTCTATCCATACCTCATACCATCTGTCTTTTCATCTTTGGCCTTTGTCCAACCATCTGCCTATGAAAAACAGCCCTTCCCTGTATCCACCAGGCTTTGTCCTGCCTTCCACGTTTCACCACCCCCTACAACAAACAGTTGGAAGAAGATTCCCGACCCGAAAGGTCATTTATCCATGTCCTCCAGAGAAGCTGGCCTGGCTCACTGAGTTACTCCAGCACTTTGTGTCATTTTTTACGTCACACATGAGAGCTGTCAATACATGCACATTTGGCCATGAAAAGTAAAGATAAACTACTTTCTGGAATTGTTACACATTACTAATGTGCAACATCTGGCACAAAAAGCACTGAAATGCAAACCAGTGCCTTAGTATTCATGACATTGCAGCAGGTCAACTGTTCATTGGCAGTCTGCAGACCCGTGACCAGCTGTCCACATATTTTCCCATCCAAATTAGGTAAAATGTATCCAAAAACACTATCCAAAGAAAGTACACATGCATTCAATAGGTACCATAATTAACACTGAATGGTATGCGTTTGAAGACCATCAGACCATCTGAGAAAATAAATTTCTGTATAATGTAAGTACAAGTGAAATGAACTCGACAAAGAGTACAATTTCTCCCAATGTGAATGGTCGTTGAAGAGAACATTGCCAGCCAATGGAGTCGTAACAGCCCACTTGATTCTCTGACTTACTGCTTTTCGACACAGGTGTTCTAAATTTAACATTCAATGATTTCACATGCTTTTGGCAAATATAGCATTTTGAACTTCACCATTATGATTAAATAACTCAACTTGATAAATTGGTGCCTGGTCGTAGCAGGACAGATCATGGGTGTCATGATGCACATTGACATCGTGACAAACTGGTTGCAACAGCAGGACTTTCCCAATCAATTCACGGAAGTGGCAACTTCATGCCTATATTCCTTTGTCCAAGGTTGTGTGCAAAATAAAGCTTTTCACTGTACCTTGGTACCCCAGGAACATGTGACAATAAAGTATCATTCATTCATTGTGTATGTAGCACTTGGCAAGTCCAATTGCTTGGGATTTACCTCCAGTACAAGATGCCAGGTCAGGCCATGGTTGGTGGAATACTCCAGGCTGATTTGGTTGTCCACGTGCAGTGCAAAAGGCTTTCCACAGCCCATCACCAGGTTGAACAGCAGCATGTAGGAAGCCCCAATTTGCATGGATTGGGTTTCAACATAGCGCATGCTTGCACTTGTTTTGGAATCTCCAGTGAAGCTACAGCAAAGACAAAGACAAACAACATGTAGTGGAAGCAAAACATGGACAAAATTGTCAGGCTGACGATAAAGGTCAAAATGATCAATTACAACAATGTCTGCAGTGGGTTATTCACTACTGTGGCTCATCCCAGTGATTCTGGAGTCAAAGAATGTGAGACCAAGTCTTCTTTACCTGGTAGCTACAAGGGCTCTGTCTGCCTAAATCCAGACATCAAAAGCATAATGCTACTTTATTTCACAACTAATTTTCATCCTTATTTACAGAGGCCAAGAGAAGATCAGGTCGCGAAGGATGAGGCTCGCTGGTCACTGCCACCGCCACCCAGAAATGACAGCAAACAAGGTTGTGCTGTGGGAACCCACCCATGGAAGACGTGACCCGGGATGGCGAATCAAGACGATGCTGAAGACATTGATGGAAGACGCATGTGTAGAGACAAAAGAGGAGCTTGCCAGCTGCATGGAGGACAGAGATGTGTGGTGCGTCCGTCACCGTGCTCGTCGGAAACCAGCACCATTGCGTCGCTAATGTTTTCAACGATAATAATAAATAATAATAATAAAATTGTTGAGGATGATGACAAAAAAGTCCTATGCTGTTGCCTGACATTGGAACTGAAATACAATATGGGATGATAATGTTACTCTTCATCTAACCATGCTGCACTGCACTTCATTTGAAAATTTGACAAGTGCCAAATGCTGCTTATTTTAATATACACAACCAAAAAACGTAAAAAATAGTCATTTGGAAGTGGTTTGGACGAATGGTACCTTCAAGGCTTCAAATTGTCAATGGCCCATGGTACTAATTTGTTGATATTGGTCATGAGTCTGGGGACTGGGACACATTTATTTTGGTTAACTTCTAAAATTGAGTGTCTATGATATCCTGTGGGGACTTGGAGGTATGAATCAAATAAGCATGGTATTGAACGATTAGGAGCTAACTATTATAAGAAACCTCTAGTAGATCTGCACAATCTCTAGGGGAACGGAGTATTTTAAAATAAAGTGGGAAATAACTGACTTTGTTTCTCTTTTCCAAATAGTTAAATACATTTTAAAGTTTGCATAATGAGTAGCAATTTGTCCAACTTTGTACCACACTATTCATGAATTCAATGGGTTATTGGGGCAAGCATACTCAGCAGGATAAGCTTGTAATATCTCACTGCGCATAATGTGGAATGATTAACCATTGCAGCACTTGCAGGAACAGTAGCCAAATATAATTTCTTGCCATGAAAGAATTTTTTTTTTATTATTTTTTTTATTTTTTATTAGAAGTATTTTACATTACAGTAATCTGCAATAACGTAAGTTTATACAGTTCTTGTACCACTTCTTATTTTAAACTTTAATAGGAAAACAGGATAGAAACAGTTAGTAAAGATAGTCAGTGAGTGAATGAAAGAGTGGTCCAGGAACACCCGTATGAACCTAAACCACAAGAAATAGTTAAAAAAGAAAAGAAAAAACCCAAAAGGAGGAAAAAGAAAAAAGAAAAAAGAAAGTAAGATTGGACATTATGAGAGGGATGTACCTACTTCTTATCTTTACTCACATAGATACATAGATACATAGAAAATAGGTGCAGGAGTAGGCCATTCGGCCCTTCGAGCCTGCACCGCCATTCAATATGATCATGGCTGATCATCCAACTCAGTATCCCGTACCTGCCTTCTCTCCATACCCCCTGATCCCCTTAGCCACAAGGGCCACATCTAACTCCCTCTTAAATATAGCCAATGAACTGGCCTCAACTACCCTCTGTGGCAGAGAGCTCCAGAGATTCACCACTCTCTGTGTGAAAAAGTTTTTCCTCATCTCGGTTTTAAAGGATTTCCCCCTTATCCTTAAGCTGTGACCCCTTGTCCTGGACTTCCCCAACATCGGGAACAATCTTCCTGCATCTAGCCTGTCCAACCCCATAAGAATTTTGTACGTTTCTATAAGATCCCCTCTCAATCTCCTAAATTCTAGCGAGTATAAGCCAAGTCTATCCAGTCTTTCTTCATATGAAAGTCCTGACATCCCAGGAATCAGTCTGGTGAACCTTCTCTGCACTCCCTCTATGGCTATAATGTCCTTCCTCAGATTTGGAGACCAAAACTGTACGCAATACTCCAGGTGTGGTCTCACCAAGACCCTGTACAACTGCAGTAGAACCTCCCTGCTCCTATACTCAAATCCTTTTGCTATGAAAGCTAACATACCATTCGCTTTCTTCACTGCCTGCTGCACCTGCATGCCTACTTTCAATGACTGGTGTACCATGACACCCAGGTCTCGCTGCATCTCCCCATTTCCTAATCGCCACCATTTAGATAATAGTCTGCTTTCCTGTTTTTGCCACCAAAGTGGATAACCTCACATTTATCCACATTATACTGCATCTGCCAAACATTTGCCCACTCACCCAGCCTATCCAAGTCACCTTGCCGTCTCCTAGCATCCTCCTCACAGCTAACACTGCCCCCCCAGCTTAGTGTCATCTGCAAACTTGGAGATGTTGCCTTCAATTCTCTCATCCAGTTCATTAATATAAATTGTAAATAGCTGGGGTCCCAGCACTGAGCCTTGCGGTACCCCACTAGTCACTGCCTGCCATTGTGAAAAGGACCCGTTTACTCCTACTCTTTGCTTCCTGTTTGCCAGCCAGTTCTCTATCCACATCAATACTGAACCCCCAATACTGTGTGCTTTAAGTTTGTATACTAATCTCTTATGTGGTACCTTGTCGAAAGCCTTCTGAAAGTCCAGATACAACACATCCACTGGTTCTCCCCTATCCACTCTACTAGTTACATCCTCGAAAAATTCTATAAGATTCGTCAGACATGATTTACCTTTCGTAAATCCATGCTGACTTTGTCCAATGATTTCACCACTTTCCAAATGTGCTGCTATCCCATCTTTAATAAGTGACTCTAGCAGTTTCCCCACTACCGATGTTAGACTAACTGGTCTGTAATTCCCCGTTTTCTCTCTCCCTCCCTTCTTAAAAAGTGGGGTTGCGTTTGCTACCCTCCAATCCTCAGGAACTACTCCAGAATCTAAAGAGTTTTGAAAAATTATCACTAATGCATCCACTATTTCTGGAGCTACTTCTTTAAGTACTCTGGGATGCAGCCTATCTGGCCCTGGTGATTTATCGGCCTTTAATCCATTCAATTTACCCAACACCACTTCCCGACTAACCTGGATTTCACTCAGTTCCTCCATCTCCTTTGATCCGCGGCCCCCTGCTATTTCCGGCAGATTATTTATGTCTTCCTTAGTGAAGACGGAACCAAAGTAGTTATTCAATTGGTCCGCCATATCCTTGTTCCCCATGATCAATTCACCTGTTTCTGACTGCAAGGGACCTACATTTGTTTTAACTAATCTCTTTCTCTTCACATATCTATAAAAACTTTTGCAGTCAGTTTTAATGTTTCCTGCCAGTTTCCTTTCATAATCTATTTTCCCTTTCCTAATTAAGCCCTTTGTCCTCCTCTGCAGGTCTCTGAATTTCTCCCAGTCCTCTGGTATGCTGCTTTTTCTGGCTAATTTGTACGCATCATCTTTTGCTTTGATACTATCCCTGATTTCCCTTGTTATCTACGGATGCACTACCTTCCCTGATTTATTCTTTTGCCAAACTGGGATGAACATTTTTTGTAGTTCATCCATGCAGTCTTTAAATGCCTTCCATTGCATATCCACCGTCAACCCTTTTAGAACTAATTGCCAGTCAATCTTGGCCAATTCACGTCTCATACCCTCAAACTTACCTTTCTTTAAGTTCAGAACCGTTGTTTCTGAATTAACAATGTCACTCTCCATCCTAATGAAGAACTCAACCATATTATGGTCACTCTTGCCCAAGGGGGCATGCACAACAAGACTGCTAACTAACCCTTCCTCATTACTCAATACCCAGTCTAGAATAGCCTGCTCTCTCGTTGGTTCCTCTACATGTTGGTTTAGATAACTATCCCGCATACATTCCAAGAAATCCTCTTCCTCAGCACCCCTGCCAATTTGATTCACCCAATCTATATGTAGATTGAAGTCACCCATTATAACTGTTTTGCCTTTGTTGCACGCATTTCTAATTTCCTGTTTGATGCCATCCCCAACTTCACTACTACTGCTAGGTGGCCTGTACACAACACCCACCAGCGTTTTCTGCCCCTTAGTGTTTCGCAGCTCTACCCATACCGATTCCACATCCTCCAAGCTAATGTCCTTCCTTTCCACTGCGTTAATCTCCTCTCTAACCAGCAACGCTACCCACCTCCTTTTCCTTTCTCTCTATCCCTCCTGAATATTGAATATCCCTGGATGTTCAGCTCCCAGCCTTGGTCACCCTGGAGCCATGTCTCCGTGATCCCAACTATATCATAATCATTAATTGCTATCTGCACGTTCAATTCATCCACCTTATTACGAATGCTCCTTGCATTGAGACACAAAGCCTTCAGGCTTGTTTTTACAACACTCTTACCCCTTATACAATTATGTTGAAAAGTGGCCCTTTTTGATTTTTGCCCTGGATTTGTCTGCCTGCCACTTTTACTTTTCACCTTGCTACCTATTGCTTCCGCCCGCATTTTACACCCCTCTGTTTCTCTGCTCACCCATTTAAGAACCCCACCACCTCTTATTCTCTGTTTATTATTGTTTTCTTCTTTCCCCCCTACATGTTGGGTCTGAGTGCTTTCCTTCTCTGCCTCCTGCCTCACACACTGTCTAATAGCATTCTCTATTTGAGTCCCTCCCCCCAACCATTCTAGTTTAAAGTCTCCCCAGTAGCCTTTGCAGATCTCCCCGCCAGGATATCGGTGCCCCTCAGGTTCAAGTGCAACCCATCCTTTTTGTACAGGTCAAACCTTCCACAAAAGAGGTCCCAATGATCCAGAAATTTGAATCCCTGCCTTCTGCACCAGTCCTTCAGCCACGCATTTATCCTCCACCTCGCTCCATTCCTACTCTCACTGTCGCGTGGCACAGGCAGTAATCCCGAGATTGTTACCTTTGCTGTCCTTCTCTTTAACTCCCCTCCTAACTCCCTAAATTCTCCTTTCAGGACCTCTTCTCTTTTTTTACCTATGTCATTGGTACCTATATGTACCACGACCTCGGGCTCCTCTCCCTGCCCTTTCAGGATATCTTGGACACTTTGAGACACATCACAGACCCTGGCACCAGGGAGGCAAACTACCATCCGGGTCTCCCGACTGCGTCCACAGAATCGCCTGTCTGACCCCCTAACTATAGAGTCCCCTATTAGTATTGCCCTCCTCTTCTTTTCCTTACCCTTCTGAGCAACAGGGCCGGTCTCTATACCGGAGGCCCGGCCGCTGTCGCTACCCCCAGGTAGGCTGTCCCCCCCAACAGTGCTCAAACAGGAGTACTTATTGTCAAGGTGTACAGCCACCTTGGACCTCACCCCTCGCCAGGTCCTAAAACCATTTATTATCAACAGAAAGAATTTTAATAACAATGTTCAAATAGTCTAGAAAGGTCTGATGCATTTTGTAAGACAAACTCCAGCATTTCCAGAGGTCTGATGTATGGAAGAAGATACATTTTAATTAAAGCAGCCATTTTAGCTGCAGAAGAAGCAAGTCCAATGGATCAATCTATATATTAACGTCTTGTAATGCAATTCCTTTTAAAACTTGCTCCAACAGAACAACAATAAATACAAGATCTGGGATTTATGAACTTTTACCTTAATGGCATTGATTCTTTGGTGGAATTGTCTTTGATTCACAAAACTGTTATTTAACTCATCATCATCGGCGGTCATTTGAACAAGTATTGAAAGAGCTAATAGTCAAATCAAATAGTCAAATCCAAAATGGAGTCGTTCTTCTACAAAAGCATGGACTAGTAGAACAAAAGAATGGCTCGGTGCCAAGTCTGAATGACTTTGTAAATTATATGGAACACAATATGGAGGACAGGTTGTCTTTTCAATAAACACATTAAGATGGCAGCCTGCAGTAATAACATGTGCTTCATTCAAGGCCATAAAGAAGTCAAGATTGAAAAAAAATAGCTGACGCTCCAGAGATAAGTAATAACTTGTTATTGGATGAGCTTGATTTGGACCCAACTTTTCTTATATTCTGAAAGGCTACAGAATCTTTCAGTCATGCCATATTCAGACTTGGTAGGAGTGTTTCACTGATAAGGAAAATGTATAATTGTGCTAACTCTTCTTTGTTCTGTGAGTGGGAGCCCGAGAAGCACTGAGCAACATTTGTGCTCATTGTAATCTCGCCACTCCCGTCTGACGAATCAATTAAAGATTGCCACGGTTTACCTTTAACAGTCTTTGTTGCTATCTGCTTTTTAAGAAACGAACTTTGACAGTATGACTGTCCTCGCCTCTCCATACGGTTGTCTACTTGTGGGTCTGCAGATGTCTGTAGAGGCCGATCCGCGATCCACACATATTGGCGCAAGGTGGGCAGTGGAGACTGGTGGCGGTTGGTAATCGTCTAGCCCCCTTCTCCACTGCCCACGTTGCACCAAGGTGTGTGGATCAGGGAGACTGGCGGCGGTTGGTAATTGTCGAGCCCCCTTCTCTCTGTCCTTACGGTGCTGTCACTTTGTCTCTGCGGCACGGCGTTGTTCCATTTCGGGAAGTGCAGCTCCTTCCTGCACGGATTTCCTCCAGGAATGTGCTCCCTGTTGCTCGATGTGATGTGGAATTTCTTCAGACTGTTCTTGATGTTGTCCTTGAAGCGTTTCTTTGGCCCGCCGGGGGCTCGCCGACCTTCCTTCAATTGAGAGTACAGGATTTGTTTCGGGAGACACATGGCCAGTCCATCAAAGTTGGTGCTGCATTATTGTGGTGGTGATGCTGGTCATGTTGGCTTCCTCCAAAACGCTGATGTGGGTGAGTTTGTCCTCCCAGCTGATCCTCAGAATCTTTCGTAAGGATCTTTGACGGTATTGTTCCTGGGCTCTCAGGTGCCTGCTGTAGGTGGTCCATGACTCGGCTCCATACAACAGGGTGTGGAGCACAATGGCTCTGTAGACCAGCAGTTTTGTTTAAACCTATAGGTCTCGGTCTTCAAAGACTCTTTTCCTGAGTCTGGCGTAGGCTCCGCTGGCACAGCTCAGGCGATGGTTGACCTCATAGTCGATGTGGTCAAGAGTGGTGTCGTTCACTTTTATAGTGGGCTGGGTAGACGGCTGGTTGGGTGGAGGTTGATGTAGGACCTAGTCTTCTTGATATTTAAGGCTAGGCCCATGGCACTGTATGCCTTGGCAGAGGCATTCAGGATGCCCTGAAAGTCTTCTGCAGAGTGTGCTGCAATGGCGCAGTCGTCCACGTACTGAAGCTCCATGATGGTGGTGTTACTGACTTTGCTCTTGGCCTTCAACCTATTAAGGTTGAAGAGCCCACCGCCAGTTCTGTAGAGGCTTGGGATCCCCTGTGGCAGCTCTTCACCAATAAGGTGAAGTATGGCAGCAATGAAGATGACAAACAGGGTGGGTGCGATGATGCATCCGTGTTTGACCCCCGTTTCCACAGTGAAGGGCTCGGACTCAGTGCCGCAGTTGCTGAGCACTGTGACCGACATGCCATGTTGGGGAAGCCTCAATATTCTGAATAGTCAATATTATTTAACTATAAAGGAAAAGTGCACTATTTATTTGTAGGAACACACTGCACCAAAGTACCCACAATGTACTATATCTCACCTTTTGTGATTTACAAAATGTTATTTAATACATTTATTTTGTAAATTGAGGACCAGCTGTTTATTCTTTTGGATATTTACTACCTCTGTGTCACTCTATCTTGTAAAAGGCCATATTCATGTTCTTTTAGTCTTAAAGTTTGTAATGTAAACCACCTCTTGTACAGATAAGAGCAAGGAATTGACAGTTGATGTAACATCATTCAGTTGTCAGAGATAAGCTTTTACTTTTTCCTTGGTCCAGATGAAGCAACAAACACCTGTTTATCATCACTGTTGACAGCAATCTGTGTCTGATAAAAACAGGACTAAGCCAAGCCACTCGATTCAGAGGGAACCTGGATACTACTACAAGTGAGATCCTGCCTTTGCTGCCTCTGTCTTTATTAGCTAAGCTGTCATATCCACCACTGAAGGACAATATTATTAGAGCTAAGAGCTAAAAATGTCAATAGGTTTTATATTGAAGACAAATAATTGCATTGACAAGAAAATGACTAAACTAAGGATTTGTCTGAATCCTGACTGACCCAATTGGTAATATCTTTACAATTTCTTAATTCAAATAGTAACTCGAGTGTGTCCGACAAGCAGTGGATCAAATAGAGTGTGATCCAACCCTTCTACAAATTCCTCTACAAATATATTCTACACAAAAACCACCTTTTATACAAGTTATTTAATTTGCCTATTGAAGAAAGAGATGATAAGGTCAATGTATCTATGCATATTTGCAGGCAGCAATGCTGAAAGAAAGTGGCCAATTTGGGAACTCCAAGCGATCCGTTTCGCTCCAAGCGAAAGTTTTCCGATCCGTCCCAACGTCGGAGTTTCGATCATCCCGACGAGAGGGCTTGTACGTCGGGCCGTCCGAAACGGCGACTACGGACAGTTCATGGCCCCGACCACGGGTGAACAGAGGAGGAAGATTGACTGAACGTTATTGCCTTCCATCGCAGTGAAGAATGTTGATTGCACTGTGGTGGATGTTTATGTTAAATTCTGTTGTGTATTGTGTCCTTTTTGATTGTATGGCTACATGGTAACTCAATTTCACTGTACTTTAATTGGTGCATGTGACAAAAAAATGTGAACTTGAACTTCCATGCAAGTTCATATAACAGTCTGGTCCAACTGTCAAGAACCCATTCGCACTGATTCCTCTTTTCCTCACATTCTGCCCCACTCCCCAAGTTCTCCTGTCACCTAGTTATACTAATGGCAATTTACAGATGCCAATTAATCAACCAGCCAATTCTTAGTTTATTTCCTCAGAATTGTCCATTCAACTCAAGCATTGGAGGACATCCCAACAAAACATTTTGAATTTCCCATTCATTACAATTTAATTTCAGAATCTGAGCCACTGGACCTTCTTTCTTCTGCCAAGCTATTAATCAAGGCAGAGGCCGAGCCAAGGCCAAAGCACCATCCATTTTCTGAGGCCTAAGGAAAAGGACAAATATTGACTTTTGTTTCTTCCCTCTGAAGGAAAATTCAGTGGCCCTGCCACTGATATCACAGGGACTTCAACAGCCCTCAACAGACGGTGAATGCAATGATACAGCCCCTGCTCTGTTTCCCCACTGTAATTATTCATGGCAGCTTAGGGGAATATTCAGAACTGCATTTCGTTTCTCTTATGACTAACAAATTACAGGGTTTGATCCACTTTCTCTGAGTAGGTTCACTGGAATTAAAATCTTGCCTCAGAAAATGATCCTCCTGTGTGCCATCTTCAAACCAATCTGTGTTGTTAAAAATTTGTTGTTAAATAATTCCGTAATTCAGTTATAAGCTAATGGCAAAATGATTTGAAAATTAATAAATTATTTCTAAAGAATTATTTATGATATTAAAGATCAAGCTGCAAAAATGATATTGGTTCAGGCAGAGTGTGGGTTAACAGTAAATTTGACCTTGTGTAAGTTATCGGCTTTGCTAGAAGCTTTGCACTGTAATTACTTTATTATGATTTTGTTGTCTAAAATAAGCCCGTAATTTAATCATTTGTTTAAAATTTAAATAATTTATGAGCATTTTAACCACCTCCAAATTTATGGGTTCTTATTTGGCAAAAGAAGGTGACTGATGGAAACATTACACATGATTAGATATGTTTCGCCTGCTGCAGAAAATGAGCTGGGGAATAGTCTGTGCTGAATGATAAATTACCCAACCCAAGTTTCATGCAATGAAGAAAACATTGTCAATCACTCCCCTGCGACCAACAAGAACATTGCACCTAACTCGTTGTTCTGGATTTGCCAAGAGCAAATCAAATGGAAGCCCAGCTGAGATCAGCTGGCATTAATTAATTTAACTACTAATCAGTTAAAGATAGTGTGAATTGGTCTGGAGATTTCCCATGGGGTAATGGCTGGCAAGGGCGATGAAGGTCATCAGCCAAATTCAATGCAGATTCGCCAGCTTCATCATCCTCCATATTAACCTATTGATGTATCTTTTCCTTGAAGCTAGTTCCAAAAGGCATAGGTTAAAAAGTTAATATGAGCATGGCAAAAATTGCTTCCAGCGACAAAAACTATTTCTCTCCTCTGTTAATCAAACAGAATTTATGAAGTTCGTGTTTTTATTTTACTGGACTGTAACAGAATGCTGTGCTACATTATTTCAAAAGTTAGAAGGGGTGAGTCATGAAAAGTGGGGATAGATTTTGTCCAAAATATAATGTTTTTACATTGAATACGTTAAAAGATAAGCCATACCTAAAATACTTCAATGTATTTAACAAAAAGTAATATTCATAGCCAATGTGTAGAATCTGGGGTACTGATATCTATTCTCAAGATATACTACTGTAAACTCTCTTATCCTTTGAGCCTATTTTGAGACATATAAATTGATTTGAGCATTTGTCAGGAAGGTTGATTCATTTTTTGGTTCTTGACAATGTTTATCAAAATTTAATTAATTATTCAAACAAATCGATCCAATCTAAACTGTGGGATAAACCTTTAAAAATTGCAGTTATGAAACGAGAGACAAAATTTGACAAGCATTTTCTTATTGTGGTAATTCATGGCAGTTGCTAAATTTAAAAAACAGGTTAAACAACAAACACACTTCATATACTTTTTAAAATAATTAAATCATTCCATTGAATCATGACTGTGGAGTATTTTATCTGTGAAATCTCTTTTTAAGTACATGTCTCTGGGCGCACCACTGTGCATTGTTTAAATTCAAGGATGGGGTTGGCGTTTGGGTCATGAGCCTTCAGCAAGAACAGGTGACTCTGGGATTAGCTGGGCAGAACAGCAACTGCCAGGACTGGTGAGAGGGGGGCCAGAGACCATGAACCAAAAGTGGGTCAATATTCCCTGCAGCAGATGCTTGATGTTACAGAATCCATAATCTCAGCAATATTATGATTTGGATAGGGGCTTAACGATTACAGAATTTTCATTCTCATTGTTGGAAATCTACAATTTTCAGGTGTTGATTAATTTCTAACACATAAAAGTAATGCCAGTAGGTATTCAATCTTTCCTGAAAAGTACACAAATAAGTTCATAAAAAACTATCTTTACCCTTAACTGTCACAGGGAATAGTTTAATTATGCCTGTCAAGATTGTCAAACTGATGAAATACAGTAAGTTTCCCTCTGATTTTCCTTCCACAACTAGAAGAAGCATTCTCCAACTGGATAGATAATAACATTAATAGAAAAAAAAACTCATTGATTTTCAGCTGTCTTTATTGGTCCCTTTTGCTCAACAGATGACAGGTCTGAAATGATATTCGCCCCTCTCCACTTAATCATTAAGCACGATAAGTGCATGTATCTAAATAATATACATCAGTACATCAGTAACATGTGTATCTTTAAGGCTCGCTCCAAACACAGTTAAATCCTTGCAAATACCCCTGGTCACAAGCCCAATGGTCTGTCCTGCTACAGAAGTAGCTTCAGGACTTGGTGAGTGTTTCCAGTATTGTCTATTTTTATATCTGGATCACTGATGGTGGTTCTATTTGAAGGACAATAATGTAAACAGTGAAGAGGAATGCTATCACCAATTTAGTGCTATTATTTATTATATTCAGCAATTTTAACTTAATTTTGTTTTAAATCAATGAAAACCAGGGGGCGTGGATAAAGTTGAGAAATCATCAAATCGGCATTTAATATGAAACGTGAATTAGGTACTGAAATAGATTGACGAACGCATGCTCGGCAATCTCTGTATATCCGTCAAATCCTTCCTTTGTAACAGTAACATTCTCTCATATTGTCAGCAGGAAGCTTGTACTTCCCGTGCAAAATATTCTGTTACCTCTCTGTCGTTATAAAAATGTGTGCCTACTAAAGTCAACATTGGATCTTTGTGCATAGATCGAAAATCAGTCTAAACCGTCAAGTTAACGTTATTACCTACTTTAACTCATCTGTGCCCCATGTAATTTTGTTGAAACTGAAATGGTTAGCATGATATGGAAATTGAACTCTGGGATAAAGTCATTAGTGTACAATAAAACAATGAAAAAAACATTAGATTCTATTGGGTTTAGTTTCACCTAATCAATAAAGGATGGTATGGTTGACGCATCATCTCTTTTCTAGCCCTTATTAAACCAAAGTTCTTTCAGAACCTATTCAATAATTTGATTTCCTCTCAAACTAGCTTTCTGCAAACTTTCCTTCATTAAGTTTTCAATAACATTGCCAGTGGCTGTCTCCCCTCAGGCTAACATCAACTGTCTTCTGAAAAAGCCTCCCACTGATCCTTTAGTCCTGTCAAACCCACCTCACTCACGAACCCAGTGCAAAACTCTGTCATGGACATTGTAACCAGCTCCCATTCAACAACATTTATTTGCATTTCTATAACAAGGAATAATTAGAAAAACAAATTTAACAGCGAGACAAATTAGAGATTCTGAACAGATTATCAACAACCTGGCACTCTTACCTACCCTATCTTTTTGGTGACCTATCTAAAGCTAGTAAAGATTTGAAGTCGCAGAATTCCAAGCAGTATTATCTAAAAAGAGTGTTTCCTGCTGTAATTTGTGAGCAAACTCAACATACAACAAAGTGAGAACTTTGCAAATATTTCAATGCATTCAAGGGATTTTAATTTTCTTGAAATGTGATGATAATTCATCCAAGGCAAGTTAGTACCTGATGCAATCCATGACATTTGGCTACTCTCCATTGTATGTTAGTTCAGGCAGATGCACACGAGAAAGTTTGACGTTAAATGAAAAACATTAACATCCTATTATTGTAAAATGATTCTTGCTTTCCTCACACAGCTTTAACACAGCGTGGGAAATGAAACTGATATCATCTTACCTGAGGGTCCAGTCATGGTTACAGTAAGGTTGGACATTTCCTAGGTAGAATCCTAGGGACTGAGTGACATCCACTAGATTGGTGAAGTTGAGACTAATGCTGTTGTACAGGATTGAGGTCATACTAATTTCATCAATTGCCCACACATCCTCATTAGGCCCAGAGTGATAGGGTTGCCACCATCGGAACTGGATGCCTAACCGCTGGGCATTCTGCGGGAGGTCCACGGAGATGATTCTAAGATGGAGAAGACAGCAGGGAATGAAAATTCAACACATTGCAACCTGTTTATCATGCCTTGATACCTGCAATATTTACAGAGAGGGATAAAAATATAAAACCTATAAAATGCATATTACTAAGCAATAGAATTACTTTTAGAGGCAATAATTTCAAGATATTATAGAAAAAACCATTGCAACAGAACTCCTTTTTGTTAGAAAGACATTCTGACAACATATTCTTTCTGCTCAATGACAAAGATAGACATATCCATCGTGATAATGAACTTTACTTTGTGAAATTCTGTTCATGAGATTTGGATGGTGAATCTTGTGTAAAGTTCAGAAGTGATGGAACAGGTAAGGAAGTCTTCACATGGAAGTTATGGGTCACTGGTGCAGTGTTCCCACTTACTGAGGTAAACTTCACCACACATTTTCATCACATTAGGACAATAGATTGATGTTCATTTCAGTTAAGGACGTGTGATTGCTGATAAATCTGAAACCATCTCATTTTCAGTTTAAAACAATGTGATTGAGGAGCCTGCATTTGGTTAATGTTGATTGAAATTAAGTGTAACAGAGCACAAATCTTAGACCAAAAATTAGGTTTGCATGCAGATTCACGATTTAAATCCAGAAACTGGTGTTAGAAACATTAATGGAAGAAAACCGAGGCCATTGATCTTGTAATTCTCCATCCAATTTTGTACGTCTTCATTAATCTATAAAAATCAACACTTGCATTAAATTATGAAGAGTGGAAGTCAAGTGAATGAACCAAATCATTCATTTGTTTCAATCACCAACAATAATTTGTCTTAAGTATATTAAATAAAAAACAAAGCTGATTGCAGAGAAAATAAATCTTGAAGGCACTTGTGTTCTTATTAGACGTTTTCTAAAAGCACAATAAGTAAATATTGAGTTCACTGCATGGATTGAGGCCACCAGTTTACTCCTAAATAAATGTTCATAGATACATTTATTTACATTTGCTTCTTTTCTCCAATTGTTAATACTAGACTATCAATACCTGGCGTTTAGGCAATGTGCTCGGATCTACTCATGTAAAAGAAAATATACCTCAAATGATAAACACTGTTATATATTTAACATATGGAGCATCAGGGAGGACATATTATCACAGGAAAGAAAATAATTCTATCACCGTGATTAGCTACGTAAATCAATGATCGTGTTCCCACCCAGTTCTGCACCTGTCAGGTTGGGAAGCATGCCGGATTCTTGGCAGACCTGCTGGTCACTGTCACTGCACTGTACAAATGATCTGCCTCTCAGAGTTTTCATCAGGCAAAATGCAGAATAACGTGGAGGTTGTCAACTTTCAATTCATTAAAAGGTGTAATTTCTTTATACAAAACTGTTAGTATTTATATCAATGCTTCGTATAATTAAACATTGCATATAATTTTCAGAAATATGCAATAAATTTAGAACAAGCAAAATGAGCACCTAACACACATAATAAAGACAATACATAGCATTGATTTAGTTTCTTGTTCTGAAAACATGTTTTAAGAACAAGAATGATTATAATAAATGCTCCTCTATTCAAAATGACAGCAGCATATGAGCATTTAGAAAAAAGTGCTTCTTGTAATTTTATTAACGTGACATAACAATGGCAACTGAAAGTAAGAAGCATCTTAAGGATTCAGATCTGGCTTAGCAAATAAACGTAGGGAAAGGGCTAGAAATGAATTAGATAGATGATTAGGTATACTGGAGAGAGAGCAAAGAACACACAGGCAACAGAGGGGGGGTTTCCCAACTGGCGGTGGGAGAGAAAACCCCCCACAAAGAACCTGAAATTTACAGCACGGAAGGAGATCGTTTGGTCCATCATGTTCCTGTCACTTTCACCACTGTCTAGGATTTATAGATATGTACTTCAAAGTCCCGCTAGAATCTCCACATTGTCAAGCACATGCTAGCGTTATAGCTTATCTGAAACAGGTTGGCTGGAGGCATACCACAACTTGGGATACTGTAGTCTGTAGGAAGGAACTGCAGATGCTGGTTTAAACCGAAGATAGACATAAAATGCTGGAGTAACTCAGCGGGGCAGGCAGCATCTCTGGAGAGAAAGAATGGTGACGTTTCGGGTCGAGACCCTTCTGCTGAAGAAGACACCCTTCTTCTTCTTCTGAAGGGTCTCAACCCAAAACGTCACCCATTCCTTCTCTCCAGAGATGCTGCCTGTCCTGCTGAGTAAAGCCCCTGTCACACTTTCCCGAGTTACTCACGAATTCTCCCGAGTTTTCCCCTTGATTCAAACTCGGAGAATGTCCGTAGCGAGTCCGTAGATATTTCGTAGCGGCTCGTAATGCCAGCCGTAGTTACTCGGGGCATCAGGTAAGTCGGGACGTTTTTTCAGTATGTTGAAAAATGTCCACGAGTAAAAAATATAGCCCCGAGTACCTACGGCTGGCTATTATCGTAATTCTCCGAGTTTGAATCAAAGGGAAAACACGGGAGAATTCGTGGTAACTCGGGAAAGTGGGACAGGGGCTTTAGTCCAGTATTTTGTGCATATTTGGGATACTCTAGCGTTATGGTTACAAGTATTCAGAGTCAAGACCATTGATTCAGAATTACAAGCTTGAATCCAGAAGAAGCTGAAATGTAAATTAATAGATCTGGAATTTAAAAATATTAACGATGACCTTAAACTACTGTTGGAAAAATACATATGGTTCACAATGCCTTTCAAGAAATGAAATCAATTACCCTTATTGAGTATTGTATTTACCTAACAACAGATCCACCAATGTGGTTGACTTGTACCTGTCTCCTCAGTTTTGGGACAATTAGGGATGGATGATCAATGTCAGATTGTCAGTGATGTTGGACATTCCATAGATCAGGGGGGACAAGTCTGTGGCTCAAAGCCTTTGCTGTTTGCCGTGTGCTCAGATATTTCAGAACAAAGTAAAATAATTCTTGGAGTGGATAGGATTAGCTGAAGACTGGCTTCTCTGCCATTGGGACATCAGGGGGAGGAGGGGGGGGGGGTACAAGATTGATCATCCACTCCACACGACTGACGAAATATGACTAAAAATGCTTCAAACTGGTCTTTTGCTCCCCATTCTGAACTCAGCAATTATTGAAAAGGGGTAAGTCATGGAAGATTGTGGATGCTCATCATGCAGAGTGGCAAGTTTCCTGGGAAAAGAATGAAAATCAGGAGCAATGTGGCAGGTGCACAGCCCTCTGTATCATGTTCTCCAGCCCCAATTGCAAAATTCAGTGCTATTAGTGCAAAAATAGAAAATCCATTCAAAGCAAAAAAAAAGTTATTCTAATTTTTTGCAGGTTATATTTGGCAACTTGACTTATTAAAGTTAGAAGGTGTAAAAGGACAATTCTCATGCTTAAGATCTGTGATACATTATTTTCTACAATATTAACCTTTGGCCACATGGAATTAATTGGAAATTCAAGTGCAACTAATTGCATTTCTTATTAACAAACTCCTATTTCAATACTACTGTTCTCTTGAGCTCTTTAATATTTCTGAGTGCTTGGAAAAGATTTTAAAAAATCAGATGGTGGGAGACTTTTATTATTGAGACTGGTTTACTTAATCATGTAATGCCATTCAATAACTATGTAAGCATACAGAATAAATCAGTGTGGTTTCTTAAGTAGTCTGTTAGTGTACCCAAGATATTTAAAAAACTGAAAATAGTGGTAGACAATTAAAGCATTGTTGCCATTATCCACTGATCCGGATTTTCAATTGGACAATAACACTAATGCACGAGAAGAGATGCAGATTTGACTTTGAAATGGTGGGGGGGGGGGGGGGGGGGGCTTGAAGATGGAGCAGATATATGCAGAATGTTGAAAGTGAACAGTAGTTAAGTAATGTTAAAGATTGAGGGATTATATTTTCCTGCTGGATAAACAGGAGAAAAACATTCCTTTTATTATAGTGCCTTTCACATCCTCAGGATGCCCCAGAGTAGCCACTGGAGGTAATAAATGAAATGATTATGTCAGGTTTTCACTTTAGATTCCCATAAATAGCAATAAGATAATGATCAGATATAACTGTTTTTTGGGATGGTGGTTGAGGCCAAAGTGATGGCCAGGACACGAGGTGAACCAGCCCGTTTTTTTTCATTTGAAGCAAAGAAAGACCCTTTAACATCCACTTCAGCGGGCAATAATGCCTTGGGTTTATCCATTACCATCCAAACTCCTCCTGCTGTTCAACACTTACCCTGAGGTGTCAGCCTCGATTACGTGTTCAGCCTCTAGAACCAGGACTTGAACCCATGGACCTGACACAAAGCTGGGTATGCTACTGCGAAGTCACAGCTGACTGATTAGCTTTTTGAAAAAAGACTGAATAGATATTTATTGAAAATGGATAAAACTGTTGATGCAGGAAATCGAAAATAAAAATAAAAAGGTGCTGGAAATAGTCAGAAGGTCAAGCAGCACCTATATTAAGTGAAACAGAGTTAATGGTGCAGGATAGTTAGATGGCCAATGTTTGAAGACTACAGAGACCTTATAAACCTGGAATACCAAGCAGTGTGCAGTTATATAAAATTGTTTAGTATTGGATATGCAGGGATGGATAGGAAAGTGTTACACCAACCCAGGGGAAATAATAATTCACGTGATTAACACAATGGAATAGAGCCAATGTCAAGACTAACTGTACATAATCTGAGGAAAGAGAAGCTATCATTCCAACATATTCTATACATTTATCTTCTCTCAGATCTCTAATTCATTGTAGTTTAGTTTAGTTTAGAGTTACACCATTGAACCAGCACCGACCAGCGATCCCCACACATTAAAGGGCCTGTCGCACTTGGGCGTCATTTGCGCGTCACGCAGATGGCGCGCAAAGATTTTGTACATCCCAAAATCCTGGGGCGCCGCAGGCGACCGCGCGTCACTGCCTACGTCAGCACGCACCATGCGTGCGTAATACGCACCATGCGCGTGTCAAGACGCGTAAATGATGTCGCGTAAATGACGCGCAAATGACACCCAAGTGGGACAGGCCCTTAACACTTTCCCACACACACTCTGGACAATTTACATTTATACCAAGCTAATTAACCTACAAACCTGTACATCTTTGGAGTGTGGGAAGAAACCAAAGATCTCGGAGAAAGCCCATGCGGTCACAGGAGAACGTATAAACTCCGTACAGACAGCAGCCGTAGTCAGGATTGAACCCGGGTCTTTGGCGCTATAAGTGCTGTCAGGCAGCAACTTTACTATTGTGCCACCATGCCGCATAGTCAAACAAAATGGTCTTCTTAGCAGAAATTATGTCCTGACAAGAAAATAATTGACTGAAACCACAAGCCGAACAGCTACACAGTGGTCTCAGAGTGCTGGCCAGGATGGCTGATTTGCACATAATTTACCTGAAGTAGAAAAAAGACTGAAGTCACTCGATAGTAAATATCCTTTAAAACAACTTTTGAAAAAAAATTGTCATGAAAGAAACACTAGAAACACTACAGCAGATAGGATTTCCTTTGGATTTTTTAAATTGATTAAAACTGCAGTAATAAAATAAAAGGAATATGGAAGCAATATGAAATCCAATCACATATTTAAGGGGCCAGGGAGTTATTCTGGGTTAATTACAAATGCGGGGAGGAGCATGATTCTAGCGTCATACTCAGAGTATGCTTTATTCAGCTGGCAGTGGTGTCTCTAAGACAGGTGGCACGCACCACAAAAATAGTGCAATTGGCAAAACCAGGGGGCTTGACACAGCTGGGGAACAGTTATGAAACCTGGCACAGCTGCCGCTCTAGTCACAATGGGCACTGTGGACAGACCTCAAACAGTGGAGATACTTGGCAAAGGCAGGGAACTGGCCCAGCAGGCAGCTCCAGCCTGCAAAGATCCTGTCCTGTTTGTCAACTCGAGGTTGTTCTAACTCGTCAATGACACGCACACATAATTAGAAAGGAAAACAATCATCAAAGGACCAAAGGAAGCTGGAGGGTGAGTGAGCGAGACCTTTGGGATATTTTAGAGGCCTTGGGCGAGCACAACAGTCATCTGTAATTCTGTTTAATTAAGCTAAAATCATTCCACACACCTGAATCCCTGAAAAAAAATACAGCAAAATAAAATCCTGTAACATTGCTAAGGGCTCCACACACGAGATTGCTTTCAACTCCATTGTATCCATGGCAACGTGTTAATTAATAACACCTGTTTGAGTGCCGCAGAGCTGATCAACATGCAATAGTTATTGATAGTTTAAAAAATAATAGATGGCTATAAGGTTACCTCTTGCCAAGGAATTTCGTAATTACCAACTCCTCGAGCTCACATATTTCATGTCAGTGTGTCACCTCATCTACGAACCATATGAAACCTGCCATGCCGCGAGTTTGGACAGGAAAGAGCTGTTAATCTGGTTTCATTTAATGGCACATATTTTAGGACAGACAAATTGAAGAGTTATCCCTCAACTGGATGTTTGAAAATCACGTTGCCACACTGCTTAACTTACCTTATGCTGCACAAACACATTATTGTGAGGTTTCGTCCTGCAATTTGCTCTGTCTTCTGAAGACTGCCAAATACCTGCATAATTTCTCCCTCTTGATGCCATATTTTACCTCAGTGTGATACTATCCATCAGGCATGTGCCAAGTCAGGTGAGTTAGTCAATTGGCCTCAACCTCTAACATTCATATCACCAAACACTTCCACCTCCTGATAAATCTCAGCTGTCTAAATAACACCAACATTGCATGAGATTCAGACATATCCACTTCATTAATATTAAATATGGATAACCAGATGTCTTTGCCAAGAGAAAAACGAAATGAAGGCACAAGAGACTGCAGGTGCTAAAATCTGTAACAAAAAAAGGAGAGCTGCTGGAGGAACTCAAGGAGGTCAGGCACATCTGTGGAGGGAAATGAACAGTCAATGTTTCGGGTTGACACCCTTCACCTAGACTGTAAGACTAGAGGGAAAGTCGCCATTATAAAAAAAGTGGTAGGGAAAATGAAATTGAACTTCCTAAAATTGTTAAAGGACTTTGTTATTTCCACTATTTCAATGGCACCATTCTGTTGAGTGAAGAGTCATTTGCATCCGGAAAGATGCCATTAATGACAGCAAATACATCTGTCGGGATAATCAAAATGATTTAAAAGGGATATAGATACATACCTTCAAGGTTGACAGAGGAGTGGCAGGTGAAGGAGTGAATGCGGGGATTGGCTGAGAAAGGGAGCGGCCTGTTGGGGAGCGGCCTTGTCGAGGGAAGTGCCTTTTGAGAAAATTGCAAGTCTTTGGCTTGAGAGTCTTCGGCGAGGAGGCTGAGGGAGGAGACCATGCCAAAAGTTGGAGAAGGTGAGACGCAGTGAAGAAATGACAGGTAAGCTGATTCAGTGTGATGCTTGCAGGATGTGGGAGGTCAGGGACACTGTTGGTGCCTCTGGCTGCTACAACTGGGGAAAGTGTGTCCAGGTTCAGCTCCTGAAGGACCGTGTTGGGGCACTGGAGAGGCAACTGGATGACCTCAGGATCATCCGGGAAAACGAGTGTTTCCTGGACAGGACCTACAGTGAGATCGTTACACCGAAGATACCGGAAGAGAGAAGGTGGGTGACGATGATGAAGGGAAGGAAGCTTGGAGTACAGGCGACCCCATGGGATGTACCTCTTGAAAACAGGTTCACCCTCTTGGAAGATGTCGGGACAGAAGACACTGCCATTCTGGGCAGCGGACAGGTCTGCGAGTCAAAACATGGCGCTGAAGCAAAGCCGAAGAGACAGACGTCAGACAGAGCCATGGTAGTCGGGGACTCCATCGTGAGAGGTAGAGACAGGGGTTTCTGCGGCAGCAGGCGGGATTCAAGGATGGTGTGTTGCCTCCCTGGTACCAGGATCCAGGACGTCACGGACCGATTGCAGGGCATCCTCAAGGCTGAAGGTGAGCAGCCGGAGGTAGTAGTGCATGTCGGCACAAATGACGTCGGGAAGAAGAGGAAAGAGATTCTGCAGCGTGACTTTAGAGAGCTCGGAAGAAGGCTGAAAAGCAGAACCTTCAGGGTGGTTATCTCCGGTTTGATTGCAGTTCCTTGTTCTGGTGAGGGCAGGAACAGGGAGATAGGGGATCTGAATGTGTGGCTGAGGAGCTGGTGCAGGGGGCAAGGATTTAGATTCTTAGACCACTGGGATCTGTTTTGGGGTACAGGTGAATTGTACAAAAGGGACGGGTTGCACCTTAACAGGTGGGGGACCAGCATTCTGGCAGGCAGGTTTGCCACTGCTACACAGGTGGGTTTAAACTAAATAGTGGGGGGGGAGGAGACAAATTGGAAATACAATGATGGAGTTAAAGGGAAAAAGAGTATCGGAAAAGTTAAGAAAGACACCAGAATTAAAGGGGCATAAAGCTCACGAAGGGATAGGAGAGTATGGCCCAGTGAAATAGGAATCGATATGAAAGGTGAGGTGAGTAATGGATTAAAAGTATTATTTTTGAATGCACGGTATAAGAAGTAAAGTGGATGAGCTTGAGGCTCAGTTAGAGATTGGTAGATATGACATTGTGAGACATACACAGACATGGCTGCAGGAGGATCGGGACTGGGAACAATATTCAGGGTTATACGTCCTATAGAAAGGACAGGCAGGTGGGCAGAGGAGGTGGGGTAGCTCAGTTGGTGAGCGATGAAATTCAGTCCCTTGCAATGGGTGACATAGGGACTGACGATGTAGAGTCGCTGTGGATAGTATTGAGGAATTGTAAAGGTAAGAAGATACTAATGGGAGTTATCTACAGGCCCTCAAACAGTAGCCTGGATCTGGGGTGCAAGTTGCAGCAAGAGTTTAAATTGGCATGTAACAAAGGTAATGCCACTATGGTTATGGCAGATTTTAATATGCAGGTAGACTGGGATAATCTGGTTGGTTCTGGATCCCAGGAAAGGGAGTTTGTAGAGTGCCTCCAAGATGGATTCTTAGAGCAGCTTGCACTGGAGCCTACCAGAGAAAAGGCAATTCTGGATTTAGTGTTGTCTAATGAACCAGCATTGGATAAGGGAACTTTCCCAGTTTCCCAGATAAGGGAACGAGGTTAATCACCGATATGGCGGGACAGTCATATGAGGAAAGATTGGAAAGTGGGCTTGTATTCAATATAATTTAGAAGGATGAGAGGATATCTTATAGAAACATATAAAATTATAAAAGGACTGGACAAGCTAGATGCAGGAAAAATGTTCCCAATGTTGGGGGAGTCCAGAACCAGGGGCCACAGACTAGGAATAAAGGGAGGTCATTTAAAACTGAGATGAGAAAAAAACTTTTTACCCAAAGAGTTGTGAATTTGTGGAATTCTCTGCCACAGAAGGCAATAGAGGCCAATTCACAGGATGAATTTAAAAGAGAGTTAGATAGAGCTCTAGGGGCTAGCGGAATCAATGGATATGGGGAGAAGGGTTACTGATTGTGGCTGATCGGCCATGATTACATTGAATGGCGGTGCAGGCTCAAAGGGCCAAATGGCCTCCTGCAGCTATTTCTATGTTTCTATCTAAAATGTACCACCTACAAAAGTTATTACTTGTTGAACTATACTATGAAATTATACACTAAAATTCAACTCTCAGTTATCAATTCCCATGACATCATTCCAATGCAATAATTTCAAAGTTATGAAAAACTATCATCTATTCTTTTACATTAATTCCCAGAAAAGCTCATCCATAATTCACTTTGAGAAGGTGATGGTGAGATAATGGCCATCTTTTAAATGCCTGGTAAAAGTCACTGCTGGGTGGGGTAATCTAGGAGATTGACTCGCCTTACCGTGGCTCGTGGTAATTCAGGTGGGAATAATGTTGCAGCAGATTCCATGTAATTCCATTGTCAGCTGAAAAGTGCAGAAGAACTCCTTCTCCTGGCTGGTCTGGAGGCTTGCATGTGCTCAGAACATATTTACTACCCAGGCGAAGAGTGAACTGGAGGAATCTAGAAAATAGTAAGATCGTGAGGCAGAATAATTAACACCTTAAATAAGGCCATCATTCAAAGCCTGCATTGAAATGTGGTACTTTGGGCAGGAATGAAGGTACAATTAAGAGGTTAGTATTACTTTAGTATTTAGTATTGTAATTGCCCATTGAACACGTGCTTTTAAACTTCAATGGCGATAATATGGCAAATGGACACCATCATAAATAAGGTAATGATGAAAGGGAATGTGGTGGTGGAAGGTTGACTTATCGGACTGGAGGTCTTTAATTAATGATGTGCCTCAAGGATCGGTGCTAGGTCCACTCCTATTTGTCATCTATATCAACAATTTGGACCGTAGTAAGTTTGTAAAAAAAAGATTCTGATTATCCACCCTAATGGCCCTGTCCCACGGTACGAGTTCATTCCAAGAGGTCTCCCGAGTTTGCCCTGATTCGAACTCGGAGATTTACGGTAATGGCCGGTCGTCGGTACTCGGGGCTCTCGTGGACATTTTTCAACATGTTGAAAAATCTTCACGAATCTTCCCGAGTTTACCTGCCATTAGCGAGTCTTCCCGAGTACCTGCCATTAGCGTTATGAGCCGCTAAGAGACGTCCCCGAGCTCCGACATACCCACTACGTTCATTCACCGTGCTTACCACGAGTTTGATTTTTTTTTAACTCGGGAGAGCTCTTGGAATGAACTCGTACCGTGGGACAGGGCCATAACTATGCCTCTTAGAATTTTATACACTTATATCAGGGATATCCGCAGCCTCCTTGGCTCCAGGGAAAACAAGCACAGCCCACCCAATCCATCAATTCAGAAAACATCCTCATGAATCTCCTCTCCACTCTCTCCTTATAAGATTGAAGAAATTTGGCATGTCGCCGAATACTCTATTGAACCTCTACTGGTGTACAGTAGGGAGGATACTGACTGGTTGCATGACGGCCTGGTTCGGTAATTCAAACGCACAGGAATGAAGGAGGCTGCAGAAAGTGGTAGACATTGCCCAGACCATCATGGGTAATGACCACCCCTCTATTGAAGGTTTATACAGAAGCCACTGCCTCAAAAAGACAGCAAACACCCACAACATCTTGGCCCGCTCTCTTCATGCTACTACCATCGAGAAGGTGGCACAGAAGCCTGAAAACTATCACCTCCAGGTTCAAGAACACTTCTTCCTAGTAACCATCAGGCTCTTGAACACTGCACAACATTAACCACAACCCCACCTCAGCATCAATTTCTCTATCAATTGTACTGGAGTTTGACTTGATTGTATTTCTGTATGGTATATCTGACCTGTTTGGATAGCAGGCAAAACACAGCTTGTCACTGTACCACAGTACACGCGACAATAATAAACCTAAACCGGTCAGTATGTTCTCTATCACACACCTGTTGAGGTTCAATAGAGTATTCGACGATGTACGAATCTCTTCAATCTTATAAGGAGAATAAGGCATAGAGGAGATTCACCATGATGTTGTCTGGATTGGAGGACTTCGGTCCTGGAGACAGATTGCATCAGCTGGGGAATTAGGTTGGGCAGCTCCTTGTTTGTTCAAATGTTTTTGTCAAATCCACTTGTATTTTTATCATATGGAAAGCTGTTAATTTCTAGATCATATCGTTGATTATTTATTTAACTTTCATGTTGATAATACTGATCCCTGTGGTATTTGTCTCTCTGTTCTTTGTAGCTTCATAACTGATGTTTTGGTAATCAGCAAAATACATTTTCTTCTGAAATTACTCAAGAGTCTAAAGGATGCTGCTACACACCACCAGTATTTTCAAAGGAATGACAAGGAGGCAGTTCGTGGAGATTTAGGTGGTGAAGAATCTATCTCACATAAATTCTGCCTGTGTTCTCTCAACAAACTGACTGATTGTGATTGATATCCAAGGCATTACAATTGTCTGCTTCTTGAGTTCTTCCTGCTATCAACAGCAGTGGCACATTCTGGAGTAATTTCATCATGCACTATATAGTAAATCTAATTGCAGGTTTTCCCTGCATGTGCATGTATTATTTGAGACTTGCATGAATTCAACTGCAGAATGCTCTTCAGCTCCTTTTGGCTGAAATGACTTGGAACAAATCCATGCAGTGGTTCTTACAAGATGCCCAGCTATGCAATAGATTTACTCGTCACATACCACCTCTTGTAGCAGAGAGAAATTATGGCATATAATCAGAGACCACAAATGTATTAGGTCAAATTAATCCCTAGCATGAATTTTCTGTTCTAATCTGTAGAATTTTCCATGCATTCTCCTTTGCTGTAACAGGACCAGAACCAATGACCACAGTCTAAGAATAATGGAGAGGCCATTTAAAACTGAGATGAGAAAAAAACTTTTTCTCCCAGGGAGTGGTGAATTTGTGGAATTCTCTGCCACAGAAGGCAGTAAAGGCCAATTCACTGGATGAATTTAAAAGGGAGTTAGATAGAGCTATAGGGGCTAGCGGAATCAAGGGATCTGGGGAGAAGGAAGGCCCAGGATGCTGATTGTGGATATCAGCCATGATCACAATGAATGGCGGTGCTGGCTCGAAGGGCCAAATGGCCTCCTCCTGCACCTATTTCCTATGTTTCTATCCTAGATTTGAAATATTTGCTTGCCACTATGTTATTTTGAAGGACATTGCCATTCCTATTTGTTATAAACTGTAAATTACATCCAACACTTTAAGACATTGAAACACTGTTCAATATATAGCCTCCAGCCAGGCCAGACAATTCAGATTTATTTGCACTGATACGTTTAACCGTTTGAATTTTGTGGGCCTGGAGATTTGGAAATTGCTGAATTCCTATTGGTGGATAAATTCTAAATCAGAACATTCTAAATCTAATGGTTTTAGCAATTTAAGAGCTTAATGGGAGTATTGATATTTATAAATGGGCCCCAAGGCTCCATAGCATGCTGAACAGGAAACTCTTCACCAGTATTAGACCAGCCCTGCATGCTTCTCAATGAAGGACATCTGGGATCTTCATCAGTCTTTTTCTTTCTTGAGGTAAAGAACACGATATTGACAGAAAATTTACATGAGGACGGCAAATACGGCTTTCAAACAAATTGAACAATACTCGTTACTCAGGATTAGACTAAAGCAGCTTGATCCTCAGTCTACTAACAAGCCCATAAAGCAGGCTTTAGAGATTGTGCAAAATTCACCACTCTGTCACGCTGTCTGCCAGCTATTTAACAACAATTGAGCATTGCATCCGGCAGGAATTCAAAGTCAGATGAATTTGGGCTCAACGATCTCTCTATAGAAGATTTTGTGTATAATGATATGTGAAATAATTCTCACAGTGTATGTGCAGTTCAAGGTTACAAACATCCAACTTATTATCACCCGTACATCGAAATAAGCTCCAACGTTAAATTTAAAGTCTGACATACATAAATACTTTCATTCCCACAATTACAGGACTACTGTGCCCTCCATAATGTTTGGGACAAAGACCCATCATTTATTTATTTGCCTCTGTACTCCACAATTTGTGATTTGTAATAGAAAAGAATCACATGTGGTTAAAGTGCACATTGTCAGATTTTATAAAAGGCCATTTTTATACATTTTGGTTTCACCACGTAGAAATTACAGCTGAGTTTATACATAGTCCCCCCATTTCAGAGCACCATAATGTTTGGGACACATGGCTTCACAGGTGTTTGTAACAGCTCAGGTGTGTAATAATTGCCTCCTTAATGCAGGTATAAGAGAGCTCTCAGCACCTAGTCTTTCCTCCAATCTTTCCATCACCTTTAGAAATTTGTATTGCTGTTTATCAACATGAGGACCAAGTTGCCAAGAAGTACTAAAAAAAAAGCAACAGTTCTGGTAAAAGGGTCTTGTGGACAGATGAGAAGAAGATTAACTTATATCAGAGTGATGGCAAGAGCAAAGTATGGAGGAGAGAAGGAACTGCACAAGATCCAAAGTATACCACTTCATCTGTGAAACATGGTGGTGGGGCTGTTATGGCCTGGGCATGCATGGCTGCTGAAGGTACTGGCTCACTTCTCTTCATTGATGATACAACTGCTGATGGTAGTAGCATAATGAATTCTGAAGTGTATAGACACTTCCTATCTTCACGTTCAAACAAATGCCTCAAAACTCATTGGCCATCCATTTATTCTACAGCAAGACAACGATCCCAAACATACTACTAAAGCAACAAAGGAGTTTTTCAAAGCTAAAAATGGTCAATTCTTGAGTGGCCAAGTCAATCACCCGATCTGAACCCAATTGAACATGCCTTTTATATGCTGAAGAGAAAACTAAAGGGACTAGCCCCCAAAACAAGCATAAGCTAAAGATGGCTGCAATACCAGAGCATCACCAGAGAAGACACCCAGCAACTGGTGATGTCCATGAATCGCAGACTTCAAGCAGTCATTGCATGCAGAGGATATGCAACAAAATACTAAACATTTTACTTTCATTTACATTACATTGATGTGTCCCAAACATATGGTGCCCTGAAATGAGGAGACTATGTATAAACACTGCTGTAATTTCTACATGGTGAAACCAAAATGTATAAAAATGGGCTTTATTAAAATCTGACAATGTGCACTTTAACAACATCTGATTTTTTTTTTCTATTACAAATCTCAAATTGTGAAGAACCGAGGCAAATAAATAAATGATGGGTCTTTAACCAAACATTATAGAGGGCATCGTAGTTTCCCCTCTCTGTTCACTAATTGTTCATCCTTTTCAGTCCTATGTTCTTTTGATGCCATTCATTACAATACTGCCGGGCTATGATTGCCATATCAAGTGATTTTTGTGTGGTTCCCGAATTATGGACAAAATCGACTTATGGATGTCCACAAATACAGAATCCATTTGTTACCTGGAGACAGCATGTAAATGTACACCAGATAGACACAAAGTGCTGGAGTAACTCAGCAGGTCAGGCAGCATCTCTGGAGAAAGAGAGAGTCAGAAACCTTCTTCCGATCCGAAACATTACCCATCTTTTTCTCCAGGGATGCCTCCTGAACCGCTGAGTTACTCCAGCACTTTATGTCTATCTTCAGTAGAAACCAGCATCTGCAGCTCCTTGGTAGAACCAAAAGGCTGGAGTAACTCAGCGGGTCAGGCAGCATCTCTGGAGAGAAGAAATGGGTGACTTTTCGGTTCGAGACCCTTCTTCCTTCCTATACATGTCCACTGTCTGGGCAGCCCCTTTAAAGTCATATTTCAGTTAAATACTGTGCATTTACCTGGCTAAAGTACTGTCAAGAAAAGAAGTAATGAGCTCACGCCTTCCCTCTTTGTTGAACACCAGAGCTTTGCCACTGGAGAGAACACCACAACCAAAGCCAAGTTCTGCACCACGGATTGAATGGAAATTGTGGTAGGAGGAGAGCCGGGAGCTGCTGAAACTCTCAGAAATGATGGTAGGGTAGGTTTGGGAAGCCATGTCACATCCAGGCCCTGAAAATCCTGGGTCACATCTGAAAGCAAATAAAAAAGTCAAAACAATAACCATAAACCTTTGACGACACCATTATATTACTTGATATTTAGAGTAATTATTGATTGATATGGTTAATGAAAATAGCTTTCCCAAAATAAGCATCAGGCAATGGATAGGATATGGGTTCATTTAAATTACTTGTTTGTGCACGTTGGGTTGATTGCATTAATCGAAACAGGGTGGACCATGTGAAGGTTGACAGACAGTCCTGCTTGCGATTGCGGACATCCAGACCAGACCATCCCACACATCATGAATGACTGCTCACTGAGGCTTTTCCCTGGGGGCATCAAAGCCATCCACCCAGTAACTGATGCTGTCCTGGCCTGGATGTCTACCCTTGATCTACAACTTTAGGCTGTGCACGCCATATGCAAGAAGATTTAAATTATCGCGATTCTTAAACAGAGTTAATGGTTCCTTTGCATTATTGCAATTTTTAGTGGCTGTGCTAATGGTTGAATCTGGTCACTTAAATCTGAACCTTTGAATTGGAAATCAGCTATACTAGTTTACACCCAGATTCTATGTTGACTGGAGTAGAATTTGTAAGAATTAGTAAGGGACAGAGAACAGAAAATACTGGAAACACTCAGCAGTCCAGGCAGCATCTGTGGGGCCAAACAGTTATTGTTTCAGTTTGTTAGAGCTGGTTCCAATGAGAGATCATTGGCTTGAATTGTAGAAAGAAAGTGAACTATTTCTCTTTCTCTGCATTTAGATTAGAAAATAAAAATCCATAAAATTGCTGATGTTGGAAATCTAAAATGAAAACAGAAAAAAGCGAGAAACACTCAGCAAGTCAAGAAACACTGTTGAAAGGATAAACTGAGTTAATGTTTTAGGTTGCCCCCCTCTCTCCTCTCAGCAAACTCTCTTACATCGTCTCATCCTCACCCATCACTATTCTACAGTGGTCCAAAATCTTCAAAGGTCCAGCCCCAATCTCAGGTCTGGTAGCCGTAGTGAAGATATCTGCGTCCAACTGTTGAACACCTAGTACCAGGCCAAGTCCAAGGAAACCCCTGGGCTTTTCCCTGTACTGTCAATGTTTAGAATAATCAAGGTCCTTACTCAAACAAAACATAGGGATTACTGGAATTCCAAAAGATCTGTACTTATAAGCTTTGGCCCAATTCACAGGCCTCCTATCTATTCACATTAGTTTTTTGTACTTTATGACTAAGATGTCAAGCTTCCCCGATTTACTTCTGAGTCCTGCTCAAGTTAAATATATTGTTAAAAATTATTGTTACACAATTTTAGCTCACAATAGTTGCCTCGGAAGTTGATTAACCATTTTAATGTATTAAAGGTGACTTGTGAAATAATTCAGGATCATTAGCTTAACATTATTTTTAGGGAGCTCACTGAAAACCCACTGTGCTGGGTTAGTGGTGACATCCTAGATAAACAAACACATCTGTTTTCTTGTACATGCAATAGTGCTGGTAGATTGGGAAAAATGAGGCAAGGTTAATTATCAAAGAAAATAGGTCAGTAAAAATGTTTTATTTTTTACAGATAAAAACCTGAAATAATGAAGAATAATGAACATGTTATCTTACTTGCATCCATTAGTAGTACATCGACCTCGACCAGAGCACAGTTTGTAACAGGCAGGGCCAATGTAGACTGGGAGAGAAATAAACAGATTAGATCACTGGAATATCCACTTGGGTTAGAAGATCACAAAGTGAATGAACTTACTAGTCATTCAATCCTATGATACAGAGGATTAACATTGCCATGAATAAAAAGGGCATTAGATTTTGTCCTCATTCTAACTGTCTTGTTAAAAGTATCAAGAATTTAGCAATGGAAGAGTGCACAATGATTTGGTTGCAGTCAATCTTATCTGCCACCATTACCAGCTTACTTGGGAATGTAATTGTCAGGCTTCTCTTTAACTTGTGATTTTCTCCAGTTACCAGCCTGCCACCCTGAAGATTTCTACTGCCTCCCATTGGTGAAGCCCAGCCAAAGATTGCCAATTGGCCAACACAGCATGTTCTGAGCACAGTATCTCAGAATCTGAGATCGTTGTTGTCTGAGTTAAAAGTCTTTGCTCATGGGATTCAGACCGTGGTTGCTGACAGTGCAGACCTGGGCCAATAAGCGAGTTCGGTATTTCAACAGCGCATGCCCAGGTCATGGGTCATTTGGGATAAACATTCTCGCCAGCTGAGCTACTGTGTGTGTACGGACCTGCGTATTAATTTCAATGTGATTTATAAATAAATTTATCCGTCAAATATGTCAGCAAGGTCACAGTGTACTGCAGGCTGCACAAATCCACAATTGTATCTATTTAAATTATTGACTCAATGCAGCACCGGCCTAGAAAAAGCAAGAAAGCCTGGAACGAACCTATTAATTATAAAATCCCTGGCATTAGCCTGAGTCACAGCCATTCAAATTCGATATTGATTGACACAAATTACAAGTTATGTGGTCAACCAATTTGAAACAGTCCTTACATTCCAATCTAAACAACCTTCTTGGATTGAAGGAAACGAGGAGAATGTGCTGTGTAGGGGGTGGGTTGGAAAGTTCACATTGGATCTGAACAGGCTGGTTAAACTTGGTTTCGGGTCAAAACCCTATGGAGCGTAGGAAATAGGCAACGTTTCGACCCGAAACGTTGCCTATTTCCTTCGCTCCATAGATCCTGCCTCACCCGCTGAGTTTCTCCAGCATTATTGTCTACCTTCGATTTACCAGCATCTGCAGTTCCTTCTTAAACTTTCGAGGTGGGTTGGCTTAAATAAAGATGTTGTCGCTTTAACTTCTGGGGTTGGTTCCAGTCTGTCAGGGCACACAGTTGGGAGCCGGGTCTGGGTGGTGATAATTATGAGAATTTGCAGCCATTTGAATCGCAGCCAAACTATAGGCTTCACTCAGGAGTGGGTCGCAGGTCCCCAGCTGATGGGACCTGTTCTCGCTCTCTTTGAAGGAGGCGCCGCTCACACCAACGAGTGGGCAAACGCGGAGCCAACCCGTAATATGAATGGGACCATTTTCTCAGTCAGACTTTGTCGACAGTTGGGGTGGGGGATCTGGGAGAGAGAGAGAGCTGGCCATGCCGCACGGATGGAACAGTTTAATAACGACCCATTAAAATCCGTCCCAAGGCCATTCGGCAACCTGGGCTGATCTGATCTGACAGCCTTCTAGCTAGCTCGCTGCGTACCTGATCCTAAAGCAGAACCTCCACAAAACCTTTGGGCTTCAGGTAACACCTGCACAAAGAGCCTCTGCTAACAAGGGCTGGCGAAGTGTATTGGTCAACGTGCACTGGGCGAGATGGTTGGGGGAAACGCACCGCAACCACCGCAAACTTGGAACAGCACAGACCATCCACTCAATCTATCCAATCTAAGGGCAGGCATTTCGCAGTTAAATGTCTGACATCAGATTGGCGGCTCCTTCACAGGGCCAACCCTGTACTCAGTTTTCCTCGGAGATGAATCTTTGCCTTAATGGTACATTCACACCACCTGTAGGTAAAGCATCAGCCCACATCACACTGATACAGTCGCTGCCTGCCTCAGATTAAATATATTTTTACACATAAATTATGAATAAAGATTTAAACTTTTTGAATATCTCATAATTGCAGATGAATGAATTGAACTAGAACTGGGACCGCGTAAGTAGTGTGTGAACAGCATAACAAGAAAGGAAGCTATTGAGTTGACAGAATTCTAGATTAATTCCTTGGTAGAATAGTTAACAATTTATACACAGTTTATACAGCGCTGCGTTCGCTTTTTTTAAAATCCCGAATGACCTTTGACAAATCCCATGATTCCTTGCGTTTATCGGAATACCGAACTCGCTTATTGTTATTCCGCCAAGGAAAACAGGGTCCAATAAGTGTGTTCGGTATTCCGACTGCGCATGCCCAGGTCATAGGTCACTCGTGATAAACATTCTCGGCAGCTGTGCTGCTGCGTGTGTGCAGGCCTGCGTTTCGTCCGTGGTTGGGGTCGTGCCCGGGTCTCCGCTGCTGCGGGCGCTGTTGAGTTGCTGCTGGGCCGTCCCCGTCCCCTCCCGGGTGTCCCATCCCTGTCCTGGGGCGGCAGGAGGTGTCCGGGGTGACCTTGGGCTGACCGGGCGCCGGCCCCAGGCTTGCAGCCGGCGTGGGGGGGGAGGCGCTGGCTCCAGGTCGGCTCTGCCTGTCCCGCCGGGTTGGCCGGCAGCCCTGGACCGACAGGGCGCTGGCCCGGAGCGGTGGCGGCCCCGGGGTTGTAGCCGGCGCGGAGGGGCGCTGGCTCTGGCTTTGGCTCCCAGGGGGCCCATTCCTTGGCGGGCCGGGGACCGTCGGCTGCACCTCTCGCCTTGTCCAGTGGCTGTCGGTTGGCCCCCTTGGTGCCAGAGGGGGCCGAGCGCTGGTCATCGGCGGGGATGTACATGGGTGCTGCGATGGCTCGGCGGGTCAGGCAACATCTCTGGAGAAGGGACTCGACCCGAAACGTCACCCATTCCTTTTCTCCGGGGATGCTACCTGTCCCGCTGAGTTGCTGCAGCATTTTGTGTGTGTCCCCGTTGATGGCTGATGCTCGGCTTTTGCTGGCGCCGTGGGGGTTGGCCAGTGGCCGCTGGGTGGGGCAGGGGGCCCGTCCGGGAGCGGGTTCCTCGGGAATTGGAGCGGGGTTGGGCTGGAGTTGGCGTTTCTTCGCTGCGCTGGCTGTGGGCCTGGGGCCGCCTCTGCTCAGGGCCGGTGTCCCGTCGGTCCGGGGCTGTCGTATGGCCCGGCGGGGCAGGCGGAGTTGAGCTGGTGTTGACGCTTCTTCTCCTCGCTGGCTGTGGGCCTGGGGCAGCCCAGCTCCGGGCCGGTGTCCCGTCGGTCCATGGTCACCCCGGACGTCTCCGCATGCCGCCTGGGCGTGGATGGGACACTCGGGAGGGGGGGGGACGGGGACTGTCCTGTGGTAGTTCGGCAGCGCTTGTGGTGCCCTTGTTCGATCCTGGCTGCGGATGAGGCACGGGTCTGTGTACGCAACCCAGTTCCTCAGATGAAATATATATTTGCACATAAATTAGGAATAAAGATAAGAATTTATACACAGTTTATACAGCCAGCGCTTCATTCGCATTTTCTTTATCGCGAATGACCTTTGACAAATCCCATGATTCCTTGCTTTTTTTGGAATACCGAACTCGCTTATATGGAATCATCTTATCCTCACTGCCAAATGATGGAGACCAAATATAGGATATGCTTTTTGCTAAAGGTTCAGCGTCACACAAGGGGGTGCATTATGTAACATTCAACAGGATCGCAATAGGACATCAGAGGTAGCTCTTCACCATCCCTCATTAGTCACTTCACATTCAGGAATTTCACAAATACATCAGAAAAAACAAATGAAACAAATGAAGCCGGCAAAGAGAAGTCGCTGATCATGGTGTGTTTACTGAAGAATGTAACATTACAAACCATTGTCAATCGCCCACATATTCCCTGCTGAGGAGTCCATCTGACTCCAGCGAAACCTGGTACCAGTGGTAAGCGCTGCGTATGGGAGAGGAATGGTTATGCGACTCCACCTTCAACAAAGGATAACATTTGATTATTCAAATGGTATTTTTAAGATCAACAAGTTCCTCAGATCATGTTGATTTCGATTTGTATTTGGAATGGGTGGACTCCTTCCTGGATAAGCAGCCAGTGTTCTGATCAAGTTCCCAAGGATGGTCCCTCTTAGATTTTGTTAGTATGACCCTGACACTACAACAAATAGAGATGAGGAAGGAAGGAGGTTCACAGCTGTTGGAGTATACTTTCAAGAAAGTGCAAGGTTACTATGGATAGATGGTATTGCAGAGATTAAATTACAATCAGATCAGCCATGATCTTATAAATCAATGGAGCAGGCTCAGGGCGTTGAGTGGCCAATGTTGACCATGCCTTTGTATGTTTGTGTGTGCAATTTGTTCACACTGCTGAGAATTTTAAATGAATACGATGTTTCCATTGACAGCGGAAAATCCCATTTTCAATTGAATTTCCAATCCAATTTTCAGACTAAATTCTGGTCTTGGCTTCAATTTAAACATTTTTCAGGCCCTTGGTCATTCTACATTGGAAAACAGTCATTTAAAAGTACAATGATTATATACTGCAATAACATTGGAAGATTGGTTAGATCCATACCCACTGTAATTTTCAGAAGAGTAGACAGAGCTGTGGGAGTAGTGCGGGCCGGCACAGAGATCAGGCAAACACTCCATGTGCAGCAGGGACCATGAACGGCCACGGTTGGTTGAAAACCCCAAACTGATGCTGTTGGCACAGAAACATTAAAAAAAAAAATTAAATCATCATTTCCCTTCACATAGAACCATCTAACAGAAGCACATGTGGCTAAGGGAGACATGACTTCCCCCTATAAAATCTAGGAGGCCTTCTGAGATCTCAACGGAACCAAGTGTGACCAGATGTGAAGATTGTTGGAAAGGCTCCAGACCATTAGAAGAGAAAGGGGATTGATCTTTAAGGGAATGAGTTGTATTTCTGAAGAATCAGGAAGGTCAAAGATTCCTTTATCTACTAATCCAGCAGGGCTTGAGGGATTTTAAGGAATGCATCAGTGGATCACTAGGCTTAAGGAGGTGGGAATCTCTTAAGGGCCTGTCCCACTTAGGTGAATTTTTCGACGACAGCCGGAACATAGGCAGTCGCCACATGTTCGCGGGGTGACGCGGCGTGACGCCTGTATTGTTGTGAGCTGTTGCCTCAAGTGTCATGGCCTTTTTCTTGTCGCCGCTTGGTTTTGAAATGTTCAAAACCTCTCGGCGACAGTTAGCTTGACGTTGAGTGACTTCTCCTGGCGTAGGTGCTGTCGTAGGTTGTCGTAGGCTGTCGCCAGGTTGACGCTATCTGACGTTGGCTGTCGCCGGGTGCTGACTTTGGTGAATTCAAGTGGTGGCAGCCTACGTCATGCTACGTCAACCGGCGGCAGTATCGGCGTCACGAGAAGTCACGTTGCGTCATTTGAACAAAAGTGCACCGCTCCACCTGTCTTAAGTTGACGTCGTCAGGGTCGTAGCTTGTCGCGGACTGACGTAGGTTGACTTCGGTTGTCGTCTATATCGTCGTAGGCTGTCGTGGGTTGACGTCGCGTGTCCCGAAGAATTGGGACGCCGGTTGACGTAGCTTGTCGTATCTTGACGTCGACTAGGTGGCAGCCTGTCGTAGACAATGTCGTAGGGGGGCCGGTTTCTCGGCGTCATGCCACGACAGTGACTGTCGCCGAAAAAGTCACCTAAGTGGGACAGGCCCTTTAATAAGCAATATTCCTAACCCCATCATATTTTGTTCCTGCATACACGATCCCTGGCCAAGGTCAGAGTGCAAATTGTCCAGGATGTGAGAAGCTGACCAGCAGATGCTGTACTTCTACCTGTTGCCTGGTTGATGAGATCCACAGCCCATGTTGATGGAGAACTCTGCGAGATGAGAAGGTGCTGGTGGCATCACAGGTAGAATGTGGAAGTAGTCCACAGCCCAGACGTTCCTGTTCAGCCCATGGTGACTCTTCTGTCTCAAGCAGAACCTTGTAGCTGCTGTCTGCAGTTCTGGTGTGATCGCAACAGAAACCAGACCTGCTTTCTGCAAAAGAAAGCTTGGAGATTAAAACATAGTTCTTGTCCGATTCTTTATTTTAAACACATTACAGATGCTTTCCAGGGTACAGCAGAGTGCTATTCCTGATAACACAAACATTTCACAAGTCGGAAATGAGGCCAGAAACTAAGTTCTCCCACAGCAGAACACGCCGCAGCGGTGGGTTGTCCCATGGGAATAGATAGTCTGAAGGGAGATTTTAAATCTTATTTTGCCATTCTTAATAATTAACAACCAATCTCGGGCTAATATTCATATCCTTTTAAAATATTTTATTGCAGATGAGGTTTTAATTGCTATTGACGATTTTAACAAAGAGGTGGCCTAGATGGTGAGTTTCTCATTAAAAATCGCAAAATGAACATCAATAAGTCAACTGGAATGTATTCTTCTTGGGTTCGCTGTGGCAAAGTTCCACTATATTGGCCACTGGCAGCCCTGCTGCAGCCTGGGGCTCCATTAGATTGGGCTCCGCTCCGTGACAGAGTGCATGCAACCGACATGGCCTGCAGCAGCACGGAGCACATTGTCACATGGCTTGGTCAGGACGATGTTTGTAACTTCGACCCAGTGCCGCCACCAGGACAAAGGGCTTCTATGGCCAAGTTAAGACAACATTTTTTTTAAATTTTGGACTTGAAGGGGTACAAATCATGCCTAAACCGTGGCGACTCTTGTGTACCGACTCAGTGTGGTCTACCATCTTACAGTCTTGTACTTGGTATGATTGTGTCCGATGTATAGTAGAATTGTCACTGAACTGTATGCAAAAAAAAAGAGCATTTCACTGTACTTAGGTACATGTGCATTTCACTGTACTTAGGTACATGTGCATTTCACTGTACTTAGGTACATGTGCATTTCACTGTACTTAGGTACATGTGACCATAAAGTACCATTGAACAGTCATCTGCATCATTGGGGAAATCCTTCCTGACGGTCTCCCAAAGCTCATTTGTAGGTACGGGATGTGCATAAGCTGGGAAGACGCGTTTAATGTGCAGTGAACATTGCCATGGTTCCAAATACAATTAAATCAGTCAAGAACAACTCATCTGCAGACAAAATGTGATATTAGAAACAGTGACGGGGTCCTTGTTGCGCAGGTCACTGTTGAAACAAAGCAAAGGGCAAACCTTCCTCCATGCCTGAGCTCAAACACGCAGCTTGGGAAAAATAGAGAAATACTAATAAACTGTGACCTTTGACCGCATAATTTCCAAAATGTGACTTGAAGCAAAAGGACAGGAAATTGTATTTATTTAACCATGATTTGCTTAAGGGCACTCTCAACTAATTATCTGATTTTATTTTCATCAAATAAGATGTCATCAAATGTTTGGATCTTAGTTTAATCCCATTATTTTTTTTTATTATATTTTTCCTGTTAATAAAAAGGCTGTCTGCTGCCGCATCCTGGCTCAGTTGACATAAGGTGGTTGTGACAGTGGGCAACTGTCCCCTTGACCTGTCGCTTCTTCAGGTAGGTTTGTGGTGTTGGGGTACGAGTTAATTTTCTTCCAGCTGCTATTTCACTGTGAGCAAGTGGAGATGACTGGTAACTTAGCAAAGCGTTAGATGGAGGTTGAATCTGTACTTCACCGGCAAGCCTCTTGCACTCGCATAAAGGGAGTGGAGGTGCTATTTCTTTTGCATTCATTCTTTTGTACAACCTCAGATTTATAGTGCTCATGGGTCTCCAGAACAGCAATATTAAAACATTGGTGACTGATGCTGACCATTTTAAGTAGATGCACTGAATCTACTTACCCTATAAGATGAAAAAGGCAGCAAGTCCAAAATATGTTCCCTTCTGCCCTCAACAATGGCATAGAGTATGACATTGTTTTCATGTGACTCTCCAGGACTGCATGAACCAGCCCCTGAGGGAGAGAGATGGAGCATTATTTTCTATGGCCGTCATCAAACTCTGTATGTTTAGACACAGCACTCTATGAACTAATGTTCTATCACTGGATTTTTTTTTAATTTGCCATGTTTCATAATTACAAATAGTTGCTCCATCAGTTTGATGTTATAATAGCTACAAAGAAAACACATCAACAATAGGATGTTCTTGAAAGGGAATGTTTGGATGTCTGACATCACAGGTTGGAATTGGAAGTTCAGTCAAAGCCAAATCCCGCTGAACTGATGCAATTCTATCAGGCACATTGAAATGATCATGGTCTAAAAAAATTGTGCTTATAGTCATATTGCATGTTAAGAGGCCCTTCGGCCCTTTTGCCAATGCATGTCTTATCCGGAGAAGAGGGATGTTCAGAAATGAAACAAAACTAAAACTGTTCACCATAATCTTTTTTTAAAGAAGTTTAAGGACTTGCCTTGGATATTCTTTTTGGAAGAGTGTTTGCCACTCCTTATGTTGTGGAGTGGTGAGTATTGCCCAATAACCAACAACGGTGTACATATTTCTGATACTTTAAGTCAGCTCTGGAATCCCTTCATACACATGTAAAGGTGCAACTTCAATGGATGTTGACATACTAAATATGGGTGATTTTAATTGGGCAGTCAGACAAACTTTTTTCATCTTCTCAAAGGTAGCCAAGTCACAATGTCAGGCAAGGTTAGACTCAAACTGTTAAAATATTTAACATTTAGCAAATTAGCATTTTGAGTCAATAGATATGAGCGTTCTGCTCTGTGGTTTACAACTCACCCATGCTGAAGTAAAACCTGAGGTTTCCACCATTGGTTGTGTCCAGAGATGGCGTGCAGGCAACACGACTGCCTTCATCGAGAAAGACAAGAGAGGAGCCTGATTCCACCTCGCCGCACTCTGTGCCAATGACAGCTCCTGATGTCTCCCAGCTGCAGAGAGAAAGACGTGAGAAAGGCCAGCATGGTCTGTTTCTGCTGCACTCTTTAATTGCAGTTGTGATAAAACTTACATTCCACTTCATAAACATTTGAAGCAAACATGCATTTGTTTCAAAGGCTGTGGATTGCAGAAACTCAGCTTTGAAAATAATTGTCTCTGCATCGCCTGATTGCTTTGATAAAAATAATTACCCAGGAAGCAAAAGTAAACACTGTTCTAATAACATCAGGACAAGATATGAAATGTTAAGCTTGGGGTTAAAAGATATAACTTCAGGAATGCAAGTTTATCAACAGGCACTTGAGTGACTAAATCTGATATCAAAATTGTTTACTCCAAAGTGACATTGATTTTCAGAAATACATACCTGCATTATGAGGAGATTTTTAGAAACAATACTAGGGCAAAAAGGGATTGAGACGATAACTGTCCCGGTGAAACAAAACTCTAATTGGAAATCTGATCAGTCTAGACTAAGAACATGGATGTGTAGCTGTAGATTCCCACAGCTCACTAGTTTCAAACAGAAAGATCTTCTTTTCACAGACCTATTTAAAACACTAGAACGTGAGTGGAATGTTAGAGGCCCAGGTAGAGTCATGGCTTAGATACCAATTTCAGACTGAATTATGGCATTAACTTCTGGTGTTAGCATAGCAACGATAAAAGAAAACAGACCTGAAATAAAATTAAAAAATCACCACAGATGTATTTGAAAGAAAGAAGCAGACTCCATGGGATCATCAATCAGATTTATGTAAGAAGAGACAGAGTTTGTATTTACTTAATGTCTTTCAAATCCTTCTGGGGCATTGGTGAATACTGGTTTTGAAAAACAAATGGATTTAGAATTAATTAAAGTAATTGAGAATCCATTACACATTTGCCAAAATTATTATGTTGTTTTAAAATTTACAGGAATCCATCCAATCTTATGAGAAGCTTCTAGAATCTGACATTATTTATATGCAAACAGTGAAGGTAAATGCTAAAAAACAATGAAGAAACCTTGCTCAGGGATGCTCACTAACTCTGTGCATGGGGCAATTATTCTAATCTCCTTAAATCCTAGCTGCTTCAACAACAATAACTGCATGTATTTACATAATACCTTTAATGTTGCAGATATCCTGAGTAGTGCCAAGGGCTAGGAGAGGGGAAGAGTTTACAAGCAAGAACAGGAGATTTACAGTCATTTTGTACAGGGAAAGGCAACTTGGCTCTTGTTGCTGTTCATCTCCACACACAATGGAAATACAACTCCTGTGCCCTCAATCAAAATCATCTCTCCTCCAAAGACCTACCAAACCTATTGTTAAATACTGCACAATTCTCTGCTGCAAACCCCAAATCCAGGAGAGCTTCACAATGCAAAGCAAGCACCACCACGTGGTGTAATTAAAGCTGGGGAGATGGGCTCTGAGCTTGGTAAAATTGAAAAGAAATATAACAAGGGACGATGTTTCAGAAGATATTGCTGAGGCAGCTGAAGGCCTGCATTAAGTAAAAAGATGAAGGGATGGACAGAAGGCTAGAATATTCAAGCCTGGGTAAAGGAAGTAAATGGAGAGAATTGCAAATGAAGTCGTAGCAAATCAAAGCACATGTCAGCGGAGTAACCCAGGGAGAGTCTGATCACTTTGGAACACAGGCCATTTGTACACGTTGTTTGTTCTCTGTAGTGGAAGAAAATGGTAAGTAGCAATAATGGAAAAATCCTCTCGCTTCACCAGCCACAATAAAACCCTAAATCCATTCCTATTCATGCATTTGCACTATTGCTACAAGATGCAGGCGGAACATTTTTTTTCCCTTGAACTTTCGCAAGAGCTATTCAGCTTGTTATCGAGCTTGAAGTAGCTGATATATTAAACATTGTGAAGTCACAAAGGGTTAACAGAAAATTAAACTCTCTGAGGAGGACATTAAATGGATATCCCTGAGCTGTCAATTGAACATGCATCAGCAGTGAGGATAAGTTCAGGGAATTGAATTCCCTCTGCTGTCAAGTGTTTTTTTTAATATCTAGGTGTACAGGAAACCTTTCAGAACCTCTGTAGCTATGAACTGGGAGAAGATGATTTATTTTTCCAGGGCAATAGAGGAAAAAGCTATGTTTGGTTTACTTTTAAGTTGCAAGGGTATGAAGAGTTAAAAGTTATTCCTAATGCACGGTTTCCATCCCACTGCAAACACTGAACTATCCGCAAATTTATTTGGCTGGTAGCTACAGTTTAAATATGTATGTGCAGAGCTAATGCAGCTCTCTTTTGAATTTCACTTATCCCCATGATAATAGTACACATCTTCGGAATACTAGAAATAACAAGCACTTACCCTGCAGGCTGACTTTCAAACTCTTCTACCCACTGTGTTACAATGCCTTCAGTCTGCAGATCAATGTCCCTGGTTGTTACAAAGTTAAAATCAGTGCCCTCTGTCCCATGGAAATACATGGCGTTACCATCAGACTGACAGCTATGCTGTGGAGAGAGGGACAGACAGAGACAGAGGAGAGACGGCATTACATTTATTATAATCATTTTTTTGTAAACACAACCAACTCATAAAGCAAAAAAGAGAATTTGGAAGAGTTTTGAATTATTCATTTGTTATAGCTTTAAATATTAGATCCAATTAACAAGAGCCACTTTATTGATTAATGTCACAGTGCTAAATACATCTGTTTTCATTCAGATTATTAAAAACAATAATAAAATTAAAATCCTTTGCTTTTATAATTGCAATGTTTTTACAATACTTTATACAATTATATGAATCTCAATTTTCTATTTACACTCTCCTTATGAATTTGTGTTATCACCCTCATTAATCTACAGCTCAATAGCTCATTTATAACGGTGTACCCATGGGAATGCAATTGTAAACACAGTCATGACTATTGGCTAATATAAAGTTACGAGAGTCTCTTTGGTGATGTACTTTAAGCCTCTGTTTATAAAACTAGAAATTCCTTTGGCGCATGTTACATCTTTGCAGTATTGTACCCACAATAAGTATGTTCAACTCCCTGCTGTTTCTGATATCCAAGCCTTTGAGCATCGCAGCGAATGTATTGATAAATGATTTTCCTTTCCAAAATGCATATCTCAAACATCTCTCAATGAATCGCATTGGTCATTTGTTTATCCATTCCACAAGTTTCACTATTCCTTCTTGAAGCTTCTTACCACCCTTCTGATTATTTGCCAAATCTCAGAATTTTCCTCTCCATTACATTTTGATGTTCTCATGCGATCCAAATTCAAATCATAAATCTGGTTAGACAATGAAATCTGCCCTTTGGAACACAATTTTCAAATCTTCTCCCGGCTAAGCAACTTTCGGTTGGTTTTCTGTACCTATCCGTGCTGTTACATTTCCAATTTTACCCAATAATTGAATTAGTGTAATGAACCTTTCCGTGAGACACTTCAGCAAAAGCCATTGGAAAATCAATCGATGCTTCATTATTTGCATCTTTTCAGTTTCATTATTAATTAGATTCTGATTTAAAGAATAGTTAAATTGGTAGAAACATGATGTTGTCCAATATATTTTAATTTCCAAACACTCAAACTCAAATGATTGGCTTCTAGTAGTTTGGGCACAGCTGGGGGTTGCGTAACAGGCCTGTACTCCCCAGTTTATTAATCTCAGGTTGAAAAGTTATTTTAACTGCTCTTCAGTCCCCCACACATGCATATTAGTGAAAATGGATAAAATACAGTAACAGTTTGTGGTACCTTCTCTTTGATTTCCAACTGCCAAGAATGTACATTATCATAAGAGGAGTAGAATTAGACCATTCAGCCCATCAAATCCACTTAACCATTTGATGATGGCTTATCTATTTTTCCCTCTCAACCCATTCTCCTGCCTTCTCCCCATAACCTTTGATGCCCTTCCTAATCAAGAACATATCAATCTCCGCTTTAAAATTACACAATGTCTCGGCCTCCACAGCCATCTGTGGCAATGAATTCCATAGATTCATCACCATCTGGCTGTAGAAATTCCTCCTCATCTCTATTACAACCCAATGACATCCATACGAGTTTCAGTTACTTTCCCAAGTACCATATTTTTCTGTAATTACTTGCAACAATAATTCAACATCCTCCTCTAAAACACTTATAATGCAGAATCATTTATTTTAAAAACCCACTTCTATCCTGTCATGCACTGCTGCACCTCCAAGCTTGGCTCTTCATCTCTTCGACTGTTTGAAAATCTTATTGTGACAAAGTTACTCTGTGTTGATAATCTATCACAGCATGTGGTTCATACAAATGTCAAGCAACAAAAACATAAGGGAAAAGAAAGCTCTGATAATATAATCCAGCTTCAGAAACAGCACATGTGAATCAAAAGCTTCAGAGAGCAAACAAGGGGAGGCTTGTCTGAAGATAGTTGCTAGAGCTGTTGATAGAGGGAATTGATCAAATTATAAATCCTGGGGTTTTCCCATCTTTTTTCACATTTTCATATTCTCGCCTTCCAGGAATGTTACATTTAGGATCAAATGGCGAAGTAGCAGGGGATTAATGCAGCTATTAGGCATAAAGGCTTTACAAAGTAAATTCAGCAATATGAATGGGTCCTTTTCTTAAGAATACATTGATTATATAAATATGTTTTGATTGATTGATTTTTAATGGTTGAGAAATATCAGCCAAATAGTTTGATTTATGTTTCATTTTTCCCCCCCATGTCCTCAAAAACACAGTCTAATGGTTAAAACTTTAATGATCAGCATGGGATAAATCCAACTCTTATTTTTTTAAACTTGTTTTATCATCCTCTGCTTTGAGCCTTGTAAACAAATAGTAATTAATCTTAATTCATTGAACAAAACATGAAACTGACTGGCAGAAACGGAAGATATACTGCAGTGAACTGTGGGAACTATTATTGTGGGAACTATTACCAGTCGCAAACATAAATGTAAAACAGATTTCATTTTTCCACTTGCACTATCTTTGGAGTTAATATCAGTAGCCAGAAGAAAATATACCCAGGTAAGTTTTGGTCAAGTACATTTTCGAGTGTAAAATCATTATAAGTATTCCACATTGTTATGTGGGGAAAGCTAACAGCACAGTGTGAGTGCAGCTGCCAAAGAATCTGGAGGCAATTATATTTTCATTTACAAAATGTATTTACTTAATGGAGTCTTAAGCCCCTGTTCCACTTCGTAGACCTAAACAGCAACCTCTGGTGACCTTGCCCACCTCCCAAGGTTTCCATGAGGTCACCGGAGGTTTTGGTCACTCTCCCTAATGGTCGAAAGTGGTTTCCGTGTGGTCGAGGCTTCATCTAGGTTGCTGCTATTTTTTCATCATGTTTAAAACCGGCCTCGACTAAAAATAGGTTGCCGTTTTAAAAATCGTTAATTTTTTAGTCGAAGCTGGTTTTCTTCATAGTCGAGGAAGGTTTTCAACATATGCGTGGGAGGTGGTAGGAGGTTGCAAGTCACCTCGACCTTGATTTTTTTTTTGTGTGGTGGTCAAGGTCACCAGAGGTTGCTGTTTAGGTCTCCGAAGTGGGACAGGGGCTTTACAGTTAAAGTATGTTAATTGCGTAATTTTAGGTTGTAGTGGTATACAAACGCAATGATATAAAATCAATAATAATCTATTGAACATCTACAGGTGTATGATGGATAGCACACTGACTGGAGGCATCACAGGCAGCCTGGTTCAGTAACATGAACGCCCATGAAGGAAGGAGGCTGCAGAGAGTGGTGACTACTGCCCAGTCCATCACAGATACTGACCTCCTCACCATTAAAGGGATCTACAAGAAGCGCTGTCTTAAAAAAGCAGCTGATATCATCAAAGACCTACCCACCCTGGCCACCCTCTCATCTCTGTGTGCTGGGAAGAAGGTACAGGAGCCCGAGCATAGTTATCTCCAGGTTCAAGAACAGCTTTTTCACATCAACCATCAAGCTTTTACCACACTGCACAACGCTAAAACAACTAGACCAGCAACAATCTACCATGAGCTTTGATTTGATTGTACTACCTACTTCTTTTTTTTTTTTTTAATTTTTTTTTTTTTTAATTAATTGTATTTTAACTTGTATTTTAACTTGTAGTTTAACTTTTAAGTATGGAAGCTATTTGTGGTGTTATGTATGTCTTGAAGCTGTCGTGGCATTGTAATTTCCTGCAAAGGATTATTAAAGGTATATCTTATCTTATCTTATCTTATCTTTTTCCACTATTATGCTTTTGTTACCTAGTATTACAGATAATTTATTGTATTATTGATTACTATGTATTTATTTCTTGTGTTATTATATTTATGGACATGTAAAGCTGCAGCAAGTAAGAATTTCATTGTTCTGTTCCCGGTACTTATGGTAATCTTGATTCTCTTGACTTTACTCTTTAGTCTCCAGCTAGAACTGATTATTTTAAGTACTGGGAAAATAAATCAGGGAGCAACATAAAAGCATAGAATCTGCTGAGCACAGAAGTTTGGACTTTGCTGTGGTCATTGGGATAGGACATAGAACAGTGAAGCACAGGAACAGGCCCTTCGTCCCACAATGTTTGTGTCGAGTGTGATGCCAAAACCAACTCTTTTCTTCTGCACATATTCTCTATTCCCTTGAATGATGTGCCGATCCAAAATCTCTTAAATGCTACTATTGTATCTTCCTCCACCACCAGGGCCGGCCTTAGGAGGTGCGGGGCCCAATTGGGAACAATTTTGGTGAGCCCCAGCTTCCCAGCCAAGGTCGGTCAGCCCTGTTATTTAGTATATATTATGAAATTGTACACTGAGGTGCTATGGATTATACACTGCCTTAATCTCTCCTGCACTCGTCTGACTGTCAGTCCTTCCACTGGCTTCCAACCTTTACCATAGCTGCTAATTACCATTAACCTGCATTATTCCAGCATTATTTAATGAAGGTTTATTAATATTATGGGCTCTGCGGTTGCAACCAGCTCCTTGCAATCAATGTTTCAGTCTGTGGTCAGGGAGAATGGCGTCCCTGTACAGCTCCCTGTTGCCCATCAGGCGCGGGGCCCAATTGGGAGCAATTGGTCCAATTGGCTTAAGGTCGGCCCTGACCACCACCACCTCCAGCAGTGTATTCCAGGCACTCACCACCCTCTGTGTAAAAAAAAAAACTTGTTCTGCATTTCTCCTTTAAACTTTGTCCTTCTCACCTTAAAGTTATGACCCCAAGTATTTGATATTTTCATCTCAGGAAAAAAGTTCCGACTGTCTACCCTACCTATGTCTCTCATTATTTTATATACTTCTATCAGTTCTCTCCTCATCCTCCAGCATTCTAGAAAAAACAATTCAAGTCTGTCTGACTTCTCCCTGTTGCTATTATCCCCTAATCCATGCATCAATCTGGTAAATTTTCTTTGCACCGTTCTAAAGCCTCCACATTCTTCTTGTATTGGGGAGACCAGAACTGCAAGCAATACTCCATATGGGGCCAACCCAAAGTCCTATATAACTGCATCATGACTTCCTGACTCTTGTACTCAATGTCCCAACCAATGAAGGCAAGCATACCATATGCCATCTTCATGGTAATCCCACCACCAATCACATCTTCCCATCACCATCCCTTGCTGCCTTCTGCAGAGACCACTCTCTCCGCAACTCCTTCATTCACTCACCCCTTCCCACCCAAAATATCCCCTCCCACAGGTACTCACTCCTGCAACCACAGGAGATGTAACATCTGTCCCTAAAACTCCTCCCTTGCATCCATCCAGGGGCCCCAGCATCCCTTCCAGGTGAAACAGAGGTTCATGTGCACCTCCACTAACCTCACTGCATTCAGTGTTCCTGATATGTCTTCTTTTATATCAGCAAGAACAAGTGTAGACGAGGTGACTGTTTTGTCAAACACTTGCGCTCGGTCAGCCAAGGCCTATTGAATCTCCCAATAGCTAACCATTTTATCTCCCCGTTCCTATCCCCAAACTGACCTTTCTGTCCTGGACCACCTCCATTGCCAGAGTGAGGCCACATGCAAACTGGAGGAACAGCACATCATATTCCACTTGGGTAGCTTACAACCTAACAGTATGAACATTGAATTCTCCAATTTTAGTTAACTTAGCTACATACAACCCCTCCCCTTTTCCCCCCTTTCCTGTGCCGCACCTGAACACACACACGTCTCCCCTTCCTCCTCCCACCTTCCAGATCCAGGAGTCTAGAACCAGGGGTCACAGTTTAAGAACAAGGGGTAGGCCATTTAGGACTGCGATGAGAAAATACTTTTTCACCCAGAGAGTTGCGAATCTGTGGAATACTCTGCCACAGAAGGCAGTGGAGGCCAGTCCACTGGATGTTTTCAAGAGAGAGTTAGATTTAGCTCTTAGGACTAACAAAATCAAGGGATATGGGGAGAAAGCAGGAACGGGGTACTGATTTTAGTTGATCAGCCATGATCATATTGAATGGACGAAGGGCTGAATGGTCTACTCCTACACCTATTTTCTATGTTTCTATATTCCTTCCTTTGGCTTCACAACAGCCAAGATGTATCTATAATGTAACCAAGAGCATCTTGGGTAGGAGGATTCATGAGATGGGATTACAAGAGCCTTGGTCCTTGCATTTGCCCAACAGGTTTAAGATTTTTTTCCACCTGTGAAGATGAGAACAGAGACTGCAGAGTGAATGAGCAATCTGATCATAACACCATGGTGCAGAAGTCTATTCAATTTGGGCGAGTGAAAAGGAATGTTGGGTTCACAAAGGGCAACATTGTTGGGGCAATGAAATTGTCCTCCGCAGTTGCAAGTGCATGTCTTGAGGGCTGTGCTGTCTCCCTGGCGCAAGGGTTAAAGACATCTCTTCAGGTCTGGGGAGGAACTTGGAGTGGGAGAGGAGAGATACAGCTACCATAGTCCACCTGTGAATCAATGATAATGAACAAGCAGTGATTTAATTGAAATACACAAGTTTCTTGTAAGGTTTGTCAGAGTAGATCTAGAATTGATATTTCTCATGGATGGGGTGGCTAGAACTAGGACCACAGTCTGAATATCAGGGGTTAGCCATTTGGATAGAGGCGAGAAGATATTTCATCACTCACGGGGCGATGAATCTCTTGAATTCTACATCCATGAAAGCTGAAGGCACAGCTGTTCATTACATTCATGACAGAGATGAATAGCTTTTACACATGAAGGGAATCAAGGAATGTGGTTACAGCAAGAGCTGTGCTGAAGGGAAAGATCAGTAATTATCTCACTAAATGGCAGATTATGTCAAAGGGCCTGAATAACTTAGTCAGAATCATAGTTATACAGCATGGGAACAGATCCTTCAGTCTAACATGTCCAGGCCAACCAAGTTGCCTTGGTTGCTGGTCCCAATTGTGTGTGTTTGGCCATATCCCTCCATACCATTCCCATCCATGTACCTGTCAAAATGTTCTTCTATGTTATGATTGTATCTGGCTCTACCACTTCCTCTGACAGTTCGTTCCACATATCCACCATCCTGTGAGGGAAAACGTTGCCCTGCAGGAACCCTTTAAATCTTTCCCCTCTCACCTTAAATCTGTGTGCTCTACTTTAGGACACCTCTACCCTGGGCAAAAGACTGTGACTGTTCACCTTATCTATGCTCCTCATAACTTTATTACATCTATAAAGTCACATCCTCAGCCTCTTACACTCCAGGAAAAAATGCCCCAGTATATCCACTCTCTTCTTATAACCTAAACCCTCCAGTAACATTCTTATAAATCTTCTCTGCACCATTTCCAGCTTATTGGCATCCTTCCTATTGCTCGGCAACTGGAACTGCAGGCAATACTCCAAGTGTGGCTCATTAACATTTTGTACAGTTGCAACACATTCTAACTCTCGTACTCAATATCATTCGTGCTTCAAAATGAAAAAAAATTGCAAGTCAAACTAATTTGTGCTGATTACAGTGTCATGGTGAGCCTGGAAGACCCCTCTCAACTTTGTGCATGAAACCCTGCAGCAGCGGCCTGCTTGCAGCGAACGACCTGCTTGCAGCGACCTGCTTACCCCACAGATGATGTCCTGTTACTATGGGAGAGCAGATATAATAGAGTGATGCATAGCTTTCACTTGTGGAAAGGCCCCTTTCACTTCCCCACAGATACAGTGGCTTGCAAAAGTTTTCATACCCCTTGAACTTTTCCACATTTTGTCACGTTACAACCACAAACGTAAATATATTTTATTGGGATTTTATGTGATAGACCAACACAAAGTGGTGCATAATTGTGAAGTGGAAGGAAAATGATACATGGTTTTCAAATTTTTTTACAAATAAAAAACTGAAAAGTGTCGCGTGCAAAAGTATTCAGCCTCCCTGAGTCAATACTTTGTAGAACCACCTTTCGCTGCAATTACAGCTGCAAGTCTTTTGGAGTATGTCTCTACCAGCTTTGCACATCTAGAGACTGAAATTTTTGCCCATTCTTCTTTGCAAAATAGCTCGAGCTCAGTCAGATTGGATGGAGAGCGTCTGTGAACAGCAATTTTCAAGTCTTGCCAGAGATTCTCAATTGGATTTAGGTCTGGACTTTGACTAGGCCATTCTAACACATGAATATGCTTTGATCTAAACCATTCCATTGTAGCTCTGGCTGTATGTTTAGGGTCGTTGTCCTGCTGGAAGGTGAACCTCCACCCCAGTCTCAAGTCTTTTGCAGACTCTAACAGGTTTTCTTCCAAGATTGCCCTGTATTTGGCTCCATCCATCTTCCCATCAACTCTGACCAGCTTCCCTGTCCCTGCTGAAGAAAAGCATCCCCACAGCATGATGCTGCCACCACCATGTTTCACAGTGGGGATGGTGTGTTCAGGGTGATGTGCAGTGTTAGGTTTCCGCCACACATAGCGTTTTGCATTTAGGCCAAAAACGTCAATTTTGGTCTCATCTGACCAGAGCACCTTTCTCCACATGTTTGCTGTGTCCCCCACATGGCTTGTGGCAAACTGCAAACGGGACTTCTTATGGCTTTTTTTCAACAATGGCTTTCTTCTTGCCACTCTTCCATAAAGGCCCGATTTGTGGAGTGCACGACTAATAGTTGTCCTGTGGACAGATTCTCCCACCTGAGCTGTGGATCTCTGCAGATCCTCCAGAGTTACCATGGGCCTCTTGGCTGCTTCTCTGATCAATGCTCTCCTTGCTCGGCCTGTCAGTTTAGATGGACGGCCATGTCTTGGTAGGTTTGCAGTTGTGCCATACTCTTTCCATTTTCGGATGATGGATTGAACAGTGCTCCGTGAGATGTTCAAAGCTTGGGATATTTGTTTATAACCTAACCCTGCTTTAAACTTCTCCACAACTTTATCCCTGACCTGTCTGGTGTGTTCCTTGGGCTTCATGATGCTGTTTGTTCACTAATGTTCTCTAACAAACCTCTGAGGCCTTCACAGAACAGCTGTATTTATACTGAGATTAGATTACACACAAGTGGACTCTATTTACTAATTAGGTGACTTCTGAAGGCAATTGGTTGCATTGGATTTTATTTAGGGGTATCAGAGTAAAGGGGGCTGAATACTTTTGCACGCGACACTTTTCCGTTTTTTATTTGTAAAAAAATTTGAAAACCATGTATCATTTTCCATCCACTTCACAATTATGCGCCACTTTGTGTTGGTCTATCACATAAAATCCCAATAAAATACATTTACGTTTGTGGTTGTAACGTGACAAAATGTGGAAAAGTTCAAGGGGTATGAATACTTTTGCAAGGCACTGTATATGAATAATAGATCATTTCCATCAAAGGATTTTAAAGAACATGTAAGGGGTGAGAAGAATTCCAACAGACCATTTTTACTCTGGAATGTGGTAAATTACATTTAAAATTTCAATAAAGGGAATATATGGTTTAAGTTTTCAGCAGTTCTTCAAGCCTTGGCACAAATCCACACTGACTTTTGTTGTGTGCAACATTTGCAATTTTTGCATTATTGTACTTGTAAAAGTTAAATGACAGGATAATTTTGTGGTTGTCAAATGCCAATTTCCAATATAATTCAAATTCTTACAAGTCAGTTGGTGCTGGAATAACTGTGGGAGATTCAGGGATATTTTTAGTTTTTTTTAGTTTAAGAGATACAGCGTGGAAACAGGCCCTTTGGCCCAACGAGTGCGCCGACCAGCGATCCCCACACATTAACACTATCCTACACATACTACGGTCAATTTACATTTATACCAAGCCAATTAACCTACACACCTGTACGTCTTTGGACTGTGGGAGGAAACCGAAGATCTTGGAGAAGACCCACCTGGTCATGGGGAGAACGTACAAACTCCGTACAGACAAGCACCTGTAGTCAGGATCAAAGCCGCATCTCTGGTGCTTCAGCGCTGTAAAGCAGCAACTCTACTGCTGCGCCACCGTGCCATCGAGAAACCACAGACACAAGAATTGGATTTGTGCTGATGATCTGACCCATGACCTCAATCTTATGGATAGTGTTGATCCAAGAGCTGAAACAACTGATGGAATAATCAGACCAAAAGGTTTGTGGATAAATGGCAGGAAATAGAGGTTGGACTTGGCACATCCCATGACAAGTGAAGTGAAGAAAATATGTAATCCACGTTAAAATGCTTCACCAAGAAAGGCTCAAGCCCTGGATGTTTCAGTCTGATTTTTTATACTGACACCAAGCCAATCCCCAGGCCAATCCAATCCCCAGGCCACACCAAGCCAATCCCCTATTGCCCAGGCCACATGCTGTGCCCATCTACCCAACTCATTTTCTGAGGCTTGGCAAGATGCCTTTTAACTGGTTGTGAAGTTCAAAACTAAGAACCTGGTACATCCATTCTCCAATTACATGTGGTTAAAGTGCACATTGTCAGATTTTATTAAAGGCCATTTTTATACATTTTGACCACCATGTAGAAATTACAGCTGTGTTTATACATAGTCCCCCCCATTTCAGGGCACCATAATGTTTGGGACACATGGCTTCACAGGTGTTTGCAATTGCTCAGGTGTGTTTAATTGCCTCCTTAATGCAGGTATAAGAGAGCTCTCAGCATCTAGTCCTTCCTCCAGTCTTTCCAGCACATTTGGAAACTTTAATTGCTGTTTATCAACATAAAGACCAAAGTTGTGCCAATGAAAGTCAACAAAGCTATTATGAGACTGAGAAACACAAATACAACTGTTAGAGACATCAGCCAAACCTTAGGATTACCAAAATTAACTGTTTAGAACATCATTAAGAAGAAAGAGGGCACCGGTGAGTTTACTAATCGCAAAGGGACTGGCAGGCCAAGGACGACCTCCACAGCTGATGACAGAAGAATTCTCTCTATAATTTAAAAAAATCCCCAAACACCTGTCCGACAGATCAGAAACACTCTTCAGGAGTCAGGTGTGGATTTGTCCACAGGTGAGACGAAGACTAACTTATATCAGAGTGATGGCAAGACCAAAGTATGGAGGAGAGAAGGAAATGCCCAAGATCCAAAGCATACCACCTCATCTGTGAAACACGGTGGTGGGGGTGTTATGGCCTGGGCATGTATGGCTGTTGACGTTACTGGCTCACTGATCTTCATTGATGATACAACTGCTGATGGTGGTAGCATAATGAATTTTGAAGTGTAAAGACACATCCTATCTGCTCGTTCATTAAATGCCCCAAAGCTCATTGGCCGGTGGCTCATTCTGCAGCAAGACAATGATCCCAAACATACTGCCATGACATTGCTCTGTCCCAAACATTATGGTGCCCTGAAATAGAGAGACTATGTATAAACACTGCTGTAATTTCCACATGGGGATTTTCCTAAAACTGTTTATAAATACCAATCGAAAAGTGAATTGTACTCGGGTGCGGGGGGGAGGGGGGGGGGGTGGGGGTGGTAGCGGGAGTATAGAAATGGAGTCAACCAGTGTGCTTGTCCTTCACTATTCCAATGGACTGTTGATTACAACAAATCACGTATAAGGTTGAAGATTACTTTTTCAGGATTAAGAAGGGTATAGTGGGCAGCAACATTTTAATACTGATGTCAATATTATAAAGCACTGATGGTAAAATGTAGTCTTCCCTCCATGAAGCCTTATTCCTGATATATCACAATACTAAAGCTGATATCCACTTTCGTAGTTGAAAAAACAACAGGAATAAATACAATGTGGCAATTATTCAGACGTCTTTTTTAATAAAAGGTTTCCTGTCTCATGGGGTTGATAAATGTGTTAAGTTACGTGAAGTAAAGCTTCAAATCTCTAGAGTTCTGCTGAACCACTAACAAATCTAATTAACCACATCTGAATTTTTACTTTTATTCCCAGATTAGTTTCAAACCCACATCCTGGAAATGATCCAATTTCTCAACCTCACGGCTCACTAACTCAGGCATAGTGGAGTCAATTCTTACTGGGGCAGCGAGTGAGCAGTGAGTCCCAGTCGGCTGTCTATGAGCATCACAAGGAGCCACCCGCAATTTTGGGGCAGCAGCTTTCCTGGTGTCAGGCTACCAGGCTGAAGGGAACTTGCGGCCAGCTACACCCCACAACAGGGAAGATGGGATTCAAGGAAAGGTTGTCCAAGCTGGCGTAGCCAAGCGGTAGGTCCAAATCTACAACACCAGCTGGGCCAGACATTTGGTCTGAGCTCACAGGTCACTGATACTATGACAAGAAGAGGTGTTCCTGAACAGATGCAGGTCCATTGATTCAGTGGTTGAATATTCAATGTAAGGTTTAGTCCAGGGAAAGATAAACAACAGGGAAGGCTCGGTTTCCTGCCTCTATCCTACTTGGAGGTTTGCTTTCCTAACTTCCCCAAAACTTACTATCCATTAAAGCGACTCTCCCGCCTTGTTGCCCAATTGAATAAGCCAAGAGAAGTTTCTGGAAGGACACAGCAAGGGTGTAACTAACCCCATCAGCAAACTAGGCACCAATAATCCCACCCTTATGGTCAGCAGTGAGGAGCCTCGACAGCAGACAGGGAAGCAAGTGAGAACTACACTCAGTGAAGGCTCCGACAAGGGAGGGAAGATGGCACCAGCACTACCTGGGGCAGAGAAGCAATTTTGTGAAGAGCAAACAACTCTGGGAGTCCACTGAAGATGCTTGTAACCAGCTTTAAAGATAGCAGATTGTAACTTGGTTCTCAGGCAGATAGTTAGAGCCTCAGTTAATTATTGCATGTGTGTGCGAGTGCGTTATGTATAAAGCTACACGTGCACCGGATTCCAACGAATCCCTTTTCTCTACTACAAAACTATAAAGCACCTGGGTTAAACATTCTTAAAGAAATACAGGTCAAAGTGTTCAGTAAGAGTGGGAGCAACAAACCCAAAGGCAGATCTCCTTCAGCTTGGTGTACTGAGGACAATTGCTATCAACCCACCCTCAAGGCAAATGTGTGGGTGTTGCAGTCACAGGGGGTCGTGGTAACTGTTCCCAGATTGGGCTCCACAGGTAAACTTAAACTCAACCGGACTGGCTCTCCCACTGTTGCAATAATAAGCCTGGAAGGTTCATTCCCAGCAATACCCAACAGACAAGTTTTTTTTCCTAAGAGGCCTGTGAAAAAAATGAATCTTCCTCTTGCTACCAAAGGTAAAACCTTTGTATTGTATGCATGCCTTTCTATATCTCTGGTTGGGTCTCAACTCTCAGGATCACACCAGGCCTGGAGGTACGGACTACAGAGGAGATTTACTGGAATGATGCCAGTGCTGACAGATTTCAAAGTCACAGAAGGAGTTAAGAAGCTGGCACCACTTGGAGTAAACCACAGAGACCGAAAGGTAAATGGAATTGTTGTTTATTCTGCTTCTCATGTGCCTTTTTGTGATATATAATTGATTCAGAACTGGAAGACAGAAAAACATCTGTTCATTGAGAGTCAAATCTCAACTGAAGATACAAACATGGGGCAACCGAGTTGCAATGATTAACCGTGTAATAGTTCTTAGGTGACAGTCTTAAAGTTAGCAATTATTAATTAGCTTGAGTTCCAAAATGGGAAGGCTGTTATTAACTGAGAAATTAGCAATTAGCAATTGCAACACTAAATTAGCAATTAGTTTCCTAATATAATATACAATGGTAGAAATGTTCCAGAGTATGAATGTTGATTTGGTGAAACTCAACACTGGCTGGAGAGCTTCTATTTATGTCAAAGAACGCAGACGGTGAGGGATATTTATTTACAGTCAGTGGTGGCAGCGTTAGATATAATTTACAAACGGGAAAAAGATGGGAGGGAACCAACAGCATAGATGTGATGGACCAAAGGCTTCCCCCAGTGTTGCACATTTCTATGAGAAATTATAAGTTCTGAACCCTGGAGTTTAAAAAAATGGTTGCATACTACTGCTCAGTCATGCTTCACCGACAAGTATAGCAGGACTAAAGTATTTTACACACAAAAGATCTGGGACACAGTAGCAGGCAAGAGGACTTCTTCAGTTTACACAAATTTGTATTGAATAGATCCCTGGCTGGAGATGAAGGTGGAGATATCTTCTGTGAAAGTCCTTCAATCTGGAAATCTCTCATTTTTGAAAATAAAAAGTAAACATCTGCATTCAAAGAATTGTGTTTTTTTTAAATCCTATTCTATTTTGATGCATATGTACTGTAGATAGAACATAATATTAAAATGCACTTTTACTTTGGTCTAAAAAATAATTTAATAGAGCGGCACAGTGGCGTTGGGGTAGGGCTAATGCATTACAGCACCAGAGACCTGGGTTTGATCCTGACTGCGGGTGCTTGTCTGTGTGGAGTTTGTACGTTCTCCCCGTGACCTGCACGGGTTTTCATCGAGATCTTCGATTTCCTCCCACACTCCAAAGACATACAGGTTAATTTGCAGGTTAATTGGCTTGGTGAAAATGTAAAATTCTCCTGAATGTGTGTAGGGTAGTGTTAATGTGTGGGGATCGTTAGTCGGTGCGGACTCGGTGGGCTGAAGGGCTTGTTGCCACATTGTATCTCTAAACTAAACTAAATATTTCAGAGAGTTACACACTGCATGGTTCTTTATTAACATTATGGCCTTTACCAGAGGCCACTGGAATTGACTAGCCACACAAATGCTGAAGGCGGTAGGCTGGAACGAGCATGCAATAATCGCCTCTATTGGTGGGAAAGGAGCAGGGCAGCTGTTAAAATGGAGATGCAACACTTCAAACTCCGTGTCTGCCAATTACTGGTCGCAGTCTTGAGAGTTTCGCCATTGAACCTCATTAATAAGTGGGGGGAAAAGTTCTCATACCACACAGAGAGGTTTATTTGGCACTAAGTTGGCTATTCCATTACATTTTATTAATACCAATGATGAATGATTAATAAGAATACTGTTACCTGCTCCAAACAACAGGGTCTAAAATACAAGTTAATAATGGAGATTTTTTTTTTTAATCATTCTTAGTTTCAGGTTTCACAAATGAAGGCCAGATGTCTTGTCCAGGGCAATTCCTAAATCTCCCACACCCACCAGAGCAGGATGAAATCAGTGCACAACCCACGAGGAACAGTCTTATAGTTAGTGGCCATCAGATTTGCATCTCCTTCATCAGCTGGTGGTGGCTTTCCTCCAGAAACAGTAAAGAAGTGGGGTTCAAATGGTCACTGAAACTCACAAGTGCTTTTGGGTTACAATTGCACAGTGAGAATTCTGTCATATTAATATATTTATGTAAACACACTAAATGTGACTGCAAATGGTTCATTCTATGCCAATACAAGACTAGGAATTGATGACAAATAACAGGCTGAAATTCCACTTATAACATAACGATTCTAGACATTATCTCTTTGACTAACTACCTGTTTATTAAAATTGGCTTTTCAGAATGTCTATGTGCCAACTTTGTTTTAAAAATTGTCTGTGAACTGAGGGCATAAAGAGCAACTTGCATTATTTTTTCACTCAACTTGAAAAGTCTTTTAATCTTCCATAAACCTTTAAAGGGTAATTTTGTGAGGTGAGGTTCCTGGCAAGGCATCCTGCCAGATGAGAGAAAACAAAATGGAGGTTGAAGTACAGTGGTTTGACTCAGCAACCTATGCTGCCATCCAACTAAGGAGCATCGGTGGCAAATCTTAATTATTGGATAAAATATAATGAGCAGATTGCTCTACTAAAATCTTGAAACTTCTTGAAAAACATGACAATAAAGGTTCTCATCTCAAACATATTCCATATTTAGTTATTAATAACATTCTTTCTTCACTGCTTAAGCCTTGGCTTTGTGAAGGCTTTCTTCATTTTTCTGTTACTGTTTTCTTCAGCCCATTTCCTTGACTTCTTTACCTTTGCTACCAAGGAATGCGTGGAGTTTGTTTTCACCACGTTTGACGGTATTTATTCAGCAATTCCTGCTGCTGCTTTCCTTACTTTCTATACTCATGGCAACAGACCTCCTCCAAAGCTCCTCTTGCCCTAGCCTTGCAACTTATCTGAACTTAACTTTATCCAGAAAACAAAAATCACCGCCAATCCCTCAATCCTATTTAGGCTAAATACGAAACAACCAAATTCCCATTCTGGTACCATGACAGCCGTGCATTAATAATTCTCTTCTCTCAGGTGAGGAAACTTTTCATCTTAGTCCTAAATAACAAGCTTGTTATCCTTAGACAATGAGCATAGTTCTGGATCTCTCAGTCTGGGAAAACAGCTTCAGCTTCTCAGTATTCACTTAGGCAAACATTCCAATTCATTGCCTGTATCCAGAGCTCCAGAGGAAATATATGCTTATTATATGGTATCTCCCACAGCAGTATAAAAATTCCAATATTGTCGATAGAAAATAATTTAAATACACAAGGATCAGGAAATACAAGGCTTGTTTCCAAAACAAGCAGGCTGTTCAGATCAACTAAAACAATTTCCGTTGCAAGGTTGTCCCACCAGAGGCAAATCTAAATGTCCTCACCTTCATGTCCCAGGAATGTTTTCAGTCACTTATATTATCTCATGGTTAGATGCACGTCAAAGACTAATAACAATATAAATTCTTGACTCCCTCCCCAAGGCTTCACTGTTGTGATGATACTTCCCGACAGCTGGCCCACACACTTTGCTCGGGTTACTGCTGTTGGCTTGTACGCATTGGGTTTGGGCAATGGCAGATTGCAAATGGCTGGTGACAGATGGAAAGGAATCTGCCCTCAACACATTCATTTCTGAAATTAAGAAGATGTCATTCAACGGAAGAGGACAGAAGGGTAAATTTGGGAGCCAGACGGACTAACACACTATTACCATACAAACTCCAAATAAAAATGTACTAAATGTCATTTGCAAGCAGGTTTACAGTCATGTCCCTTACCTACAGAGACATATTTTAATGACATCCATATTTTAATTGATTAATCATAGGATACGAATTCTCCACAGAGATGTGAAGCTTATCAAATTAAAATGAAGTAATTACAGAAAGATAGAGACAAAGACGCAACAAATGACCAAGATGAGGTGATTAATCAGAGCAAACCTTCACTGTAGCTCCAGGGAAGAAAAGCCAGTTGCCCGTGTCGACTGGATCCAGGTTATCTTCCAAGAGTGACTGCTTGTGGGCAGCATTGATGATCAGGATGTTATCCAGGGCCCAGCAAGCCTCATATACGTGGCTTGCATAGAGATAATCCTGTGCCCATTTAAATCTAATATTTTCGCCTTTGGCATCTTGAGGAAGGTAGACAATGTGGATAACAGTGTCGGTGTTGGACGGAGCCCTGTTATGTAAAGATGAAACGCATACATCATTTTTCTGTTTACATTTTCTTCCTGTATTTTACGTTGCAGCTATCCTGCCAATGCATATCAGCCCAGAATTTCTTCAGAACAGCACAATGGCCATGCTACCTGGTAAGGAGTTTCTCAAAAGCCTGCTCAGAGTTGATCAGTAAAGTACCGCACAGCTCTGATGACTTTGTAAATCATCAGTCCCATGCTAGGAAACCACTGAACTTGCTATAGAGGGAGTGCAACCGAAGTTCACCAGACTCTGTCTCAGTATCATCTTCCCATTCTCTCCCCATTCCCCCTCATGTCTTTTTGTGTTTAGAGATCCACCAGGCTCCTTCTATTGCTTTCTAACAAGGAAAATTCCACAGATTTACCACCATCTGTGTGAAGAAATTTCTCCGCATCTCAGTTCTCAATGTTCTACATTGTAACCCAAGACCATAACCCAAGCTCTTGCTTGTGGACTCTGCCAGGGGAATCTTCCTCTCCACATCCACTCAATCTTCTAAACTCTAGTGACTGGAGGCCCAGTTGATTTAATTTTTCATCATACTGTCTTAGGAGACAGTGTAGTGAACTTCTGTTGCACTGCCTCTAAAGCAAGTAGATTTTCAGGTAAGTAGCCCAAAACTGCACAAAATACTCTCGCCTCACCAAGGCCTTATGTGATTGTACCTAGACACATTTATCCTTATATTCAACATCTCATAAGCTTAAGGGCTATGTACCATTTGCCTTTATAATTATTTAACTTCACCTGCAAGCTTACTTTCCTGGTCTTCAAGTTGAGATTCCCAATTTAAAGCAATGGGAATTTGGCCCTGTGCCAGATTGACTGATACTGGATTACAAGGATGAACTCATTGCTCAGGTTCTGCCACTGTAATCCAGAGATGCAATGGAGTGACAGACACAGTCTGCAGAAGCTGGGGATATAACTGCCTGGGAACAGCTGAATGTCCCTTTAGGACCAGCAGCCAGGTTCAGCTTCTCAGTTGGATTTGCCCCATGGCTTAAAGGTTACAGAATAACTAGGCAATGAAAACAAAATGATTTTTTTTCTTCTGGAACTGGATCATTTCATAGGGCTCAACAAAATATCATCAATATAGGCTGACCTATGGGAGAGTGTATTTGTGGATACTCATGGCCTTATCATACTTTGTGTTAAGTTGCACCTGCCAGCACTTGAGCAAGGTGACCCCACACCCAGGGGGAGCAAGGGAAAACAAGCAAGTTCATCTCACAGATTTTTTAGCAGCTGCTTCAATGGCAGCACTAAAGTACAGGTGCAGGCCACCTGTGTATGCATTGTGATGGAAGACCAGAAAGACTAAAAAAAATTGAGGAGAAATAACCCAGAAAGTTAACCCAGAAAGTGCCAATGTACATTCCAAAGTGGCAATGAATTCAGCCGGGGGATTGTGCTTTTAATTAAAAAAAAGTTCAATTTAGTAAATATTAAGTCATCACATGAGGGGAACGAAAACATATAAAGCAGTTTCATTAAAAAGTTATCTAAATTAAGAACCATTTCTGCTTGTAACAAGTTTCCCCAAATTGGATCATATCAGAAGTAGATCTTTCACAATCACAATCAACCCTTTCATGCTGATTGAAGAGTTTGTTATTCTTTCTAACCATTATCTTTCTTTTGTACAAACCTGATCCTTTCCAAAACAATCCAATCGGCCGAGGAGTTCTTGGAGTAGAGGACAGCAATACTGGGATCGGTGTAACTATAGCGACATGTGCCAGAGCCTGCAAGCCAGATCAGAGGGAAGAGAAAATAGCATCAGGAAAAGATCACTTGTCGGCATCAGCAGTGACCTTCTGCTGCCCCTCTGTTTGTCTTTAGGCGTTTGCGCTTCTGATTTATGATGAAATTATTGACTGATTTGTGGTTAAATGTAAATACTGAATCATTCATGACACATGTGATATATTGATGATAAATCACAATCCTGGAAAATCATCTGTCACATTCTCCCAGAGGCATGGCTGAATAAATCTGAAGATGTATTAGGAGCTGGTGATGCAAGTAGGTGCTCCTGCTACAATTGCCATTTCAAGAGCTCAGATACATATGTCACTTTGATACTTCTTTGAAGAATAATAAGCACAGGAGTCAGGATAGAAAACTGATTTTCATTTCACAAAAACCATAAACATGTTTCACCTGCTGTCTCTAATTTAAAACCTGGTTCACACCATCAAATGCATTTTGTTATGTTGTTCTCCACCGAATAATAGCAGCTTTCAAACACAAATCAACCCAAAGTATTGACTGAAGAATTGAAAGGTGTCTTTGCACTTGCTTTGTTCACTGCTTTGCTCTACAGTTCAATGGAAGTCCAACAAAAATTCTGCAGATCATGACCTAAAAGCTACAGTACCTTCTAATCTGCTCATTACAATAGATTGAGTCCTATGCTACAATCCATTTCCTGTAAATCTTTGCTGCTCCAAATGTATTTATTTATTTATTTCAATGAGATCCTTGCATGTATTTAAGTGAACATCAACTGGAAATGTAATTCTATTTCTGTCTTCACTGGTGCTGCCTGAGCTGCTGAGTATTTCCCACATTGTTCCCCCAAGGCTCATATATCCTTTTATAAATAAAATAAAATAAATTGTATACAGGACTCCAGGTGTGGCCTCACCGTGTACAACTTTAACAATACATTTTGATTTCTAAACTTGCATTGTAAGCCAGCAGGAAAATTCTGGAATTGTCGAACCAGAATGGACCAAAGCACAAACCAATATTCAGACTTATGCTTCTCTGTAGTTCAGTCTTGATCCTCCAAAATCTATTTTTTTGGTATTTTTATTTGGCTCAAACTCAAGCCCAGAACTGTGTAGTTAAAATGGACTGCAGATGCTGGAATCTGCCACAAACCTTACTGATTGGGAACTGAGGTGTTTTGATTCTGGATATTCATGGCAAAGGTGAGTCAGTTGGAATCATAGAACTGGAAGTTAACAAAATGGTGGAAGTGTCCTGGATATGTGGGAAAGGACTGGATAAGGGGAGACAGGATGGAGTTCAGTGGGGCAAGTGCAGACAATACAAGAGGCTTATCAGGGCAATCCCTTTGTTTCTTTAGTATGTGGTTGTAAGTTGTGGAGGGTAGATCACCTGATGTGATGAGATCCAGGAGATGGTGGCCTGGTATTTGTTCGTGGAGTTATGGGTCTAGGTTCAGAAGAAAGTATGATGTCATGTTAGAACGATAAAGGTCTTTGCACTCAACTACAATGGTATCCAGCTCCCCCCATTGATTGAGGTCTCGATTGGTCTGAGGTAAGTGGAGTACAGCACATTCGGACGGGTTGAGGATGGAGTCCAAGAGGAAGGTTCACAAGGTTAATTCCCGGGATGGCGGGACTGTCATATGCTGAGAGAATGGAGCAGCTGGGCTTGTATACTCTGAAATTTAAAAGGATGAGAGGGGATCTTATTGAAACAGAAAAGATTATTAAGGGTTTGGACACGATAGAGGCAGGAAACATGTTCCCGATGTTGGGGGAATCCAGAACCAGGGGCCACAGTTTAAGAATAAGGGGTTAGGCATTTAGAACGGAGATGAGAAAACACTTTTGCACACAGAGAGTTGTGAGTCTGTGGAATTCTTTGCCTCAGTGGGCGGTGGAGGCCGGTTCTCTGGATACTTTCAAGAGTGAGCTTGATCGGGCTCTTAAAGATAGCGGAATCAGGGGATATGGGGAGAAGGCAGGAACGGGGTACTAATTGTGGATGATCAGCCATGATCACATTGAATGGCGGTGCTGGCTCGAGGGGCCGAATGGCCTATTCCTGCACTTATTGTCTATTGAAAGGAAGTTCTGGAGATGGAAGAAAGGATTGTTAGTGGGGCACGGGGATTCTTTGATACAGAGGCTCAGGAAAGAGCCATTGAACCATTGAAGAGTTCAACATTGTGTTGGGTCCTAACCGTGACCTATAGGTTCATGAAGAGCTTATTTCCAACTACCATCAGGCCCAGTGAACACTGCAATCATAAACTAAACTGTGAATTATGAACTGTCTGGGTTACACTAAGGACTCCAGCCTTTTTGCACTAATATTGCTGTTTCTTAATTTATTGAATTTTGTTTACAATGTTGAATATGAGTACTGTGTTTACTGTCCTATTATGCTGCTGCAAGAAAGAATCTCATTGTTCCGTTGTTGGTGCATATGACGACTAAACTCTCTTGACCCTTGTCTCGACAATATGTGATTGGTACTTGTTCTTGAAGTTCATCAGACTCTGATATCAAAAATGCTCAATGGCAAAGGAAATTTTGGTTGATGCTTTCATGGAGCCGGGATTATTGCTCCCTGCTACATTATCTTGATCTATAGACTGTGTAATTCTTATTAATATTAGGTGATGGAGGCCTGAAGCTATAATTAAACACAAAAATTCATCACCGTTTTTGACCTGATTTCTGCATGAATTAACTGATTTTACATTGCAGACAAGTAGTTTGTTCAGAACTTTTTACTTTACAAAAAAACTCCTTTGATAAATCAGCTTTGCGTTTCCCCAAATAAAAGATCAAACATTTTGGCATGTGTTGTGATTTTCTATAAATATTTCGCAAAGCATAAAGCAAAGTTGAAAATCCAATGACAACATTGAAAAAGAACAAGCACTTTCTGAGCAGATTGTGGTGCAATTTGCTCAGTTTCTGCTTTCTCAGGTACTTGAACATGGACCCATTGTTGCATTTCACAAGTACCTAGTATTTGAAGCAATGATACATATTTACAGGAACAACATGTTATGACCAGGGCTGAAATTCGAATGGAACAGAGCTCTGCTTACTCAGTTGCATAAAACACACCAACTCGATGAGGATTTGATTTAACAAGGGAACAAGTAACAAATGGCTTTCATTCATATTCATGATTTTTGGATTTCAGGACCTATGAGAAATATCAGTATTAAATCCCCAAAGAATTGGTGCTTCTGTCCCCTCAACCTCTCCCACATAGATTCTGGTAGCAGGTTGAAGGTGAAGCAAATCACTCGACAACACTCTGGACCAAAAGTACAATAAATAACAGAATGAACATTGGTCATTGTCAAGATGATAGTGCTGAGTAATAAATTGTGAAACTGTAAATCAAAGAAAAATATGAGTAAACAGTTTGCCAGAGACAGGATTAAAATATATTTGGTGATTTGTTCAAGAGCTGGAGCCATACACCTGACAGAAATGTCAGGTTTTCCCATGATTTGGCATCTCTTAGGGATCACCAATCACTTTCCTTCACTGGAAGTAAACACTAAATAAAATGGGCAGGTTGAAATCGGTATTTTAAAAAATGGCAATTAAAAGGTTAACTATATTATTAAATTGATTCTGTATATTGAATTTCATTAACGTTTTACAAGAGGAGACACTAGGAATATTTCAAATAATTGTATGTAAAATTAGAGCTTATTAGAAATTGGAAACATCGAAGGGAAAAGGCCCAAATTCCATAGAATTTGTAAACAGACTTTTGGTTATTTTATTGTTTGTTCTTCAGAAGAAGTAAACATAATTATATATAATTTAATTCAATTATTATCACCATTATTACTATTTGGAATGTTACATTTGAACATGATGTCTAGTAACATGAAAGAATTAAGAGTCACGTCCCATTATGATAATTGATGGTACCCCTAAAATTTACCAACAGCTTCCAGCAGTTAACCAGCTTTGGGAAAAGGCAGAAATCTAATGAGACAACAATGTTCAACTGAAGGCCTGCCTGGCAGGGCCAGTGAACTCTTGCACATTCTCTCAGGACCCAATGACTTGACCTGCTGATCTGCCCAGGGTGGGATCAGGCATCAATTCCACAGGCTCCTACTCTCTTCCACCCACTAATATAGCAGGCTGCAGCTGCAGAGTTTGCACCCTCGGCCAGAAATGTATAATTCTTAGGAGACCCACAAGAACAAACAAAGTGGGAAATTGTAAGTTGGGGATGGGCATGAAGACGAAATAATTACAATTGGGATTTTTTAATTTTTTATTTGGAATGCCAGCTTTCCTTTTTCTCCTCATGTGTTGAAGTTGGATCCCAACCCCTTCACTCTTGCACAGATGTGGAATTTTATGCCCAAGAAGATGCTAGGCAGTATGTTGCTCCTGTCAATGGGGTAAAGGTGGAAAATGTATGCAGATAACTCAGTCCGTCTTTCCTCAAGTGCAATCCTTTCATCATAAATTGATCATGAATGCCATCAGGCTTCTGCCCCTTTTCCACCAGATTTATGGTTATTGATCTTCTGGAACGTGGATTTTGCTCCAGTACATTTAATCTGAAATCCTTATACATTGACAGAATGTTTTAACTCGAGGTAGCTGACCTTGTCTGATGGACACAAGGACATAGCTCCTGAAAACCAGGCAAATGTGAAATGAGTGGATCTGTTTTTACTGGAGGTTACAGGAATGACACTCCACACTAACAAAATATAGAAAAAGAGGGGGTTGTGCCTCATATCCAATCCCTCTACCTCTTGCCTTGACTGAAATTTAAAAAGTGACATGTGAAGTAATGTGGAGGAAAAGTCTTTTAAATTCCTGATTCAACAGGTCCATCACAGATAACATTTCTACCACCGCACTTGCTACTAATTATCACAGATAAATAATAAGCCTCAAAAATCTTACGATCGTTGTAAATTTTGTCATCTACATTTAAAGCAAATCATTTATCAACTCGGAAAAAGCTAATTTGACCATTTTTTAAACCTTGGGGAATTTTCACAAATACATAGCTGTAAGTTAAGTCATGCAATAGCTTAATTGAAAGACATTTCTCCTTGAGTATTTCTTATATAAATTTAAATTTATGAGCAACGTTGGAAGAATATACATTGTTTGGGACAAAGACCCATCATTTATTTATTTGCCTCTGTACTCCACATTTGAGATTTGTAAAAGAAAAAAATCACATGTGGTTAAAGTGCACATTGTCAGATTCTATTAAAGGCCATTTTTATACATTTTGGTTTCACCATGTAGAAATTACAGCTGTGTTTATACATAGTCCCCCCATTTCAGGGCACCATAATGTTTGGGACACATGGCTTCATGGTGTTTGTAATTGCTCTGGTGTGTTTAAATGCCTCCTTAATGCAGGTATAAGAGAGCTCTCAGCACCTAGTCATTCCTCCAGTCTTTCCATCATGGAAACTTTTATTGCTGTTTATCAACATGAGGATCAAAGTTGTGGCATTGAAAGTCAAAGAAGCCAGTATGAGACTGAGAAACAAGAATAAAACGGTGGGAAACATCAGCCAAACCGTAGGCTTACCAAAATCAACTGTTTGGAACATCATTAAGAAGAGAGCACTGGTGAGCTTACTAATCGCAAAGGGAATGGCAGGCTAAGGAAGACCTCCACAGCTGATGACAGAATTCTCTCTATAATAAAGAAAAATCCCCAAACACCTGTCCGACAGATCATAAACACTCTCCAGGAGTCAGGTGTACATTTGTCAATGACCACTGTCCGCAGAAGACAACATGAACAGAAATACAGAGGCTACACTGCAAGATGCAAACCACTGGTTAGCCGCAAAAATAGGATGGCCAGGTTACAGTTTGCCAAGAAGTACTTAAAAGAGCAACCACAATTCTGGAAAAAGGTCTTGTGGACCGATGAGACAAAGATTAACTTATATCAGAGTGATGGCAAAAGCAAAGTATGGAGGAGAGAACGGACTGCCCAAGATCCAAAGCATACCACCTCATCTGTGAAACACGGTGGTTGGGTGTTATGGCCTGGGCATGTGTGGCTGCTGATGGTAGTAGCACTTATCTTCATTGATGATACAACTGCTGATGGTAGTAGCATAATGAATTCTGAAGTGTATAGACACATCCTATCTGCTCAAGTTCAAACAAATGCCACAAAACGCATTGGCCGGAGGTCCATTCTACAGCAAGACAATGATCCCAAAAATACTGCCAAATAAAGGAATTTTTCAAAGATAAAAAATGGTCAATTCTTGAGTGACCAAGTCAATCACCCGATCTGAACCCAATTGAGCATGCCTTTTATATGCCAAAGAGAAAACTGAAGGGGACTAGCCCCCAAAACAAGCATAAGCTAATGATGGCTGCAATACAGGCCTGGCAGAGCATCACCAAAGAAGACACCCAGCAACTGTTGATGTCCATGAATCGCAGACTTCAAGCATGCAAAGGATATGCAACAAAATACTAAACATGACTACCTTCATTTACCTGACATTGTTGTGTCCCAAACATTATGGTGCCCTGAAATGGGGGGTCTATGTATAAACGCTGCTGTAGTTTTTACATGGTGAAACCAAAATGCGTAAAAATGACCTTTATTAAAATCTGACTGTGCACTTTAACCACATGTGATTTTTTTTTTTTAAATTATAAATCTCAAATTGTGAAGTACAGAGGCAAATAAATAAATGATGGGTCTTTGCCCCAAACATTATGGAGGGCACTGTATAGCCAGACATTCATTTTAATTAAAAGTTTTTGAGCTCAGGGCTCTTGCTTCCTCCTGCAGATTTCAAAATACTTTCATGTGTCAGTTTCAATGTCAATTGGGCTATTATAAGGAACAGGCATCTTCTATCACTCACCAATGGAGAACTGCAGAACAGACGCTGTAGTTGTATTCAGCATAACAGTGGTCTAGAAAAAGAAACAAGAGTTACCAAAGGATATTTCCTAACTTTAACACGCAAAAAATAATTGAATTCAAATGGTGTTTGGCTGCTGCCTCTACAAAATTCACTGAATACACCAAGTCTTTCAAGGAAGGAATCTGTCTGTTGGTGGTGTGAACAGACAAACTGAGAAAGTTATTTGTGTGAATTAGAATTTAAACTCAGAATACCAGAACAACACCCAAGGCTGAAAATGAAATGTAATTAATTATTGTTGAGAGGAACGTGTGAACAGGATTCAGAATCTCTGCTTTACAATATCATTCAGGATCTATTTTCAGACCCAATCTGAAATTATCATCTTTAACTTAAACATATAGCTCTCATATAGCTTCACAATCTGGAACTACCTTTATAATTAGTCCAGAGACTTATTTTCTGTTGAAAAATCCTAATTAATTCTGGTCATAATCAATCCCAAAAGGTGTTCCAATATTTAAATGGGGAAACATTGTCAGCAAATGAAAAATAAACAATAATCTTTAAAGTTCACTGCACATCCAACACCAGTTGCTGGCAAGGAATGCATAAACCGGAAAATGAAATCATGCATTAATAGTCAATTAATTAGCAATTTAATCTGTGTGCCTTTGCTGTTTTGCACCCATCAATCTCATAGGTGTTCCCATTATTTTATTTATCATTTGAAATGACAGCTATTCACAAGATAACTTGGATGAATCCACAAGATTGATTGAAAGTAAATGCTGATGACTGACATCATCAATAATTCACATGCTGTTTATTGTGCTGCATAGTAGCGATTCCTGAATTGGGAGTGTTTTTGTTACACAAAATGCACCCAAAATTGTGCATCCATTCAGAGTTACTTGCAGTTGTTCACAACAATCAAACATAAAGTACTTCTCAGCTGTTGGAAAAAGGAGATCTTTAGCAAGGTGTAAACTTGAGCCTCTAAGGATGCTTTCAACCATTTGCACAGCTGCCTCACAGCTCCGCATGGCAAGCTCTGAGCGTTAACAAGGGTCAATAACTCCAACACATTGAGCGGGAACAAAGAAGTTGAACAATGCAAATTGAACAACTCATAATGCGCATTCTAGTTTTAGTTTTGGAAAGACCATTATTCTGTTAATATCATGTTTCTAGCATGTTTGTCTCAAAAGACAGCCAACATCATCCTGGCCATGCTCTCATTTCATTCCTGCCATTGGGAAGAAGGCATAGGAGCCTGAAAACTGTAACGTCCAGGTTCAGGAGCAGGTTTTTCCAACAACGATCAGGCTATTAAACACTACAACCTCCAAATAAGCTCTGAACTACAAAGATTTGGGGATTGGGGGTTTTCTTTGGTTTATTATGGTGTTTACAGAGTATTATGTTTACATATCTGTTGTGCTGCTGCAAGTAAAAATGTCATTGTTCCGTTTTGGGATTTATGACAATAAAACACTCTTGACACTCTTGTCTCTTGACTAGACTCTTCTGCTGGTAAAGTTTCAGGCAGAAACAGAGGCATTGGATGTTAGCAGCATCTTTGAGATCAGAGCCAAGGGTGATCTTTGGGCTGTTACATATAAACCAAATACCCTAAAAGCTTTACAACCACACTATCATGTGGTGGTCAGTAGAGGTCACCCACACTGTTTCATCTTCTGAGAGCCCATCCTGACTAGTGCTCTGGATGAGATCTGTTGTACAGCACACATCTGAGCCCACACCAGGAATCTCCTGATCTCACGGCACAGACCCACAAACGTTAGCACACTTCCCACTAACCAGTGGTAGAACTCATAATAATTTTCATTTGATGTGTTTGACCACGATTAGAAGTGTGATAACCAATCATCTATCTTCTCATGACATTTGCAAAACAAGATGTTGCATGTTGGAAATGGACAAAATGAAGACCACTGTGGTGGTTCCGACTAATATCGTTTACTTTTCCATAAGTTAGCAGTTTCAAAGAACACTTGTGCATGTTGTAAAATAGTTTCATCAGTAAAACAATTAAACTGATGGGCAAGATGTCTATGAAATAGGGAATAATGTGATTTGATTAATACTGAATGATGCAGAATAAAGCTTCAATTAAAGAGGGAAACAAGTATGGATCAAACATAAATTGCTGGATTGTTTTGTTAGTTGCAGGTCAGCTAAAGAATGATTACAAGATAGAGAATGATCACCAAGATAAAGGCTACACATTCCAGTTTCTCACCAGAACAATCCATGTATATTCCTGTACCCTACAGGAAATGTGCCCCCCAGGAATTTGGCTCTACAAGGTTTTAGAGACAGGGGGATTAATAGAGCTTTGTTTGCAACTTATTCTACTGTAATTAGGCATCCAATTCTTATTTGGATTTTTTTTTAAACATGAGGGGCATAGGTAGTTGGATTGTCACAGTCCTTTACTAGGGTAAGGAAGTTTAAAACTAGAGGGCATAGATTTAAGATGAAAGGAGAAAGTGTTAAAGGGGACCCAAGAAGAAATACTTTCCACACAGAGGGTGGTGAGTGTACAGATTGAGCTGCTGGAGGAAGCAGTAGGGAGAAGTACAGTTACAATGTTTAAAAGACATTGGGTCAGGTATATGAATGGGGAAGCGTTAGAGCAATATGGACCAGATGCAAGCAAATAGGATTAGCTCAGGCAGATAACCTGATGTCATGAAAAAATTGAGCAGAAGTGTCAAGAGAGAGAGTTTTATTGTCATGTGTCCCAGATAGAACAATGAAATTCTTACTTGTAGCAGCACAACAGAATATGTAAACATAGTACACTGTAAACAATATGATAAAGAGAAAAAAAATATTCAGTGTGTGTATATATACACATACCCACAAGTACACACACACACTCTAAAAACAAACAATAGTAGTGCAATAATAATAATAATAATAATAATAATAATAATAATAATAATAATACTCTATTGAAGTTCAGGATTTATTGAGGTTGTAGTTTGTAATAGCCTGATGGCTGTAGGGTAGAAGCTGTTCCTGAACCTGGACGTTGCAGTTTTTAGGCTCCTGCACCTTCTTCCGATGGCAGGGGTGAAATGAGTGTGTGGCCAGGAAGGATGGTGTAGGTCTCTGATGATGCTGGCTGCCTTTTTGAGGCAGCGACTCCGATAAATCCCTTCTATGGTGGGGAGGTCAGAGCCGATGTTGGACTGGGCAATGTTCACAACTTTTTGCAGTCTTTTCCGCTCCTGGGCATTCAAGTTGCCGAACCAGGCCAATCACTCAAAGTTAATGAGCGGGTGCAACAAGCAATTAGGAATGCAAATAGTATTTAGTCTTTACTGCAAGACAATTGGATCTGAAGAGTAAAGTCATTTTACTGGTGAGATAAAATCTGAAATATTGCATATGTGGATAACCCTCTTAGGGAAGGATATATTTGCATCAGAAAGGGTGCAATGAAGATTCACATATCAATTTCTGGATGTGCAAGGGAAATGTTTATCCATTGAATGAGAGATTCAGTGAACTGTGGCTTACACTGTCATGGGTTCCGAAGAGAGAAATTATTTCATTGAAACATATAGATTCTTAAGATGCTGAACAGAACGGATGCAAGGAAGATAGTTTTCCCTGCCTGGAGTGTCTAGAATCAGTGGTCTCAATCTCAAGGTCAAACAGTTAAGACAGAGATGAAAATAAATGTATTCACCAAAAAGGGAATCAAGAAATAAGGGGTTATTACAAGAAAGTGGCACAGGGGTCATAATTTTAATGAATGACGGAGCAGGTGCAAGGTGTTCAATGGCCTACTGTTTCAATTCCTTCTATTTTTATGATTGATCTTTTCAAAGAAGACCTTGTAATCATTTCCTGAGTACATCAGTCTGAAGCACTCTCTTAGCCTCACCTGCTTCACAATTGTAAGGGCAGCACAGTGATGCAGGCGGTAGAACTGTTGCTTCACAGCGCCAGAGACCCAGGTTCTATCCTGACCTTGGGTGCTGTCTGTATGGAGTTTGTACATTCTCACTGACCAAGTGGGTTTCCTCTGGGTGCTCCAGTTATCTCCCACATCCCAAAGCAACGTGAGTTTAATTGGCTCCTGTAAATTTCCCCAGTTTGTAGGTAGAGGGTGGATGGGAAAGTGGGATAACACAGAACATGTATAAATGGGTAATCAATGCTCAGTATAGACTTGGTGGGTCGAAGGGCCTGTCTCCATGCTGTATCTCTAAACACTACACTGTGCACATTTAATAAAGTTCCTGAAGATCATTCCCTGGATATTTTAATCCAGAGAGCTCCTTGAAGAACATTCATTGTGTGCATACAGGCAGCACTGAGAATTGCTCCCTGTGTGCATCGGCTTAAAGAGCTAGTTAATTTGTAAACAGGACTGATGTGTGGAAGTGCATTTGGAACAGTTTATCAGTCCCCGTTATATGGAGAACATATTATAGATGCTAGAAATACTGCAAATCCCTTTTAAGAGTCATGAAAATGAAGTTAATATTGTTACTTATCAACTGAGAAGGCAAGTGTTCTTCCTGAAAGCAATTTAAGTTTGGAAATGTAACAGCCCAGTGGCAATCTTGGTCAAGGATTATCCCCTGTGCAAATTGTAATTTTATTAAATGGAATGAGAAAGCAGCTACCTTTCCCTAAATTTCTAGATGAAATGCTTTATCCAAGAAAGGTTATAATGTGCCCTTCATGGCAGAATCGGATTACTGGTAATCTAAATAAACCTGTCCGAATGGTAAATGGACTGAGATCCATTTACTGGGATTGAATGAGAAAAGTCACTTTTAGACATTATACTGTGCTCGTGGCGAGGAATGTGACGTTTGGAAAATTTACATCGCCATCCTGTATCTTTTGCAGCATTTGCTACTCATGGCAGGATTTGCACAGCTGCCATTTTTCCTTGCTCCTGAGATCACATGGTGAAGGTTGGTTAGAATTTAAATCACGGTAATGCTTAGAGTAATAAATAGTATTTTCAGATGCTCATTTATCTCATTTTTATTTTTACATCTGTGCATTTAGAATGTTGATTAGTACGTGCGAAGGGGGAGTGCATTAAGTCATTGCAGCTAAACAGAATTTCTGCAGATGGCTGTTAAATCCACATTTAGTTTATCCTCCATCAAGTCAAGTGTAAGTCCTTTAGGAGGAGGAACCACCCAACACATACCTGTTCTCTTGCCATGCCTTCTGTAATTACAAGGCAGAAAATCACTCCTCTCCCCTCTCCTTTTGGGCAGAAGATACCAATGCTTGAAGCCACATACCACTAGATTTAGGAACAGCGTCTGTCCCACTGTTGAAGGACTAAGGAACAGTTATCTCATAGGGCAAGGTTGAAGTCCTGATTTCCCAACCTACCTCAACGTAGACCTTGTACTTTTTTTTGTAAACTGTAGCTGTTACGTTGTAATGCTGTCACACTATATTCTGTACCTTGGTATTTCTCTCTTTGCACAACCTATTGTACTTGTGTATGGCTTGATTGTACTCATGTATAATATGGTTTGCCTCAAAAGCATACAAACCAAGTTTTTTCACTCTTGGTACTCGTGATAATAATGAACCAATACCAATAATCATTCAGATTTTAGTCAGCCTGTGAACTGCATTATTGCTAATACATTGGGGAAGTCCAGAAACGTGAGATGCTGCAACACTCCACACACTTTACTGTGTATTCCGATATGCTCTCCTTCGCAGGTCAGCACTCAATGTTAATTGAATGTCATTATTTTCCTTTAATTAATCAAAGTTAAGATAACAGAGTGCCACCATGATGGTTCAGAAGGTTTTTTTTTTACACAAAGGGTGGTGGGTGTATGGAACAAGCTGCCAGAGGAGGTGGTTGAGGCTGGGACTATCCCAATGTTTAAGAAACTGTTAAATCAGATACATGGATAGGACAGGTTTGGAGGGATATGGACCAAATGCAGGCAGGTGTAACTAGTGTAGCTGGCACAAGTTGGAAGGTGTGGGGAAGTAGGGCCGAAGTGCCTGTTTCCACACACTATGACTCTATGATTAAGAGGTTCCTTCAGTACTATCTTAGGTCAGAGTGCAGTGGTGTTCAGCCTTAGATGTAAAAACTGGTTTGAGGGCATTCAAAGTGGCTGATTTAAACTATTTGATTAAGTCAAGTTTTGAAATACTGACCGTATCTTAGATGGATTTCAAGTGATGTAGGGTAGAAAACATAGGGTCATTGTCTCGCGGAGGATTTGGATTGCTCCAGGCAGCTAGGTCCCCATCTCCAGGTGTGCCTCAATACTCCAGGTGTGCCTCAATACCTCACCACACGGGACAGCTGCCAACACAGCAAACAAGCCAAACTACTTCTGCTGAAATGAGAGAAATTCCCAACAAAACAGCCAGAACAGCCCACCTACATCTCTGAAAAGAGATCCAGGGCACACGTTTGAACCATCTTAGAGCCCTGGTTAAATATGTGCTGTTTCTGCAATGCTGATTTTGGGGCTTAAACTGGGTCAAAACCTTTCCCATAGAGTGCATTGTAATATATGAGGAATGTTCACACAGATATTTCACAATGCCTCAGTGGAGCTTACTCATATGGCTCACCACAAAAGGCATAAATCAATCTGCTTTAATTTCTCAAAATGCTTCACATTTGTAAACAATTTACCAGCTCTCGTGGACCATATGGTTCACAGAATGTAACCGCATTGCCATGCATTATGATCCCGCACTGATCACCCACTACACAATGGCTGCATTCAAACCTGGAGAAATGAGACAAAGGAAGATTGTATTAATTCACATGAGGGTTGACTATGTACCTCATTAAAAATTTAAAAAAACAAAGAATAAATTGTATTTGCTTAGCACCTTCCCCATCCTCAACCCTCCCACCCCCCCCCCCCCCCAAAACACCAGCCAACCAAAGGGTAGCCACTGCTTGCACCTTGGCTAAATGCAGCAGTCACATGCTCAAAGGGAAATCCCACAAACAGCAAAAAAATGAATAATTTTGTGGGGATTGAGGTAGCAATAATCTGATGAATTATATTTTGGGGTCAGACTTTGAAAGCAAAATCCTCCTGTGATTGCTGCACTGAAGTGTTGGTATAAATACGTGCAAAGGGGTGGATCCACTGAGACCCAAGAAGGGAGGAATGCCACCATCATAGACAGAGATTCGCCAGGATCTTTATCACTGTAAGCCATAGTGGGAAAGTTATCATTATATAAT